>OY282643.1:58387282-59136700 GCA_958299015.1 Tetanocera ferruginea | reverse complement strand
CTACCGAATGAGCTTAAATTTTTGTAGTAGATTTCTTCGAGTATAATATGGTTAAAAAAAATTGTCTCATCGTCTACTGCCAAAAATTATTTGTCATAACAATTTGGTTATTTAAATGGAATCATTACTTTCGGCAACTGTAATAAAATTTACTTCTTCAGAAATAATTAAAATTGACTACCAATTAGTCCAGAAAACATTTTTGCCATCCAATTAGTTCTAAAAAAGTTCAGTTTTTTGTTGAAAAATTTTGAACATACTCGTAAAAATCACTTCAGCGTTACTGTAATATGAATATTTTTATTACTTATAATATTTTTTTTCTCAAGAAAATCCATTAATTTTAATATTTTTTCTTAGAATATTTTCTTTGATATATTTTCCTAAGCATTTTTCTTATCTTGAGTTATGGTTTGGTATGAGTTAAGAGTTATGAGGTTTTGAAAATGTTTTACTTATAAATGAGAAGTCTAGGTGTCTAAATCCACTTTTTTTCCACTTCGAGAAGAACACTAAAAACTTCTCCGCAGGGATTTTTGTTTTTTACGAAAAATGGAAATTCAATTCATAGTAAAGAAATTTCGTTGTTGAAACCCACATCCCTAAGTGTTTTGACATAGTTGCAATTTCTGACTTTTGTTTTAAAAAAAAAAAAACAAATTGGCCATTTCAGCCCTTGAAAGGACTTTGACCGAGCTTCTTATGATCAATTGTGTTCTGTGTGTTATTAAATGTTTGCACACAATTGACCGAGAACTGGACCTACATGTTTTATGCCGACTCCGAACGGCTCATGTTCTCAAGAAGCTTTACATGGCATTATTTACTCTCTGAGGTTTGCCATTGTCTGCAGAGAGGTGGTGACCGATCAGAAAAATTTTTATTGAAAAAAACTTTTCGCCGCGGCTGGGGATCGAACCCGGGCTCCAAGCATGCTAAGCCACACACTTAACCTGCATGCCACGGTCGCCACTTTTGTTTTTAGTAAATGATAAAAAACTTGATGATTATTGAACTCACAAGGAGACGTACCCAGGTGATACTCTCCGATTTGAATGAACTTTGGATTTGGTGCGATACAGTACAAAAGGCATACATAAGATAGGTACGTATATAAGCACTTTTGTATGGCAGCCATTTGAAGCTCCAAGCAGCATTAAATACAACAAGTAAAGAAAGTCTAAAGTCGGTCTAGGCCGACTATGAAATACCCTAAACCCACTTTTCAAAAACAAAAAATTTTTATTGTAAATGGGCGTCTCCAAGGGCGGATGAAGCCTATATTTTATATGCATTTAAATGTTGATGAAAAATTTACACATACCAAGTTTTATTCCTGTAGCTCACAGTTAATGCCTTTATTGTGCTTTCCCTATGGGAGGTGGGCGTGTTTATGGACGGATTACTTCCAATTTTTGAACAAACCTTAGTTTTGGTATAAAATACATGCACACCAAATTTAATTTCTCTATGACAAACATAACCTTATTTATTGAGTTTAAAACTTTTTGGGTTGTATGGGAAAGAGGCGTGTCCGTAGGCGGATGACGTCCATTTTTCAAAACTATCTTTGTCTTGTCATAAAAAACATATGTGCTAAATTTTAGCTCTGTAGGTTAAACAAAGGCTTATATATCGCGTTTTCAATTTTTAGGTTGTATGGGAGGTGGGCGTGTCCGTGAGCGGATGACGTCCATTTTTCGAAGACATCTTTGTGTTTATATAAAACACATACATATCAAATTTTATTGTTGTAGGCTAATTATGAGCTGAGTTATGCAGTTTTACATTTTTGCGTTGTATTGGAGGTAGGCGTGTCCGTGGGCGAATTCCAAAAATATTCAATTGTGCAGATCCTTGGGTGAATGTGACTATGTGTACCAAGTTTCATTCAATTATCTCAACTCCTTCTTCTTATCCTGTGTATACGGACAACACACAGACGGACAGACGGACGGACGGACGGACGGATGGACGGATATGGATAGCTCGACTCACGTGGTGACGCTGATCAAGAATATATATACTTTTCTATACCGGACTCGCTTCGTTCTATGCGTTACAAACGTTTGCACAAAGTTAATATACCCTGACCTTTCAGGTTTAGGGTATAAAAAGTAAATTATAAACAAAGAAATTTTGGTACCCTAATTGTATTGTTTATTTCAAATTAGAATGACATTTTATGAATCAATATTTACACAGTTGAATATTTTTTAAAATTAATTTTAAAATAAAAAACTTTAAATTGCAAAAAAACAAAAAAGGGTTACTAACTAAATTATATGAGAAATCACATACAGAAGTATGACAAAGAAACGGTCTCGTAATCAATATAATATGAGCAATCATTTGTTAAAAACAACAACAACAAAATTTTCAAAATGTTTACCAAATATCGTTCAATTTTAATACCTTTCATTTGATGTCTAATTGGTGTTTGTCTCATAACGTTATCTTCAAGTCATTGCGGAAAACGTACTTTTTGCAAATTTTTGAGCACCATTTTGAAAGCCTTAACCTTGAATTCAGCAAATATAATAAAAATATCCAAAGCTCATTCAAATCGAAGAGTGGCACCTGGTGACCTTTCCTTGTAAGTATTTTTCTTCGCACAAAATAATAATTTTTTTTTTGAAATTACTCCCTTTGAAATTCTATTAAGGGAAGACATGACATTGGCCGGTTTTTTAAAATCTTTTTTTATAATTTTATATTTTAGTAAATTTTCTTAAGATTCTAAGAAAAAATTTTATGGAAAAATTCTTACGTGTTCAAAAGGTACAGTCGGATTAGTGAGAGCGTATTTTTAATTTTCGAACTTTTTTTTCTTTGTTCACAAACTTTGAAGGCGTTTATCTCGAAACCATGTTTTTCGTACTGGTTGCGGCACTAGCGGGTTCATTTTTTGACGATTTTTTTTTTTTTTTGTATTTTTTTTAATCTTGATTCGCTTGCGTATGACACCATTTTTTTTTAATTTTTTTTATGAACTTTTAAAGTCAATGTTTTGTTTCGAAAAAGCACACTTTCAAATTTGAAACACCACCAAAAATTGAAAAAAAATTTTAAAAAAAGCTACTGTCATACGATAATCAATTTTGTTAAGATTTAAAAAAGACATTTTTTTCCAGATCGCACAATTTTTGCTACTCCCAGCGCTGCAACCACGAGGCACTGTTTTTTTCTCTGTCGCCAGTTTGGAGCTCTATAAAACTATTTTGGAGTGAAAAATATATTTTTTTGAAGTTTTTTCTGGTAATTTGTAAATTTTTGGAAAAATGTTTTTTTTTGACTGAGTTATGAATTTTAAAAAAACGGTCTGTTTACTCTGCCGCGAATGTAATGTCCCTCCTTAATACACATGTACCATGTTCCAAAATTGGATTAAAATTGTTGATCAAAAATATTGCTCTGATAGTTTTTTTTATTTTTTTAATGTTTCTAATAAAAAAAAATTTTGCCGCCGTAAGATTTTTCAGGTTATATCCCTTATTTTATGGCTGGTAATTTGTAAATGGTTAGCTTTTTCGGCAAGATTTTTTGAACAAAGTTGTTTAGAATGTTGCAGGCTTTATCTTTTAAAAACATACCAATTACCAAAAAATTCAGGCCTAAAGAGATGCTTAAAAATCATTCCTTGTATCAAGTCGGGGCACCCAAGCCTGAAGATTTAATTGTGGAAAAAGATAGTACATAATTTATGTCAGCTGCAGTTTGAATTCGGTGTCATGAGAATTGTTTGAATGTTTTTAATATATTAATTTTCTTAGAACTTTTTCAATAAATAATTAAAACTTTTGTTTTGTATTAATGTTTATACCATAATCCTGAGAGGTCAGGTTATGTGCAAACGTTTGTAACACCTAGCGAGTCCGTTACACTGTTAAAAATTTTGGACTAGTTTTTAATCCGATATTTGGTTTAAAGGAATTTTCTAATCCAAAAAGTACTATTTTTTATTCCATACTTTGTTTAATTTGTTTTTAATCCAAAAAAGTTTAAGCTCAAGACTTTTTTTGGACTACAAATCTACATTCAGGTAGTATTTCCAGGAAAAATTATTTATGTTACCTAAGATTGAAAACTACTTCTACTACGAAATTTACGCTAAATATAATTGTTAATGTTGTTAAAGCATCCGAAGTTCATTTTTAATTAAATAAAAAAAATTGTTTATTTAAATCTGAACCAAAATATTATTAAATTCATTATTGCATTAAGCGGTGTTTTATAATACATAATAAGGGTATTCGTGCAAAGCGGCAAGCTTGTATTTATGGCAATTAGTTATTTTTATGTGTGAACGTCCCCTTAAGTCGATTGTGCATTTGGAAAGATATGTCAGCTGTTAACTTGTTAACAGTCAACTTTCAGCATGCATATAAACAGCTGATTGCTGGTTTGTGATATATTCTTGTTTGTGCAAACGGTTCTCCATACATTTCATTTATAAGGCTGATAAACTTATACGGTTTAAATCATTTATAAAGGCATTGCCCATTTGCATGAATATCCTTAATGTATATATAGTGAAGTTCATGGCAATATATTACTATGTTCACAATGTTCATGTTCATAATTACAATATTTTATACTTTCTGCGGATTAAAAATCATTCCTTTTTGGATTAAAAATTTTAAACTTTTTGCGGATTAAAAATAAATCATTTTTGGATTGGAAAATTTGAAACTTTTGATTGGATTAAAAAGTAATCTATTTTTGGTCGTGTCCTATATGTAATCCAAAAAAGATTATAATTTAGCCCAAGATTTTTACCGTGTGAAAAGTATATATATTCTTGAGCAGAGCTACCTCGTGAGTCGATTTCCCGTTGTCCGTCTGTCTATCTGTCCGTCCGTCCGTCTCTTTATGGGTTGTCTGTTAACACTGGATAAGAAGAAGGAGTTGGATAATTGCATGAAACTTGGTACACATGCGCCAATTCATTTTTGGAGTCAACGCACGGACACGCGTACCTCCCATTTCGAAAAATGTATATCACTGTATGGACGCTACAGAAATGAAATTTAATATGTACACGGTTAAAAATTTTGGACTATTTTTTAATCCAAACTTTGGTTTAAAGGAATTTTTAATCCTAAAAGTACTATTTTTTATTCCATATTTTAGTTTAATTTTTTTTAATCCGAAAAAGTTTAAGTTTAAGACTATTTTGAATTACAATGCAGCAGTCGCAGTGGCAGCAGCTGTGTCAGTGGCAGCGGCAGTGATCAGCTGTTTCGTATTTTACTGCCTGCAAATAACAATTTAGTAGTGGCAGCGTCAGCATCAAATGCAGTGAATGTGGAATTTTTCTTAGTAGTTTAATTATTTGCATGTTGGCAGTGAATTTAAAAATGGGGCTAACCTCGGCAGTACTGCTTACTGCCACTGCTGCTTTATTAGTTTCACCATTGAAGAACAATATTCCTAAAATGTCAGCTGATCAATGCCACTACCACTGACGCTGCCAGTGCCGCATTGTAAGTCAGGTATAAGATTAAAAACTACTACTACTACTACGAAATTTAAGCTAAATATAATTCTAAATGTTGTTAAAGCATCCGAAATTTATTTTTAATTAAATGAACAAATTGTTTATTAAAATCTGAACCAAAATATTATTATATACATTATTACAGTAAGCAGTGTTTAAACCTTTGTGGATTCAATAGTAATCCTTTTCGGATTACAATATTTTAAACTTTTTTGGACTAAAATCTAATCCTTTTTGGGTTATAATAATTTAAACTTTCTGTGGATTAACAATTATTCCTTTTTGGATTAAGAAATTTTAAACTTTTTGCGGATTAAAAATAAATCCTTTTTGGATTGAAAAATTTAAAACTTTTCTTTGGATTAAAAAATAATCTTTTTTTGGTCGTGTCCTATATGTAATCCAAAAAAGTTTCAAATTTAGTCCAAGATTTTTAGCCGTGTATGTATTTTGTACAAAAACTAACAAATGTACAAAAAATGGGCGTGAACCGCTCCCAACCTACCATAAAAACCACAATATTGAAAATAAAAAGTTTTTTATAAGACCTACAGGAATTAAACTTGGTAGGGGAGGATTTTGTATCAAAAATAAGGTGCCATACAAAATGAGCGTCACCCGCCCATGAACACGCCCATCTCCCATACAACTGACAATATTGAAAATATCATAAAAAGGTTAATATATGACAAACAAGGATAAAACATAATAACGAAAGATTTTATATCAAAACTATTGTGTGCACACAAAAAAGGCGTCATCCACCCATGAACCCGCCCAAATCCCATACAACTGACCATATTTAAAATACCAAAAAAAAAAATTGACTTATGACCTACAGGGATTAAACTTGGTGATGGAAAATTGTATATCAAAACTAAGGTGCGCACACAAAATAAGCGTGATCCACCAACAAACACGCCTACCTCCAACAGATATTTTTTAATTAAGATTTGTAGACAAAATGGTCGTTATCTGTTTACGAATACGCCCATCTCCGATACAACTTGAGCCGAAATAATAAAATATCTTGAGCCAAAATGAGCTAAGATACGCTGAATAATTGATCTTTATTCAAAACTCACAGGTCGCCACACGGTTAAAAATCTTGGGCTAAATTTTAATCTTTTTTGGATTACATATAGAACACGACCAAAAAAAGATTACTTTTTAATCCAATGAAAAGTTTTAAATTTTCCAATCCAAAAAGGACTTATTTTTAATCCGCAAAAAGTTTAAAATTTTTTAGTCCAAAAAGGAATAATTTTTAATCCGCAGAAAGTATAAAATATTATAATCCAAAAAGGATTAGATTTTCGTCCAAAAAAGTTAAAAATATAATAGGATTACTTTTTAATCCACAAAGGTGAGAACTCGTGAGAAAAAAAGGTAAGAGATAATTCTCATATTTCATAAGCCTACGAAGAAAAGTTATCCTTTGACCTCCATAAGCATATATATATATTAAAAAAAGTTCTCAAACTTAATTTATGCTAAATTTTGCATATTTCTATACGAGCAAAAAAAAACTTATTTTTTTTGTCGCGTACTTTGAACTAATTTGTACTAAATCTTGTCAATATTTTTATAAATTGTAGCACTCTTTAATCGCGTTAGAACACTTAAAATACATATCGGTTCTTTTTGTTTCTTTCTTGTTTTTCGAGTAATTAAAACCGTGCGAATGTCGCGTCCGTGCCAATGGCTTTTCAGCTGAAAAGCTACATAATATTCACCTTTTCGCCATAGAAGAACTGTCAAATAAAGAGCTGCTTTTCTTTGGCTTTTCAGCCTTTGGCTTTTCAGGCCTTCGTGTGAACATATTATTATATTGCCATAAACTTCACTATATATACATTAAGGGTATTCATGCAAATGGGCAATGCCCTTATAAATGATATAAACCGTATAAGTTTATCAGCCTTATAAATGAAATGTATGGAGAACCGTTTACACAAACCAGATATATCACAAATCAGCAATCAGTTGTTTATATGTATGCTGAAAGTTGACTGTTAACAAGTTAACAGCTGACATATCTCTCCAAATGCACAATCGACTGATAAAAATAACTAATTGCCCAAAATACAAGCTTTCCGCTTTGCATGAATACCCTTATTATGTGTTATGAAACACTGCTCAATGTAATAATGAATATAATAATATTTTTTTTTCAGATTTTAAGAAACAATTTGTTTCATTTAATTAAAAAATAAACATCGGATGCTTTAACAACATTAACTATTATATTAAGCGTTAATTTCATAGCAGTAGTAGTTTTCAATCTTAGGTAACATAAATAATTTTTCCTAAAAATACTACCTTAATGTTAATTTGTAGTCCAAAAATAGTCTTTTTTGGATTAAAAACAAATTAAACTAAAGTATGGAATAAAAAATAGTACTTTTTCGATTAAAAATTCCTTTAAACCAAAGTTTGGATTAAAAACTAGTCCAAAATTTTTAACCGTGCAAGTGCTTGGGTATACCTGGTATAAAGATACTTGTTCGCCATCTAAAACTTATGAATTGTCAAATTCTGTCTTCAGATTTTCGATAAATGATTAAAAACCCGCGATAAACCAAATTCAGGCCATAACATTGAGTACAAAAATGTGTGACTTAAAGTGTTAATGAATCATATAAATAATTTTAGAAGTGCTGGTAGATGTCCGTCGTAAAATTCTCTAGTAAAGTGTTATTTTTAGTGTACAAGTACTAATTTTGTAAATGTCAAGAGTAATAGTTAAATTCTTCCATTTCCCTCATAAACTGTTTCATGGAACAAATATTTTTGTCCACTACGACATAAACAACACAAACAAGCGTTTGTAGTCGTATGAGTAACTGAATTACATATGTATATAAAAAGCAATGACAACTATATACAGCCCAAAACAACCAGCAAAAAAAAAAGAGCAAAAAGAACAAAAACAGAAGAAACGAAACGAAATGAAACGAAATTATCTGAATCTGCCTATCTAGCTCATAAAAAGAATTATTTTATGATAGTCTATAAAATTTGTACATTGCCAGTATTATTTTGGTCAGTTTTTTTTTTTTTTTTTAGCACAAGTTGTTCTTAGGTCTTGTCGGGTTTTTCATGTTTTTGTTTATTGCAAGGGTCCTGCTGTTTTTTTTTTTTTTTTGTTGATTTCGTATTTTTGTTTTTATGTTGTTGTTTTTTAAATTTAAACAAAAAAGTTGCGCTTATTTCGAAACATAGCTTGAGGTAATTTTTATAATCTGTTCCATGTTAAGATAGCAAACCCCAAAATTATGACCAAAAAAGAAGAACAAAAAAAAAAACAAAAAAACAGGAAAACAAGGCAACCCAAGAAACAGCTGGTGAAACTGCGGCATAATTTACTGCTGCGTTGCTTTAAAATAGAGCGCTGCTTTTAACCTTTTTTACTTACAAACTGCTGCACAGTGGGACTGGCTAACAAGTTTTGAACACATAAGGTTAAGGTAATATAATGCAAGGTTGTTTTTGGAAAATTTTAAAATTTATTTTATAAGCAGCTAGCTGCATGTACTTGGGTTCATGGTGCGCGGGTAAATTTTTTTATTTTATTTTATTTTTTAATTTTTTGTTAAGTGAACATTTAAAATGTTTTTACTCCACCCGCAGCTAGTTAATAATTGTGCTGCTGCATACCACATAACACGAAAAATATACTTTAGGTGCTATATAGAAATAAAAGATATATAATAATAGTAAAAATAAAATAAAAAAAAAAAAATGAAAAAAAAATAAAAACATAAAAAACAAAAGAAGCAAACAACAGCTACTAATGGCATAAAAACAAAAGTGATTTCTTGTGAAAACACCAGAATGGGTGAATTTATGAGATTACAAAAGTAAGAAATTGTTTTTCAGACCCTTTCACATTTATTGCTGGGCTCTTCTCTATAAATGTGTTTGTTGTTGTTTTCCGTTTTCTGTTTTCATCGGTTTTTGTTTTTTTTTGTTTTTTTTTGTTTTTGCTTAGCTAAATGTAGGACTTTGGGGCGTCTTCGGAAATGGACAAGAAAGGGTTTTTCCTTTTATTTTTATGTTGTTCGTAATGTTGGTGAAGATTTGTTGAAAAATTTAAGACTTGCTGCTTAACAATGAGTTACACTAACTTTAAAATGCCTTCGACAAATCGTTAGTGCGGTTTTATTTTCTTCTTATTAAAGGGATTTTTTATGCCTTTTGTTTTTATATATTTTTGTTTTTTTTTTTGTGTATTTTTTCTGATTTCTTGCTCTACCATCTCTTGTTTTTTGTTTGTATGTATTGCTCAATATTCACTGATGTGCGTTGTGCGTTTATTGTTGGCTCTATTTTTTTGGGCATTAGAAAAGCTGTAAACTTTGGTCTGTTTGTTTTTGGGTATTATTTCGATTGGTCGCAATTTAAGCTTCATGCTCTTAATTCTTTATGTTGTGTGGGTAGAAGAACAATAACAACAACACACCCAATATTTGTACACAATTTTTTTATAGAAACATTATTAATGACTGTTCTGTGTTTTTAATTTTTTTTTGTTTCTTTGCAGGTATGAATTGTGCTAAAAAATAACAGGATTTATCTACATAAACAGTTTTATTTCAAGGACCATGTCAATGTAAGTGTTGATAATTTTCATTTTTTTTTTTCTATTTATGACTTGGAACAAATTGTTAAAGTTTCAGTCTTAAAGTTTACACAGCTGTAATGTTGATTTTATAGATTTTTAAGATGATATAGATTGTTACACTGGAAGAAGAAGAACTCATTTATATAAATTGTATTGTTGTAAATTGTGCAGGTTCATTTTAAATTGTAATGAGAAAGTAATGGTCTGGATAATGTTTATTCAACGTGTTGTAAATTATGACAAAATATCTGAATGTAAAAACATTAAAAAACAAACAGTGCTTTTATGCTATTAGAATTTATGCCAAAAATTAGAATGAAAAAATAAGGTTTTTTTTTAAGATATTGTGAGAACAGAAATTTTATTTTTTTATTAAGTATGTTAAGAACAGTTTAGTAAAAAATAATAACTTAAAACTGAATTCCTGTAAAATTTCATTAAAACTTCAGTGAAATCTCTGCCGAAAAATATCATATTAATTTTAATGGGATTAAAAGAGACAAAATTATGATAATTTAAAAATAACCAATATTTAAAGACGTGATGACCGTGGCATGCAGTTTAAGTGTTTGGCTTAGCATGCTCGGAGCCCGGGTTCGATCCCCAGCCGCGGCGAAAAGTTTTTTTTTAATAAAAAATTTTTCTGATCGGTCACCACCTCTGACATGGCATTGTTTGCAGACAATGGCAAACCTCAGAGAGTAAATAATGTAAATAATGCCATGTAAAGCTTCTTGACAACATGACCTTTAGCCGTTCGGAGTCGGTATACAACATGTTGGTCCAGTTATCGGTCAATTATGTGTAAACATTTAATAACACACACAACACAATTGATCATAAGAAGCTGGGTCAAAGTCCTTTCAAGAGCTGAAATGGCCAATTTATTTTTTTTTTTTTAGTCTTTAAAGCCGGTGAGTCCTTGAGAAACAAGAAGAAAATAGCAAAGCTTGAACAAGGCTTTCGGATAAAACAACAAAAAAAATAATGAAACAATTTCGGGAACTAAAAGACAATTTATTGAACAAAATTTTTTAAATTTTGCCTAAAAAACTTTAAAGGTTATTTCCACAAAACAATGTTTTTCGTGTTTGCGTGCAGGATATCTCAAAATCTACTCAACCAAGATGATCAAGATGAAATTTGAAATATATATTTTTAATAGAATTTACAACACTTTTTTGGGTTTTTTTGAAATAAGCGATCACATTTTTTTTATTCTAAAATAAAAAATCGTTTTTTTTTCGAATCGAAGAAATCATTAAATATCGCCTAAATAAAAATTTGGCTTTCAACATATCCAAGAAAACTGCTTAAAAAAATTTTTTTTATCTGGTATGCTTCGGAAAGATGATCCTTTCCGATGCTACATTGCACGCAATGAAAGAAGGTCTCTTGCGGAACTTTCAAGGTTATTGGCGGCATATTTATGAAAAAAAAAAAATATATTATAAAAATTGTTTTAGTTCCACAAATTTTTAAATTGTTTCATTCATTTTTTTTTTAATTCGAAAACTTCGTCCAATCTTTGCTATTTTTTCTTGTTTCTAAAACACCCACCTGCATTAAAATTAATTTTTTTTTTGAAATTCTGACCTTTGCAAGTAAAATGGTTTATTTGAAACAAAAATAACAAAAATCTACAAAAAATAGGTCATGATTGTTGTTGAATCCGTATCTGAGTTCAGAATTGGAAACTATGCAATAAACCTCTGCACGAATGCACACGTTTTTTCAACAACAGTAGATCCAACCGTGCAGAGTTAACAGCTTAACAGAACTCTGCTAGTCAAGCTGAGGTTATCCAATTGATTTAATGACAACAAATGAATACTGCAGTGCACTCGTCGGCTTCAAAAATAACCATGCTCGCTGTTTACTTTAACTCAACACGATGTTGTTCGTTTATGTCGGCATTGTTTGCTTAGCAACGTCTAAAAACTAAAGAACATTCTTCTGCATTCTTTTTTTCGTTTTCGTTTGTTATTGTTCTGCTTAAGCGACTAGTGCTCTCTGCAGTGTCATGCTTGTTTTCATTGATGAGAACAAAACATAGGAAAGGCTTAAAATTCCTAGGAGATAATAGGGGTATTCTCGCTGTCTTGCAAAACTCTTGCAAGGTGTAAGAATTGCAAAAGTTGCAGAATTTTGCAACACTTGCAACGACACAACAACAAAATACAAGCGATAAAAGTTTTGCAATTCGTGCAATTTGTGCAACAGTGATGTTTTGAGTGGACGTGCAACCGTGCACTCTAATTGAGACAAATTTGTTCATTTTGGTACGTGTGCGTTAGAGTTAGTATTTAAATTTTTTGTTTTCGCCTGTTCGCGGGATTTTTTTTAACATTCACAATATTTGTGATTTTGTGCGCTCCCGCAGTGTTGCATAAATCAGTATTGCAAGGTTGCATTTTTACAAATTTTGCATCGTTGCTATACTGCCAGAATACCCCTAATTATAAACGGACCACACTGGTCCTGTATAAAGTCATAATATATATTTAATAATAAAAAGAAATTTATTTCTTAAAAAGTGGTCAGTAATTGACAAAGTTATTCACTTTATCATGAAAAGACATTTTTTCCCAAAATACATTTTTGGCATGACAATTCTAAAATGTTTAATTGATCATTGTTTTTAGCTTGGCATAATTTTTTGTGCCCGTTGTAATGAGTAGCAATACTCTGAAATAAATTTTATTTTATTTATCAGTTTTATTTAACGTCTGTCAGGATCTGGTTAAATTTTTAAAATCGGTTGACAATTGGCTAAGTTATAGGCCAAAAATTAAGCAAATATTCGCAAAACCCGTTTTTATACCGTAATTCCTGATTTTGGGGGTATACGGCAGATTTCAAGCATAGAGCATTCTTTAACTCAACCTAGACCTAGAAGCAAAATATTAACATATCCCAGTGACCCTTGCCCCATAAGTCATTCAATGGCGTAAAAAGAAACGTGTTAGTACAAAATGTTGTACGTACTTGATTAACGAAAACCACTTTGCTCTATGCAAAGTTAATAATATAGTTGTAAATCTTCTTACATAGTTGTGGCTTATTATTAACTATTATTTCTTTATTAGCTAATTATTTTATGTTTTGTAATATTTTTAATTAATAAAAAAATTGAAAAAGCAGACCATGTTGAAAATAAGGACAATGGAATGAGTGGCAAAGTTCATAGTTTCAATAAAGTGGGTACAAAATGTTGCTTTGTTTTCTCAAATCCTTTTCTAGTAGTGAAAATATGCTGTACTTTTTGGTCAATAACGAAAAAACTTTTGCTACAACAACAACTAACCGTAAAATAAATGCAAAAGAGCAAACAAATATCAATTAACGGTCAAATTTTGTTTTGTTTTTAATGATATTCTGAGGTAACGTCACGCCAGACAAAAAAGCATTGAGTTCAAATTTGTCTACGTTGACGTTCAAAAGCGCATGAAATTTTGTATTTTAATAAATTTTTATAAAGCTAAGTAAATTTTATAAAAACATCGTGAAGAAGAAAAACAGTTAATTTTATAATAAATTTGAAATGTGAGTAACGTCACGCCACATTGCTCGAAGTTTGCCTGATTTCGTTACTGAATTTGGTTGCAGGCATTTTAGTGGAATATTTTTCCAACTTCTCATGGTCGATGGGGTAGGAGTTAAAAAAATATAATATACTAGCGGTTGTTACCCGGTGTAACTCGGGGTTGTGCCTTGCGCACAGAAAAAATACGATTTTAAAAACTGCTCTCATTTAAACATTTTAGAGTGTATCAATTTAATTTTTAAAATTTTTCAAATATCGTTTTTTGGGGTTTTTCCCCTTCCCTCCGTCAAAAGTGTGAATTCTCATTTGCGTAAAACAGTAGCTGCCGGTCATATTTAAAAAAAAAATTATATCATCAACGTCTAGACCTGACATCTGGGTTCTGAGAACAATGGTCACGCAGTTTGAAAAAGTAATTTCGAGAACAATGCTTTTAAGGCGGTCTTCTCATTCAAAACCCGTTTTTTGGACCCTTTTTAAAAAAATTCTTATTTGAAAACGTTAAGAATAATTGAAAACTGTGTTTATTTATTGTATCGTGGTGACCGTGGCATGCAGGTTAAGTGTGTGGCTTAGTATGCTGGGAGCCCGGGTTCGATCCCCAGCCGCGGCGAAAAGTTTTTTCAATAAAAAATTTTTCTGATCGGTCACCACCTCTCTGCAGACAATGGCAAACCTCAGAGAGTAAAAAATGCCATGTAAAGCTTCTTGAGAACATGAGCCGTTCGGAGTCGGCATAAAACATGTAGGTCCAGTTCTCGGTTAATTGTGTGCAAACATTTAATTACACACACAACACAATTGATCATAAGAAGCTCGGTCAAAGTCCTTTCAAGGGCTGAAATGGCCAATTTGTTTTTTTTTTTGTTTATTACAAAAGTTTCAAAGTAAATAAAAAAAATTTTTTGCCTCGATACGTGGGCATCGAGGCAAAAAAAATCATTCATAAAGTAATGAGACTTCAAAGTTGGTGGTGAAAAAAAAGGTGTCGTCACGGCGGCCACGATTCCGGGTCTCCGGAGCGTCTGAAATGAAAAAAAAAACGGGGTTATAATCAGTATAGATGTAGTTCTGGGGTGAACCTCAAACTTAATTTTGTGATGTTTTTTGACAAAATGGCGGCCATTCAAAAAAAAAAATTCAATTTCGGGCTTTTTTTTTTTTAGTTTAGTGTAAAAAAAAAATAGTAAAAAATTTTTTAAAATTATGGTCGAGGTTCACCCAAGAATGGTGACAATCTGCGTCGATTCCACTTTGTTTCATGAAAATCGGTTCAGTTGAACTGGAGATATCATGGCCGCCAGTTCGAAAAACGTGGTTTCGAGATAAACGCGTTTAAAGTTTGAAGTAATGATGCTTTCAGTTGAACACCTGGACTCAAAAAATGCTTCAACCCCTAAAATAAGCAGAAATGTGTATTCGTATGTTTGTATGAATATGTGTGCAAACACGTTTTTACCTAACAATAAACATTTTCAACAGAATTCGGTGGTTACTTTATGCCGCTTCGTTCGAAAATGAGGCGAAAAAAAAAGCTCATTTTGACGAAGACCTTGCTTCACAAAAAAGGTATCTTCTAAAGTATTTCGAATTTGTAAAAATCCTTTTAGGGGCATATTCACAACTACCCAAGCTATAAATAAATGCAAAAAAAAAGTCGAAAAAAGTTGCTCAATGAGAAGACCCCCTTAAAGTTTTTCATAGCATGCATTTAATATGCATTTTTATCTCAAAACCAAAATTCGAATTTTAAAAAATCCTTTTGAGATCGATTCGATTTTTGGATTGCCTTTGTTCAACTTCGGTTTGGGTCGCTACTGTTCTGTTGATTTTTATTCATATTTTTATAGCTTCTGCTCGTATTCGTTAAACTTATTTGAATTCATTAGTCTTTGGTTCTTGACTTCGTTTGCCTTGATTTCCTGATTTTTGTCGAAAGAACTTTTAGAATCATAGGATCTATTTCAGTAACAGGTTCAAATGTTTACCAAGTTTCATCAAAATCGGTTCATCCGTTTTGACGTGAATGAGCCAGACATAGTGGAGTGAATAAAGCCTCTCCTACGGAAGTTGTTGAAATTTAAGTAGCCTCAATTCCGTTGCAGGGTCAAGTTGTTTCACGTAACAAATTTAAGTAAAATCGGTCAAGTCATTTGAGAGTTATTGAATCTTAAAAATGCACTACTTTAAGTGCCTTCTTCCGGAAGTCTTTGGAATTTTCATAGCCTATGTTATATCTTAGGCGCAGTCGAACCTTCATATCAAATTTCATTGAAATAGGTCCAACTATTTAAGATTTATTATAGAGTGCCACGCCCACATATTTCCGCCCACTTTTTTACACACACAATGAGCTTCCTCTCTATGAAACGTACGTGGTGTCCAAATTTCAGCACAATCGAATATTCGGTGCGCGATCCTATACGGAACAGACAGACAGACAGACAGACAAACAGACAAACATTTGATTTTTTATATTAGATAATAGCTTAAATTTATGGTTAACAAATATTTTTTTAAACAAATTTTAACTTTAAATGTTCGGATGGAAATTTAATAGCATCATTTTCTATTCCTAACGAGCGACTCAACGAACGAGCGCTTGGCGAACGATGTTGTGATTCAATTGAAATCTGTATCTCTAACGAACTTGCTCGCCAACCCTTACAGCAAGCTTATGCTTCTTACGTTTTTTGAAACTGTTATACACAAGCAGTTCTCAAATTCAGCATTGCAAGATCAAACATTTCCAAAATTTTCTGAAATTTTTCTATTTTCTTAAAGATTTCTTAAACTTTTGACTTTGTTTCTCGTTTGTTGGCAATCCCTTTGTTCAGTTTGTTTATATTTATAGACACCTGTTCTTGTTTATGTTTATTTTCGTTTGACAAATTCAAATTCAAATTCAATTTATTGAGACTTTTTAAAATGGTTACAATGTTTAAATAAAAACTTAAGTAAGAAAACTTAGAACTATTAAGTATTATTCTAAAGTGATTAAATGAAAACGCAACATGCTTTTAGATCAAATTAGTTATATATAAACAAGTTTAAACAATTTAAAACAGATTAAGAGCTTGCTCCCGGCCCATAAATGATAGTTTGAGATGTTATATCTCCTAAAAATTAAATTGAACTTAAAATTAACTTATAACTAAATACAAAACAATATGTTTGTTAAGAACATAACATAAAATTATAAAATTTTAAAAATAATTTTTTACATGATCTTTTAATTTACCCTCTGTGGGAGCCAGGAGCTGAACAAAGATAGAATTCAGGTAAAAGAGGAGACGTGAAGTCCATTTCTGTAGCAATTTCTTCATTAGTTATACTAATTGGAGACAGGTAGACACTATTAGACCAACTAAATTGCTTTTGATAGTTATAAATGTTAATAATTAGTTCGTTCTCATGGAACGGTAAGTTATTTACAAACTTTTTAATTAGTGAAAGAGCGTAAAGACAAAGCGGGTTGACAGCAGCTTCACTATAAATGTAAAGATTTGAATATCTTTTTGTAAATGACTCATAAAAACGGTTAACACAGAGCCTTAAAATTTTTCTTTCAACAACTTCAATTGCCTTAGCTATCGTTGGAGAAATAGTAAACCAAATTGGAAAAGCATAGACAAAAACAGAACGCATACTGACCTTGTAAATAAGAAGTTTTGTTTTTTTACATAAGAATTTATTATGAAGTAATTTTGAAAAATGCATTTTAATTTTGTTGACTTTTTTTATAGTTAAACGGGCATGCTCGTTGAACTTCACTAATTTATTAAACGTAATACCGAGATATTTAATACTGTTCTTAAATGGTATTTCAGAACCATCTAAGAAGAGTCGTAATAACTTACTCTCTGGAACGACAAAATATGCACATTTCCCTGATGCATTTCTAAGGCATATTGCTTCAGATTTTGCTATGTTAATTTTGATGCCCCATTTTTTATAAAAAGTATTAATTATGTGAAGATGATTTGAAACCAATCTTAATGCGACAATTGGTGATTCCGCGTGGGCATACACAAGTGAATCATCTGCATATAAGATACTTTTAGAACCATTTAAATTATGGGGAAAATCATATATAAAAATATTGTATAAATGTGGGGCTAAAATTGCACCTTGAGGGACTCCACTATTAACTGAACCCAAAGAAGAACACACATTATTAATTTCAATAAAGAATTTTCTGTCAAATAGGAAATTTTGAAGTAGTTTAATGATAAATGGATCAAAACCAATACTAATTAATTTAAAAATAATACCATCATGGTATGCATTATCAAATGCTTTTTCAATGTCAAGAGAGACTGCTACAGTACAAATTCGATCTCTTAAATTACTAATTACGTCACTATGAAATTTAAGAAGTGCGTGATTGGTAGAATGACCTCGCCTAAAACCGAACTGATTAAAAGGAATATAATTAGAATTGATATTAAAATCTAATTTTGATTTTATTACAAGTTCAAAAAGTTTACCCAAATTTGAGAGAAGTGAAATTGGTCTAAAGTTATTTAAATTAAAATTTGCCCTCTTTTTTTGCAAAGGAATAATTTTTGCAATTTTCCAAGCCGTTGGAAAATAACTGTTGTTAAAACAATTATTAAAAATTATTGAAAGAAAATTAAAAGAAATTGATGATAATTTTTTAATTATGAAATTTGAAATTTTGTCTGGTCCAAATGATTTCTTTGAGTTCAGTTGTAATGAAGTTTCTTTTATAATTAATGGGTTAGTAAAATGTATTCTATTTGAATTTTGCAAGGAACTAAAGTCAGATGAAAATTGGTTTAAGTTAGAAGGATAAGACGCAGAGAATGACTCAATCACTGACTTAATTGAAGAAATGTCGTTACTTAAAGGAATTGTTTCTTTATAAATCTCAGAAAAATGATCTTTAAATGCTTCAACCTTTTCACTGTCTTCAGTTAAGGTTATATTGTTTACTAAAATTTTTTGACAACATTTACTTTTATTATTTCCAATTAAATTATAAATTTGCTTATAAGCTAATGGACCAGGTTTAATGTGTTTAACTTTGTTTTCAAAAATAATTGATTGTGAAATTTCAACTTGTTCCTTTATAATTATTTTAAGAAGCTGAATTTAAACAGACAATTGTTGGTATTCTGATGATTTTCTATTAAAATTACGATGGAAAATTTGTTTAAGGTTCTTCTGCCAAACATACTTAATCCTAAAAAGATCTTTTATGTTATCTGGAATAATAAATTTTTTATTTTTAATCTCTAAAACTTCTACGTGATCCGATGTGATTGAATTGACAGTTTCTGTGAATTTTTCAATGTGTGAGTCAATCTCTGTGTTACTTAAATTTTTATCAGTAGGTGGTAGAATAGGAAATAAAGTAGAATCTAAATCAGACTGAAAATTTGGCCAATTCGTATTCTTGAAACTTGTAAAAAAACGCGGAGGATTTATAAGAAACTCGAAATCATTTAGAGATAATTTTAGTTTTAAAGGGAAATGATCTGAAAAAGTTGGAAGACTCTTGATTTCATAATTTGGATTAAGAAAGTCAATTAAATTTGAATTTATAAGAAAGTGGTCGAGAAAAGAAGAACCGTTTGGAAAGGATGGGCTTATATCACAAAGTCTACAGAAGTCAAGCGAAAAAGATTGCAGCCAATCGAACAAAACTTTACCATTAGAATTATCAATTGAATCCCCCCAAGAACAATTTTTAGAATTTAAATCACCTCCTAAAATAGCTCCATCAAAATTTTGAGTAAAATCCTTAATTTTTACAAGACCATCAAATAATTTGGAACAAGAAAAATTACATGGAAAATAAAGAGAACCGAGTAAGAATTTTTTAATAGTGCCATTAAACGATAAATTTATTTGAATAAATAAATTAGGAAATTCTATGCCAGGAATTGAAATTGTAGAATATTTAAATGTATTTTTTAATGCAATACCTACGCCAAGAGGTGAATTATCAGAAACAAAATTGTAATTTTCCAAATAAACTTTTTTTCTTTTATGTAAATGTAACTCTTGTATAAACGCAAAGTCAATATCGTTATTATACAGAATTTTAAGAAGATCAATTTTACGACTCGTTTCTAACAACGATCTAATATTGAAGGTTAGAAAATTTATAACATTACGGACCATAACTATCGCGAACTTCTTGCAAAAGCATTAAATAATCAGACTTAGCTTTATCTTTAGGAAGTGATTTAAAAGTTTTTAGAAAATTTTTAATTTTTGTTTCTAGAGTTATTGGTTCTGGTTCCTTGAAATAGCTGGCCATTTTAAGAAAATCTCTTATAAAAGAAGGTTTGTCCACCGTTCTTGAAGGGTTGTTTGATTGAAAGAAACTAGCATAAGAAGTGTTCGGAGTAACAAAATTAGAATTATGAACAACCTTGTTTAAAGATGTTAAAGCATGCAATTTCTTCTCTTTAGCTAAGTTTAACATATTTTTTTTCTTTTGGACATAAATTTTGTACGCTGGGCAACCACGATAATTAGCGGGATGACCCTTCTCGTTACAGTTCACGCAAAATGGAGATGAGCTCTCTGACTTTGATAAGAGACAACAACCAGGGTCGTGAGCTTGGTCACATTTAACACATGTAAACGGTTTATTGCAGTTTTTTGCACTATGGCCCCAAAACTGACACCGTTTACATTGAATTTCTCTTGAATGAGATTTAGGAGCCTCCCAAGAAATTGCTTGGTGTAAAATATATTTGACCCTCTCAATATCACCAACTTTTTTTCCTGGAAAAAGCGAGATAAGAAAGAGACCAGTATCGTAATTATTTCGGTGAGAATATGAAGTAACAAATTTTGTGACTTTTTCAACAGTACCAGGAATTTCAGAATCTAAAGCCGACTTTATGTCTTCTGGCGAAGTTTGAAAATAAATACCACGAAGAACTAAACTTACTTGCCTAAGTGCAGTTGGCGTAAACGAATATGAGACTATACCTTTTTCGCGCAGTAATGCCATCATTTCTACGTGAGCTGAAAGGTCTTCAAAATATAATTTAGATTTAGAATTTGATTGATTGATTATTTTAAAGGAAATTTTTGGGGTTTTTGCATTGAGTTGGTCTATTAGGTCTTTAATATTTACGTTATAAAGCATAATGGGAGGACAAAAACTTTTTTTTAAATGATTTTTTTGATTTTCTCTTTTACCTGCATTATTAACATTAGAATTTTTATTTAAATTTATTGTGTTTTTTTCGATATTTATATCACTAAGAATGGAAAACCTGTTACCCGAGATTGTTTCTGAACTGCTTGATGAATTTGTTGTTTGCTTATTCCTGAATGAAGAGACATCGACATATTTTTCGTGGCCTCCATTTGAGCGTTTGAAACGTTTATGATGTACAACTTCAAATTCATTGTCAGCATTGCCATCAGCTTGATGATCAGTGCAAATTTTTGATTTTGAGGCTGTGGTTGGAATGGATTCTTCCATGTTTACAACATTTTCACTTGATCCATGAAAGGAACTGTGGCTTGAATTGAGATCAGTTCCGCTAACCTCACCCACCTTATCAGGTGCCTTCTTGACTTCCCCACTTGGAAGTCGTCCTTGCGCATCCATTAAGTTAGGACTTTATTTGAGGGTGATCCAGAAGTTGAAGTCTGCTTCGAGATACTTTTAATACGAAGTATCAAAACCGCAAAAATATAAAATTCCGAAATTTATTTATAAAAATTTAATTATATAAATTTTATATTTTTGAAAAAATTTGACGAGAGAATAAAAAGTACGTCTGTGCCTGCTCGATTTCAAAAAATTTTTTTTCTTCGTTTGACAAACAATAAATTTATTTTAAAAAATTGTGTTGTGTTTTTAAAAAAAATAGTGCTATTATGAAATGTTTGCAGCGATTGCAGCTGTAATTTAGACCAGGCTGATGGAAGTCCATTCATGATGAAAAGGCGAAGATAGCGCAAATGTTTTGGACCCAGCAGACGCTGAGTAAGTTTTTTCATAACATTTATTTTCAAGTGCTTCACTGCTTTTAGGCACTGTTTGGCAACTCCACGGGGAGCTTTACCTTCTTCGAGCTAAAGCCACCTACACGAAGTGCAGCACTCTTGATATTATCAATTTCTAACAAAATGTTTATCAAAGAGAGCTGCACAACGATAACAGAAAAGTGCTCGTTTGAATTTGAAGTTTCTCCTCGTGATTTGACTCACTGCTAGAAATAAAAATTTCACATATTTCAGAGCTTTACGGCATCGTTCGCCAGCTGATCAGCTGTTATCGTTTGTTGATTCTGTTCGAATAACAAATTTGAAAACAACGAACGAGCAATGCTTTGAACGAGGCGAGTGTTCGGATAGGGATACAGAATGAAGCTATTAGTAACGTAACGCCAGTAACGTCACGCCAGATGACTTAGTCTTATAAAAAAAAAACCGAGAAAAGATTTTTTAATTTAATAACCAGCAAAATAAACTCATATAATTTTAAATTCTTCCAAACAAAAGCTTTGTATAAAAAGTCTTACCCAATTCGCAGAGTTTTGCAAATTTTCTAATCTAAGTCGAAAACCAGTTCTGTTTTTTGTAACGTCACGCCAGTGCATATTTTTGATAATATTTTTTTAATTTTTAGAGTCGATTGCTATAATTTTTTTTACAACTTAATTATAATGCAAATATAAAAAAAAATTTTCAAACTTAGACTTCTTCATTCTTTTTTTTTAATTTTTTTCGTACAAAACGTACATAACGCCAGTTTTGAAATGCCCATATATTTTTATACCCTAAACCTGAAAGGTCAGGGTATATTAACTTTGTGCAAACGTTTGTAACGCATAGAACGAAGTGAGTCCGGTAGAGAAAAGTATATATATGATCAGCGTCACCACGTGAGTCGAGCTATCCATGTCCGTCCGTCCGTCCGTCTGTGTGTTGTCCGTATACGCAGGATAAGAAGAAGGAGTTGAGATTGAATGAAACTTGGTACACATAGTCACATGAACCCAAGGATCTGCACTATTGAATATTTTTGGAATCCGCCCACGGACACGCCTACCTCCCATACAACGCAAAAATTGAAAACTGGATAACTCAGCTCATAATTAGCCTACAACAATAAAATTTGATATGTATGTGTTTTATATCAACACGAAGATGTCTTTGAAAAATGGACGTCATCCGCTTACGGACACGCCCACCTCCCATACAACCCAAAAATTGAAAACGCAATAAATAAGCCTCTGTTTAACCTACAGAGCTAAAATTTGGCACGTGTGTTTTTTATGACAAGACCAAGATGGTTTTGAAAAATGGACTTCATCCGCCTACGAACACGCCTTTTTCCCATACATCCCAAAAAGTTTCAAACTCAATAAATAAGGTTATGTTTGTCATAGAGAAATTCAATTCGGTATGCATGTATTTTATACAAAAACTAAGGTGTGTTAAAAAATTGGAAGTAATCCGTCCATGAACACGCCCACTTCCCATAGCGAAAGCACAATAAAGGCATTAACTGTGAGCTACAGGAATAAAACTTGGTATGTGTAAATTTTTCATCAATATTTAAATGCATATAAAATATAGGCTTCATCCGCCCTTGGAGACGCCCATTTACAATAAAAATTTTTTGTTTTTGAAAAGTGGGTTTAGGGTATTTCATAGTCGGCCTAGACCGACTTTAAACTTTCTTTACTTGTTATTACTTATAAATATAGCATTACGGACATCTTTAATTTTCGTTTTTTGTCAATCAATAAGTTGCTAGAACAAGAACAAGAACTAGAAATCTGTGAAATTTTTCATAATGCTACTTTGCTCTATGTGTATGGATGGGTTCACACCAAAATATGTATGAAATGGCGTTTAGATCACAGTGGATTTTTTTGAATGCAAGAAAATGTCCTTTTGTACGTGAGATCAAAGATTAGGAAATATGTTTTTGGAATAACCACCATTTTTACACAAATATTTGGTAAAAAATTCAGAAAATCTTATCGAGCAGTTTTAGAAAAAAATGGCTTTAAACTATAACTTCAATTTGCTCAAATCTGTTTTTTGCACATAGAGCACCTTCCGGAAAACGATATGCATATCGCCTTCGAAGATCATTATTTAGAAGGTGATCAAATAAATATTGAATAAAACTTAACATCGTTGTTTAATTTGTGCAGTCCGGCTCAATTTTTAAGTGCTTTGAATTTTATGAATGTTTTGATTATTCTGGAAATAAATACATTAAATCGACTTCTAGAAAAATATAAGATATTTTTCATTGTTTATGATATTGACTAAAAAATATTTGAGTTGGGTTAAAGATCCTTTTTTGGCTTAAAATACGGCTATAATCCTTGATAGCATAGAGTCAACCAGTATTTAAAGTAAAGAAGAAGCAATTCATCATTCTGGTTTATGTTCTGAAATTTATTTTTTTACTACATGTATGGCAGAGTTGTTCTTTAGGGCTTAAGTGCGAGGAAATTTTTGGCTTATCAATTTGCTGAATTTGATTTCGCCAAATACTTATCACAGACAAAAAGATACTTCCAAAAGAAGGTAAAATGGAAGGGAAAGTCGTAAGTTCCATCCCTTCTACTTTCATACACAGAAGGCATTCTTTTAACACATGTATGTCATTGGGAGGAATACTTTTCTTAGTTTTCTCTAGAAGTGCTTCTAGAATTTTTCGATGGAAGATTTCTTTGATGCCTTTGATATAACTATAATAGTAGGTATTTTATAGGAAAACTTAAAGAAGACATTCCATGGTGCAGAAGACAAAGACAAAATGATTCTTAGAAAATATTTAATCATTAGCTTGCACAAGCCAAGCCATGGAAGCATTCTTGAAAACTATTCAAATAGACTTATGTCTTATGAGAATGCCTCCTGAAGGCACTTGTCGATAAGTCTGAGGGCAAGCATAATTAGATTTTAAGAATGTATTCTAGAAGCAGTATTTCTATGAATGCATGTCAATTTTGTATTAAAAAAAATTTTAAATATTTGGAAAGAAAAATATAATAAATATTATTTACAACATATACATCACAAATAAAGTACTAAGTCTCTTCCTGAGATATAACTTACCGATAAAGAACGTTGGCATGCAAAGACATCCTAGAAACAATAGAAGTGTAATACGACAAATTCTCTTTAAGTGCTGGAATTAGCACAGTCTCAATAACATGCTCATACTTGTGAATATTCATTGTTCCATCCAGGAAATATAAGGGATACTTTATAAAATATGTAAAATTCTCAAAACATCTGTTTATGAGAAAATTACACCGTTTTGAAGAGACAATTTTCACAAAACCGTTCTGCAGGAAAGCGACACATGTGTAGGAGATAACCTGTTCACAGCAAACGAAATTCGCTTTTGTATGACCAGATAGCTTATCGCCAATTTCTTTGCAAACAATTTATATATTTTTTGTTCAGCGGAATTTTTCCAGGACGTCTGCATCTAAGTCAATCTCTCAAAGTCTCCTGCGTACGGTTTCAATGCTAATATCTACATCATGGTTCTTCTTTAGTTCCGTCTGGATTAAGACTAAACTTTTGAAGTGATTCTTTAAGTTTTTGTTTGGAACTACGTTACGTTTGCGTTTGTCTGTGATTTGATTTTATACTGGTTTGACGGGATAGTAAAACATGTGAAAAACACTAGATGAAGATGTATACTTATGGTAGTCAAACATAAGGAATATTTATTAAGGTGGGACATAACATTCGCGGCAGAGAAAACAAACCTTTTTTTAAAAATTCATAACTCAGTCAAAAACAAACATTTTTCCAAAATTTGTTTGTATTATTGTAGAGAATTGAACAAATTACAAGAAAAAAAAAAAAAAATTCAAAAAATATATTTTTCACTTCAACATGGTTTTATAGAGCTCCAAACTGACGGTAGAGAAAAAAACGGGGCCTCGTGGTTGCAGCGCTGGGAGTCGCAAAAATTGTCCGATCTGGAAAAAAAATGACAGGAGCTTTCTTTTTTAAATTTTTAAAATTTTTGGTGATGTTCCAAAAATTCATAAGAAATCGAAAAAAAATTAAAAAAAAGCTCGTGTCATACGATTGCGAATCAAGTTTCAAAAAATGCAAAAAAAAAAAAAATTTCGTCAAAAAATGAACCACTAGCGGAACCACAGTACGAAAAACATGGTTTCGAGATAAACGCGTTCAAAGTTTGTAAACAAATAAAAATGCAAAGAAATATAAAAATGCGCTCTCACTAATCCGGCTGTAACTTTTGAACCCGTAGGAAGTTTTTACTAAAATACAAAATTATAAATAAAAAGATTAAAAAAACGGCCAATGTCATGTCCCCCCTTAATCGAGTTAAATTTTTTCGTAAGTAACATACTTAATTTTTTTTTTTTGTAAAAAAGTGAGTAACGTTTGTAGAGGTTTTCGTTTTGAATAAATGTTTATTGGTAAAAGAGATTTAAAAATGCTATGTATTTCTCACCGTAGCAATATTAATTTAATTTTTCGTTTTTTTTTTTTTTTTATAATATAAAACATCATAACTATATTCATATATTATGTATGCTATTTCTATTTGTTAGAAATTATTTTTGTATCTATTTTTGGAACATAAATTATTTTTTTTTCCCCCACCATATAAAAAACAAATACCAACAACCACAAACTGCACAACTCTCTGTTATAAATGCATGTTAATTATATATTATGCGGCAGTGTTGCCAGACTTTAACGCTCGATAAGCTTTTCCCTTGAGAACAACGGGCTATAGAATTAATAAATTGTTAAAATGACAAAATCAACAACGAAAATAAAAGCAGCTGCAACAACAAAATCAACAACAAATACAACAACAAATTGAGTTTGTCCACCTTGTGTTCGCACTGGGAGTTGATGACATATGTTAGCACATGTCCATAATTTCATCACTGATTAATTAACTAATTTATTTTTGATATAGTATAAGAGTCGGCTGACACGCACACATGTAGACAATTTATGTGCATAAATTAAGTTAAATAATTAAAACAAAACAAATACAAAAATACAGTGAAGAGCACACGCACACGTGCACAAAGCCATATTATTGCTAAAATATTTACAAAAAAATTGTTACAACCAATAAAAGCAGCGTTATTTTTGTGGTTAGCATGATTGCAGCAAAAGCATCAAAGAGACAGAGAGTGAGAGAGTGAGAGAGATTTTGAAATTTTGTGGTTTTTACCTGCCATTCATCAACTTGATTTTCTGCAACTCCGAAGCAACCACAAGCTTCAATCAAAGCAATCATCAGCTGCTGCAAGACAGCCAATATCATCACCAACATCTGCCCCTGCAACTACTAACCAACTCACCAACACTCACGAGTTTAAATATTTCCTGTCATTGTGTTGCCTTGTACATGTTAAACATCTTGGCAACCCGGTTAGTTATCTTGTCTTCTTTTTATCACTCAACAATTCTGCTTTTTGATTATTATTTAATGCTTTTTAATTAAAATTGCTTAAATAGTTATGCATTAGTTAAGCAACAGTTTATTTTTGAAGTTCAATAATTAATTTAATAAAATAATTTTAATTGAACAACCTTTTGATATACGTCAAAAGCAAATTTGCTGCATACTTTGCGGCTTGGTTTTAGTTTTTATTATTGTTGTAAAATTGTTTTATTAACTTTTAATTGTTTCTGAATTTGCCTGAATTTCTGTTAAGTTGAATTATTCAATTAAATCTCTGTTTTATCATAATTATGTATGTATGTTATATATGTTAACTGCACAAATTAAATTGATTGCATTGTAAAAATAGTAACAATAACATCAGAAAATATTTTAAACGTAATAATTCGATGTAGTTATTTATTCGAATAACATTTAAAATATCATGAAATCCATGTTAATTATTTGTTAATTAAAAACAGCATTGTTAATAAATAAAAATAAATGTTGAGTGCGAGTTTAAGTAGAACAATGAAAAGGGAAGTTTTTGATACGTTGTAAGGCTTTGTGTTCACACTGCTATTGATAATAAGTTTCTCTCATATGACATTCATAGTTTATAGAATTGAAAAAAAAAAAAAATGTTTGCAAAGAAATTCATTTCCATTTGATAATATATTCTTAACATGTTATACATTCAAAATATGAAAAAAATTTTGTTTAAATTATTATATGTTCAAATCTCCCCCCTTAAGCTCCGTTTGACGATTGTTCAATATCTCTCCAACAGATATTGTTCCAGAGAGTAAGGCGGGTCCTATTTTATAGCAACATAATTGATGTTGTTTTCTTTTAAAAAACAAATCAAAATATCATATAAGCAAGATGTCCTAGTGTGACTATAACGCTACATCGATTTCTCTTCCTTACATGGAGAAGAGCTGGACATTCAGTAAGAATATGTCTGCAGGTTTCTTCATCCTCCAGAAATTAATTTTTTGTAGATTTCTTTTAGTTTAAAATGTCAAGCTATGAGTCCGTTCATCGCCTTTAAATCGTTTTCGTTAAATTTATAAGGAACTGCAATTTCTTAGGTGATAGCTCTGGGAATATTAGTGAAGTGCAAATATGTCCTTATGAGTTTTCCTAGAGTCTTCAGATTCACGGAATGGGCTTGTGATGGCAAGTTGCTTGAAGAGAGTCTTAGCAACACCACAGAACGGTTCCGGTGCTATGAATGGTGATTCTGCACCTTGTTTGGCTTGAGAGTTTGCTTTCTCGTTCTCGTTACAGCCCCAGTTTGCAGAAACCCACTGTGGAGTAATTTTGCTATTTTGTGCATCTGGGTCGTTGAGGACATTGACAGTCTCTAACACTAGCTTGGATTTGATAATGAGACTTTTCAAAGCTTTAAGGGCAGCTTGACTCTCAAAGAAGACGAAAAAGAAGACTGTTCAGTCTGATACATCTATGTTTGGAACCTCAATGGCTTCTTCAATGTTGGAACCATCCGTATAGCACACAAAGTAGTTTTTGGACGAGGTTTTTTTCTTGTGTTCCAGTTAGATCTAAGGGGGATAACTACGATGAAGTATTTGTTAAAGCAACTTTTAGCAAGCATGTTATCATATGTCATGCAGAATTCCCCATCTCGCTATAGGGTCCCTTTAAGGGATGGTTTTGGACAATGTTACCCACATGAAAAAATCTGTTAGGCTGAGCTTCATCTTATCCGGATGTGTATGTGAATTGGTGCAAGACCTATGATGACATTGATTGCTTATGTTTGGGTGAACCTGATGCAGCCTGTTATACATACCTACACATCTCTGAACTCGTTCTAGTCGCTTGATGGTTGATACTCCTATGGCTTCCGGCCATCACATAGACACATATGATAGTGTGGGTCTAACGATCAACGTGTAGAGATTGTGCATCATCTTAGAAGATATTCGCCAGTTCTTACCGCAAATTTTTCTACAGGTCTATGTGAAGGTTCGAAGACAGTTTGGTATTCACAATAACACCAAGATACTTTGCTGAGTTGCAAAAATTGACTTTCTCCCCAAAGAGTTCCGGGCAAGTAGGACTGACCTAACGCCGTATTGTAAAAGACACAAATACTGTCTTTTTTTGGGCTTACAGAGAGGCTTCATCTTAATATATAAAAGGCAAGCGTCCTGCTCCGTGCTCTATATCGTAAAACAAGTTCAGCCTGGACCATGAGCAGTTATAAATAATTCATTTGAAATGTTTGTACTTACTAAACCTTTTGCTCTATATCATAAAACCTGTTCAGCCTGGACCAGAACCTGTTGTAAAGTTATCTATTTGAAATTTTTGTACGTACTGTACTTTTTAAAACCTGTTCATCCTGGACCAGAACCTGTTGTAAAATTATCTATTTGAAATCTTTGTACGTACTGTACTTTTTAGAACCTGTTCAGTCTGGACCAGCACCTATTCTTAAATTATGTATTGGAAATCTTTGTACTTGAAGACTATAGTTAATTTTCTCAACTACTATACATCAAACATCATGTCTTGCTATTACAGTACTTTTTAATAAACATAACCAGAACCTATTCGGTCTGCAGAAACTGAACAGCAATTATAACATTCATTGACGTTGGTGTCAATTGGAATTGCTAGAATTAAATCACAATGGTCTTGATCGGTCTTCTGATCCAAGTTTTAGCGATTGGCTACTCAAGTTAGGAAATGGAGATGAAGACAACATAGAAATTCCCGATCATTTTGTTTGTAAAGGTTCGCTTATTAACCCTTTCAATGGCTTACCTAGAATAATCGTGAACAATTTTTTTGAGCTTATATTCCCATCATTTAAGCAATAAAAAGATTAAAAAACATCGCTCTGATTTTTACATGAGCTGCTTTGCTTTCGGCAGGCTGTCTAATATAATGGACAAAACCATGATAACATTTTAGTTCAACTAAAACAACCGGAGACAAATGCAAATGCGTTATTTATGCAAATGTTATTATGTTGGGCATAAAATCGAAAATCTAACTAAGTTAAACGTTATATATCTCCCTAAAATTATTTTTGTCATGTTAGCACAACTTCATTTCATAGTACCAACCTATTTGATTTTAGAAAAGACGTTGGAAAATAAAAAAATTTTTTTTTCTGAAGTGTCCAATATAATGGACAAATCCATTGAAAGGGTTAAATAGATTTCGGGCGATACTTTGAGTCCGAATAACATCAACCGTTATTCCAAAATTGCTATCCTGTGCACAAAAAATTCCGATGTGAACGAAGACAACGAGCAAGTTCTAAATACTTAAGTTGGTGACACAGTGAGAGATCTGAGCACGGATTTAATTGAAGACAGAGATGATAACGATAAACAAAATTACCTTGCCGAGTTTTTGAATGAATTTTATCCTTCAGGAATGCCACTGCATAAGTTAAACCTCAAAATTGGAAGTATTATAATACTTCTTTGAAATTTCAATACCAAAAGAGATATCTGTAATGGAAGGTGGTTAGTTTTGAAAAACCTAAAACTTAATTAATCATCGCACAGGTATTGACAGGCGCACTGGCGAACATGAAATATTTTTCATACCTACAATTGATTTGGCCCCGACAAACACAGATTTGCCTTTCACTCTGCGGAGGCGACAATTTCCAGTTAAACTGACATTTTCAATGACCATAAATAAATTTCAAGGTTAAATATTGCAAAAAGTAGGAGTTTTTCTAAAAGAACTGGTATTCAGTCATGCGCAGTTTAAGCGGGCTGATGATGTAAAACTAAGCATTATAGATGGCAAGGGACAAGGTTAAAAATTCTAAGAATTTTTTTACTAGAAATGTTGTATATAAAGAAGTTTTATCAAAATAATTTAATAAATATGTTTTCAAATCAAAACCTTTGTACATAAATCCAATAAATTTTTTGTCGCATTTTGTACTCTAAATGGTTCCTTCCCGTCGAGGACGGGTTTTTACACTAGTTTAAACATAATCTCTGTACTATGTTCAGTGCTGCTTTTAGAACTTTCAAAACTTCCTCGCATGATGACTTCTACATCATCGGAATACCCAACCACATCAACCCCAGTACCTTTAAGTTCAACTAGGAAGTTAACTACAGCAAGGGACCAAACCAGAGGTGATAGGACGCCTACTTGCAGGCATCCACTGGTTGTAGTTGCTTTCAGGAAAGTATTATCTAAACAGCTCTGGATAACTGTAGTGGCGCTAAATGTTATCAACCTTGTTGCAGAAGAGCTAGAAAGATACCATCTCCACCACTTTCCCTACTTGGCAGATTTGTGGTGTCTTTCTTGGTGTCTAGACGAACTAAGGATTGTGATCTGACAGTTGCTAAGATCTTCTGAAGGCGACAACTCGAAGGATCCATCTTTGATGGAACCACATAAGTTCCTGAACGAGTTATTTTTAGCCTTCTTAATCACTTTATTGTAGTTGATGAGGGATGGGGAGTAGAATAGCCAGTCATTATTGCATTAAGCTCTATTGAATAGCTTCTTTACCCCTTTTCTAAGGTCATTAAGGTGGTTGTTTCACCAGGGTGCTTGTCTCTTGAACTTCCTAAGCTTAAGGCGACAATTTTCCTCAAAAGCTTAGGTAATGGATGATTGGATATAACAAAACCAAAAACAAATTGGCCATTTCAGACCTTTAAAGGACTTTGACCGAGCTTCTTATGGTCAATTGTGTTTTGTGTGTTATGAAATGTTTGCACACAATTGACCGAGAACTGGACTTACATGTTTTAAGCTGACTCCGAACGACTAAAGTACAAGTTATCAAGAAGCTTAACATGGCATTAATTACTCTCTGCGGTTTGACATTGTCTGCAGAGGGGTGTGACCGATTTGAAAAAATTTTTTATTCAAAAAACCTTTGCCACGATTCAGCTCTGATCTCGGGCTCCGAGCATGCTAAGCCACACACAAAACCTGCATGCCACGGTCACCACAGTCGATTGAACATAATCTGTTGAGTATTCTAATTTGAATATGATGTCAAAAATGAGGGGAAGTTTATCGAGGATGACCTGATCAAGTTGTTTTTTGTAAAAGTTCCAATCGCTGGAGCGTCATCGTTCCAATAGAATGAGCTTGATTACATCAATGTTGGCATATAGCTCATTATTTCATAGTATTCGGCACTCCCACTTAATGTAGATCCGACCATATATCTTGCGAAGGATTTTCCTTTCGAACGCTTCGAAAGCCCTTTCATCAGTTCTGCTCAACGCCTAGGTTTGTGTTACGTTAACTTAGTAAGATAGGCATGATTATTGATTTAAAGAGCGTAAATTTTTTTCGTCGACAGAGACATTTACTTCTCAATTGCCTATTGAGTCCAAAGTCACACCTGTTGGCAATAGTTATCCTTCGTTTCATATCAATATGGATATCATTGGAGGAGTTAATACTGAAACCCAGGTAAAAAAAGTCCTTAACAAAGTCAAAGAAGGTGTTGTCAACAGAGGCGATTAGAATGCACTGGAAGACCTATTCGACTTTTTTACTCGCTGGCAAAATGCTGCACTTACTTTGGGCGTATTATGGCCAATGAAATTAATATCATCAGCAAGCGCCAGCAGCATAAAATTCTTATAGAATATTTGTGCCACTACATCTTAGAACAGCACCTGGAATGATTTTCTCCATTACAAGATTAAAAAATTCAAGATAATTAATTAGCTTGTTTGAAAGTTCTCTTAGTTCTGAACGGAGGGAAAGGTCCTCCCCGATTTTAACTGCGCTTCTGGTGTTACTCAGGGTAATCCTGCAAAAACGAACTAGTTTTGCAGAGATACCAAGTTTAAATCTGTTGGAATATAGATGGATTCCTTATTGGATCGTCGAAGTTGGATTTGTATTCTACAAAAGGATAGTACGTGCCGATTTGTTTTTTCTAGAGTCTTCTTCAAGATTTGAGACAATCCTGAAAAATCCATCGTCGTAGAATAAATAAATAAATACCTGGTGAATAATGATTTTTCAGGATTGAAGCCAGACTGATAAGTTCCAATCAGTTGTTTGGCAATTGGTTTTCAGTACTTCACATAATACGTTCGAAGCGTCGCAACGTTAACTTTTATGCGATATTAAGGTTTATGGTAGTTGGCACAAATGATTGGATCTCCTTTCTTATGGATAAGGCAGAGCATACTGAGGTTTCACTTACATCCAATATTGTACATAGAAAGTTGTGGATGCATTTGAACAGAGCTATGCCTTCGTTCATAAAAAGCTTAGCAGCTGCTGGTGCTTTTTTTTAGCCGAGTTATTGCTGTTAAGACTTCGTTATTGTCGGGCAGCAGAACATGGACACTTTCATTCAGAATTGGGATTTCCGGGAGATCATCTTTATTTGTGAGATTGTTGTCAGAGTCACCATTTCGAAGATAAGAGAAGTATTCCCTACATAATATCAGGTTATCGGTCACTTGATTCGCGTTTTCGTCCCTGCAAATATCTTTTCTTTGCCCACCTTGGCGTTGAAGTCACCAAGCACGACTTTTATGTCGTGATTGGAGCAGAACTTATAGTCGTCTTCATTGACTCTTCAAGGCACTCTTAGAAAATTTATTTGGTCACATTGGTCGATTCCTGCGCACATATAAGGCTTATGTTCAAAAATTCAGCCTTGAAGCAGATTGAAGTAAATCGTCCGTTTACAGGTGTGAGTCGTAGAACATGGTGCCATATTATTCTGCACACTACAAATCCGCCTCAAAACTAGTACTTTCCGCATGACCGCTGTAGTAGATATCATAGAATGCTTGCCGTGAAAAAACATCAGCATCCGTGAGATCGCATTTCTAGGATCGTGGATCGCATTATAGTACTCACAGCATTGTTTGTGTAAAACTAGATATTATTATTCTATCATGGTTTAAAGTAGGTAATGACTCTGCTGAAAGAACTGTGGCTTGGACTACAGAATTCAACAATTCAGTTACAGCAAATGAGTAACAAAAACAATATTTGCTGCAAGTGGTAGATAATCACAGGATAACTTCAAAAAATATTACAAAAATTAATGTTTTTAAAAAATAAAAGTTTGAATAACAATTAAATATCAAGTTTTTACTGTTTTAAAAAACTTTTTTATCACCGAAAAAAAAAAACGATGCACTGAAGTAAAGCTAAAGCTTTGCCCAAAAATACAAAATTACAGACAAAATATCAGGTGGAGCAAAAAAAAAAAATTGATTATAAAAATGAAAAAAATGTTTTTTAATTTCGGGTCAAAATTTCACCAAAAATAGTCAGAATGGTTTTACAAAAACCAAAAAAAAGACTAAAATAAGACCAAAATATAGCTTAAAACATGCCATTAAAAGAAATTTAATATATGTTTTGGTTTGGACACTACTTTTTCTTAGGTGGTTCAAGACCTGTATAATTTCAAAATTACCTTTAAGCGATTTCTGCAAAGGTCAGGGGTTCAAGTTTTTTTGGTGTGATGGTATTTCTGTGTTTATTTAGGGTTGAACTTTAAGAAAGTTGACGCGCACCAAATTATTTGAACATTTATGCAAAACCGGTCTAGTGCACATCCATAAATCTTATAAGTTTTTCGTTTTTCGCAGTATTTTTCTTAGTATTCTTGTATTCTCAGTATTCTTGTTTTTTTCATTGGAATGGATTTTTATGTGGTGGGCTTCAAACCCAACGACCAACCTTTCCTTGAAGGCCAAAGGTTCACACTGCTCAGATAAGCCAATTTGGATTGATTTCGACATGGATAAGGCTGGTCTCTCCAAGTTGAAGCAGTCAGGCACTTTGCCATGTGAGCATCGTCCCCCCTTTTCCTTAATACTCTTTTTAGAACTCTTTTTTAATGGACTATATTTAACACTAGTGTAAAAGCCCGTCCTTCGACGGAAAGGAACCATTTAGAGTACAAAATGCGACAAAAAATTTATTGGATTTATGTACAAAGGTTTTGATTTGAAAACATATTTATTAAATTATTTTGATAAAACTTCTTTATATACAACATTTCTAGTAAAAAAATTCTTAGAATTTTTAACCTTGTCCCTTGCCATCTATAATGCTTAGTTTTACATCATCAGCCCGCTAAAACTGCGCATGACTGAATACCGGTTCTTTTAGAAAAACTCCTACTTTTTGCAATATTTAACCTTGAAATTTATTTATGGTCATTGAAAATGTCAGTTTAACTGGAAATTGTCGCCTCCGCAGAGTGAAAGGCAAATCTGTGTTTGTCGGGGCCAAATCAATTGTAGGTATGAAAAATATTTCATGTTCGCCAGTGCGCCTGTCAATACCTGTGCGATGATTAATTAAGTTTTTAGGTTTTTCAAAACTAACCACCTTCCATTACAGATATCTCTTTTGGTATTGAAATTTCGAAGAAGTATTATAATACTTCCAATTTTGAGGTTTAACTTATGCAGTGGCATTCCTGAAGGATAAAATTCATTCAAAAACTCCGCAGGGTAATTTTGTTTACCGTTATCATCACTGTCTTCAATTTAATCCGTGCTCAGATCTCTCACTGTGTCACCAACTTAAGTATTTAGAACTTGCTCGTTGACTTCGTTCACATCGGAATTTTTTGTGCACAGGATAGCAATTTTGCAATAACGGTTGATGTTATTCGGACTCAAAGTATCGCCAGAAATCTATTTAGCCCTTTCAATGGATTTGTCCATTATATTGGACACTTCAGAAAAAATTTTTTTTTTTATTTTCCAACGTCTTTTCTAAAATCAAATAGGTTGGTACTATGAAATGAAGTTGTGCTTACATGACAAAAATAATTTTAGGGAGATATATAACGTTTAACTTAGTTGGATTTTCGATGTTATGCCCAACATAATAACATTTGCATAAATAACGCATTTGCATTTGTCTCCGGTTGTTTTAGTTGAACTAAAATATTATCATGGTTTTGTCCATTATATTAGACAGCCTGCCGAAAGCAAAGCAGCTCATGTAAAAATCAGAGCGATGTTTTTTAATCTTTTTATTGCTTAAATGATGGGAATATAAGCTCAAAAAAATTGTCCACGATTATTCTAGGTAAGCCATTGAAAGGGTTAATAAGCGAACCTTTACAAACAAAATGATCGGGAATTTCTATGTTGTCTTCATCTCCATTTCCTAACTTGAGTAGCCAATCGCTAAAACTTGGATCAGAAGACCGATCAAGACCATTGTGATTTAATTCTAGCAATTCCAATTGACACCAACGTCACTGAATGTTATAATTGCTGTTCAGTTTATGCAGACCGAATAGGTTCTGGTTATGTTAATTAAGAAGTACTGTAATAGCAAGACATGATGTTTGATGTTTAGTAGTTGAGGAAAATGACGATAGTCTTCAAGTACAAAGATTTCCAATACATAATTTAAGAATAGGTGCTGGTCCAGACTGAACAGGTTCTAAAAAGTACAGTACGTACAAAGATTTCAAATAGATAATTTTACAACAGGTTCTGGTCCAGGATGAACAGGTTTTAAAAAGTACAGTACGTACAAAGATTTCAAATAGATAATTTTACAACAGGTTCTGGTCCAAGCTGAACAGGTTTTACGATATAGAGCAAAAGGTTTAGTAAGTACAAACATTTCAAATGAATTATTTATAACTGGTCATGGTCCAGGCTGAACTTGTTTTACGATATAGAGCACGGAGCAGGACGCTTGCCTTTTATATATTAAGATTAGTTATTTTTAACAATGATTTGAGGGATTAAAATATATTTGACTAAGAGCGGTTTAAATTTTTCATTAAATCTGTGCTGTTCAGAATAAAAATTCTGTTGTGCTGTTCAGAATAAAAATTCACCAGAAAAAAAATTATTTAGTAACATTTTTTAACAGTTTGTTTCATGATATATATATATATATATATACTAGCTTATAATACTCAGCTCACCTCGATTCTTGTGGTTCTATTTATGTGTTGGTTTTGCGATATGATACAATAAAATGCCCATTTTTAGCTACATTCTTCTTTAAAGGTTTCTGGTAAAATTTTTTTTTGGTAAATAATTTTAAAACTTTGATTTTTAATAAAATCGCATTAAAACATTGAAGCGTTGGATGAAAATTCATATTTGTGGTGAAGTCTGATTAAAATTAAACAAAAAAATTCGTTGACATTTTAAAACTTTTTGTAAAACTCGACAATAGCGCCACTTATATTGTGGAAAACTATCTTTCAAGCTCAAACCAACCATATACATTCACAAAGTTTCTTTTAAATCGGTTGTGTGTTTTCGGATATTAGCGAAAACCAACATAGTGACATGTGATTTTTATATATAAAGATACATTCAGCAAAGGAAGTCTAAAGTTGGTCTAGCCCGACTATGAAATACTCTCAACCTCCTAAACATTTAAATATATATTAAAATACTAAAACAAATAGACGTAACTTCTTTTCAAAATCCATGCATTATTTGTACCTATAGAATTAATACAGTTTTAACTGATGTGGTTTGTATGGTAGGTGGGCGTGTTGGTGCTCAGATGACACCTATTTTTTGAGCACACCTCAGTTTTGATATAAAATTTTCCCACAAGAAGTTTCATCTCTCAAATATTAACCTTTTAATAGTGTTTTAAATATTGTGGGTTGTATGGTAGGTGTTCATGAGCCTGTTCATGAGCGGATGACGCTCATTTTGTGAACACATCTTACTTTTGATACAATAATCTCACATACCAAGTTTTACCTTTAAAGCTCATATATAAACCTCTTACCTATAGTTGTTACCATAGTGGGTTATATGTCAGGTGGGCGTGTTGGCGGGCAAATGACACTCATTTTTTGTGCATACCTTAGTTTTGATAGTTTCTCGAGGTCAAATATGAACCCTTTTAATATTGTGGGTTGTATGGAGGTGGGCGTGTTCACATTTTATACTTTTCCATACCTGACACGCCTCGTTCTTGGTGTAACAAACGTTTGCAGAAAGTTAATATACCCTGATCTAACAGGTTTAGTGCATAAAAAAACCCTCTGAATCATAACAAAATGCTCCCAATTTTTTACGCAACTATTCTAAAATTTTGTGCTTTTCTATATACAAAAAACCAAAACATTTGGTTATTTCAGCCCTTGAAAGGACATTATTAGAGCTTCTTATGAGCTTTGCTTTGCTGTGCATTTAATTAAATTTTGTACACAATGCATCAAAAACTGGATCTACTTGTTTTATACCGACTGCGAACTGCTAAGCAGCATGTTTTCAAGAAGCTTTTCATGGAATAAATAATTCTCTGGGGTATGTCATTATCTGCAGAGGAGGAACCAAGGCCCTTCGACGCCAAAGCCACACACAGTTTGTGTCTCAACCGCCACGTTTTTATATTTAATTATTTCTACCCAAATTTTTGACATTTTTTGGCATCTCCAAACATACTCAGGTCCTTCAATTCAATTCAGATTCATCCAACACCTTAAATATTTAAGGTAAATAATTGGCCATGCAAAGAATTTTCAAAGTTATGTTATTGCAATTTGGTAGTTGCACTCTTTTGTGGTAACTAACATTCTTGGTCCTTTACTAGACAAATTTCGTTTTCTTTAAGAACATGCAAGTTGCTTAAAGTTTAAAATAAATTGACTTCACAAAAACTTTCGTACCTGAAATACATAAAAAATTTTTAGTATTTATTTTATTTTCTGTTGAAATAGAAAAAAAATCAATCAGAAATGAAAGTGCTGACTCTGAAAGTGAATAACTCGGTCATGTTACTAAGGATTCCATTTAGTTCTTTTTTGTTTAAAATTTTAACTAATTTTCCGTTCAGTTATTTTTCCAATTTTTTCATTTTCGTTTTTCTTCTAATTTTGATAATTTTCCAAAAAAAACCTTAACGAATTTCTTTGTTTTTACAAAAAACATTTATAAAAATAATTGCTGTTCAAAAAAATATTTAAAACCACAAAATTGCCTTTTTAATGTTCTTTCATATGATTTGCATAAATTTAAGGTTTGTTCAAAGTTTCTATCGTTAAAATCTAAAAACGGTTTAAACGATCAAAAAAATCAAGCCTAACTATCATAAAAATTTAATAATTTTGAATGCATAAAAAGTAATGGTGAAGTGAAAGATTCATGACAATATCTCAATTGGTTTCTGATTTATAATTCCAAATACCCCTTTAAACACTCCCACAACAACAACAGCGCCACTTACCTGGTCAAACTTTAGATCTAAACCATCTACAGACTCAGCTGCATGCTCTATTTCATTCAAATCGATCCAGCTAAAGAAGTTTTGTATAAAAAACAAAAGTGGAAACAGTATCCATATTTTTTCTTTGAAAAAAAAATTTGTATCTTATTTTCAAAATATTCTTGACATGATTTTGCCACCCTTTCCTTAATAAAATGCAACAATAAGAAAAATTTAATATTTCAAACGGAAGAAGCAACTTTTAGTACAATTAAAATTATTGCTTTTGTGCATATTTTATCTATCATCACTTTTTTAAATTTTGCAGTAAAGCAAAAACAAGATTTAATCTTTTGTAGCGCATGTATGAAGCAACAGAGGGAAAAATGAACTCCAGACTTTAACCGACTTCAAAAAGGAGAAGATTTTTGGTAAGTTCTTTGGTTTTGTTTTTTTTTCATAAATCAGCTGCGTGAACACATTCGTCAAATACAGCTTTGTTTACAGCTTTTGCTGCGGCAGTCAGTGGCCACATAAATTAACGACGACAACAACAATTACAACAACAACAGTCAACAACAACATGCTGCTAATTGTAAGTAGCTTAAGTTTACAACTAACACCTTGTTAAATTTTAACTGTAGTGGTAACATTAGCGCCGTTTTGTGCTAAACAAGTCAATAAACTGTAATTTTCGTTTTACACTCTCTCTCACTCTCTCTAGGTTACCACCTTAAAGTTGGCATTATTTTCGCATAAATAATTCAATTCATAAAGCGATGTTAGCAACGCCTGCCAACTACAGGTGGGTGCAACCAACCCTTTTGCACAATGCTGCGCTACATCCAGCCACACACGCCTACTACGTGGCTGGGCTACAACATGATGGTTTTTCCCAATGCGCTGGTACTCATCAAGTCCAACGACATCCGGCTGCGCCTTTAAAGTCATTAGAACGCTTGCTGCTAAATATAAAATTTGCCATAACGATCCATTACTGTGAATTCCTTTCTTCGCGAACTAAATTATACAGCAGTGTTAAGAGGGAGGGAGGGGGGAGGTGGTGACATTGTGAAATCTGCATATAAGAAGAAATGAAGTTTTTTGTTAAAACCCACATACATACATACATGCAGACTTATATAAAAAGGGCGTGCTTGGTACCTACGTTTTATATGAAATGGTGCGCAGCGGGTTGTTTAAGGGCAGCGGGTTGTGGGTGGATTTAATAAATCGCACACTAAATACAAAACAGTCACAACTCAAAATTTTTTTATACCGAGTTTTTGTTATAAATCAATTCATAAAACACATATCTCAGTATCTTTTTCATTATTTTCTTCATTAACTGGAAGAATGAAGTTTGTGTGTTTAAATGAAAATTGCTTTTCTTCTGTAGTATCAACCAAAAGGTTTTATTTTTCACTTCTCCTGAAAAGTCATGTTTTTTGAGTTGTGACTGTTTTGTATTTAGTGTGCGAAATGTAAAAAAGTCGCTGACAGCTCAAATTGATATGGAGGTGTATGTTTTGCATACCTTTGGCAGCTGTAGTAAATAAATTCGCATGTTTGTGTGTGTGTGTGTGTGGTTGTTTGCTTGCGTTTGTGACGTTTTTAGTGTATGTTTGCTCTTAAGCAGTTCATGAATATGTCAACCACGAATAAAATAAGCAAAAACACGCAAACAACAAATAAACATTTTCACAAATTATAACAAAATTCGCGATAAAACCATAAAAATGCAAAAAAAGAGCAAACAAAACAAACGCCTAAAATTATGCTTTATATTATGATTATTGTTTTTATTGTTAACGCTACTACAAACCGCTGAACTGCTGTTTTTGTTGCTTAAGAGCGTGGGTCGATTGGCTGGTCAAGTGGCTGCAGTATTTTGGCAAAACATCAACGAAAGGAAAGGAAAATAAATAAAAAAACCAACAGCAAAGAGCTTCAACGCTGCCTTATCGTAAAAATAATGGGTGCGTCTAAAGTGTCGAAATATACAAATGTATGCAGAGCGCCAAAAAGTTATGTATAAATAAAAAAATAAATAAATAAAGAATTATATATATTAAATAAATTCTCCATTAAAATACTAAAATGCACGCGTATGTAATTGTTTTTGTGCGTGTGCGTGTGTACAACTTACACACTCTCTCTCTATCGCTTTCGCTCTCTAATGCCGCTTAAATATAAAGCGGAAATAATTTGTCATTGCTAACAGTTATGTGTGGCAACTTAGAACGCACACAAATTTGTTGCATGCTTTTTGGCGTGTGCCTTCATTTCCTGCTTGTTGTTTCTTTTCAGTTTATTTTTGTTTTATGTTTTCGTTTTATTTTTTTTTTCGGTCATTCGTTATACAACACAGTAATTTGACTGCAATTTTCGAGAATATTTTTTGAATATTTGGCTTCATGATTAATTTCTACTGCCACTAAGATATGTGGGTATGTGGGTGTGTGTGTGTGTGTGTTTGTGAGAGTATGCTGGGTGTGCCTTATTGTGTGTTTTGTATCCATTGCCTTGTCTTTGCTTTCAAATGTCCAGCCAATTCTTCATTTGGAATTTATTTTATCTGCCTTCGCTTTTGTTTTTCTAGTGATTATCTCTTAACTGATTTATTTTCTCTTCTCTGTCTAATTTTTTTGTTTTGTTATTTTTTTTTTGTTTGCATTTTCTTAAGTTGTGCCATAAATTAAACAAGATTCTCAGCTCGTAAACGTTGGCAATCGACACAAAATACCACCGTTAATCGTTGCGTAAAACGGAAGTTTGCACACATTCATAGCTAGCCACCGGAAGTTGTGGTTGTTTACGCACTGATGCTGCCAGTGGCAACAAATCGCTTGTGTTTTGACTCAGTTTGGAAACTAGTTCAGTTTACTTAGTTTAATAAATATTGTCGAAATATATGTGTTGGTAAATAAACTTGACACACTTGAGTGGAGTACAATTTGAGTCAATTGCCTTTTATATGTATGTGTCCAGAAGATAGCTAAGAAAAGGTAAGAAGAAAAAAAAGAGTGCGTGTCAGCTCCGACGCGCGATTGGAGTTTACTTCTCATCGATTGTCTTGGAATTAAATAGAACCATGTACAATAGGCAAAGTGGGGAAATATATAAGCTCATCATGTATAAACAGTTAAAATAATAAATTTCATTACCAATATGAAATGTCGTTACCACAAACTGAGGAAATAAAATTGAAATAACTTAAACTCGAAACGTGAAAGTGTGAAGTAAAATTTTTTACAAATCGTGAGGATTGAACCAAATCTAGAAGTCCCAGTGTTCTTCCAAAACTAAATCTATATTATGCTTATGACTCAAAAATTTTAAGACCTCACGTAGTTAAGTTACATCCGCTTGACCACAGAATCATCCATTTATGTCTAAATACTTCGTATAACTCATAAAAGTGACAATGACCTCAGACAATCCCATTGCATACGATTAGCTATAGAATCATCAATTTTGTTCGAAATGTTCCATGGAACCCATAAAAAATCCAATGAACCGCCTGTGACCTATAAAAGTTCCAATAACCTTCCTATGACCTCAGATAATCCCATTGCATCCGATTGGCCATCGAATCACCCATTTTAGTCCAAATGTTCCATGGAACCCATAAAAGTTCCAATGACCCGCCTGTGACCTCAGATAATCCCATTGCATCCGATTGGCCATAGAATCATATTTTTTGTTCCAAATGTTCCATGGAACTCATAAAATTTCCAATGACCCGCCTGTGACCTCAAATAATCCCATTGCATCCAATTGGTCATAGAATCATCCATTTTTGTCCAAATGTTCCATGGAACCCATAAAAGTTCCAATGACCCGCCTGTGACCTTAAAAGTTCCAATAACCTTCCTGTGACCTCAGATAATCCCATTGCATCCGATTGGCCATAGAATCACCCATTTTGGTCCAAATGTTCCATGGAACCCATAACAGTTCCAATGACCCGCCTGTGACCTCAGATAATCCCATTGCATCCGATTGGCCATAGAATCATCTTTTTTGGTCCAAATGTTCCATGGAACCCATAAAAGTTCCAATGACCCGCCTGTGACCTCAGATAATCCCATTGTATCCGACTGGCCATAGAATCATCTTTTTTGGTCCAAATGTTCCATGGAACCCATAAAAGTTCCAATGACCCGCCTGTGACCTCAGGTAATCCCATTGCATCCGATTGGCCATAGAATCACCCATTTTGGTCCAAATGTTCCATGGAACCCATAAAAGTTCCAATGACCCGCCTGTGACCCCAGGTAATCCCATTGCATCCGATTGGCCATAGAATCATCTTTTTTGGTCCAAATGTTCCATGGAACCCATAAAAGTTCCAATGACCCGCCTGTGACCTCAAATAATCCCATTGCATCCGATTGGTCATAGAATCATCCATTTTGGTCCAAATGTTCCATGGAACCCATAAAAGTTCCAATGACCCGCCTGTGACCTCAGGTAATCCCATTGCATCCGATTGGCCATAGAATCACCCATTTTGGTCCAAATGTTCCATGGAACCCATAACAGTTCCAATGACCCGCCTGTGACCTCAGATAATCCCGTTGCATCCGATTGGCCATAGAATCATCTTTTTTGTTCCAAATGTTCCATGGAACCCATAAAAGTTCCAATGACCCGCCTGTGACCTCAAATAATCCCATTGCATCCGATTGGTCATAGAATCATCCATTTTGGTCCAAATGTTCCATGGAACCCATAAAAGTTCCAATGACCCGCCTGTGACCTCAGATAATCCCATTGCATCCGATTGGCCATAGAATCATCTTTTTTGGTCCAAATGTTCCATGGAACCCATAAAAGTTCCAATGACCCGCCTGTGACCTCAGATAATCCCATTGTATCCGACTGGCCATAGAATCATCTTTTTTGGTCCAAATGTTCCATGGAACCCATAAAAGTTCCAATGACCCGCCTGTGACCTCAGATAATCCCATTGCATCCGATTGGCCATAGAATCATCTTTTTTGGTCCAAATGTTCCATGGAACCCGTAAAAGTTCCAATGACCCGCCTGTGACCTCAGATAATCCCATTGCATCCGATTGGCCATAGAATCACCCATTTTGGTCCAAATGTTCCATGGAACCCATAAAAATTCCAATGACCCGCCTGTGACCCCAGGTAATCCCATTGCATCCGATTGGCCATAGAATCATCTTTTTTGGTCCAAATGTTCCATGGAACCCATAAAAGTTCCAATGACCTTCCTGTGACCTCAGATAATCCCATTGCATCCGATTGGCCATAGAATCATCCATTTTGGTCCAAGTGCTCCATGGAACCCATAAAAGTTCCAATGACCCGTCTGTGACCTCAGATAATCCCATTGCATCCGATTGGTCATAGAATCACCCATTTTGGTCCAAATGTTCCATGGAACCCATAAAAGTTCCAATGACCCGCCTGTGACCTCAGATAATCCCATTGCATCCGATTGGCCATAGAATCATCTTTTTTGGTCCAAATGTTCCATGGAACCCATAAAAGTTCCAATGACCCGCCTGTGACCTCAAATAATCCCATTGCATCCGATTGGTCATAGAATCACCCATTTTGGTCCAAATGTTCCATGGAACCCATAAAAGTTCCAATGACCCGCCTGTGACCTCAGATAATCCCATTGCATCCGATTGGCCATAGAATCATCCATTTTGGTCCAAGTGTTCCATGGAACCCATAAAAGTTCCAATGACCCGTCTGTGACCTCAGGTAATCCCATTGCATCCGATTGGCCATAGAATCATCCATTTTGGTCCAAATGTTCCATGGATCCCATAAAAGTTCCAATGACCTTCCTGTGACCTCAGATAATCCCATTGCATCCGATTGGCCATAGAATCATCCATTTTGGTCCAAATGTTCCATGGAACCCATAAAAGTTCCAATGACCCGCCTGTGACCTCAGATAATCCCATTGCATCCGATTGGCCATAGAATCACCCATTTTGGTCCAAATGTTCCATGGAACCCATAAAAGTTCCAATGACCCGCCTGTGACCTCAGATAATCCCATTGCATCCGATTGGCCATAGAATCATCCATTTTGGTCCAAATGTTCCATGGAACCCATAAAAGTTCCAATGACCCGCCTGTGACCTCAGGTAATCCCATTGCATCCGATTGGCCATAGAATCATCCATTTTGGTCCAAATGTTCCATGGATCCCATAAGTTCCAATGACCCGCCTGTGACCTCAGATAATCCCATTGCATCCGATTGGCCATAGAATCACCCATTTTGGTCCAAATGTTCCATGGAACCCATAAAAGTTCCAATGACCCGCCTGTGACCTCAGATAATCCCATTGCATCCGATTGGCCATAGAATCACCCATTTTGGTCCAAATGTTCCATGGAACCCATAAAAGTTCCAATGACCCGCCTGTGACCTCAGGTAATCCCATTGCATCCGATTGGCCATAGAATCATCCATTTTGGTCCAAATGTTCCATGGAACCCATAAAAGTTCCAATGACCCGCCTGTGACCTCAGATAATCCCATTGCATCCGATTGGCCATTGAATCACCCATTTTGTTCCAAATATTCTATGGAACCCATAAAATTAAAATGACCCGCCTGTGACCACAGATAATCCCATTGCATCCGATTGGCCATAGAATCATCCATTTTGGTCCAAATGTTCCATGGAACCCATAAAAGTTCAAATGACCCGCCTGTGACCTCAGATAATCCCATTGCATCCGATTGGCCATAGAATCATCCATTTTGGTCCAAATGTTGCTTCAACCCATAAAAGTTCCAATGACTCCCCTGTCACCTCCATGGAATCCATGGAATCCATTAAGGTGCCAATGACCAGCCTGTGCCCTCAGATAATCCCATTGCATCCGAATGGCCATAGAATCATCCACTTTGGTCCAAATTCTCCATTGAATCCATTTAAGTGCCAATGATCTGCCTGTGACCTTAGATAATTCCATTGCATTCGATTGGCCATAGAGTCATAGAATCAAAGTTGAAAATTCAAGCATAACGCAAAAATAGTTGAAAATTCAAACGTAACGAAAAAAAGTTGAAAATTCAAGCATAACGCAAAAAATAGTTGAAAATTCAAACGTAACGAAAAATAGTTGAAATTTGACTTTACCCCCTAATATAATTTCTTTTCATGCAAATCGATTCTAAAGGAGTAAACTCCAAAAAGTATGTTTGCTACAGGTATTGGGGAAAAAATATTTCAGATTTTTTGTCAAAAAGGTCGTGTGAAAGAAGTTTTAACACTGCGTTGATAACTGAAATTAAGAATTTTCAGTTAATTTAAGACATGTTGCATATTTTTGTGTTTGTCTTGCAATACATTAAGTCTTCCGAAGAAATATTTTCAAAAATATCTGCCTAGATAGTTACAACAAATCACACAAAACCACACTGTAAATTCATACTTTCTGTTTAATTTGAGCCTTAAGCTTTATTTGTAATAAAGATCTAATATCCTTTACAAGCAAAGATATGATTTGAGGCTTTTGATTACAAAAGTTTTGAAAGAAAAAAAATGAAACAGGATATTAATAAAATGTGCTAAATTTGATAAATTATTATTTTTAATTTTAAACTTTATTAAAATGATTTGTAAAGAAATAAAACTCAGTTTGAAATAAAAAATAAATTTTAAAAAAGATGTTAAATAATCCTCTTGTAAATAGCATCATTTATTATAATAGCAGCAACAGTCTTTTAAACAGTTTTTCTAAGCTTATTTTCATTTAACTGGCGAGTATAACGTTAATAAAAACGCGTGCTACCTTGTAAATTGATATTCCTTATCCACTTCACTTGTGCTATAGGGTAAGGCTATTTGCTAGTCAACAAAATCAGAAACCGATATTGCGAAAATGAACTTCATATTTTTTTTTTTTCATAACAATTTTTAATACATGTTTTTAAATAAAATTGAGAAACCTTAAAAATCATGCTTTCTTTAAATTATGATTTTTAAATTTTATGAGTCACTTGTCGCCAGAGCAAGACGAGCTTCATGTTAATTGAACTGGCCAGTCAATTCATTACTTCAGTCAGAAAAGTAGCTAGTATGTGTAGAAAAAGTAAAGTAGCTAGTGAGAAAAGGGCACTTGGCTTATTCCTAATGCTTTTTCAATCTTAAAAGACAACAACTGTTTCTAAATGCAAGCAATGCTTCGTTAATTGAGCTGAAAAGTTCCGAAATTCTTCACTTAGAAATGAGCATTATTTTTTTCAACCGTTCAATCGGTTACAAGATACAGTTGTTAGAGTGACGCTACTTTTGCTTTTGAAAATCGAAAAAAAAAAAAAAATGGTAAAATATGTTTTCGCATCTTGATCAAGCAATGTTTTTGGATGGAAAAAACTTTTGCTCAACTATTGCAATATATTGCCGAATGGTTATTCCCCTTTTGCTGTCTTGAGAACAATAGTTTATCAGTGGTTAAGTGTATTTAAAATTGGTTTACAAACACAAAAGCACAAGCATGAATTCGGAAATCGTAAAGTAAGTTCATTGAATATATTTTAACCGATCAGAACATACAGTTTCTCTAGGTTGATCAGGTCATAGAAATGTCAAAAAAACGGATTCGAACCATTTTGTGCGATCTTTTGGAAATAATATAAATTATCGGCATGATGAATGTCTTCTTTGCTGAAAAAAAAACAAATTGGCCATTTCAGGCCTTGAAAGAACTTTGACCGAGCTTCTAATGATGAATTGTTTTGTGTGTGTTTTATTAAATGTTTGCACACAATTGATCGAGAACTGAACCTATATGTTTTATGCCGACTCCGAACGGCTAAAGTTCATGTTCTCAAGAAGCTTTATATGGCATTATTCACTCTCTGAGGTTTGCCATTGTCTGCAGAGAAGTGGTGACCGATCAGATAAATTTTTTTTTTTTGAAAAAAACTTTTGCCACGAATAGGGATCGCTACAAAGCTACAAACTTAACCTGCATGCCACGCTCATCACGGTCTTGTTTACTGACCGGCGACCAGTTTGAAGTTGTTGCAGCGTCATTGAGAGTTTTGTTAACAACACATGTATGAAACATAGATCAATTATCATACGCCATAACCAACCGTCTGCAGATTGGCTGAAACTATTACAAGATGGTAAAGTGAGGGTGTGAAAAATAAGGGTGCGTCTTTTCTGATATGATTCCAAGCTTTCTGAGTTGGTGATCTGAGAAAGAAAAGAAAAAAAATTCTGAATTTGTACGAATGTCGAAACCCAGCAAAATCTTCGATTACATGTAATCGAAAAAGTAATCCATAAAATTTCACTCATCGCTTACCTTCTCTCTAACGGAACCCATTATTTTTATACAGGCATTTCATTGGAGGTAATCACTTGAAACAATTAAGCGGTAAAAACGGTTGCTTAATAACTTATTTCACGAAATTAATACTTAAATAACAACTTTGAAGTTGATGATGAAGGCATTGCCGTGAATTTATTACAGATAAAATGTAAATTCTTGCATAAGCATTTATGTAATGCATTTTATAATCGAACAAAAAAATAAGGGCTAACGAAAAATTTTGCTGGGAAATAACGGAAATTAAAAAAAAATAAATTTTTTTACAAAATGGCGCCTTTATGAAAATAAAAGTGATATTTTGCATATGTTTTTAAAGTTTGAATGTTTTAAAAATTAAAAAAAAACAAGTAAAGAAAGTCTAAATTCGGTCTAGTCCGACTATACCCTTTACCCCCTGTAATATATAAATGTATTAAAATACTAAAACAAATACAAATAACTTTTTATTTTTGCTAAAAGTTAATGTATTTTTTATAGAATTAAACAGGTTTCACTAATGTGGATTGTATGGGAGGTGGGCGTGTTCGTGGGTGGAAGACGTCTTTTGTTTGCGCACACCTTAGTTTTGACAACAAATGCTACCATACTAAGTTTAATTTCTGTAGGTCAAATATAAACCTACAGAATTTTTATATAATTTTCTTTATTATGGCTTGTATGGGAGGTGGGCGAAATTATTGGTGGATTATGCCCATTTTGTTTAAACATTTTATTTATGCTTTAAGTATATCAAGTTTTATCTGAGTAGATAATATAAAAACCCTCCTTATAGAGTTTTTCCTAAAGTGGGTTGTATGAGAGGTGGGCATGTTGGTGAGAGAAAGACGCCTTTTTTTTGTGCACACCTTAGTTTTGATATAAAATGCTCCCATACCAAGTTTTGTCTCTATAGGTCACATAAAAACCTTTTATATTATTTTTTATATTGTAGGTTGTATGTGAGGTGGGCGTCTTTGTGAGCGAATGACACCAATTTTGTGTACACATAGAAGTTTAGACATAACATACTTATATTTTAAGTTTTGTAGCCATATATAAACCTGTTTATAGAGTTTTTACTACAGAGAGTTGTATGGGAGGTAAGCGTGTTGGTGGGAGGACGAAGCCAATTTTCCAAAAACTTCTTAGCTTTGATATAATATTCTCCTATACCAAGTTGTATCTCTGAAATAGGCGTGTCGGTGAGCGGATTCCAAAAATATTTACTAGTACAGATCCTTGAACACATGTGAACATACGTACCAAGTTTCAAACAATTATATCAGTTTCTTCTTTTTCTTACCCTGTGTTCACGGACAATACCTTATTATACATTACTCCTCTTTATCGGACTCTCTTATTTCTATGCGTTAGAAACGTTTGCACAAAATTAATATACCCTGACCTTAGAGGTTTAGGTTATAAAAACATATTTACATTATTATAGTTCCAACCAAAGAGGAATATATTAAGAAGGTTCACACCAAATTTCAAGTTAATCAGTTCATTAGAACTTGATAAATCACGTCATACGTATTAGAAAAAGTAGTTTCGAGAAAAACGCATTTAAAGATTTAATTTTGCAATTTTTGTTTTTAATATTTTTATTTTGGTACAATTTTTACCAATTTTTGGATATACATTGTTGATGAATTCATCTTTTGTTGAAGTGAATTGGCAAATGGCAGGTGAAATCGATCGTACGAATCGAAACCACTCATAGTAAGCACCGAAATTTGACCATGTCCAAATCTCTGCAGTTCTTTTAAGAAAATTTCTGCGGCTGTATCCTGTTGCAAGAACACTCGTATATTCGTACTCAATGGAATGGTTTTCACGTATCACCACAAATACGATATTGAATTTGTAAGTGCTTGTTGGGAGTCGCCTACCAACAGTGTCATTACGCCAACAAATCGACGATTATTGTGTCTCAAATCTCTGAATGTTCGATCAAGTGCTTCTAATGATCGTTTGTGTGCCATCATGCACTCATCCCATATGATCAATTTACAACATTTCAACACTTTTCCCATGGCTGATTGCTTTGGAATATTGTTAACAGGATTTTTGTTGATTTGCAGGTTTAACGGAAACTTCAGTGCTGAATGTGCCGTTCTTTCACCTTCCAACAGTGTTGCAGCGATTCCGGTAGTTGCGAGAGCTAACGCAATGACACTTTGAGCACGCATTGATTCTAATATCAATGATATCAGGAATGTTTTCCCAGTTCCGCCGGAAACATCTAGGGAAAATATTCCAACCTTCCCAACCATCATGGACAGCCTTCATCAGTTGATCATACGCACTCTTTTGCTGTTCATTCAAACTAAGAACGTTTGTTCAATAGTTTCAATCAATAGTTTGCCACTCATAAGCAAATACAAATCTTCAATCACCACTAACGCTTCATTGTAGATGTCATTGTTTATTTCCAATTCGAAATACCCTGTAGCGACTCGAATTTCAGTTATTGTCGTGTTCAAGCAACTGCAACTTTCGACATGCTTTTCGAAAAATTACAGACTCAATGACTCAAAAGCTACCGAATTTAGAAGCAATTGTCGTTCTTTGTATGAATTGTGTAAATTCATCCAAATGCATCAGTTGAAAACACCATCCAGCTATTCATCTACTGGTTAGCCTTGCTTTCTGCTTAACTATTTCTTTGACGATGCATTCTATGTGTAATATCGAGGCATCTCCGAGTACAGCAATATTCTTACAAACGGATCACTGGCGCAAGTTGAAAAAACACTCGTTAATGTTGGCCTTTCCACTCGCTGTGCTGCGTTCTCTGTGTTGAAATACACTCTTTGGCCATTCTCCATGTGAATTGCTAGATGCATAACAGTCGGTTGACGTTCATGAATGCCAAATGAAAATATTTTTCAAAGTACTTGATTGCAGTTCACGTATCGGCCCATTTTAAACTTGCTGATTTCATCTAGTTCAACGCCAATTACTGCCATATTGCTTCCTTTGGTAACGTATTTGCATACATACTTAATCGATAGCACTGAACTGCTCCTTTTAACAGACTGATGAATGTCCTACCATTGTCATCTGGTTAGCGACGTCGATAGTGTGGATATTCATTGTTTCCAGTTTAAGTTTCGCAAATAAAAGCAAGTGGATAGCGTTTGTGCACTTATTGTCAAACATAAAAACCGAAGTGGATTGTGTTATCTGCATGGTCCGTAGAGGATATTGGCTTTCGCCACTTCGTGTAAATCTAGATCAATCTCAGGATCAGGAATTTCGGCGGAAATTATGTCATCACTTTGGTTTGGTGTAATTTTGTCCACCATCCAAAGAAGAAAGTGTTCCTGCGGCAAACCTCTTTTCTGCCACACATCAAGTATCAAACAGTACCGTTTACATGTTATTACACGATGTAGTTCAATCGTTTAAAAGTATATGTGCGATAAAAGTACCGTCCAAATTGAACAGAAAAACGAAATGTGCGTGTACAGCGCAATCTGTTGAAAATTTTTCGAATATTTTTTTTCCTAAACCTTCACGTGACAATTACCAACAAACCTGCAAAAGGAAGTATTCAATTTGGCCCAGCCGTTTTCAAGTGGTGACCGTGGCATGCAGGTTAAGTGTGTGACCTAGCATGTTTGGAGCCCGGGTTCGATCCCCAGCCGCGGCGAAAAGTTTTTTTCAATAAAAAATTTTTCTGATCGGTCACCACCTCTCTGCAGACAATGGCAAGCCTCAGAGAGTTAATAATGCCATGTAAAGCTACACTGAGAAAAAAAACATACTTTAAAATTAAACAAAAATTTTTCAAATATAAATTTAACGCCTTTGCGTTTCTACAAAACAAAATTTAAAACAATTGTGTTTAAATTTCAACTATACACTCCTTTCAATTTTTTTTCATTCATTATTTCTTTGAAACTTTCTTTGACATTTTTTGAATTTTGAATTTTCATTGGTTTGAAAAATATCGAACATAAAATAAAATAAAAACTAATTCAGTTTTTCAATATTGAAATATTTGAAATGCAAACTTCATTGAAAGGAGTTGAGATTCGGTATTCGGAGGGTCCCAAGGGTCGCTGATTACGAATCTGTCATCAAAAACTCGGAAAGTTAAAAAATGGCATCGAAAAATTATGCTTTAAAACATTTGTTTTAAATTTAAAAATTTTTGTTTTAAATTTGTTTTCTTATTTAAAAACATTGTTTTAAAAACAAAAACCCTTGTTTTAAATTTAACTTTAAGAACAGTTGTGTTTAATTTAAATGAATTTGTTTCAAGCTCTATTTCAAAAACAAATTCGTTTAAAATGAACACAATTTCATTTAATTTTAACACATATTTCCCTCAGTGTACTTGAGAACATGAACTTTAGCCGTTCGGAGTCGGCATAAAACATGTAAGTTCAGTTCTAGGTCAATTGTGTGCAAATATTTAATAACACATACAACACAATTGATCATAAGAAGCTCGGTCAAAGTTTTTTCAAGGGCTGAAATGGCCAATTTGTTTTTTTTTTTTTTGTTTTCAAGTTTTAAGCAGCCGAACAAACCACGATTCATTTTTATATATATAGATTGTTAAAATATTAATAAATATTTTTTTAAAAATGGCAATTAAAAATTTTTCAATATAAAAATGCTATTTGTTGTTGTAGCAACCTGTTACTTCATAAATTATTTGACATAAAGCTCAAAATATATTTCTTAAAGAAGACGTTTTTTAAGAATTATGAAATAAAATTAATAAATTAAAATGCCACAATTTTATAACTCAAAATATTTCTGTTTTTTAACGAATTTTAAATGAACAACAAAAATGTGGTACCTCTACCTCTAGAAAAATATTAGAAGAAAATGTAGCATCATTCTCGACTTGCCTTAGTCATAGATCTTAAATGATCTGTTAATACTATGCACGTTTATCTATACATTTTTGTTAGAGAGTCAAGGTAGCACCTCTTGCATACAAATGTCCATCACACCAGAGAACCATTGGTGAAGATTAACATGGCGATCGATGTGTACATCTAGTGAATAATGCTTTGTTGTAGACCCCATTAATTGCCGAAGATCCCTTTGCAGGCGTGAAAAGTGCTAGGGCTTGTTATGAAAGAGTATACCAATATATTAGCGTCAGAGAAACTGGATTCAGTTTTGGCAGTCTGAGCTGTCTTTTTTTTCTTTTGCGCAGAACCATTCCTTTCTGTTCATCTTGATAGCTATTTATTTGAAAGCCCCAGATATTAGTGCACTAATTGTTTGTTAGAATTTTCGGTTAAACTCGTCCCAATTTGTGGGTAATCATGTCGTTTATTTTATCCACTAAAGCATTTCTTATAGATTCCGCTTTCATCAATTGGATTATTTGCATTCTTTGTGATGTAGGGTTACTTCTTTGATCGAAACAACTTCGTTCACTGCTGTCTGCACCGATCTACCTTTGAGGAAGGCATGTTGTGCACTACAGAGCTAGTATCAATCAGCGATTCTCGAACGTGACGGTCTATTAGTCTCTATAGTGTTTCATCATAAAAGATGAGATACTAATAGGCCTGTTGTATTTTGGTGTGGAGTTTATCGGTTTCCCGATTTTGGGAATAAAAACTACTCTCACTTTTCTGCAGGTTTTTCTATAGATAAGCTGTCCTAATTCAGCTGATGAACATTGCTATAAGCTACTGCTTGGCGCTGGGAAGAATGTATTGCATCAGCACCGGCAGATTTTCATATGGACCTTCAGACTTATAGGATAGTTGGATAGTCTTTATCGACCATCTGTATTTCTATTTTTTTCATATTTAGTACAAGACTCACAGAATTTTGTCCTAGATATTCGCTTTGTTATTCTTACTTCTAATGGAGATATTTAATACTAGCAGGCCACAGTCGTCCGAGGACATTTTCTCTTTATTAACAATACCTTTGTATCTTTGAAAAATTTCAATAATAAACAACATTAAAATATTTGCATACTATTTGTATTTGGAAGCAAATTATAATAAATAGTATAATGATAATAAAGTGAAGATATTTTCATTTTAGTTATTTAATACTTCAGTTTAAACAACGTTTTTTGATTCACTTGCATTGCTAGGAATAAGAAAAATCTGATTTTTTCTGCTGTACCGACTCGTTAACCATAATCTATTTCTATTTCGAAATTTTGTCTGTTTTGTCGAATGTATGTTTGTTCATTCGTCTGTCCACACGATTACAGCCGTCTCTTTACTGCAAATCTCTTTAATTCTTAATGAAGTAATTTTCATGATTTGAGATTTCTCATACAGTGGTGCTCCAGTTTAACGAAAGATATAATGTCCAGGGTCGTTCGGTAAATCGAAGAGTTCATTAAATTGCTAATACTATTTTCGAGTTTTTTTTATCATATAACAAAGCTAATAAATTTGTCAACTTGAAACAAATATCCTTACATTTTTTGTCTTAATAATGCGTTAAATCGGTGTTCGCTTAATTGGAGCACCACTGAAATGCTTAAATTTGAAATACACTGAAGTTGAAATTCAACAAAATTTTGTGAATAATTCCATAGAAAGTGACGTCACCAAAATATCAAAACTTTCATAATTTACACAAAAATTAATGTGTTGAATTGAAAGTTCATACATTAGTCTTATTTTCTTGATAAATAAAACGTACTCTGAGTTTGATATACGAAAAATTGGAAAAAATACGTGACGTCATCAAATTAATATAACCTAAATAAATTCGAATCAACTTCAACCGGAGTATTTTCACTTCGGGCAAGTCGAAGATCATTTTTTAATGGTGTTATTTTTCATTTGTCTTTTATTCATCATTAAAGTGAGTATCTCAGAATTTAATTCATGATTTTGGGAAGATACTTTATAAATTTGTTTAAACTTTTGCACATGTATATAAAAACCGCTAAAATAAGTACCTTGCTGTTTAATTTTTATTTATTGATGTATTCTATATTAAAATAATTTTTACTAAAATACAATAAATGAGTGTAAATACTAAGTTACGCACCGGTATCCGGCCGAATAATAAATTTTTGTCGGATATCCGTTGCATCTCTAATAATAATAACCCACCTTCATAATTAATTTGAGGTCGATAGTTAAAAGCATAGTATAACTAACGAAGTAATAGCAGGATTGAACGTACTCTCTCTGTCAGTACCCTAAATGTCAAAATCGGCCATCTTGGCGAATGCATACAAAGCAAACAAGCCAAAGCAAACAAACAAATCTAAATTCAATGGAACATCGTGTTGTGTTAAGTGCAAATAACATTTAATATTTTCGTTGTGATATTGTTTTATTATTACAATAAACTAGATACAATAACAATAGATACAATAACTGAGGAATAACAGTGACTTCAAGGTGTTTCCAGCGTTCTAATTGTTCTAAGAGGTCCGAGTTTAAGCAGCAGTAACAGTGACTGCAAACAGCATCCAATGAATTGCAGTTTATTCAATTTGCACTTTAAATTTTATTTATTACTTTAACAATAACAATAAAAATAAGAGTTGGTAGCGGATCATTGTTTACATTTTGCCTATTCTTAGCGTTCTACTCGTTCGTAGATTTTGTATGAGCTCTCAACTTCGTTTTGACAATCACGGTAAGCTGCTCTCCTCCCTGATATTACTTCATTAATTATACTATGGTTAAAAGCAGACCTCACTCCAATCGCAGGTTTTCGTGTAAGCAAGTCATTGTCAGGCATAATTTGCCTACCATTTTCTCTTTGAGTCGCTGCTCTTGCTCTTCTAGTGCGGAACATTGCGCTTAATTGTTTTGATGTCCTCGACAAACTTGTTTTACGTCGAGGCATTTATTTGTAATTTAAGGGAAAAACGAACATTAAATTTTTCAAACTTTTAATTTATCTTTAATTTATAAAAAAATGTGTTACCACACTTCTGAATGCCACTTTTGAAATATTAAAATACCTGTCTTTCTCATGTGTAAATTGAAAAAAAAATGGAAAATTACAATAAAAACATGTATTAAGAAGTTGCATGCCGCCAAACAAATATGCGCACATTGATTTGCAGCTAATCATTCTGTAGCAACAACAGCATACATTTATGCGGGATTTACCGACTACTTTCAGCAAACTTTTTTAACTTGTATTCCCATCACGTCAAAGAGCGCCAACTGCTTCTGGTTACTCTTTGAATGAGTGTGGAGAGCGAGATCCAAAAACTTCAAAGAGAAGGGTTGATAGCAACATGAAGTCGAAACTCTCATAACACAAACGCGTGAAAAGCAAACGACCAAGCAATGCTTAGCAACGGTGATAATTTCCTAAAAAACTTAACAACTTAATTAAATATATTTATTGTTAAATTTTCTTAAACTAACCCCGCTTATGGCATTCTGTAGCACAAATATGATATTGTAAATCTTTTTTCATAAAAATTGGTCCAGTAGTTTTTGAGTCTATTGCGCACTTAATATTGCCACTTCAATTTTATATAATAGTATAGATCAGAGAAGGGCACAAATAAAATTTCCTATCCCATGGGATTGGAAGCAAAATGCTGCTTGCGCGACGTCGACACATGAACAGTGTAAGCTACAGTGTTGCCATATGGTCCGATATATCGTATTTGTTACGATTTTCAGTCTTGAATCCGATGATCCGATATATGGCCATAATTCTCCAAAATGTTACGATTTCAGAAAAAATAGATCCGACGTCCGATTTGGTGTATTTTTCTTTAAGTATATGCAATAGAGTGTATCGAAAATCTGACCCCCAATTCCGGTACCAAAATTCAATAGTACATGAAAAATCCTTTTCATTGGTGTACTTTTTTTTAATTTGAACCAATTTTGGCGTCCCCCGAAATGCATTTTTGTGCATTTTTTATCAACTTTTGTACTGGAGACCCATTAATGGTTAATTTAAAAAGAAAATCAAGCTTATCAATTAATTCCTTTCATATAAAAATACAGAACTGCAAATTTTCATCCCTGTTGACAAATGCTCGGACGAGATAGAACAGTTTTTTTCAACGGTAATCTACTTGTTATTTGATATGTTTTTATTTGTTGTATGAAAGTATTATTTTTAACTTTTAGCAAGTTATAGCATATTAAGCTCGTCACAGAGACGACAGTGGCTGCTGCTCTGTAAAACGAAGAAAACGAATAATGTTTTCTATATTGGAGGGCCGTTCAAAAAGGCCGAAATTCGAAACAAAAAGGTATTTTTAGTCCTTTGCAGGATCTAAAAAATTGTTGTTATTATTTGATTAACTGTGATAGTTTAAAAAAATACGTTACTTTTGCATTAAGCAATAGTTTAAAAATAAAATACTTTCATACAATAAATAAAAACATATCAAATATTAAATAACAAGTAGATTCACTTTGAAAAGAACTGTTATTGTTAACTGAACTGTCAACAGGGATGAAAATTTGCATATCTGTGTCTTTATATGAAAGGAATTAATTGATAAGCTTGATTTTCTTTTTAAATTAACCATTAATGGATCTCCAGTACAAAAGTTGATATAAAATGCACAAAAATGCATTTCGGGGGACGCCAAAATTAGTTCAAATAAAAAAAAAGTATACCAATCGACAGGATTTTTCATGTACTATTGAATTTTGGTACCGGAATTGGGGGCCAGATTTTCCCCATACAAGTCGATACACTCTAATATGCAATGAAAAAATAAAGATAGCAAGTTAGCAAGATAGCAACTTTAAACTTTGTTTTAAAAATTCTGTGTCAACTCTTTTTAACCAATGACAAAATATTTAATGATGATTATTTTTTTTTATTTTTACTTCTATTTTGAGTGCTTAAAAGTATTTTTCAATATATTTTATCCGAATATTTTTTATATATAATCATGTTAGAAACATTAGATGAACTGACTTTTGAAGCAAAATTTGATTTATTTAATAATAAATCTAAAAACTTCCACATTGATTTTTATATTTCTTCTGTTCAATTGCCTTCTCGGAAAATTTCTACGTTGTTGTTTTTCTTTTTTAAAATTTCACGGATCCGACGGGAATCCGACGAACTGAGTCAAAAGTTACGATATGAAAATTTTGTTGATGGCAACACTGGTAAGCTACTTCGTGTGTCTTACGATCGTGTTCATTCGGCTATTGCTTTGTTTTTATTTTGGCAGCAAATTATGTCAGTTGCTTTTCAGTATTTGTTGGAATAACATCTCATAGCGCAATTTTTTTAAAATTAAGCGAGAAAATACGTAAAATCGATCTTCCCCAGTAGACAATGACAGCGCTGCTAGCAGGCCTTCCTGTGCATTTTGTAGTACTGCCGCACTCATATACAATTACACTTTATTTTTTATATGAAGTGGGAAAATTTCGCAGGCCTTCCGCTCCGATAGCTCAAAAGAGGCCTGATAGAAGCACTTCTTAATAATGGCTAAAAGAAGGCGTCAACAAAAAGTATTGAAAAAAATACTTTTTTTCTTTTAAACCTTTTTCTTTTTTTTATAAATTCTATTATTGTATCTTCTCTCCTATATTTTTTTATGTCAGATTAATTTCAATCTATAAACTTTGATACAGCAGTAAGAAGGGCCATTATTATGTCATATTTTTAAACTGATATATATTTTAACTTTAAACGAAAAAGTTGCCCTGAAGTATTTGAAAAGTTAGTCTTTGAAGGGAAAAAAGTTTGTTGTGCTGCCTTTTGTGCAGAAAAAGAAGGCCTTCAAGAAGGGCTCATAAGAGCAGCGAGGAAAGGATGTGTTTGGTCTTCAAAAGTAGCAGTCAATACAGGCCTTCGTTTGGAGAGCACTGGCTTAATTGCCTATTGGGTCGTTTTTCTCTGCTTTACACACAATCAAAGAATGTGAGATTCGGACCGAAAGAGAAAGTTTGCTAGAAGGAGGAAGATTAAGATCAGTGTTGCCGTTTTGGCTATTTATAGCCAAAAGTGGCTATTTTTTTTGATCGTGATCAGTTTTGGCTATTTAGCGATTTTATTTTTCATTTGGCTATTTTTTTTACACGGCTATGTTTTTGCATTCCGGTGAAAATTAATTTTTTATTTTACATATAACATTTTCAATTGCCTGTGAATCGCCAGCGAATCGCTTTGAAGATCAAGCAATTGGCTTTGAGCTCATCTGAGAATCATCCGGGTATCACCAACTGTAAGCTGCTTAGGCTGATTCGCCGGGAATATTCGCCAATGAACCGCCGAGAGGAGTTATAAGAAATTCGCCGAAAAGGGTGGCAAACGAAGTCCTTTTAAGAGTCCTCAGCAATTTGTTCTAAAGCATTGTTGTTCTGTCTGAATTCAATGAATTTTTTTGTGAATTTTTGTTTTATTTCGCTTCAATATAATGCGACGTTGTTTCCTAACTTTAATAGTTCAACTTTTTCATTAATTTTAACGATTTTTCAGAGCCTGCTTCATATTTCCTGATAGATTTTGAACATTTTTCAAAAATCCATCCTCCAACAAACGCCGAAATGAGCGAAGGAAGATTTTGAAAATTTTTGTGACTCGCGCATTCATTGCTTAAGCATTTGAAAAGCGATGCATTTTCCCAAAAACACTTGGGCGAATTACTGGTGCATCGCAAAATTCACTTCTCTGCCAAACGTCTTCCAAATGTTTGCAGGGAAATGATTTAAAATTTGAGAGTGAATTCTCTCTTCATTTGAACACGACCTGCCAGTGATGCTAATCGTGCAGCCAATCGCAAGAATATCCAATAATTTGACATGTGACATCTCGAATCACGTGGCACATAAGAGTATGCAACAATGTATATAACTTTGATCATTGAAAGTAATTGTGGTTTGTTTTCAAAAGTAAAACTAAGCAAGTCAGCATGGAAAAGTAAGTTGACGAGCATTCCGCCACACATAAAAAATTCTTCACTTGTTTCACTTGATTTCACTTTCTCACCTACTTATCTTTCTCCCATTTCTGAACCAAGGCAGACTTGACTGAATAGGTTTGACACCTGAAATCCTTGGTTCGAAGCTAAAAAAAAAATGCAATCGTTTTTTTCACTTTTAATACTCCGAAAATGCAAACCTTACTTTTATGAAGTTTTCTCTACTCTTATCAAGTATAAAATAAATGAGCTAAGGTCCTTCTATATTAAAGGATATATGCCATAAATATGTTTAAAACATGCTCTTATATTTTTAATATATAATTTTATATAACATACTTAAAAACAAACATGTTTGTAAATCTATTTCCAGTAAAAAACGGTACAAAAAACAAGTTAGTTAAAAAAGGTATGAATGTTAGTTTTGTTTCTTTTTTTCTAATACAATTAATAAATCTTTTGGCTATTTTTTTTACATTTTGGCTATTTTTATTTTGTGTTTTGGATATAAAAATAAATTTACTCCGGCAACACTGATTAAGATACCTATTAGTTGTATAGAGGCACTATCCCAATTTATGGTGCGGATATTCCAGCTGCATATCCGTAATTCATTATCAGTTTTACATTGGCAGTAGTTGTCATCATATTTGCGATAATTTTTTTTTTCATTCTTTTTTTTTGTTGTTTCTCAAAAACACTGTCTCCGTTTCATGGTCTGCAAGTACCAAATACAGCCTTCCTTTTTAATACATTTCATCGCTTGTTATATGGGTCTGTGTAAGTAAGTGGTGACCGTGGCGTGCAGGTTAAGTATGTGGCTTAGCACGCTCGAAGCCCGAGTTCGATCCCCAGTCGCTGCGAAAAGTTTTTTCAATAAAAAATTTTTCTGATCGGTCATCACCTCTCTGCAGACAATGGCAAACATCAGAGAGTAAATAATGCCATGTAAAGCTTCTTGAGAACATAAACTTTAGCCGTTCGGAGTCGGCATAAAACATGTAGGTCCAGTTCTCAGTTAATTGTGTGCAAACATTTAATAACACACACAACACAATTGATCATAAGAAGCTCGGTCAAAGTCCTTTCAAGGGCTGAAATGAGCAATTTGTTGTTGTTTTGTTTTAAGTAATTGTCGCTTTATGCTGTCATTATATCTTTTACTATATCGTTGCCGCAACCTTAAGGTTGCAAACCAGACTTATTTTTCATTCTGAAGACTCCATCGTATATAACCTTCAAAGTAATGTTTCCAGAACTGATTTTTGTGGAAACCCCAAGTAACTTGGTACGTAATTGAAATTTTTATGTTTAACACCATAATCATATTTTGATTTTTTTTGAAATTTTTAAAGCTATTGAGAGCATTTAGATTAATGCGCAGTGCAACCCATTTTCACTAACGGCTCGTAACTTAAACTTAAGCAATTGTTTTAACACCTAACGACCTCGACAAACACTTTCAACCGTCGAAATCTGCAACATTGCAAAAGTTTTTATGGTCTATCAAGCCATAACTTGCTGTGTTATATTCTCGTAGAGCAATCTTGTTAACCATTATATTCCTACCAATTTACAACAACTTCAGTCCATTACTGCGTTACTGCTTACCTCTTACGCTTTTGAATATTTCATGAAAAGTTAAAGGGGAAAAACATAAAGTTGCAAACTCAACGCAGCTTAATTTTAAGTTGATGAACGCGTAAAAAACTGAAATAAAGTGAAGTCGTTTTGTTGCAAAGCCGCGTTGTTGCTCCGCATGTTGTTGCAAAAAGTAAAGCAATTAATTATTTATAAAGATTAGTTCATAAAGAATTTTATTGAAAGTGAAAAATAAACAACACAAATGCACTTTATTTGCTTTTGAGTAGAATATAACAAGAATTTCATTTAAGCTAAGGCAACATTAATACAGCAAACAAGCTGCACAAAAAGTTAGTTCAAGAGTTTGATGTTAACAGCATTTTTTTAATACTAGCGATGCTACAAAAATGAATAGAAAAATTCTTAAATACTTAACAAAATTATTTGAAGATGAGGTTTCTTAGATTTTGCTAAATACTACACATTTAATTTCACAGCAATTTACATACATACTTATGTATGTAGCTGTGACTGCAAACTGTGACCTTTAACTATAATTTTCAATACCAAACTTTACACAATTTTAAATTCATGCAGACCATTCACACACAAAAAACCACTACTATAGAAAAGTTAAGTCCAACAAAGTCAACAGAAAACTTTTTTAAAAGGAAAATGAAAAAAAATAAAAAAAAGTCAGTAAAAGAATTTAAATAAGTTTAGAACAAAAAAAAAAACGAAAATGCTTAGTAAACATTAGAACTAAGTTGCTTTTGGAAATCCCACAGCTTTTAAAAACCTCTACCTTCGTCTATCCCACAGGTATTAAAAATATGCTAAAATATTTTAAATTGTTCGAGAAAAAGATTTGCTTGTCGGTTGAAAAACTCAATCTTACGTTAGTTAAAAATTAATTCACTCCATTGGGAACAAAAACACTCCCATTTCTCACGACCTTAAAGAAACAAAACAAAAAAAATATATATAACAAATGGTTTTCTTCCCATAACGTTGGCATGCTTTGAGTTTTAATTATGCAGTAAGAAAAAAAAAAGTAGAAGAAGAAAAAGAAGAAAGAGTGGGGCATGTTTGTTCAGCACACGCGTTGACAATTTTAAGTGTGTGGGCGCGTACTTTTTGTCTTCTTCTTTCTAAATTTAAATTAAAAAGAATAGGAAATTAAAAAGAAAAGTGAAACAAATGGCGGAAATACTTAGAACCAAAATAATAAAAAAAAAATAAGAAAACAAAACATAATAGAAACATATGTAAGAGGTGTGTAGAAGCAGAAAAAGTCTTATGGAAGCTTATCCCTTGGCACAGCGTTACATTTTATTTATTTGTCTTATGTACGCATGTGCTTCCGCTTCCGGCTTCCGTGTGTTATATTACATAAGGTTTTACGCCATTGTTTATTGAAATGATGTATTTAGTTAAATGTTGCCACATTTTTTTTTGTGCCAAAAAAAGGCAGCTTTTAAATTTATTCGTCTTTTCCGCTTAAAGAATGATAACTTATTTTCAACCCAAAGGCAAAAAGTATTGCCTACAAAAGCAGAGCTTTTCGAGTGCTTGAAAAAAAAAAATTTCATGTAATACAGCTAAAGACTGTGTTTAGTTTTTTAACCCAAAAAGTGCCACAAACGGCTTAGCTCAGCTATTAAAAATTATTTTCTTTAATATTTCTAATGAAAATATTAATATTGATCGAGACTTTTGTGCTTTTATGAGCTTTTGATTTTATTTATTTAATTGTTCATAATCCCCTAAGAATATTATGACGAATTTAAGTGAAGTTCATTATCATCACTTTAATTAGGTTTCTTTATCTAGAATTCTCAAGCCTTGAGGTCAGCATTAATTTTGTATTAAAAAATTTACTTCTGTTTTTTTTTTTATATCGTTCCTTGTTAATTCGTAGTAAAGTAATAAAGCTCATTAATGTAAATAAATAAAATCTTTATTATATCTTTAAATAAATTAAGAATTATATGACTGTCATTAATATGCTTTACTGCCACTCACCCCGAGGCTATTTTTGTTTGCCAAATAATAGTCACAAAAGGCAGAAAATGTTCAAAAAATGTGTGTTTTCTTTGTTTAACCAGCAGTTAAGTGAGCAGAAAAATTTTAAAAGTACTAGCTCAATATATATGTATAACCTTCGGTGTTGAAAGAGTACTTAAAATATTAAAGAAAACCTTTTTGATGGAAACATAACAGTTAATAAAGTTTCTTTGGAAAACTAAGTATGTTTTGAATATATATATTTATATTTAAATATATATGTATGAAGATATTTAAGTGTATCAAACTTTCGAATGATTTACCGCATAATCATTGTTACCACTTAAAACACGCTTTTTCTTTACACAGTTGTACAGAAATCAATAATTTTTGTAGACACTCATTATTGTCGGCTATTTTTTTTTAGTTTTTAAATTATTTTATTTTATTGAACAGATTTAAATACCCACTTTAGAGTTTCCTTACTTGTTTAACCCTCAACGACCCATACAGGTCACCGGGTACTTTTTTGACATTGAAACCTAAAAATGTTATTACAATCTGTAACAATCATAATTTTTTCAGCCAGCCCTAACATATCAGTTCTACGCACTTATTTTTACCTAAGTCAAAACTCAAAAAATTTTTTTTTTTTTTTTCTGAAACAAAACCCTAAAGCATCACTTAAAGCTTTCACTAAAATCTATTGCAAACATTAAATTTTATAATGCAACAAAGTTATTAAGTTTTCAAATGCATTTGACAGGATTTGGATTGAAATTATTTCTGATAAGATTTTTAAAATTGACATGCTGACAGTTATTCAGTTATATGAGTTTCAGCTTTTTCAGGTGCGTTTTTCACATTCAAATTTTGCTATAAAAAAAATACCTCTATTTTTAAAATAAATGGATTTTTATTTATTTAATATTTTTTTAAAAATACCTCTATATTAAAAAAAAATTAACAACATTCAAATATTGATAGGGTGCGGAATTTTTGTAAGAGTTTGTAGAGGTTAACGAGTACTACTGTTTAATAGTATAAGAGTTGCTAAGTATGTGTGCTAATTTTCAGAGCTAACTTCAATAAACCAGGGACCGAAAATAACTGTTATTTTACAATTTTCGAATGAAAAAGACAAACTGAAAAAATTGTCGAAGGATATTTTCAAATATACCATTATGATACAAATGGCCTCAGCTTCACGAATATTAAGAGCCTTTTAAATTTTTGACTGATTCTGTAAACGTTCAAAATTAACTGTTATTTTTTGCCTTTTATTCTTTCAGACAAAAATAACGGTTAACTTTGACTTTTATTTTATCGGTCAAAAATAACAGTTATTTTGTGAGTTTTTTTTTTTTGGTTCAAAAATATCAGGCAATCTGTGTTTTTTAAAAGGCCGCTTGTCCGATTAAAAATCTTTTGATGCCATATGTAAAACGTGATCACCGATGAGACCAAAATAATGGTATCAGTAAAATGGCCTTTACTGATACCATTAAATGATTAAAAAGTTTTTTAGTCAGTAAAATGGCCTTTGAATAAACACAAATTGCCTGATATTTTTGACCGATAAAATAAAAGGCAGAAAATAACTGTTATTTTTGACCGATAATATAAAAGTCAAAAGTAACTGTTATGTTTGCCCGAAAAAATATAAGGCACAAAATAACTTTTATTTTTGTCGGAAAACATAAAAGTTAAAAAATAACTATTAATATTTGACTTTTTTGATAAAAACCATTACCGGTATGGTCCCTGGTTTAAAGGTTTGAGTTTTTTCTCAGAATTGGGATATAAAACTTTTAAAAAAAATTATTTTGCAGAAAGTTTGGCATTTATTTCTTTGACAATCGAAAAAAAATTTGGTAGACCTACATGCCTCCTATCGTCTTTAAAAACACATTCGTTGTTTTGGCATACAGTAAAAACAAATTTTTACAGGTTCATTAGATCAAGCTGCTTGGTAATATAACTTGGAATGTGTTTAAAAATTAAGAGTATTAGTTTTATGATATTTTTATTTTACAAACTTGTGAACAGAGGCGTTCCTAGGGGGCCGGATTGGGCGGTCCGCCCCGGGTACCACCATTTTAGCGGTGACACCATTTCGATATTGTTTTATTTTTCAATCAATCAGAAAAAGTGAAAAAATACTAAACGTTAAAAAATGTGTGTATAATTTTTTTAATAGCTGCTTTAACATTTAAAATTCTGCTTACAAGTCAAAACAACGAGGAGAAAAGTTTGTGGAAAGTTTGTTCTCCTCGTTTAAAATTTTTTCAAAGCTAAAATTAATTAAAACTTATTCAAGGTCTTCCAAGGGAGAGGCCAGAGTTTCCGATCTTGCTATTTTATCCATTGAAAACGAGCTTGCAAGTAATATTGATTTCGATGAGGTTATTTCGAAAGTTATTTATTTGTTAAGCGCACAAAATGTTGTTGCTTTGGTGAACAAAAAAAAAAAGAAGATTATTGGATTTTTAGCAAAACTTTTCTAAAACTTTTTAAAGTATTTATTTTTTATTTTCAAAATATTATTTGCAATTTTTTATAAACAAGCAAGATATGCAAATTTAAAAAGTTAATTTATACAAAAAATTGTAAATTTTGCACAGAAAACTATTAAAAATTTATCAAATTTCAAAATTGAATTACAAAAAAAAAAAAATCTTCGATTTTAGCGAAAATTTTTCGTAATTTGATTTCAAGTAGAATTAGAATTAGAAAAAAGATTTTATTCAAAATATTAACATATTTAACTATAACAATCTTAATATATAAAAGACAAGCGTCCTGCTCCGTGCCCTAGATCGTAAAACATGTTCAGCCTGGACCAGAATTTGTTGTAAAATTATCCATTTGAAATTTTTGTACTTACTAAACCTTTTGCTCTATATCGTAAAACATGTTCAGCCTGGACCAGAACCTGTTGTAAAATTATCCATTTGAAATGTTTGTACTTACTTAACCTTTTAAAACCTCTTCAGCCTGGACCAAAACCTGTTATTAAATTATGTATTGAAAATCTTTGTACTTGAAGACTATCGTCATTTTCCTCAACTACTATACATCAAATATCATGTCTTGCTATTACAGTGTTTCTTAATTAACAGAACCAGAACCTTTTCGGTCTGCATAAACTGAACAGCAATTATTACATTCAGTGACCTTGGTGTCAATTGGAATTGCTAGAATTAAATCACAATGTTCGGTCTTCTGACCCAAGTTTTAGTGATTAGCTACTCAAGTTAGGAAATGGAGATGAAGATATCATAGAAATTCCCGATCATTTTGTTTGTAAAAATTCGCTTATTAACCCTTTCAATGGATTGCCTAGAATAATCGTGGACAACTTTTTTGAGCTTATATTCCCATCATTTAAGCAATAAAAAGATTAAAAAACATCCCTCTGATTTTTACATGAGCTGCTTTGCTTTTGACAGGCTGTCTAATATAATGGACAAAACCACGATAACGTTGTATTATAATATTTTAGTTCAACTAAAATAACCGGAGACAAATGCGAATGCGTTATTTATGCAATTGTTTTTATAAAAAAAAAACTATACTTTGCACACCAATCACAATACTCACTTTATTTGCAAAATTTATTAACACGCGATATAAAAAAATTGAAGGCTACTGTTGGGCATAAAATCGAAAATCTAACTATCAATAAGTTAAACGTTATATATCTCCCTAAAAGTATTTTTGTCATGTTGGCACAACTTCATTTCATAGCACCAACCTATTTGATTTTAGAAAAAAACTTTGGAAAATAAAAAAAAAAATTTTTTCCGAAGTGTCCAATATAATGGACAAGTCCATTGAAAGGGTTAAATAGATTTTTGGCGATACTTTGAGTCCGAATAACATCAACCGTTATTCCAAAATTGCTATCCTGTACCCAAAAAATTCCGATGTGAACGAAGTCAACGACCAAGTTCTAAATATTTTAGTTGGTGACACAGTTCAACAGCTCAAATCTCTCGAGCACGGATTAAATTTAAGACAATGATGATAACGATAAACAAAATTACCCTGCCGAGTTTTTGAATGAATTTTATATTTCAATAATGCCACTGCATAAGTTAAACCTCAAAATTGGAAGTATTATAATACTTCTTCGAAATTTCAATACCAAAAGAGATATCTGTAATGGAAGGTGATTAGTTTTGAAAAACCTAAAAACTTAATTAATCATCGCACAAGTATTGACAGTTGCACTGGCGAACATTAAATAGTTTTCATACCTACAATTGATTTGGCCCCGACAAACACAGATTTGCCTTTCAATCTCCGGAGGCGACAATTTCCAGTTAAACTGACATTTTCAATGATCAGAAATAAATTGCAAGGTTAAATATTGCAAAAAGTAGGAGTTTTTTTAAAAGAACTGGTATTTAGTCATGGGCAGTTTTAGCGGGCCTATGATGTGAAACTAAGCATTATAGATGGCAAGGTACAAGGTTAATTGGTTAAAATTCTAAAGCCTGGTTTAGAATGGTCAGTTGTTGTCAGTCACATGAAAAGTGCCAATACGTTGTCCTTTTTTTTCTGTTTGACAATGGCAAAAAATAGGAAAAACTGATCTCTTCACATGTTTATAGCAAAAATTGCAAAAATTGCAAAAAAAAATGTTATTTATGTGATTTTTTAAACTTTTAAATTTTATGTCAAACAAAAAATGACTAAGTGAAAACCAAGCATAAGAATTTTTTTCACTAGAAATGTTGTATATATGGAAGTTTTATAAAAATAATTTAATAAACATGTTTTCAAATAAAAACCCTTGTATATAAATCCAATACATTTTTTGTCGCATTTTGTACTCTAAATGGTTCCTTCCCGTCGTAGGACGGTCTTTTACACTAGTACTTAATAAAATACACAGCAGAATAGCTGATAAGAAGCTCTAATAATGTTCTATCGAGGGTTTAAAGGCCAAATTGTTTTGGATTTTTGTGTAAAGAAAAGCACAAGATCTGAGAATAGTTGCGTGAAAAATTGAGAGCATTTTGTTATGATTCAGAGGGTTTTTTTTATACACTAAACCTGTGAGGTCAGGTTATATTTATTTTGTGCAAACGTTCTTTACACTTAGAACGAAGCGTGTTCAGTATAGAAAAATATAAAATGGGCGTGATCCGCCCATGAACACGTCCACTTCCCATACAACCCACAATATTAAAAGGGTTTATATTTGAAATTGAGAGAAGAAACTTCGCATAGAAAAATTTTGTATCAAAACTAAAGTGTATAAAAAAATGGGCGTCATTTGCTCACCAATACGCCCACCTCCCATAGGGGCGCGGGGGGCTAGTTGAAACACTTTTTGGAAAATATAATGGGAAAACAAAACTACACAATTCAACCTGTTTTTAAAAACATGAGTTGAAAGGTTAAATGTCTGACTTTCCTTGCATTAAAAAAAAAGTTTTGGAAAAGGAAGTATTTTGTAACTGAGGGACATTTAAAAAAAAAAAAATTGCTATTATTACATCTTCCCCGTGTATGGGGCTAAATGAAACAGCCTTGAGGCATGTTGTAACAAGCAATAAAACTGAAGTTTTTGCTGTAATCATTTATTTCAGTTGATACAACTAAAAAATATTCAAGTATTTAACAACATTAAGGACTAGTTTCACCAACTACTAGTTACACAGTTTTTGAAAAATTTTTAAACGTCGAACCTGGACCGGCTTAAAGAATGTGGTTTCAGGTGTGCTTACACTCAGAAAAAAGTGTCTCGGAATATGATAAAAAAGGCATCATATTTAGAGAAAAATGGTGTAGACTTTGCTCCAGAGAATGCTATTCTCTAATTGCGATACTTAAAATTCTCTAAAAATGATAAAAGGTTCCATGAAATAGAAAAATATATCGTTTTTAGAGAAAAATACTGTTTTTTTGGAGAAAATATTTGTTTTTATTGAAGAAAATACTTCTGATAGTGAATTTTTTATCAAAATATAAGAAAAGTTTTTCATTTTCAATAAAATTTCTCTATAAATGAGAAATTTTTTGTGCGAGAAAAATACTTATCATTATTAGAGACATTGAAATATTTCCATTTCCTAGAAGTAAAGAAATATTTCTTCGAAAATGTGAAAATTTATTCTAATTGAAGAAAATTTTATTGAAAAAGACAAAATTGCTATTATCAAAAATAGAGAAATTTTTTACTGGGGCAAGGTATGTGTTTTTTTCTCAGTGTAGAGAAAGTTGTGAGTTTTTTTTTTGCATGCATTTTTTTTAACCAATCAGGTCTAGCCATATTATTACTCAAAAATATCTTTACTTTGAGTTGCCTGATTAGACTTTCTTTTATAATTTCTCATTCTGCAAAAAATAATTAACACATAATAATAAAACAAACAAACACCTAATATCCAGTTCAAATGTGTGGAGCAAGTTGTTACATGTTACAACTAACCCCACAAAATTGTTACAACTTGCGCCGCAGTATAATTTTTGAAAAAAATTTTAATGTATAAAAATCAACTTAATTTGAAGAAAAAAAAAAATATATATATATCAGTTAACTTTAATAAAATATGCTCCAATAAAAATAAAATTAGTTTTAAAAATCCTTAAGACGCTTTCAAAAAGCAAAAAATAAACAGATATATATTTTATAATAACTGCTAGAAATAAAGCCTATATTTGCACCCACTCGATGTAAAGTCCAAAAAGACACAAATGGGTCACGTTGGAAAGAGCGTGTAATATAGGATGAAAAAAAAGAGAGACTTGTAAAAAAATGTTCGTATTCCAGGCAAAAATAGCGTGTTACAACTGACCCCTGTTACAACTATCCCCCCGCTCCCCTACTAGCCTTCGGACTGTACGAAAATTTTGTAACAAAAGAAAAAAATGTTTTTCTGTTGAGCCATTGTTTACTGTACTGTCTAATTATGTGGTTGAATATGATTTAGTGTTGCTGTGTGGTGATTTTAATATAAACCTTCTCTCTGATGATTTGCCAAAACAACAATTGTATAATAGAATATCGTCCTTAGGTTTATCAGTCGTCAATGATACCATGCCGACGAGGTTTTCCAACAACACCACCCCTAGTCTTCTTGACTACTTTATTGTTTCTAATCCGTCTGTAATTTCGTTTTTTGATCAATTATATTTTATGTCTGATCATGATTTAATTTTTTGTACTTTAAATGTCAATCTTTCTCGCCTTGCTATCCCTAATGCTTTTTCATATCGTGACTTCAAGAACATTAATTATCCGTCTCTTTTCCGTGATGTTTCCCTTGTATCATTTAATTTTTGTTGGCTTCACACTAATGTAAATGATAAGCTTAATTCCCTTATGGAGCCAATTAGTTATTTGTTTAATAAACATGTCCCTTTACGTAATTGTAGAGTTAACAATATGTCCTGCCCATGGTTTACGCAACATGTCCTAAATGCATTGAAAAAAAGAAACAAGCTTCGTAATAAATGGCGTAAAAATCCGTCATCACTTAACTGGGAAGTTTATAGGCTGGCTAGAAATGAGGCCGTACTATTAACGAAACAGGCTAAAATACGGTATTTCTCTTCTAAACTTGATCTTTGCCTTCCAGCAAAAAAGCTCTGGAACAACATCAAAAAACTTGGAGTGTGTAACAAACATAACATTGAATGCACATTAGATCCTGTTGATCTTAATAATTTTTTTGTTGACAATGCTGCGACCTCAAATAATGATATCTCAACCCTATTTAATCGGTCCATCCAACAATCTTTTAGTTTCTCTCCTGTATCTGAACTAGATGTGGGCAAATGTGTCTCACAAATAAAATCAAATGCTATTTCTGAAGATGGTATTCCCATCAAGTTCATTAAACTGTTATTACTGCACATAATAACCCCCCCTAACGCATATCATTAATTTTTGCTTCATGTCAACTACATTCCCTGACTTGTGGAAAGTTGCCATCGTTCTGCCAGTAGCAAAAAAACAAAACCCTTCTAGCGTGAATGATTTTAGGCCCATTAGTATCTTATCTCCGTTGGCTAAAGTTTGTGAGAAGCTTATGGCTGAGCAAATTACAAATCACTTAATTGATAAAAATCTGCTATCCCCATTACAATCTGGTTTTAGGCCGGGACATGCGTGTTCTTCTGCAGTGGTTAAGGTCATCGATGATATTCGTCCGGAATATGACGCTGGCTCTATAACGTTACTTTGTTTGCTTGACTTTTCGAAAGCTTTCGATAAGGTTAACCATCAACGCTTGTGCAGTAAGCTTAGTTGTTTATTTGGTTTCTGTGCTAGTGCTGTAAGTCTCATGTACAGTTATTTGTATAATAGGACTAAGTAAAAGTTGGTCAAGTGTCGTCAGGGTATAAATCGGTTTCAAGTGGCGTGCCACAAGGATCTATACTTGGCCCACTCCTATTCTCTTTGTTTATAAACGACTTATTTTCTGTTTGCAATAATTCCTCTATTCATGCTTACGCTGATGATGCCCAGTTGTGTTTATCCAGAAGAACAGTACTTCTTGATGACCTCTGTTTTAGAATGAATGAGGACCTCTGCAGCATCAATGATTGGGCAAATAGCAATGGTCTCCTACTAAATTCCTCTAAATCATATTTTCTTCCCATTTGTAGAGCTAAAACTTGTGTTGATGTTATCCCTGATCTTTTAATTGGTCCTAATAAATTAACTGTTGTATCTAAAATTGTAAATCTTGGTTTCCATATTAATTCTTCGCTTTCCTGTATTGATCATGTCAATAGTATTGTCAAAAAAGTCTATTATGTTTTGCGTAATTTAAGAATGTCCGCAAGTGTGACCCCAGTTAAAATTAGGCGTAAGCTGGTTATTCAACTTATCATACCTGTCATAACCTATTCTGAGGTAGTGTACAGTAAACTTGACTCTTCCTCCCAGTTAAAGCTTCAAATTGCATTTAATTACGCTACGCGATATGTGTTTGGTCTTCGTAAGTTCGATCACCTGTCCAGTTTCCGAAATGCTGTACTTGGATGTGACTTGCTATCCTATCTTAATGCCAGAAACTGTATGTACCTGCATAAGTTAATATATGAGAAAACACCTGGTTATCTCTATGAGAAACTACAGTTTTGCGTGTTCAGAAGAAGCCATATTCTAATAGTCCCGAGGCACAGTTCATTCATAAGTTCTCACCTGTTTTTCATCAACAGGCATTAGGCTGTGGAATGCCCTGCCACGAAGGCTTAGGGAAATTACTGGGAGAGGTCCATTCAGGCAATCCATTCTATCTTATTACTCTACTGTATAGTTTCTTTTCTTTCATCTCCTAATTCTTCTTTACTATACCATTGTTTTTCAATTTTTAATATTTTAAGCTGAAAGCTGATTTTTAAAGCAATATATTAAGCTAATATTTTCTTAGTTTTAAGGTAATTTATTTTGTTATTTTATTGTTATTAAAAAGTTGTTATAACGTTCTAATGTTTATGCTGTACTTTAAAAGAGCTAGCTCTTAGTGTACCCATTATATTGAAAGATTATATATAAATATATTATATTATATATATTATAAATGTAAAAATGTAAAAGAAGCTATAAAAAACAGCAAGCATTCAAAAAGTAAACCTTTTTACCAAAATAAAGTACCAAGTACCCACAAATAAATAAAATCAAATTATTTAATTTTGGCTGTCGACTTCACTTTTTGGTCGTTTTTTTTATCTATAAACTAATTAGTCCAAATAATTTAAGTTTTAAATATTTCTTAAGTCAATTCTTTCAGCATATAATTTTTTTCAGTTGAATTGTTTTATATTATTTTTATCGTGATACAATAAAGTGATTCAGTGATTGATTTTTAAATTTCTTATAAAAGTCCGTTTGAATTTTGCGATAACCTTTTGCCTTGCTCAATTCTGATTTCAAAATAAAAGTTATTCTGTTTATTTAACCCTTTATGTAAATGCTTAAAGTTAATTGTTAATGAATTTTTGAATAAGTAGCTAGGTCTTATCTTATCTAATTCCTAAGAGAGAAATTTCCTTAACTAAATGCTAATTTTGGTCAATTAGGAATAATGAATTTTATAATGTATGCAAAAATTTCGCAGACCTATCAATTGTTGAAATTTTTTTCACTTATACCATGTTTATCTCTCTGTCGCTCTTATAAAGGCTGTGGATCTGGGACTATTGTCTGGGTTTAAAATAACCAATGAAGCAAAAATCAAAACAATACCGTATTTTAGATTACTCTTTGTACCAACTGATTCGATGAATCTTGGTTTGAACTCTAATTTAATCTTATGCCCGAAACCAAATGCAAATCGGGCACTAGCAGCACCAGTGTCTGAGGTATTTCAGCTGTATAGCTAAGCTCAAAAGAAACAATTCCAAGCATTTCCCCAACGTCCTGTCATCTCTTAACTCTAACTCTTCTACTACTCTGTTGTCGGTAGCTACTCGAATTTCTTACAATGTTGCCGCCTTTTAATTATGTATGCTTGCCTTGGAATCTGCTTCTTCTGCTTTTCTTTGGTTTCCGTTTGCGTGTTGCTGAATACTGTTGTGCGTTGTTTTATTTTTTTTTATCTTTTATTGTTTTTTTTTTTGGCTTTTTTGTGTTTTGTGTTTTGCTGTGTCAGACATTCTTGCTTACATTTCATTAAGTGTTGGCTTCAGCCTGCCAGGCCAGTTTCACTCCATCATCCGTTCCAAAACAAGTGCCATTCATCTTTTATTCCAAGCTGTTAATGTGCTCGTTTTAACTGCCCAACAAATTCTAAAAATTATCCACGCTGTATTTAAGAGATTCACTTAAAGCAGCCCATTTAATTAAAACTTAAAAGAAAATTTAATATCTACTAGTTGTGCTGCCTGAGAATTGTGTCGGCAAAAGCACAAGAAATGGCATGCAAGAGATAGAGAGAAAAAAAAAAAAAAAGATAGAGAGAAATAATTTAATGAAAGCGCAAATTATGCTTACTTAAATGATTTTAAATGATAAAATATGCTAAATTATTCGGTCATCCGCTGTTTTGTTCGAGTTTGTTTTTTGTTTTTTTTTCTGTAAATTTGCTTTTAATTTTTTTCGGGTTTTTCATTTTGTTTTGACAATTCCTGCGGCAGCCATTTTTAATTACATGCAATCCTTGCGTCTGGCCAGTAGCAATGTTTGCCGATTTTTTGTTGCTGTTCTGTTTTAGTGCCTTGTTTATATCAGCAACAAGAAAGAAACGATTTTTCTTTATTGTATACAATATATACTTTATACATACATATATATGTAGGTACTTATATAAATTTTATTTTGCTTGCTCTTTGTTTATGTCTTAAATATTTATTTATTCATGATGTGACGAAAGAACAGTCAAAAGGAACAAATGAATTTAAAAAAAATTTGCATTTTGTGGATGGCAAAAACGTGCCAAGGTCAGGGTAGCGAATGTAATTACTTGAAAAACCAAATTATGCCCACAGCTAAGAGCGTGCTCCAAATTGTATATGTCCTTTTGAGCCCATCCACACACACACACACACACATACACCGAGACACAGCTTATTTCGCCAAAGTATCACTTTGAAGCAATATTGCTTTGTTTCTGTCGTTCACTTAAAACCAACCAGCGGACACTAAATATTTGTCTAACGTTCTAATTTTATTTCAAAGCAAACTTCAAGAACGTGCCTGCGTTGGTCAAATTCCTTAAGCCGCATCTGTTCATAATACCCAAGATGCTCTTAAGTTGCGGCCTGGCCAACGCAGTTAACATAGTAACAGCAACAGAGCAAAGAAGGAATAAGAAAGAAACAGAGCAGATTTTGGGCTTATATCGATGTGGTTTTTAATATATCCGATTTGAGAACATAAAAAATGTTCGAATTTAATTTCAAAGCTCTTTATATAAAGTGGAAATAAGCTGTTGCCCGCAAGTTATGGCCAGAAAACTTTAAATCAGAATCGTCATTCTGCGATTCAAAATAAGTTTTTTTTTTTTGCTATAAAAAAGTATGTCATTGAAATATGCAACAAATGCTTAAAAATATTTATAAGAAACAATATTGCTTCATAAAGTGCACAAGTGAAATTTATACAACTTTTTATATCTACAAAATTTAAATGATTTTATCACAAATCAAGAAAATAGCTTACTTTAAAATTTAAAATAAAAATTGAAGATAATATTGTAGAGGATTAAAAAAAGGACTTTCATTCTTAAAGCCTTATAGACAATCTTAATTGAATAACCCAGCTTCAAAGAGGACGACAAAAGTAAGTTTTATAGTCAAATAAATACTACCTGTAGTAATGAAGCAAACAAAAACCAAATTCTTGAAGGTATTACTTTGAATTTATATATAAACAAATAATCTATTTTAAGAATAGAAAACATTTATATAGAGTACATTTTTGAAAAGAATTTACCATTTTGATGATGAACAGAAGATGTTAACAAAAATATAAAATCAATTTTAGCTTTTTAAAGTTTTTCATGATATTGATCAGCATCACGGTCTGAGTCGATTAAGCTACATATATATTTCCATTTATTTGCCTCTCCGCCTCTCCTGGTGACTTAATTAAACACGTACTTTTTATGCTATCGTAATAAAGCCTTCTAAAAAAAGAAAAATCGGATAGAAACCACGCCTACCTCCCATATAAAGTGACTTTATCAAAACTGAAAATTCCTTAAATTTCGCTGAATTTGAAAATGAGACAAATCTGATGAAAACCACACCTACCACCATACAAAGTGTCGTCATAACAACAAAAAATCTCTTAAAAGCTTATAACAAAATCAATCTTATAACATTTGACATTTGGCACATGCTTGACTCTGAAACATATTCGCTTACTTGAAATTCAACAAAGTCTTGTGAATTCTTTCTCTACCTATCTATAGAATGTGACGTCATAAAAATATTAAAAACCTTCATAAATTCCAAAAAAAAAAAAATTCATGTACTGAACTTACTGTGAAACCTAAATAAGAGCGTTGAGCGGCAAGGTGTTGGCCGCTTTGCGTTATCGCTGAACGTCGTCCCTAAATAAGAGCGGCGGCTTTATGTCAGATGTTGTCAAAAGTGTTGTCACCTTCAAAAATTCTTTACAGAAATTACAAGTTATTCATCTCTTGCAGCAATCTTCACTTCCTAACGCTCTGTCAATCTTGGATTTTCCAACCGCTCAGCGGTGCCGTCGACTTATTATGGTTTGCTTCATACAATTTATACTAGCATGAGGATTTTTTGACAGATAATCAACGCCGCCGCTCTTGTTTAGGTTTCACAGTTATAGGTGGTCATACACTAGTTTTGATGTATAAAACGTACTCTGAGTTTGAAATACTGAAAATTTAAAGAAAACTACACATATCCCTATGCAAAGTGACGTCATTAAAATGATATAACCTAAGTTAATTCGAATACACTTCAACACTGCTCTGGAAGTTTGGCCAAGTCGAAGGTTATTTCTTCTTGGTTTTATTTATTCGTTTTGTATTATCATTCAAGTGAGCATCTCAGAATGCAATTTAATTTTTTGAAGAATACATAAATTTGTTGCAATATTTAGACCTTTGTATAAAAGCCGTCATATATATTTCTTACTAGCGGATGTAACCCAGTGTAACTCGGGATCGTGCCTAGAGCACAGAAAAAGGACGATTTTCAAATCTGCTCTCATTTTAACAGTTTTAAAATTATCAATTAAATTTTAAAATTTTTTTAATAATAGTTTTTTGGGGTTTTGACCCCCCCCCCCCTTCCGTCGAAAGTGTTTAGTCAAATTTCCGTAAAACTGTACCTGCCAGACATGATTAAAAAAAAAATGACATCTTAAACGTTTCGATCTGACGTCTGGTTTTTGAGAAAAATGATCACCCACACTTTGAAAAAAAAACACACATCTTTCTCCGGTGAAAAATTTCTCTATTTTCGATTATAGCAATTTTCTCTTTTTCAAATAAAATTTTCTTCAATTAGAATAAATTTTCACATTTTCGAAGAAATATTTCTTCACTTCTAGGAAATGGAAATATTTCAATGTCTCTTATAATGATAAATATTTTTCTCGCACAAAAAATTCTCATTTATAGAGAAAAATTAATTGAAAATGAAAAATTTTTTCTATATTTTGATAAAAAATTCTTTATGAGCAGTATTTTCTTCAATAACAACAAATTTTTTCTCAAAAATAAAAAGTCTTTTTCTCTAAAAAGAAACCATGTATTTTTATATATTTCTCTTTTTCATAGAAGCCTATTATCATTTTTAGAGAATTTTTAGGATCGAATTTGGAGAAAGGCATTCTCTGAAGCAAAGTCTATACCATTTTTCTCTAAATAGAAGCCTATTATCATTTTTAAAGAATTTTTAGGATCGAATTTAGAGAAAGGCATTCTTTGGAGCAAAGTCTAAGAGTTTTAGACGTAAGATCATTTTTCTCTAAATATGATGCCTTTTTATCATATTCGGAGAAACTTTTTTCTGAGTGCAGTTTGAAAAGTCATTTCGAGAAAAATGCAATTCAAGTGTTTCTTAGCATGCATTTTATATATAATTTATAAAAAAAATTCTTGTTTTAAAAAATCCTATAAGCAACGATTCGATTTTTGGATTGTCTTCGTTCAACTACGGTTTGGGTCGATACTGTTAATTTTTTTCATCTTTATATAGCTTCTGCTCGTATTTGTTAAACTTCTTTTTTTCATTAGTCTTTGGTTCTTGACTTCGTTTGCCTTCGGCATTTTCCTTGATTTTTGTCGATAAAATTTTTAAAAGCATAGGATCTATTTCAGTAACAGATACAAATGCCTACCAAGTTTCATCAAAATCGGTTCATCCGTTTTGACGTGAATGAGTCAAATAAAGTTGATTCAATATAGCACCCTCTAACGGAAGTTTTCTATGATTTAAATAGCCTAAATTCTATGGCAGGGTCAAGTTATTTCACGTACCAAATTTTAGTAAAATTGATCAAGTCATTTAGGAGTTATTGAGTCTCAACAATGCACTAATTAAAGCGCCCTCTTATGGAATTCTTTGGAATTTTTTATATTTTATGTTTCATCTTGGTGGCAGTTGAACCTTCATAAAAAATTTCATTGAAATCGGTCAAGGAGTTTAGGAGTTATTATGTCTTAAAAACGCACTACTTAAAGCGCCCTCTTGCGGAAGTCTTTGGAATTTTTAATGCCTATGTTTTATTTTGGGAGCAGTTGAACCTTCATACCAAATTTCATTGAAATCGGTCTAGGCGTGTAGAAGTTATTATAGAGTGCCACGCCCATGTACGTCCACCCACTTTTTTACAACCCCTATGTTCTTTCTCTTCATCAAACGTACTCGGTGTCCAAATTTTAGCTCAGTCGGATAAACGGTGTGCGAGCCTATTCGGAACAGTAGCTTTTTTATTGTTATTTACCTTACAAAGGTGTTTACTTTAATTACTGTATTTTATACTGATATACTATAAATTAGTTTAAATAATGCTGTCAATAACGGAGCTTGTTACCGGTCTGCTTCCAAATAGTAAAATGAGTCTGGTTATCCGGCAAACTGGAGTGTACTCGGTTTTGCGTTACTTACTAACTTAGGTGGCCATGACAATCCGTGGTCGGGTTACGGCAAACTTAATCAGTTTTCGCTAGGCGTCTTTGCTTCGCGCGTTCCGTTTCCACTCTCTTTCGCCTAGCGCGGTTAGGGTTTCCTCGGTCTGGTCCATCCATCGGAGGCATGGTCTTTCTGTTCGTCGTCGACGCTCTGCTTTCGCCTTAAACATTTTTTCCCTGGAGTTTCTTAGTCATCGTTCGTGGTTCATTCGAATGCGATAGTCGTCGCCAACTCGCACATGACCAAAGATTTTGCAAAGAACTTTCCCCTTGAACATCCCAAGAGCGGCTGCATCTGCTTGCGATACCACCCATGCCTCAACGCCATACAGAAGCAGCTTTGTCTTACACCTGCTTTTCATAGAATCCCCTCCATGATGAAATTGAAGGGATCACATGATAGTGGGTCGCCTTGTCTGAAACCTCTTTCGATATGAAAAGTTTCTCCTTGACGGAGCTGCATGTTTTGCTCAACGTCATCTTGCAGAGCCTTATCGAACTCAGACATTGTTGCGTACAGGCAATCCTGAATCGGGCTATCGAACGCAGCTTTGTAATCAACAAAGAGATGATGGGTGTCAATTTGGTTTTCGTAGGTTTTCTGCAGGATTTGCTGTGGTGTAAAAATCTGGTCTATGGTGGACTTGCTAGGACGACAGCCACACTGATAGGGTCCAATCAGTGTTTTGGTATGCGGCTTTAATCTTTCACACAATGCGCTTGAAAGAACCTTGTATGCGATGGAAATAAGACTGATACCTCGGTAGTTGGCGCAGATTGTCGGGTCTCTTTTCTTAAGTATAGGACAAAGCACACTGAGGTTCCAATCGTCGGGCATGCTTTTCGCTAGACATATTTTGTTGATGAATTTATACATGTACCTTATCAATGCACCGCCGCCGGATTTAAGCAATTCAGCAGCCAGGCCGTCAGCACCTGCGGCTTTGTTGTTTTTGAGTCACTGGATAGCAACTTTAACCTCGTCATGGCTAGGTGGTGGAGTTTTCACTCCATCATCGTCGATTGGTGGTGTCAGATTGCAGTCTCCAAGGGCGGAATTGTTAGTATCGTCGCCTGCAAGCAGGTTGGAAAAATGCTGTCTCCATAATTTCAATGCGCACTGCGTATCTGTAACCAGATCACCATTCTCATCTCTACAAGTAGATGCTCCGGGCTTGAAACCTTGGGTTGGACGCTTAACCTGCTGGTAGAGTTTTCAAGCATCCTTCTTGCCCTGGTACACCGCAATTTTTTCACGATTACGCTTTTCCGGCTTTCTTTTTTTACGTTTGATATCTCTTCTTCCCCCTTTTCACTACAGGTTTCGTGCATGGCTGACAGCTGACTGCAGCGTCTTTTTATATGCAGCGTATTTTAATCATACCATTGTTTGCGAGGTTGCAGGCGCCAAAAATCAATGACTTGTTCACCAGCAGTAAATTTTGCCGATATGTGTTCTGGAACCCAGCAAGGGTCAGTTTGCTCACCAATTTTGTTAAACTTGTATCTTTACGATTTGCCCACTGATGACCATGTTGAAACAATGCAGTATGCCAATGACACCTCAATTTTCCTTACTCATAATGACTCTGCAACTGCTCAGAATAAAATTAATGTTCATTTAGCGAAATTAGTTCTGTACTTTGAAGAATGGAAACTAATATTAAATGAAAGCCAAACTGAAATGATTCATTTCGTTGGTTCAGTTAGAGACACTAGTAGAAGACTAAGAAAAAACTGTAAAGACATGAAAATATCAGTTAAGGCCCTATTCTCTTTCAGCAAATTCAGCATTTTTTTATAGCTTGGACATTTAAGAATATAACCCTAAAAGGGTTTTTTGAAATTCGAAATACTTTAGAAGATATGGCCATTTTTGTGGGGTCATTTCTTCGCTAAAATGAGTAGTTTTTATGTTTGAACGCGTTTATCTCGAAACCACGTTTTTCGAGCTGGCGGCTACGATTCCGCCAGTTCTACTGAACTGATTTAGATGAAACAAAGTTTAATCGACGTAGAATTGTCACCATTCTGGCCCGTAGTAAAATAAAAAATTTTGCGATTTTTTTTACTATTTTTTTTTTACACTAAACTACAAAAAAATGGGTCCAAATTCGATTTGTCAATTTCAAGTGGCCGCCATTTTGTCAAAAAAAATCGCAAAATTTTTATTTTACTACGGGCCAGAATTACATCTATGCTGATCATAACCCTATATTTTTTTTCAGACGCTCCTGAGGGCCGGAATCGTGGCCGCCAGCACCATGCCTTTTTTTTTGAGGGCCAACTTTGACGGTGCCATCATCTATGGACAGCCCCTATATCGCGGCGAAAAAAATTTTTTTATTTTCTTTCATTCATTACTAATTCAATAAAAAAACAAAATTCAAATATCTTTTTGCGTTTTCAAATGAGAATTTTTTCAAAAAGGGTCCAAAAACAGCAAGCTGAAGGAGAATAGGGCCTTAACGGCCATCATGTAATACCAAAAATTAAAATAAGAGTTCTTGGATTAATTATGTACAGAAACAATAAATTTATTCATCACGTAAAAACCATTGTTAATAAAGCGAGAAAATCTAAATTCGCTCTTAATCGGCTGCTACGGTCACAATTTATTGAACCACACATTAAGGTTAATATCTATAAAGCATATATCAGACCTGTGCTAACATACGCTTCCAGTATTTGGTTTAAAATTCCAAATTTATCATCTCATCAAATGGAGATTCTTAGACTTTTTGAACGAGGCATTCTCCGTAGCGCTGCAAATTTTTATAGAAAACGCGGTTCATTCAAATATGAAACAAATTGTTTACTTTATGAAATTGCAAAGTGTCCAAGAATTGATAATTTTGTTGTAAATAATAACACTGTGCGACAATTTAAGGGTCAAATGGAATAACCTCAAATATCTCAATGGTTTCTAGTAGTGCATGGTCTATATATTATGCCCTCATACTCAGTTTTATCGGATTAGGTCAAATAAGAGAGAAGTTCAAAGTCAAATTTCAACTTTAAGTCACCAATTTTTTCTTATAACTCTTAAACTAAATTCAAATCCTGTGTAGTAACTGCATCTTAATATTTGCAATAGATGGTTCTTTACATTTTGAGACCATTTTTTGCTCAAAGAGTTACGTAAGGGGGTTAATTATTTCTTCGAAAACAGGGCTTTTTTAACAAAAAACAAAATTTTCAATAGTTCAGTTACTTGGTATCTGTCTTCAAAAACAGTCCAATTTTGCTGAATTTTTGCACATACCTTAAGTAAAATAAAATAAACCACCTCTGAAAAGATCAGAACAATTACAATTACCAAAGATGGTAACTTCGATAATGTAAGCCCTAGAGTAAAATCATTCAGATGGAAATTATAGAGCCAACAATTTTCTTCAAAACTGTTATTGACATCTTTACCGAAAGAGTTACCGTTTTAAAGATATGAGCGTAAATATGTAATTTCAACATATATGAAAAATTCGAACTTGAGAAGAAATAGAAATACAAATAATTTTTATTTTTACCGTTTAAATTTTTGATATATAATTTTCATATAATTGTAATTACATATTTACGCGCCTATCTTTAAAACAGTTACTCTTTAGGTTTGAGTAATTGACCCCCCCGAAATGTGCGCATCTGCTCATCGCAATCTGGTTTCGCGTTTTTGCATCCAGAGACAGCCAGGTTGCCTTTTTGATATCGAGGTGTTCGAATCTGGTGCTACTAACTATTATATTAAGCGCCGCGGCGAAGTCGATCAGTCTTAGACCGTTGTTAGAAGTGATCTCGTGGAGATTGAACTGGCTGACAGTGGAGCCAAAGATACCTTCTTTTCCGACCTTCACGTTAAAATTGCCGAAAACTATTTTCACGTCATGGGCCGGGCAGCGATCATACACGTACTCTAGACTCGCGTAAAAGGTGGCCTTGACAGTATCGTCCTTTTCTTCCGTCGGAGCATGTGCGCAAATTAGGCTTTTGTGGAAGAATTTCGCCTTGCTCTGGATTGTAGCCAGCGTTACGTTCACAGGTGTAAACCGGGAAACAAGATGGCGTAGTTTCCGACTTACAACGAATTCGCATCCAAATTCGCGCTTATTTGCATGGCAGCTGTAGTAGATATCCCAGTCTGCTTTCTAAGAGCAGCCTTGTGCTTTCCATCGCAGCTCCTGGATGGCAGTGATATCAGCCTGTATTTCTTCGAGTGCTGCCTGTCAGTTTGGTCAGGACGTTTCAGGTGCATATTCGTAAATCATTGTCCGTTTTTCGTTTGCGGTGGCCGTCAACGTAGTAAGGGTTCATATCCAAAGCTGTTTTGGTTTTCATTGGGAAATAAGTAATGTGATTGGGACTCAAACCCTACGCACATTCCATTTTTAAGGTCTTTTAGAGACCCCTCAAGTTTATAGTCTAGAGGAGACATCGCCGCTCAAATTAGCCGACAACTAAACGGGTGCTAGTTTGCCGTTTCCAGGAGACACCACTTGGAGGGTTTGAGTCGACTTAAGACGATTTCGACATGGATAATGCTGGCCTCGCCAAATTGAGGCAATCAGACAAGTTTTCATGTGAAGATCGCCTCCTTGTATTCCATGTAATGGCATGTAATAAACAAAGATAAAAATACAAAAGGAGAGGCACAAACAAAAAATTTATTTGATTAACAAAAACAAAAAAAAAAAAAAACAAATTGGCCATTTCAGCCCTTAAAAGGACTTTGACCGAGCCTCTTATGATTAATTGTGTTGTGTGTGTTATTGAATGTTTGCACACAATTCACCGAGAACTGGACCTACATGTTTTATGCCGACTCCGAACGGCTAAAGTTCATGTTCTCAAGAATCTTTACATGGCATTATTTATGCTCTGAGGTTTGCCATTGTCTGCATAGAGATAGTGACCGATCAGAAAATTTTTTTTTTAAGGGCTCCGAGCATGCAAAGCCACAAACTTAACCTGCATGCCACGGTCACCACATTTTATTTTATTAATATTTTTTAAAACCATTTATTTTTTCTAAGAACAGAAATTAAGTTTTTGATTTAAGCTTAAAAAGATTTAAGTTAAGTGTAGTTTTCGCGGTTTTATTTTTTTAAAAATTTAGCGTTTTTACTTGCAAAGAGTACTTGGAAGTCATTAAATCTTCAACAAAAACTGAGATGCTATTTGTTATTAATTAAGATAATTCTTATTTTTTCTTACTAACTTTAGAAAACAAATTATAAAAATTTATTTCGCATTTATTTAAAACTGTACAACATATTCTTTACTAATGTTTTGCATAAAATAATCCATCTAATATGAATCCGTCTCACACAAGCGTTCTGGTTTCGTTAAGGGTTTCGTTGAAAAAAAAAATTAGACATTCACAAAGATCTTAAGATTGTTTCCTGGTATTCGGCATTTGGATAGAATGCTATTCAAACTAAAGTTAAAATATTAAAAAAGTCAGAATCAAATTTTGATGCATTCAATCTAATTTAACTGACCTTGAAACTTTTCTTCCTAATATCAAGCTTTGTCTGCATTTATTTTCTGCTTCAGTTATAATGTAGGCATCAGAAAAGCAAAAAAAAAAAAAAAATATGTTAAAAGTAAAGTTAAACAGGAACAGAAAAAAAAGGAATAAATTTAACTGCTTTTTCTCAGCAACCTAATTCGTGACTGACTGGAATTTGATAATTCCAAGAAGGTCTTTTCTGCAAACTCTTTGAGCCCATCAAGTTATGAGAAAGAATTTATTTTTGTGTTAAATATCTTAAAATAACCCGAACGTTTTTTTTTTTTCGTTTTAGTAAAAAGTGTTTAAAGAAGACTGTTTCTTAAGATACATATTTACATACAGCAACCATCTCTTAAACGAAACCAATATGTAGTGCTTAACTATATATTGAATAAAATTTATATGTATGTGTGTTTGTGTATCAGTATGTAATTTGTCAAGCTTGTGCTGTGCTCGAGTCAGCAGTTTGTGTTACATATTTTTTCAAGCTGTTTCTTGCTGTTTAATGTGACATTTTATTTTAATTCGCGTTGTTGTTGTTGTAGTTGTTGTTGGTATAAACTATTTTTTTTATATATTTATTCTTTTCGTTTTTTCATTTGTATAGCAAGTATTTTTCATTAAGTCATCAGCTGCATACCACACAAACACCATAAATTACTCTAGAATATATTAATGTTCCTTTCCTTTCTCGGTGATGCTTGATTCCGGCATTCACTGGCGTTATTTATAACCATGCCACTTTGCTATACTAGAAAGTGATTACAATGTCAAAAAATTAACACATGGTTGGGTTGTTGAAATCATGTTTGTAAAAAAGTTAATAAATTTTTCTATAATAGAGTTAAATAAAGTAGGGAGTAAGAAAGATTTGTAAGAAAGAAATACTAAATATTTCAAAATTTTAAAAAATTTCTTGACATTCTACGATATTTATTTAATGAACACAAACTAGTTTGCAACTCTTTTGAAAAAAACTAAACACCCAATTGATGATGGCCTTGGTTAAGTTTAGGAGTAAGATTTCCCAATAAAGTTAAGGTAAGGAGTAAAAAAGATTTGTAAGAATGAATTACTACATATCTCGGATTTAAAAAAACAAATTGACGTTTTACGATATTAATTTAATTGCCAAAAACTATTGCGCAAGTCAGCTTGACTGTCAAACCAAGAAGTCTTGGGTTCGAATCATCCTAGACCTGCCTTGCTCCTACGCTTTCTTAAGACTTTAAATGTAGTGATTGCTGATAAGGGCAGTTTGTGGATGAGATTCTAAATATTACTTCAATAGACTTAGGTAGAGGCATCAATTTTTTGAACCACCTAAGCATTCACATTAATTTTTTTATGGAATATCTGAATATTCATGCCTCTAAATAAACCGAAAACAAAAAAGTTTTCACAGTTTAAACTTTTAAACATGATTTCTGTCACAGACTTGCATTTTTACAGTTTTTTTCAAATAAAGAGCATCAAACAAAACTGCTTATCTGAAAGCTCACACTGTAAATCATAAAAAAAACTGATCCTTGAAAACACCTGCAAATAAATCATAAATCCTTCTCATCAAAATTGTACTCAATGCCTGAAAAGCATTTCGCGAAAAAGTACTAAAAGAGCATTTGTTTGCATAACTTGTAATGCTGTTCTTAATCCACCATTTTTATTTTATTATTTTTACATTTTCCTTTGTTTTTTCTCGCTGCATAAATGTGGCTTAAGAGTAAAAATAGTTCATAACTTTTACTATGCTTACGAAACGTCTTTAGTTGCTCATTTCAACGCATTAACATAACACTTTAGATCTTTGTCTGAAAGTGCGTTAAAAATATGACAAAAACAAAAAAAAAAAAAAACACAAAAAAAGCAGAGATTTTCAACTTTTTTGCTCTTTATTTTGCATTTGTATTTGTATTTTGCAAACTTTAAGACATAATAAAATGTATTAAAAAAGAAAAAGTAAAATGTTTTCTTTACGATTTCATTAAATCGCGCACATAAGATTTGATCGTAACTTTTTATTTGTCGCTCTTAGTGCAAAGAGAAAAGTAGAGAAAAAAAAAAATATATATAAAAACGTAAAATAATGACAACCTCAGCGAATATGAACTTTAAGCCGTCATTTTAGATAGCGAAATAATAATAACGACAAATACCAACTCAAAAAAACCAAAATGGCGGCAAACTGAAATGACCCACATACACAGTTTTCTGTCCGCAAACGCAGAAAATTCGCCAAAAAGTAATCAAAATAAGGCAATAACAACTTTTAACTGTGTACATCATGAAACGAAGAAAAAACCACAATCACTACCGAAACCACAACTAAAGCAACAACAATAACTAAAACAACAACAACCAAAGCTACTACTAAACTACTAAAAAAAAAAAAAAATTGTAAACTATTTGAAACATTGAATCAACATTTGAGCATCCACAAAACTGGCGTTTGCACACGCCGGCATCAGTGGTGTCCAAAGCACAGTCAGAGCCATGATGACAACGGTGCTTTTTCGTAAATATTGGTAGCTGTGTGGGTTGCTTATGTTGGTTTATATGTGTTTGTGTATGTGTGTGTGATTGTGTGCGGCACGGCTGCCGCTGCTAAAGATGGCTCGCACAATGTACGGGCTGCAGTTGGCGCTGACTTAAAAACTCTCTTATAAACTCGTATTTAATAGAATTCGAAGCAAAAAAATGGCACGCTTTGAAAAGCGTGTTGAGCACAAAATGATAGTTGAATGAAGCGAGAAAAATTCAACTCAAAAACAGAAGGATGCAACAAAAACGAAAGAGTAGTAAATTAAATGCCAAAAGGTGCAGCAAAATAAAATCGATTCGGATTACCTGCAGATTAAGTTGGGTGTTAAGAACATTTCTTCACAAAAAAAAAAAAAAAAAACAAAAAAATGAATTATTAATTAAAAAAAGAATAAGTGGGAAATTTATGTTTATTTGTTTTGCGTTTTTGTATAGCTAAAACAGTATCATTTTATTGAACAGGCTAGCAAAATGAAACGAATAATAAATCGTAATTATTGATGACGCTTTTGCGGAGTAAACTATAAAATTTTAAATTTTTCTTAATTTAAGTTCAGTGAGTATCATAATTATCATTAAAGTTACTCTTCATAATACACTTGCTGATCTTTTCTGTAAAATAGAAAAAGTAATTTGTATTAAAAATCCGAAACAGACGAAATTTATTCAAATTGTAGAGAATTTAAATAATTTTTTTTTTAATATTATGGAAGCAGATACGTAAGGATTTGTATTCTTGTAGTCGGAACAGTCCAATATTTTTTCGAATTCGCACCAATTACACTATTCGTCAAATTTCAGGTAAACACCGAACGTCAACAAAATGATTTAAGCTTAAGAAGATAGGTGTTAGTTTTCAAAATTACAAAAGGTTTGGCAAAGTTATCTAAAAATTTTTGATGGCCATTCAAAATTTCTGAGAAGCAAGTGTTGTTTTAAAAATTCTCGTTTTAGATATATTTCTATACCCTAAATCTGAAAAGTCAGGGTATATTAACTTTGTGCAAAAGTTTGTAACGCATAGAACGAAGCGAGTTCGGTATAGAAAAGTATATATATTCCTGATCAGAGTCACCTCGTGAGTCGATTTAGCCCTGTCCGTCCGTTCGCCCGTCCAACTGTGTGTTGTCCGTTAACACAGGATAAGAAGAAGGAGTTAATATAATTGGATGAAACTTAGTACACATATTTGCATTAACCCGTCCTCCCATACGACCATATAATAAAAATCGCTGTATAGAGTTGTATATAAGAGAGTTGTATATAAGCTACTCAAATAAAATGTAACACATATATATTATCTATCAAAACACACATGAACACAAACAATGGGCGTGGTTTGCCTATTAATACGACCACCTCCCATACAATCCACAATATTAAAAACACTATTTAAAAGTTTGTTTTTGACCCAGAGAGTTAAAACTTGGTATGGGTGCATTTCATATCAAAACTGAGGTGTGTACAAAAATGGGAAAATGGGAACCATCTGCTCACGGACACGTCCACCTTCTATACAACCCACTATGGAAAAACTCTTTAAAGAGGTTTTTATATAAGCTACGCAGATAAAACTTGATGTATTAGATTATTGTGCCAAAAATAAGATGTGTTCACAAAATGGGCGTCATCCGCCCATAAACACGCCCACGTCAGATACAATCAACAATATTAAAAACACTATTCAAAGGTTCATATTTGACCTAGAGAGATGAAACTTTTTATAGGAGCATTTTATATCGAAACTGAGGTGTGCGCAAAAAAATGGCGTTATCTGCCCACCAACACGCCCACCTACCATATAAACCAGATTATTTAATCCAGTGTTAATTCTATAACTAAATAGAATGCATGGATTTTGATAGGAAGTTATGTCTATTTCTTTTAGAATTTAAATATTTATTTAAACTAGTATTGCCTGGGGTCGAAATTCGACCAATTTATTGATTGCCTATTTATAAATACTAGTATCGCCTGGGGTCGAAATTCGACCAATTTATTGATTGCCTATTTATAAATATATACGAGCTGATCAAAATAAGTTCGAGGCTATAACTTTTCATTGGTTGGAGATATTAAGCTATTTTCTTCAGAAAAATTATTTATTTCTTTCAAAAACAGAAAAACAACATTTTAAAAAAATTTAATTTTTTTAAAAAAATCATAGGGGGTAGCCTTGAGTTTTTGATGGCACGGACAGTTTATTAATTTAGTGTCAAGACAAAATAAATTCACCGTAAATTCGGTATAGACTTTGAAAGAAAATCAAAAATGCAATTTTGAGTTTTTGGTTTTTTTACAACAAAAATCATTTTTACCCCATATTTTTAGAATATATCAAATTTTATGGTCTTTTTTTAAAATGAATAATTTAAATATAAACAAACAAAAAACGGTATTATTTTTAAAAGTTTTTTTAAGTTAACTAATAAGACTTAAATACAAAAAAGAAATAAATAAAATCTATTCATAGATAGCGGAGATATTGGCTTCCCAATTTAGAACATTCAATTTGAGGCAGTTTTTTTCTCTCTCTTGGCATTTGGTTGAAACACACGCTAAATAACTAACGACAATATTAAGAAAATTCATTAAAAATACTTTTGGTTAGAATTTTGCTGTAACTTTTAACACATTTAAAAGAAAATTTATCAAACTTTTAGAAAAAATGAAAAAAATTTTAAAACCGTTTAAATCCGACCAAGATATTCACATGGAAAGTCAAATTTTTGAGTTCAAAACACATTTTTTTACAAATTTAACAATTGATGAATGCATAAAACTACAATTTTTTAAGAAATTGTTACTTTTAAAAAATTCGAGCAACTTAAGAACTCTCCTCCAACCAAATTTCATATCAATCAAAGAGCAGATTTTTTCTCAAAAATTTAATTTCTCTCTTAGAAGGTTGGGAACCCCCTCTATCAGATATATAATTTATTTATACATTCTGCACATCTGGACAACAAAACCTTTCGAATGATATAAGTTTCATTTGTTTTGAGTTTTAATTAATACAAAAAAAGCGTACGACAAACTTTAATGCTCACGTATTAATATATAAGATATTGTAGGAGGTTAACGTATTTCATAGTCGGCTAGACCGACTTAAGACTTTCTATACTTGTTTTTACTGCATTTGTCTTAACAGAGATTGAGAATCGTCGAAGTCTCTTCGGCCAAGTTTTTCTGAATGATTTTATCTAAGCAAATGTTTTTTAAACAAATTTTCTAAGAACGGCATTGGCGCATTCATTCAATAGTTCTTGTATAGGGAGTACTATAAATACCATTTTGCATTATAAAGGCGCTATTATCGGTCAAGCGGAAAAAAATAATAAAATATGGTCAAGTGTTAACGATACAGGCGTTTTTTGTTGTACAGTACAAAAAAAAAATACAATATAATTCATTGGGGCCTCGGTAGTCGAGTGGTTAGCGTGCTTGACTGCCAACCCAGAGGTTCCGGGTTCAAATCCCGGTCTAGCCATGGTCCCACGCATTTACCTTTCTTATTTATCTTTAATTCTGTCCCCATTTCTAATCAACTGAAATTAATAATTCATCAATATATACTTTGGATGTTGTTACTTTGGAAGTTGTTGTTGGTGGTAGAGATGTTTGTGGAATGAGATTGCTTGATAACTCCAATTGACTGAGGTAGAGGCATAACATTTGCCTTAGATTTAAATTCGCATATTGATATAGCACTTCGCCACACAAAGAACATTCTACACTTGTTTCACTTGATTCTACTTTCTCTCCTACTTATCAATCTCCCCATTTCCGAACCAAGGCAGACTTGACTGAATAGGTTTGACGCCTGAAATCCTTAGTTCAAAGCTAAAAAAAAAGAAATCTACGATTAAGATAGCACAAAATCGCCTCAGTGACTTAGCATTTTTAAGAGTGGAAAAACAAAAACAAAAATTGTCGACTTTGATGAAGTAATTGTAAAATTTTCAATTTGCAAGTCAAGAAAAATATTTACTAGTAAATAGTAATTAATAGCAATATAATTACTTGTACTAAATTTTCATTATTTCCTGGGTACCAGTTAGGCGCGCTACTAGAGATGGGCGCGTGTCACGAATTTTGACGTGACACGACGAATCAAGTCGTGATCATCAGCGAACCAATAAAAACAATCACGAAAAATTGGTGATCGTGCGTCATAAAATTTTTTCTCGTGCGTGACTTAAATTTATTCGTGTCACGACTTGTGTACCAAAATTTATCAAACCTGTGCCAAATATCGTAATGATTTTTTCTTACACTGAGCACTTCTTAAGCAGCGACAACAACTTATTTCTCCTCTCTCTTTACTTATTTTGCAAAACGTCGGCGACAACTTGAAGCAATTTGGTAATTTTAAATACAAATAATAAGCTTCTTTTTATAGTGCTGTATCTCAACGCCTCTGTTGCTTCTGCTCCTTCCTGTATGCTGGTTGTACCAAAGGTACTCTAAATGCACTAAATAAACTTTTAGTAAAATTTATGTGTTTTCTTCTTCCTATAAAACGTATTAAAGAGAACTCGTGAGTAAAATATGACATCGTGATCGTGATCAAAAAACTTATTTTTAAGCGTGAGCGTGCGTGATTAGAAAAATCACATCGTGATTGTGCGTGATCGTGATTAAAAAAATTTTATTGGTCGTGGCGATCGTGATCGTGAGTTAAAATACCTCACGCGCCCATCTCTACTAGCTACGCCACTGATTGTGGTCTCAAAATTGATAATGTATCTAATTATCTAAAATCTGAAATTACAGTTTTATCAAATGAACTTGCTAACTTTCATATACAACGATTTAGCTGGTGGTAAATGTTACTGAGATTTTGTAATGATTTGGTTTATGGCGGTGAGATGATTTAAAAAATATATTTTTACAAATGGTTTCTATACTTTTAACATCGCTTTTACTGCGCCAAAAAATCCTTAAATTAACATAAATAACCAAGTTGTAACTTTGTGTTTTAAATAAACTAACTAACTAATAACTAAAGAAAAGTACACTGGGGAGTATGAGTGTCATTGAATTATTCTACATGTGTTATATTTAAGTAAAACAATGTTAGGTTCTTTTTTAAAAACCTTTTTATTCAAAACTGCATTTAACTGTTATAAAAATCGATTTTGAGATTTTAGAAAAAAAAAGTTAAAACCATTTCAAGCCGACTTTTTACTACCCACAGATAAAACTAAAAGCTATTGATGGTGAAAAATAGTGCAAATAATCAAATATATAACAAGGTAAAATATTGTTGACAACATTGTGTGCTGCCATTTTAATCTGCTTCCTTCCGCCATTTTAGTGCAACGATAAGAATTATTCAAGCGTTGTTGCAGTATTGCTCTGCGTGTTGCCTACAATTTCAGGCAAAAACCAAACAAAACAAAATGAAAGTTATTTTTTTCCATATAAATATATGGGTGGGTGCGCATATAATGGTTAACAACAACAACCACTTCAATAAATACTGCAACATAAACTGTCAATATTGCAAATTCATAAAACTATGAGAATTCCGTAAAAGTATACACACACACACACGTCGAGCACCCACATATACCAACACAGTAGTGTGTGTGAAATGTGCAATAAATAAATAAATAAACATCCTTGCAGGTTTTCCAAGCGCAGAGTCCTGCTGCACTTTGCTGATTTGTTGAAATTTTTTACAGCAATTTCAAGTTGTTGCTTTTGTTTCTTTAATTTTCCGCATTTTCTCTATATATTTTCCACACTTGTAATCGCTGTTTCAAGTGTTTTGTGAAGCACTTATATGAGCATAAATATAGCCACGACTTAAACAGCCGTAAAATATGCAACGAATGCGTAAAGCATGCATGTAGAACGACGTGTAACAAAAATTAAGGCTAGCAATACAAGCGATTGGCATAGCTTAGTCAGCGATTCTTGAAGAATGTAAAACAATTTTCACACCATAAAATTAGTGAATTTCAGAATTTCAGAGTGAATTCCTGCACAAGTATGCAATTAATTGAAGAACGTAGCCATATTTGATAAATTTTTGAACAATTTCTGAGCAGCATATTTTTTAAATAAGCAAAAAATAAGAAAAACTATAATTATTTAACTAAATAAAATTTCACTGCTTGATAACAAGCATAACAACAAAACCAATGTAACAAAAGAATTTTACACAAATAAAAATAGAAAAATTAAAAAAAGCTGCCATTTTATAATAGCAAACTAAAAAAACAGCTGCTAACAGAGCAAGGAACACGTCACCATAAAAGAAAACAAAAAAAAAAAAAAAACTAGAACGTTGCTATAGAACATGGAGTCTATTCGACAGGCTGTTAGACGCACGGGTTGAAAGAACTCAAATCAAGCAAAAAATAATAATGAAGAAAAAAAAGAAAAAAACTCAAATATCAGATGCTTTCATCTTTCATCACATCAGACCATGGCAAAGCAAAATTACAACCACAAGCAAAAACTAGACAAAAAGGACACTAAGACAAAATGTAAACTCATGTTTAATGAGCGCTTAAGATGAGTTAAAACAGTTTAATAGCCGTAAGCAAGCTTAATTCACAGGCTTGCCTAAAAACACCGTCATTATGTGTAGCATCGGCTTCGTTAAGCACGAACTAAGTCTAAGATTAGTTTAATCCAAAATTATATGACAGACAATTGTAATTCAGTCAAATCTATAAAGCGGTGTTTGTTTTTGTAAGGCATAATTTTAGAAATTTATAAAAACTTAAACTTAAACGGTATAAAAATTCTTTATTTCTTAAAAAGATATTCGAGGAACCTTAACACAGTGAACTTCAAATATATAAAAGTGGAAGTCAGTTAACTATTACATGACAGTTGAAATTGTTGGAATCTACAAACAAAATGAAGTAACTGACAATAAAATAACTAGTTTAAATAACATGTATTACATTTGAAAAAACATTTTTGCTGTGTTTTGTTACGCTGATAGTTCCAGTACTTAAAGGAAGCCCCAGTGAATTATTTTCAACTTTACTACTTTTACTTTCATTTTGCACTTTTTGACTTTAACTCAAAATTAACTCAACTATGATGTGAACTCATCATTTAGATTTAGATATATTTAAAAAGAATACAATTAAAGCTTTTTAATGAAGTTTGTTGTGAGTTCAGTCTTAAAAGACTTACTACGTAGATTATAGCTCGCTAAGAGATTGTTTTAAAAATTTTGCAAAAGTAAAACAACAAAATTTTTGAATAAGCTTTTGCAAGAACTTATTTATACTAAGAAATTAATCAAGAAGCGTCAAAAAAACCGACGGAAAACATTATAAAATCAAAGATCCTGTAAGCTTTCTCACCAGTGCAACTCATAATTTTGTGAATCAGGTTTGTTAATCTCTCGTGAAAGTAGTTTCCAAAATTAAAAGTTCTGCATTATTACTTTTGCGTTCTTACGTACAAATAAGAGCTTTACCATGTCATCCATTTTGCTTTCAATTTGCAAGTACCTACCTAGGCATACCTATATTTAGGCGTAGCAAAACTTTGATAAATCTGAATATTAAATTTTTGTTACGTATACGCCATGGTACACGCATACAAATTTAATGCAAAATGCAGATATCGTAAGTCTTCTAATTTAATGTAAATAGTTAAAAGTAATGAAGCAGAATTTCTTGTTTTGACAAGTACTTTCACGAGAGATTAACCAACCTAAGTCACCAAAGGATAAGATAAAAAAAGCTGAAAAGTGCTATCATTCATGTTATAGTATAATTATAGAAGCTTAGAAAGAAATCTTATATATTAATACGTGAACATTAAAGTTTGTCGTACGCTTTTTTGGTATTAATTAAAACTCAAAATTAATGAAACTTATATCATTCGAAAGGTTTTGTTGTCCAGATGTGCAGAATGTATATATAAATGATATATCTGATAGAGGGGATTCCCAACCTTCTAAGAGAGAAATTAAATTTTTGAGAAAAAATCTGCTCTTTGATTGATATGAAATTTGGTTGGAGGAGAGTTCTTAAGTTGCTCGAATTTGAATTTTTTTTTAAAAGTAACAATTTTTTAAAAAAAATGTAGTTTTATGCATTCATCAATTGAAGGGCTTATTGCAGAAACATGATATGCCACACTGCTTCAAAAGTTCATATTTTATGTTCATTACGTTCCTTGATGCATTATCAATATCCACTGAAAATATTGTGACCATTACCCGATCAATTTTGACCGTATACGTAATAGTTCTGGTAAGAATTTCAATGATTTCATACAAAAATACATTTTTTAAAAACTTTAAGGTCGATTATTTCGAAATATTTTTTGTGTGGCATATCATGTTTTTACAATAAGCCCTTCAATTGTTAAATTTGTAAAAAAATGTGTTTTGAACTCAAAAATTTGACTTTCGATGTGAATATCTTGGTCGGATTTTAACGGTTTTTAAATTTTTTTCATTTTTTCTAAAAGTTTGATAAATTTTCTTTTAAATGTGTTAAAAATTACAGCAAAATTCTAACCAAAAGTATTTTTAATGAATTTTCTTAATATTGTCGTTAGTTATTTAGCGTGTGTTTCAACCAAATGCCAAGAGAGAGAAAAAAACTGTCTCAAATTGAATGTTCTAAATTGGGAAGCCAATATCTCCGCCATCTGTGAATATATTTTATTTATTTCTTTTTTGTATTTAAGTCCTATCAGTTAACTTAAATAAACTTTTAAAAATAATACCGTGTTTTGTTTGTTTATATTTAAATTATTCCTTTTAAAAAAAGACCATAAAATTTGATTTATTCTAAAAACATGGGGTAAAAATGATTTTTTTTGTAATAAAACAAAAACTCATAATTTTTGATTTTCTTTCAAAGTCTTTACCGAATTTTAGGTGAATTTATTTTGTCTTGACATTAAAGTAATAAACTGACCGTGCCATAAAAAAAATCCAGGCCCCCTATGATTTTTTTGACAAAATTAATTTTTTTTAAAATGTTGTTTTTCTATTTTTGAAAGAAATAATTAAATAAATAAATAATTTTTCTGAAGAAAATAGCTTAATATCTCCAATCAATGAAAAGTTATAGCCTCGAACTTATTTTGATCATCTCGCATATATTTATAAATAGGCAATCAATAAATTGGTCGAATTTCGACCCCACACGATACTAATTAATATAAAACGGTGAACATAAAGTAACATCATCTTTTAACTGTATAATTTTCTTAAGATAATACAGGTTACGAAGGGGGGGTAGATTATTTTAAATTTTTGTTCATATTGATGATTTTGCAGGTTAACTTTTTGTGATATTGATTTGTTTGAGTTTCCAGCTAAAAATGTGTTACACTTGGCAGGCTCATTGGCAAGGGGGTTTGTCTAGTTTAAATTCCCTCCCCCCAAAGAAGTTAGGGTTCAAAAAATAAAGTATATATCATAGTGTAAAAAATTACACTAATTTTACTCTGAACCATAAAAGTAGTAATACAATAAAATTATCAATTTAAACATTATCTCCATAATTTGTGTGAGTAGGGGAGAGTGGGGTGTTGTGAGACAGGTTTAGGTATTGAACGATAACTTCTTTAAAAGTTGATATTTTTTTTTCTGAAAACATTTTTTGTTTAGCGTATTTAATTGCCTAACAAACTGCGATGACATGTTTTTTTAAATTAAAAAATTTTAAGAATTTTTTTGAAGCCTAAAAAAATGGGATTTTTGGATTTTAAAATATTATGAGGTGTTGTGAGACACTAATATAAATATAAAAAAATTACATTTTTTGCTTAAAACTTTTTATTGAAATAGGATAAATAAAAATGCAGACAAGAAAATTATTCGCTTCAATCTGATTCGGCTAATTCGCAGCGAACACAGTGAAAATAACCGGTTTTCATTTTGGCACACGACAGATGAACAGTTTCGTTTCTTTCGGCACGTTTGCCCTACATATGATGAAAAAGTCAATATCTTCTTTATCTGATGACAAAACTCTTGCCGGTACGTATTTCGTATGACGACTACGCTTTGCTGGTTCCTTCAGCGATTTATTTTGTTTTCGTGTTTTTTCTTCTTTTCGTCTGTTTTTTTCCTCAATAATGCCTAATTCTTGGAAGTTGTTAATACTGTTGTATCAGTGGCGTAGCGAGGGGGGGAAGGGGGTGTCATCATGCCCCAAATCATTCTCAAGACAAGCAAAGTTTTGCAAAAAAATTTGTATTATTTAATTAATTCAATAATTAAGTTAGCCAACTGTAGGGTTCAATGTTATGATAATGCTGCCCTTATGTCAAATCACATATCTGACGTTCAACAAAGAATAAAAGAAAAAAATAAGGCAACATTTGTAAATTCTGAAAGCTAACAAGGCAACATTGTGATAGCTTGTGACAGCTAACCATGATTCAATCTTTGTAACATGTTTTCGAATAATTGATAACATACGTCTCTTTTTCTCACGTTCAATATTACGATGGAAATTGTTAGAAATGCTTTAAAAAATCTGTTAAAGAATCTGTAACACGATGGAGCGCCAGAGCGCAAGCAGTTAGCGTTATTGTCGAGGGACTGGAAGAATACGTAGAAATATAAGAAAAATTAGCAGATGAAAATACTGCCACAAGTGGTACACCAGAAATGCTGCAATCTTTATCTTAAACCGAATTTAAATATCATAACTTTAGTCCATTTCTGGCTTGAACTCTAAGAGAATTGACCGTGTGCAGCTCAGATTACAAGGTCCTAAAAATAAGTTTACAGAAGCGTTCCATGATCTCAAATTATTGGCGACTGAACTTGCAGAAATTCGTAACGAGATATGTGAAAAAGTTATTGAAAAGGCTAAAAATCTTTGTAAAAAATGGAGAATCGATACAACAATCCGTATAAAATGTCGCCGATAAATGCGCTGAGAATTGACTCGAGATATGGTCTTTTCGCAGAAAGCGAAAAATCTGGCGTTATGAAAAGCGTTCTTGGTCGTCTGCATCAGAAAATAAGTTCACAATTTACAAGGCAAGGGACCTTAATTCCAAATTTTGGTATTTTCTGGACGTTGAAAATTTATTAAGTAAGAATAATCAGTACAACGATCTTGAAAAGAATTGTAAAAATTTAGGTGAGTTTTATAATACAGATTTAAATGGAACAGAACTTCCATTTAAAGCAAAAGATGTTTTTCCAAACCTGAGAGTAGCACTTCAAATATTTATTACTATTTCAGTATCAATGTATCAATCAGTGTAAAATTTAATAAAATATGTAAAATACAGTATAATGTCGGATTTTAGCGTCTTCACTCAAATGCATCTCCTGACCGTATTTTTGCATGCATTTCTTTCGGCGGTAGTTTATATTCTCCACTAAAACTGAAAATAGTTTTCGATTTTTTATGAATTATGATAGCGCAAAAACTACTCATCCAAATGAAATAATTTGTTGATCAAACATGAAGAAAATTAGAAATTTTATTCGGCTTAGCGTGATATTGAACAAGAAGTGTACAAGATATATTTCAACATTTGCGACTATATTTGAAAAAAGTGAGAAAAACTTTAAAAATCTTATAAATCTTATAAAATCTTTAAAAAACACGTAAATCCTAGTACTCTATCCGTTTGCGTGAAATTTCAATCGCAACATTAATTTTTTTGTTGCGTGAAAATTCTGACAAATATTTTGTTGTGAAGAAATTGAAAAATTTGAGAAAGTCATGCTTTACTTCTCAAAATAGACCAGCCTTATTCATACAAAAAGTCAATATATCTTTAGTTCGTGTTTGTAAGGGTAGCATAGAGTTAAAATATCAAATGTAACATGATCAGTTCGATACAATTGATGTCAAAATTATATATAGTAAAATTTACTTAATTGAAATAAAAAAATATAAACTTTATTATTTCAGTTAGCGAGTAGTTGAGCAAGCAACAGTTATCTTTAACGAACTGTCAAAGTTAGGAATAAACATTGCTAGCAAAGATGTTATGGATACCAGTTAACAGGTTAGGTAGTTAAGGGCCAGTTAAAGATAACCACAAGTGTCTTTAACGCTTTTGGGAATTCCACTAATGTTAATGCTCTACATAAAAAATAATTTAAAAATGAAGTGGCTGAAAACTTGGAAAAAAATAAGACTAGCATTACAGAACAACCCAAAATAATCAAAGCTCAGAATTACTAATATCCTTAGACTTTCATTCTTCATTCCTTAACCAACGTTATTTTCTCTTCATGTCCTTTTATTTCTTCGGCTAATGATACACCTATTCTAATGTTTGAAAACCACCTTTTTTATTAAAACCAATTTAGAAATATATTAAAAAACTTTTAAATGAATTGGTAACATCTCGATGTTACTCGATCTTTGTACTCGTACAACTAATATTTGTCAAATGTACCTCAATCAAAAATGTCAAATGTACCCAAATGCTCTCGGCATCTTTTTTTAAAAACTTTTTTAGTTTATATTTAGTTCTATTGAAATTCACTTATATTTTCAAAAAAAATAAATAGTTTTTACCTTTTGTAAAAGGTACTTTAATTAACTTTTATAACTCGGTCAGGAAGTCGTTACGTATCAGTGCCGGAAAATAACAGTTACGCATGCAAAACATAAGAACTTTTCTTCATGTAATGCAAGAATCGTCAAACTTCGTTACGATTACTGAAATACAATGATGCAAAATTTATAAAACAAATTATTGTAAAATAACAGTTCATTCATACCGAAAACGTCATAGTCAAATGTGCACCAAAGTCAAGGGTACCCCAGTTTACCCTACTAGGCTTAACTATAAAAACTTGTTTTGCGATTTTCGTGTTAAGAGACCCTAAATCTGAAACAAAATATAATGAACTGTCGTGTACAGAACCTTTTTCTGATTTCCACGCACAGTGTTAGTTGTATTAATGTAATTTAATAAGTGTATTATTATTATGTGTACTAAATATTAAAAAATATATATAATGTATCATAATTTTTTCCATTATTTCATTGGGGGCGCCAAAAAATTGGTTTGCCCCGGGCGCCAGTTATGCTCGCTACGCCACTGGGTTGTATACATAGGCTTCCGGCCGCGTTTTGATTTTTGGAATGGGGGATCAAACTTCACAGGGCTTACCTTCTTTAGTGCACTGCTCAGCTCAAACACTATGAAAAACCAATTTAATTTATAAAATATTGGAAAAAACTGGTTTCCTGCCACTTTGTTGTGCAACAAAATCGACTTAGTTATAATTTGAAGCCGATGTGGAAAAAATTTTGTCTTCAACTTTTCCATATAACAGGTTCCATATACTCTCGATTTATCAAGATCGACAGCCTGAAAACAATAAGGTTTAATGGCAATTTCTTTGATGGCTGTCCCCAACCAACAATTACTATCTTTATTTTATCCTAAAGATTTCCTGAAGAGAAATTTTTACGAATGACACACTTACGATTATCTCTAAACGATATCTGTAAGATATTTTTAAAACTCTTCTAAGCTCATTTTGGCACTATATAAGTGCTAGTTGTTATTTTAGGGGCGCCCTCATAACGACCACTTAGACCACTGAAACAAGATCAACACTCTTAGAAGCATTGTCTTAGACAAGACTTACAGATCTATTACAGATATATACTCTTAAGAGAATTAAAACATAAATACGTAAACATAAATACAATCAAAAATTTTTTATTAGGATTATGTAAACACTCAATTGTTCCCAAAATATTTTATCTACAATATTATTTATGCGTGGTGTAATATTTTATTACATAAACGCATAATTTTCATTGCGATAGAAGCTTTACCGTATGAATCTTCTATTTCACCTTGGTTAGAAGCTGTTCCCTATCGCAAAAATCAACATTAAAAGTTTTACTGTAAGGTAGTTTTAAGAGCCGATGCTCCATACAAGGGTACAGCTCTTACTTCAAAAATAAAATACTTAAGTAAGTCACATATAAGAGTTGTTTACTCTACGAGATGGGTTAAAGGCGTAATTTATAGGGCCACCATTTTGAAAAAGTATTCACTAGTCAGACAGTTGCTCTTATAATTAGAGTGATACTCTTGTAGTCAAACCATTGCTCTTATTATCAGAGTGATACTCTTTTAATCAGACCATTGCTCTTATAACCAGAGTGATACTCTTCTAGTCAGACCTTTGTTCTTATACAAAGTCTTCTACTCTGACAAATGTAATTTTAGGATATAATATACTCTTTATTGACACTTACGGGGCCCTTGATTTTACAGTATACCAGATCAGATCAGAACCCTTCAATAAAAGCCTTGGAAATGTCTATAAGACTTAATCTGTAAAGCTTAAACTCTTCAGAGTTTGACTCTGATAGCTGAAGTCTTGTAAAAGTCTGTAAGAAATGTCTTGCAAGATACATAATCTTCGCAGGAAAGATCTTATAACACAACTCTCTTAAACTACAGTGAGAGAATGTGAAATAGAACAGAATACTTCTTGACAACTTACTTTGCTGTAATTATTCTGCAAGCGTATTAATTTTGCTGAAGTTAGTATAGGACCTAATTCAAAAATAAAATTTTTCATCCAGTGCTCAAATCTTAAGAATTGTTGCTTGGGTCACTAGGTGGATGGATGCCACATTTCCTTTGTCGATAGTGTATATGCATTACGTGGCATCAGGACTATAAAAATAATGATATAAAAACAAAAATTAACTGTCTCACGACACTCCATATTCGACATTTCCGAATGGCCACTGCGCCATCATCACATACAATATGTTTTACAAAATCACGTTGGTGGATTTAAAGCAGTGGTCATCAAAGCGTGGTTCAAACAACAACAAAGAGAGCTTTCCGAGTGCAGAGCTTTACACTGAAACAATAAGTTTTCAAAAGCTCTCGAATCATTTGGTTTAAGCAAATATTGTCGCGTGTTCGATTAACATTATAAAGTTGTGCTTTTATCTTCGTGTTTTTTGTTGCTATTAAAATAGCATGTTCAATAATAGGATAGATGTTAAAACATAGAAAGAACCAAAATAGATAAAAGTTTGGTAAAAGTTAATGAATATAATGTTTTAAGAAGTTCGACGAAAAAAGCAAATCACACAATGTGATTTACTGTAAAAATTTTCAGCAAATAATAATTGTAAAAACCATCTCTCCTGAAACATTGTAAAATATTTATATTCATCAACAAACCAGCGAGCGACAACCTTACCGCATGAACGCTTAAAACAGACTGACTAAAAATTTACAGCACAGCAAAAAAAACAAACTTTTACGCAGTGTACGTTGACAGCGAGTCGAATGCTACTTCGTGATCAAAAGCTCAAAAACACCCGACGCCTGCGGGCTATGGGAAAACATAAGTTGATGACCACTGATTTAAAGGCAATGGAATATAAATCATTTTATTAAATACTAGTAAACCTCTTGCCCGAATTCGAGTAATTAAATAAAAATTAAATGTTAGAAACATTAAAGACGTTTAATATATGATATTCTTTTCAAGCAGCTTTTTTCCTCAAATAACGATATATTTAGTCTCAATAATGATATAAAAGATCAATATCTGAATGCTTTGATTTAAAACGTATGATCAGACTAACACTAATATTACTACTGAGACAAACATTATCACTATTCGAAAACATCGCAGCTTAACTTTTCAAGCTATAAAACATAACTAACTTTAATAAAAACGAAGTAAAAAATTAATTTAAGACAAAAAAAAAAATTAAAATATAATCAAGAAATTAATAAAAACAAGTAAAGAAAGTCTAAAGTCGGTCTAGGCCGACTATGAAATACCCTAAACCCACTTTTCAAAAACAAAAAATTTTTATTGTAAATGGGCGTCTCCAAGGGCGGATGACGTCCATTTTTCGAAAACATCCTTGTGTTTGTCTAAAACACATACATATCAAATTTTATTGTTGTAGGCTTATTATGAGCTGAGTTATGCAGATTTCAATTTTCGCGTTGTATGGGAGGTAGGCGTGTCCGTGGGCGGATGATGTTCACTTTTCAAAACCATCTTTGTTTTGTTAAAAAAAAACATACGTGCCAAATTTTAGCTCTGTAGGTTAATCAGAGGCTTATATATTGCGTTTTTAATTTTTGGGTTGTATGGGAGGTGGGCGTATCCGTAAGCGGATGACGTCCATTTTTCAAAGACATCTTTGTGTTGATATAAAACACATACATACCAAATTTTATTGTTGTAGGCTAATTATGAGCTGAGTTATGCAGTTTTCAATTTTCGCGTTGTATGGGAGGTAGGCGTGTCCGTGGGCGGATTCCAAAAATATTCTATAGTGCAGATCCTTGGGTTCATGTGATCACGTGTACCAAGTTTCATCCAATTATCTCAACTCCTTCTTCTTATCCTGTGTATACGGACAACACACAGACGGACGGACGGACGGACGGACGGACGGACATGAATAGCTCGACTCACGTGGTGACGCTGATCAAGAATATATATACTTTTCTATACCGGACTCGCTTCGTTCTATGCGTTACAAACGTTTGCACAAAGTTAATATACCCTGACCTTTCAGGTTTAGGGTATAAAAATACTTACAGAACACCTACAAATTCGATTTATAACACATTTTAATAAAAAAACATAAAAAACCCAAAAAAAAAAAAATGACTGAGTTGTTTGCTCGGAAAGTGGAATTTTCGATTTTGGAACTGCATTTTTCGGACGATTGACATTTGAGGAATGCATAAAAGATAATTTTGGTAAAAATTTTTTAGTTTTGAAAAAACTCAAATTCGATGAATTTATAAGCTCTTCTCAAACTAAATTTCAATTTTGTACAAAAATTTTATTTCTGTTTTAAAAGGTTTTGAATCCCCTGAAGCAAAATCACAATTTTTAAAAGTGGTTAGCACATCTACAGCCTAAACCTAATCTAATGCCATCAGAATCTATAAAATCGGTTCATTGGTCTGGGAGGAGTTGAAGTCACAAAAAAACCTTAGCCTATTAAGGTGGAAGATTCGCGGCAGAGAAAACAGACCTTTTTTTGAAAAATTCATAACTAACAATAAGTCAAAAGCAAACATTTTTCCAAAATTGTAGATTTGTTATTGTAGAGAATTGAAGAAATTACAAGAAAAAAAATTCAAAAAAATATATTTTTCACTCCAACATGGTTTTATAGAGCTAGCTCCAAACTGTCGGCAGAGAAAAAAAACGGAGCCTAGTGGTTGCAACGCTGGGGAGTTGCAAAAATTGTGCGATCTGGAAAAAAATTACTTTTTTAAATCTTAACAAAATTGGTTATCATATGACTGGCGCTTTTATGTTTAAAATTTTTGGTGATGTTCCAAATTTTAAAGTGTGTTTTTTGGAAAAAAATATTGACTTAAAAAATTCATAAAAAATAAAAAAAAACTTTTAAAAAAAGCTCGTGTCATACGATAGCGAATCAAGTTTAAAAAAATACAAAAAAAAATTTGTTAAAAAAATGAACCCGCTAGAGCCGCAACCAGAACGAAAAACATGGTTTCGTGGTTTCGAGATAAACGTCTTCAAAGTTTGCGAACAAAGAAAAATGCAAGAAAAATAAAAATGCTCTCTCACTAATCCGACTGTAACTTTTGAACCCGTATAAATTTTTCCGATCGATTTCAAAAAACGGCCAATGTCATGTCTCCCCTTAATACTGTCGTTAGTGAGTTTGCATGTATTTCAATCAAATGCCAAGAGAGAGAATACAACTGTCCCAAATTAATTGTTCTAAATTGAAATCCATATTTGAATAAATTTAATTTGCTTTTGTTTTATATTTAAGTTTTAGCACTTAGCTTAAGAACTTCATAAAAAATTTTACCGTTACTTTTTGGTATATAATAATATTTTTGTCTCAAAAAAAGAACAATAAATTTTGATGTTTTCACAAAAAATGGAGTAAAAATTTTCTTTTTTTTTGTAAAAGAGAAAAACTCAAATTTGCATTTTAGACCCCCTATGATTTTTTTGACAACATTTTTTTTTTCTTTCAAAACTTTAAAAAAAATTCAGAAACAATATATCTGAAGGATAAATTGTTATATGTAGGAGATAACTCATATCTCCCAACAATTAAAAGTTAGACCCTCGAACTTATTTTAACCATCCCGCGTATTCTGCGTATAGATTATAAATTATAATTATATGCAATTATAAAAATTATAAAAAAATTTTATAGAATATTAAAATTATAAAAATATATTTTCGAAATAACGAAATGTCGATTAGTTGGGTCTCAAGCAGGGATGATATTTTGAGTGGAATAGTACTTTTTTGAGTACTATGGACTCTACAAAAGTACCAGAGTACCTTCTTGCCGAAAAAAGTACTCTGGTATATTAAAGAATTTTACTTGAAATTCTGTCAAAAGTTAAAAAAAAAATCACTTTTGAAAATTAAGTCATAAACTTATTGCCAAAATTTTCGCCCAGTCATGCATTATTTGCCGTTTATTTAAGAAATGTTCCCAGAACAAGAGCTTTTAAAAGAAAAAGTCCAAAATTTTCATTAAATTGCGCAATATCTTTGGTCAGGTTAATTTTAAGTTGGTGGCAATGACAACTTTTTTTTTGCCCCTAGAGGTCGAGGCACCCTAATAAACGTATTTAACGTTCTGAAAGTAATCCTGGTTAATTTATTGTTCCTTTATGTAATAAATATAATAATTTAAAAAAAGTATTGGTTTTAATTTATGCATTTATTCACATATCATTACTTAATAAAAAGTACCCTAAACAATAAAAAAGTACTATTTGCCTTTGTAAAATAGTAGTCTCGAAAATGATCCGATATCATCACTGGTCTCAAGTCAATTTTTCGTAACCAATATCTGTGTACTATCAAAATCTTTACTATTTTCTTGTCTTGGGTATGTATTTTGAAGAAAAAAAAAGTTATATGCAAAAAAAACTTGATTTTTGTTCGAAAAGGGGTTCATGAGAACCAAATCGCTTCATTGAGATTTTCCCGATCAAATAAAAATGTATGCAGAAATAGTTTTTAGGAGTCCCTCTAACTTCTGAGTTGGTGTCCGGCAAAATTTAAAATTCGATCTACAAGATACATGAACCAATAAATAATTTCGCAAATAGCATAAAATTAAAAGTAAGAGTCTCAAACTTATTTGAATCATCCCGCTTATTCTGCATATATTTATAAATGGGTAAGTAAAAATTTGGTCGAATTTAGACCACAGTCCATACTTTAAAACGTTCAAAATTTTTTTCTTTAGTCAAAAATTATTTTTTTGTTTAATATATAAAAAATATTTTTGGACTTATCGGTATCAAATCCTATTTTTTTTTTTATCAAAATCTCCCTTTGGTTAAATTCTGCCTATGTGCCGGTCTTTTTCATCTCTTTAAGAAAAATTTAATGGGTCTTAAAACATCTCAACCAAATCTACTTTAAAATCTTGTTTAGGAAAAACCAAGAGCAGTTGCATGATTTCTTATTTCTTATGTATTCCTAACTAGTATTTTGTTCTTCGAATTTTGCAAGATTAATACAGAAACGAAATATATCAAAATCAATTAAATTTCACGGACACTTCATTCAGAAGAAAAACATTTATTTAATTTTTTTCATACTTTTTGCTCTACGCGCAACATCAGCTGCCACATCCTTGAGACTATTTGTTGCTCATTGATGTTGTCCTTGATTGTGTGCGTATATTTGTGTGTGTGTGTGTGTGAGTGTTTGAATGCCATCGAGAGTTGCTTGCTTATCGCATACACGATACGTTAATTTAATTGATGCAATTATTTTTCAAAATTGCATTTCCACATCAATAAATTACAATCGATAACTCGAAAACTTGCACATGTAGAGCAAAACAGTTTAAGTCGTCGCACAGACGTCACATTTTCATTAATAATGAACATTTTTTTACACACACATAAAGTAGTGCGTAGTTAGTATGTGTGTATGTGTGTGTTTGAGCATGTAAGTGTGTGAATAAATGTTATTGCAAAACGATTTCACTTAAAACAAAAAACACTGCAACTCAAGCAAATTGTAAAATTTTTACAAGCAATTTAAATGCCATTTTTTTTGCCGCCCATGCGTAGTCATTAAAATATACGAGCAAATGAAGTTTACTCTTTGAATCTTTAATATTATTACATTGATGTTGCCATATGTGTGTGTGTAAATTTAAGACGTGCCACTATTAACACTTTTCACAGACATCGTAAAGTTGTGCGTGATAGACCATATTTAAGTTTGAAATAAAACAAAAACAATTAATTTATTTTTGCGCTTGAGTAACCAAAAGGCGCCATAGCGCTAAAACTGTCACCTTTGTGGTGGGCATAAGTGAAAAAAAAAAAAAAAAAAATTTAATTATTATTAAAAAAGTTTTAATTGTGCCAAAAAAATTCAAGATTATAATCTTTGCTTTGCTGTGTGCATGCTATGCATAGCACTTTATTAAGTATTTTTTTAATTTTTTTCTTTATGGCTCGTGTGCTTGTGTTTGTATGTTGCTGCATATATGTATGGTGCTGGGCAACATGTGGCAACTCATTCAATTTGAAATCGCAGTCATTCGGGAATCGCGATAACCGCAACTTTTAATTACTTGCAACTGTTTCAACTTGAAGTCGACCAAGTTCCAAGAGCTTCCTTGCCATGAGTTGGTTGGTCGTCGTCGTTGTTGTCCTTGTTGCCGTCAATTCAGACCGTTATATAGTATATAGCAGCATAAGGAATGCTGTGTGCACATTAACACGCACTTATACAACAAACACACATACACACACTCACACAATCTCATTCACATGCTAGCTGACATACATCAACTGAAATGCGCAGAAGTTTTTATTCAAAAACAAGTAATGTAATTAATTTCACTTGCATGGTAGCCGCTTGATGTAAACGAGCTCCAACAACAACAACAACTGCCATAACGACTTATCGTTTCTTTGTACAAGTAATTGAAATGTTTCAAAAAACACTTTCGTTTAACTTTTGAATTTTTACAAAATTGTATGTAACGCAATGGTTTTTAACATTAACACAGTGACGTTGTTGAGAAGGGAACATGAGGGATTATGCTGTGGGTTGTTGTAATAGAATAAAACAAAAATTGATTTACTGAAGTTCTAAGTTCCATTGATATAAAAATGAAACTCCAGAAATGTTCGTGGTTGCTGTTTGCAACTTTAAAAAAATTAAGTAAACAAATAAAAAAATTTAGAATAACAACTCCAAAATTACAATTATTCCTTAAACGTGTCACATGGCAAGGTAACAGTTCTCCAGTTAGGTCCAAATATTCTTCGAAATATGAAGTATTTGATCGTTGCTCTTCGAAATTGTAAAAATTTATATAGATATATAATAAATCAAAATCATTTAAATTTCAGAGAACTTTATGTCTATGCAAAGCGGTAAAATAAGACAGTAATTTTGATAGTTTTTATATAAATATATTTACATATAATAATATATAGCTTAATTTTTGTCATCGATACTGATTCCTTTTGAAAATAAAAAATTCATATTATATATTTTATAATATTTATTAAAAAATTACTTATTTATTAAATTATTATTTTATTTTCTTTCAGGTAAAAATCTATTTTAATGGAAAACTTGAAGGAGTGATTGTCGCATGAGGTATTTTATATTCTAAATTATGATGTTTGAAGCCCATCGTTGCCACTCTGAATTTTTATACGAAACCAAAATTTATAAAAACAAGTACAGAAAGTCTAAAGTCGGCCTAGGCCGACTATGAAATACCCTAAACCCACTTTTCAAAAACAAAAAATTTTTATTGTAAATGGGCGTCTCCAAGGGTGGATGAAGCCTTTATTTTACATGCATTTAAATGTTGATGAAAAATTTACACATACCAAGTTTTATTCCTGTAGCTCACAGTTAATGCCTTCATTGTGCTTTCCCTATGGGAGGTGGGCGTGTTCATGGACGGATTACTTCCAATTTTTGTAACAAACCTTAGTTTTGGTATAAAATACATACATATCAAATTTAATTTCTCTATCAATTTCAATTCAACTTCAATTTCAATTTCAATTTCAATTTCAATTTCAATTTCAATTTCTTTTTCAATTTCAATTTCAATTTCAATTTCAATTTCAATTTCAATTTCAATTTCAATGTCAATTTCAATTTCAATTTCAATTTCAATTTCAATTTCAATTTCAATTTCAATTTCAATTTCAATTTCAATTTCAATTTCAATTTCAATTTCAATTTCAATTTCAATTTCAATTTCAATTTCAATTTCAATTTCAATTTCAATTTCAATTTCAATTTCAATTTCAATTTCAATTTCAATTTCAATTTCAATTTCAATTTCAATTTCAATTTCAATTTCAATTTCAATTTCAATTTCAATTTCAATTTCAATTTCAATTTCAATTTCAATTTCAATTTCAATTTCAATTTCAATTTCAATTTCAATTTCAATTTCAATTTCAATTTCAATTTCAATTTCAATTTCAATTTCAATTTCAATTTCAATTTCAATTTCAATTTCAATTTCAATTTCAATTTCAATTTCAATTTCAATTTCAATTTCACTTTCAATTTCAATTTCAATTTCAATTTCAATTTCAATTTCAATTTCAATTTCAATTTCAATTTCAATTTCAATTTCAATTTCAATTTCAATTTCAATTTCAATTTCAATTTCAATTTCAATTTCAATTTCAACTTCAATTTCAATCTCAATATCAATTTCAATTTCAATTTCAATTTCAATTTCAATTTCAATTTCAATTTCAATTTCAATTTCAATTTCAATTTCAATTTCAATTTCAATTTCAATTTCAATTTCAATTTCAATTTCAATTTCAATTTCAATTTCAATTTCAATTTCAATTTCAATTTCAATTTCAATTTCAATTTCAATTTCAACTTCAATTTCAATTTCAATATCAATTTCAATTTCAATTTCAATTTCAATTTCAATTTCAATTTCAATTTCAATTTCAATTTCAATTTCAATTTCAATTTCAATTTCAATTTCAATTTCAATTTCAATTTCAATTTCAATTTCAATTTCAATTTCAATTTCAATTTCAATTTCAATTTCAATTTCAATTTCAATTTCAATTTCAATTTCAATTTCAATTTCAATTTCAATATCAATTTCAATTTCAATTTCAATTTCAATTTCAATTTCAATTTCAATTTCAATTTCAATTTCAATTTCAATTTCAATTTCAATTTCTATTTCAATTTCAATTTCAATTTCAATTTCTATTTCATTTTCTAATTCAATTTCAAATTTTTTTAGTATCCATTTTTTAAAAAATACTTCTTGATGTTCAACAATACAAAAAAAAATAATAATTATAAAACAAGTATTTTGATGATTGAAAAATTACAGGCTGGTAAAGTGGGTGGGAGGGGGGTGGTGTGAAAACTAAGGTTGTGTTTAACCTTTCTTGTGATCTGAAAAAGAAAAGAAAACAGATAAGATAAGTAAGTAAGAATGTCGCTTTGGTCTGAATTACGGAAATTAAAAAAAAACAATTTTTTTACAAAACGGTGGCAGTTTAAAAAAATGATTTTTTCCCTTTTTCTCAAAGTTTTGAATTTTTTAAAATTTAAAAATAGTAAAAACAATATATTTAAATAGTTATAATTTCAACCAGAGAGGGATATATAAAGAAGATCCACACCAAATTTCAAGTTAACGGTTCATTACAACAACTTGATAAATCACGTCAGACGTATTAGAAAAAGTTATTTCGAGAAAAACTCGTTTAAAGATTAAATTTTAAATTAATTTATTTTTGTATTTTTAAAATATCAATAAATATCATTTTAAAGAATGGCTACTAAAAAATTCTTGAATTTTTTTATCGAATTTTAAAAACCATCCAAAATTTTTTCCCCCTAGACTAGAATATCGCCTTAATCATATTTTTTAATAAGTAATAATTAAACTTTGACAAACTTTGATCTCAATCATTACTTTGATATATAAATATTTATTGAAGTTATAAAAAGCGAAAGTTTTAACTTAATTTGACTACTACTAATAAAGCTGCAAAAATGAATAAAATATATATTTTTTTGGTAGCAGTTGGTTTTTGTTGAAACTTATTTCCAGATTGCGTGTTTAGCAAAAAGTTTGAACTGAAGTGAAGTGCCAAGGAATACATTGACTAAAAAGTTGTACATTTTGAGCAAGAGTATTATGGTCATTCCATATTTTTTTGTGACGCTGATATTTGCTTTTATTGGCTACTTATATTTTATTACTTTTATAACTTTATAGAACACAGTAACACAGATACACATATGTACTCAGTTGCCATTAAAAATGCATACAAACGAGTGGGAGTGGATGTCAGCGCTATACATTACTAGCAAAATATTCCAAAACAGCAAATTTGATTGTGTCAGAGAATGTGCATTGATATATGTTTGTATGTATTAATGTATGTTTTTATGCAATATGTTGCGATGCAGTGCGGTGCAATGCGATGTCATCATGAAAATCCTTTTCGTTATGGCGCAATTTTAAACTTTAAAAACATCAGCTAAACCGCAGCGTAAGGCTTTTTTTAGGTCTGTTGTTGTTTTTGTTTTTTTGTTCAACATGTCTATGAAGGCGGAAAGGTGAAAATTTATGCATTTGTAAATATATTTTTGCTTCTTTAACAACAATTTCAGTCGCGTCAGACGAGGGAGCTAGTATTTGTTTTTTCATTTTGAAAAAGACTTGTGGTGAAACTTCTTTTCTGCTAAATTTTCAACTCCGAATGACAGCTTGAAAAACACTTGAAAACAATAAAATGAAAAAAAAAATATAAACTTCTTGGCAGCACAGTTGTTTTGAATTAAAGTGCGAAACAATAAAGTCAAGTGCTAAATTTATTGCATTTTGAAAATAAAGTTTGCATCATAAAAGTTGAAGTTTATGTTGCTGTTGTTATTATTGTTGTTGCTGTAGTTATTGTTATGATGCTCGTTGTTATTTATGGGAATGTTTATTAAATTAATAGCGCTTTAATTGTACGCAATGCAACAATGAAACCCATTTAAGAAACAAAGTTTAACTTAATACGCAATACTTACTTTGTTTGCAGCAAATATTTTCATATTATGTTTTAAGTGTTGATCTGTTCAGGATTCCAGGAAGGAATTAAGTACTCAAAAATATATTCAGTTTAGATTGGAGTGAAAATAAATTATTGCAGGCGAAATTTATTAGTTGTCTTTCTCAAGAATGCTAAAAATTTGACAAAAATGTTTTGCTTGTTCAACTCTTAAAGCAGCACTTTAAAAAATTTATATTGAACAAATTTGTTTTTTTATAAATTTTGTTTGAATTAACATTATATAAAAATTAGTTTAAAGGTTTCAAATTTTAACTTAATAAAAGAACATCTACCAAAATTATGACTGAAACTTATCCATGCTCCATTTTAATAAAGTAATTATGTCTTGATTTAATAACAACAGTTCAAGTGAAGTTATAACAAAACATTAATTATGACTATTATATAAAACGCCAACCCCCTTAATAACCCATTATTAAGGTTTTAAACTGCCTGCTAAACTAACATGTTAAATTATATAATTGATGATCGAGCTCTTAAAATTCTGACATGGCTAACAAGCTCACGCCAACAGCGCGTAAAGCTTGTAAGCCGTAGAAATATGAAAAGCATAAAAAATGCCTGCCATAGACGAATCTTTATCAACACATTTCTATGAGAAAAAGGAATAGAGAAAAGCAACGACCCAGGAGCAAATTATGAGCATGTAGTGAAGTAGTCTTGTATAAGCAAGAAATTTGAATCCGGAGAAAAGAAAGCAGAAAAAAAAAAACAAAATAATGAGTATAAAACTCATGACAATCTAATTAAGGCTAATAACTTTATTATAATGCAAAGGATGCGCGACCCTCAACAGCGTTAGGCGTGACGACAGTTCGGAAGGCAGAGCTCTAGGCTCTAGGTAAAAGTCTGAGTGTGTTTGCAGTTCAGGATGATGGTACAGTTGCAACACCAACGCTGTGTGTTGGTGGGTTATGTTGTGGTTAATTACATAATTAGGTGACGGTTTTAGCACTCGAAGATGTGCAAATAAAAAATTTCTGACAAAAATTTTCACCTACTAAAGTCAACATGAAATTGAATTTAATGTATGCTGTAGCTCAGTTAAAAATAACTGCTGCTTGCGGTTTTAAAATTAATGCAATTTTACTTGACAATAAGAGAGGAGCAGCTGACTGAATGACTGACAGATTCGAGTGAATGAAAATGAGTGATTGATTTACAATCAACCAATGTCTGTTTTTTTTTTATATCACAGGCTTTGTTGTGTTTGTTTTTTTTTTGAAAATCAATAAGGCGTTTCACTTTTACGGCCTGTTCAGCTGGCGGTGTCAGGCTGCTCACTGCCACCAAGAAAACATTCACAGCATGTTGTTAAGAACTAAAGTTCAAAGCTAAAGAGCTTTCCAAATTATGGTTAAAAAACAATTATTCAGAATAAGATAAAGAATTTTAAGGATCAACAAATTACCTAAATCAAGAGTTATGTATGCGTGGTATTAAGTGTGAACAAATATTTGAGTTTAAACTCAATTTTTAAATATGAATTTTGGATTTGAATTTTGAATTTGAAATTCACATTTTGAATTTGAAATTTCATATCTTCATTTTGAAATTTTGAATTTTTAAGTTTTTTCAGTTAAAAGCTTTAAGTTTTAAGTTTTAAGTTTTAAGTTTTAAGTTTTAAGTTTTAAGTTTTAAGTTTTAAGTTTTAAGTTTTAAGTTTTAAGTTTTAAGTTTTAAGTTTTAAGTTTTAAGTTTTAAGTTTTAAGTTTTAAGTTTTAAGTTTTAAGTTTTAAGTTTTAAGTTTTAAGTTTTAAGTTTTAAGTTTTAAGTTTTAAGTTTTAAGTTTTAAGTTTTAAGTTTTAAGTTTTAAGTTTTAAGTTTTAAGTTTTAAGTTTTAAGTTTTAAGTTTTAAGTTTTAAGTTTTAAGTTTTAAGTTTTAAGTTTTAAGTTTTAAGTTTTAAGTTTTAAGTTTTAAGTTTTAAGTTTTAAGTTTTAAGTTTTAAGTTTTAAGTTTTAAGTTTTAAGTTTTAAGTTTTAAGTTTTAAGTTTTAAGTTTTAAGTTTTAAGTTTTAAGTTTTAAGTTTTAAGTTTTAAGTTTTAAGTTTTAAGTTTTAAGTTTTAAGTTTTAAGTTTTAAGTTTTAAGTTTTAAGTTTTAAGTTTTAAGTTTTAAGTTTTAAGTTTTAAGTTTTAAGTTTTAAGTTTTAAGTTTTAAGTTTTAAGTTTTAAGTTTTAAGTTTTAAGTTTTAAGTTTTAAGTTTTAAGTTTTAAGTTTTAAGTTTTAAGTTTTAAGTTTTAAGTTTTAAGTTTTAAGTTTTAAGTTTTAAGTTTTAAGTTTTAAGTTTTAAGTTTTAAGTTTTAAGTTTTAAGTTTTAAGTTTTAAGTTTTAAGTTTTAAGTTTTAAGTTTTAAGTTTTAAGTTTTAAGTTTTAAGTTTTAAGTTTTAAGTTTTAAGTTTTAAGTTTTAAGTTTTAAGTTTTAAGTTTTAAGTTTTAAGTTTTAAGTTTTAAGTTTTAAGTTTTAAGTTTTAAGTTTTAAGTTTTAAGTTTTAAGTTTTAAGTTTTAAGTTTTAAGTTTTAAGTTTTAAGTTTTAAGTTTTAAGTTTTAAGTTTTAAGTTTTAAGTTTTAAGTTTTAAGTTTTAAGTTTTAAGTTTTAAGTTTTAAGTTTTAAGTTTTAAGTTTTAAGTTTTAAGTTTTAAGTTTTAAGTTTTAAGTTTTAAGTTTTAAGTTTTAAGTTTTAAGTTTTAAGTTTTAAGTTTTAAGTTTTAAGTTTTAAGTTTTAAGTTTTAAGTTTTAAGTTTTAAGTTTTAAGTTTTAAGTTTTAAGTTTTAAGTTTTAAGTTTTAAGTTTTAAGTTTTAAGTTTTAAGTTTTAAGTTTTAAGTTTTAAGTTTTAAGTTTTAAGTTTTAAGTTTTAAGTTTTAAGTTTTAAGTTTTAAGTTTTAAGTTTTAAGTTTTAAGTTTTAAGTTTTAAGTTTTAAGTTTTAAGTTTTAAGTTTTAAGTTTTAAGTTTTAAGTTTTAAGTTTTAAGTTTTAAGTTTTAAGTTTTAAGTTTTAAGTTTTAAGTTTTAAGTTTTAAGTTTTAAGTTTTAAGTTTTAAGTTTTAAGTTTTAAGTTTTAAGTTTTAAGTTTTAAGTTTTAAGTTTTAAGTTTTAAGTTTTAAGTTTTAAGTTTTAAGTTTTAAGTTTTAAGTTTTAAGTTTTAAGTTTTAAGTTTTAAGTTTTAAGTTTTAAGTTTTAAGTTTTAAGTTTTAAGTTTTAAGTTTTAAGTTTTAAGTTTTAAGTTTTAAGTTTTAAGTTTTAAGTTTTAAGTTTTAAGTTTTAAGTTTTAAGTTTTAAGTTTTAAGTTTTAAGTTTTAAGTTTTAAGTTTTAAGTTTTAAGTTTTAAGTTTTAAGTTTTAAGTTTTAAGTTTTAAGTTTTAAGTTTTAAGTTTTAAGTTTTAAGTTTTAAGTTTTAAGTTTAAGTTTTAAGTTTTAAGTTTTAAGTTTTAAGTTTTAAGTTTTAAGTTTTAAGTTTTAAGTTTTAAGTTTTAAGTTTTAAGTTTTAAGTTTTAAGTTTTAAGTTTTAAGTTTTAAGTTTTAAGTTTTAAGTTTTAAGTTTTAAGTTTTAAGTTTTAAGTTTTAAGTTTTAAGTTTTAAGTTTTAAGTTTTAAGTTTTAAGTTTTAAGTTTTAAGTTTTAAGTTTTAAGTTTTAAGTTTTAAGTTTTAAGTTTTAAGTTTTAAGTTTTAAGTTTTAAGTTTTAAGTTTTAAGTTTTAAGTTTTAAGTTTTAAGTTTTAAGTTTTAAGTTTTAAGTTTTAAGTTTTAAGTTTTAAGTTTTAAGTTTTAAGTTTTAAGTTTTAAGTTTTAAGTTTTAAGTTTTAAGTTTTAAGTTTTAAGTTTTAAGTTTTAAGTTTTAAGTTTTAAGTTTTAAGTTTTAAGTTTTAAGTTTTAAGTTTTAAGTTTTAAGTTTTAAGTTTTAAGTTTTAAGTTTTAAGTTTTAAGTTTTAAGTTTTAAGTTTTAAGTTTTAAGTTTTAAGTTTTAAGTTTTAAGTTTTAAGTTTTAAGTTTTAAGTTTTAAGTTTTAAGTTTTAAGTTTTAAGTTTTAAGTTTTAAGTTTTAAGTTTTAAGTTTTAAGTTTTAAGTTTTAAGTTTTAAGTTTTAAGTTTTAAGTTTTAAGTTTTAAGTTTTAAGTTTTAAGTTTTAAGTTTTAAGTTTTAAGTTTTAAGTTTTAAGTTTTAAGTTTTAAGTTTTAAGTTTTAAGTTTTAAGTTTTAAGTTTTAAGTTTTAAGTTTTAAGTTTTAAGTTTTAAGTTTTAAGTTTTAAGTTTTAAGTTTTAAGTTTTAAGTTTTAAGTTTTAAGTTTTAAGTTTTAAGTTTTAAGTTTTAAGTTTTAAGTTTTAAGTTTTAAGTTTTAAGTTTTAAGTTTTAAGTTTTAAGTTTTAAGTTTTAAGTTTTAAGTTTTAAGTTTTAAGTTTTAAGTTTTAAGTTTTAAGTTTTAAGTTTTAAGTTTTAAGTTTTAAGTTTTAAGTTTTAAGTTTTAAGTTTTAAGTTTTAAGTTTTAAGTTTTAAGTTTTAAGTTTTAAGTTTTAAGTTTTAAGTTTTAAGTTTTAAGTTTTAAGTTTTAAGTTTTAAGTTTTAAGTTTTAAGTTTTAAGTTTTAAGTTTTAAGTTTTAAGTTTTAAGTTTTAAGTTTTAAGTTTTAAGTTTTAAGTTTTAAGTTTTAAGTTTTAAGTTTTAAGTTTTAAGTTTTAAGTTTTAAGTTTTAAGTTTTAAGTTTTAAGTTTTAAGTTTTAAGTTTTAAGTTTTAAGTTTTAAGTTTTAAGTTTTAAGTTTTAAGTTTTAAGTTTTAAGTTTTAAGTTTTAAGTTTTAAGTTTTAAGTTTTAAGTTTTAAGTTTTAAGTTTTAAGTTTTAAGTTTTAAGTTTTAAGTTTTAAGTTTTAAGTTTTAAGTTTTAAGTTTTAAGTTTTAAGTTTTAAGTTTTAAGTTTTAAGTTTTAAGTTTTAAGTTTTAAGTTTTAAGTTTTAAGTTTTAAGTTTTAAGTTTTAAGTTTTAAGTTTTAAGTTTTAAGTTTTAAGTTTTAAGTTTTAAGTTTTAAGTTTTAAGTTTTAAGTTTTAAGTTTTAAGTTTTAAGTTTTAAGTTTTAAGTTTTAAGTTTTAAGTTTTAAGTTTTAAGTTTTAAGTTTTAAGTTTTAAGTTTTAAGTTTTAAGTTTTAAGTTTTAAGTTTTAAGTTTTAAGTTTTAAGTTTTAAGTTTTAAGTTTTAAGTTTTAAGTTTTAAGTTTTAAGTTTTAAGTTTTAAGTTTTAAGTTTTAAGTTTTAAGTTTTAAGTTTTAAGTTTTAAGTTTTAAGTTTTAAGTTTTAAGTTTTAAGTTTTAAGTTTTAAGTTTTAAGTTTAAGTTTTAAGTTTTAAGTTTTAAGTTTTAAGTTTTAAGTTTTAAGTTTTAAGTTTTAAGTTTTAAGTTTTAAGTTTTAAGTTTTAAGTTTTAAGTTTTAAGTTTTAAGTTTTAAGTTTTAAGTTTTAAGTTTTAAGTTTTAAGTTTTAAGTTTTAAGTTTTAAGTTTTAAGTTTTAAGTTTTAAGTTTTAAGTTTTAAGTTTTAAGTTTTAAGTTTTAAGTTTTAAGTTTTAAGTTTTAAGTTTTAAGTTTTAAGTTTTAAGTTTTAAGTTTTAAGTTTTAAGTTTTAAGTTTTAAGTTTTAAGTTTTAAGTTTTAAGTTTTAAGTTTTAAGTTTTAAGTTTTAAGTTTTAAGTTTTAAGTTTTAAGTTTTAAGTTTTAAGTTTTAAGTTTTAAGTTTTAAGTTTTAAGTTTTAAGTTTTAAGTTTTAAGTTTTAAGTTTTAAGTTTTAAGTTTTAAGTTTTAAGTTTTAAGTTTTAAGTTTTAAGTTTTAAGTTTTAAGTTTTAAGTTTTAAGTTTTAAGTTTTAAGTTTTAAGTTTTAAGTTTTAAGTTTTAAGTTTTAAGTTTTAAGTTTTAAGTTTTAAGTTTTAAGTTTTAAGTTTTAAGTTTTAAGTTTTAAGTTTTAAGTTTTAAGTTTTAAGTTTTAAGTTTTAAGTTTTAAGTTTTAAGTTTTAAGTTTTAAGTTTTAAGTTTTAAGTTTTAAGTTTTAAGTTTTAAGTTTTAAGTTTTAAGTTTTAAGTTTTAAGTTTTAAGTTTTAAGTTTTAAGTTTTAAGTTTTAAGTTTTAAGTTTTAAGTTTTAAGTTTTAAGTTTTAAGTTTTAAGTTTTAAGTTTTAAGTTTTAAGTTTTAAGTTTTAAGTTTTAAGTTTTAAGTTTTAAGTTTTAAGTTTTAAGTTTTAAGTTTTAAGTTTTAAGTTTTAAGTTTTAAGTTTTAAGTTTTAAGTTTTAAGTTTTAAGTTTTAAGTTTTAAGTTTTAAGTTTTAAGTTTTAAGTTTTAAGTTTTAAGTTTTAAGTTTTAAGTTTTAAGTTTTAAGTTTTAAGTTTTAAGTTTTAAGTTTTAAGTTTTAAGTTTTAAGTTTTAAGTTTTAAGTTTTAAGTTTTAAGTTTTAAGTTTTAAGTTTTAAGTTTTAAGTTTTAAGTTTTAAGTTTTAAGTTTTAAGTTTTAAGTTTTAAGTTTTAAGTTTTAAGTTTTAAGTTTTAAGTTTTAAGTTTTAAGTTTTAAGTTTTAAGTTTTAAGTTTTAAGTTTTAAGTTTTAAGTTTTAAGTTTTAAGTTTTAAGTTTTAAGTTTTAAGTTTTAAGTTTTAAGTTTTAAGTTTTAAGTTTTAAGTTTTAAGTTTTAAGTTTTAAGTTTTAAGTTTTAAGTTTTAAGTTTTAAGTTTTAAGTTTTAAGTTTTAAGTTTTAAGTTTTAAGTTTTAAGTTTTAAGTTTTAAGTTTTAAGTTTTAAGTTTTAAGTTTTAAGTTTTAAGTTTTAAGTTTTAAGTTTTAAGTTTTAAGTTTTAAGTTTTAAGTTTTAAGTTTTAAGTTTTAAGTTTTAAGTTTTAAGTTTTAAGTTTTAAGTTTTAAGTTTTAAGTTTTAAGTTTTAAGTTTTAAGTTTTAAGTTTTAAGTTTTAAGTTTTAAGTTTTAAGTTTTAAGTTTTAAGTTTTAAGTTTTAAGTTTTAAGTTTTAAGTTTTAAGTTTTAAGTTTTAAGTTTTAAGTTTTAAGTTTTAAGTTTTAAGTTTTAAGTTTTAAGTTTTAAGTTTTAAGTTTTAAGTTTTAAGTTTTAAGTTTTAAGTTTTAAGTTTTAAGTTTTAAGTTTTAAGTTTTAAGTTTTAAGTTTTAAGTTTTAAGTTTTAAGTTTTAAGTTTTAAGTTTTAAGTTTTAAGTTTTAAGTTTTAAGTTTTAAGTTTTAAGTTTTAAGTTTTAAGTTTTAAGTTTTAAGTTTTAAGTTTTAAGTTTTAAGTTTTAAGTTTTAAGTTTTAAGTTTTAAGTTTTAAGTTTTAAGTTTTAAGTTTTAAGTTTTAAGTTTTAAGTTTTAAGTTTTAAGTTTTAAGTTTTAAGTTTTAAGTTTTAAGTTTTAAGTTTTAAGTTTTAAGTTTTAAGTTTTAAGTTTTAAGTTTTAAGTTTTAAGTTTTAAGTTTTAAGTTTTAAGTTTTAAGTTTTAAGTTTTAAGTTTTAAGTTTTAAGTTTTAAGTTTTAAGTTTTAAGTTTTAAGTTTTAAGTTTTAAGTTTTAAGTTTTAAGTTTTAAGTTTTAAGTTTTAAGTTTTAAGTTTTAAGTTTTAAGTTTTAAGTTTTAAGTTTTAAGTTTTAAGTTTTAAGTTTTAAGTTTTAAGTTTTAAGTTTTAAGTTTTAAGTTTTAAGTTTTAAGTTTTAAGTTTTAAGTTTTAAGTTTTAAGTTTTAAGTTTTAAGTTTTAAGTTTTAAGTTTTAAGTTTTAAGTTTTAAGTTTTAAGTTTTAAGTTTTAAGTTTTAAGTTTTAAGTTTTAAGTTTTAAGTTTTAAGTTTTAAGTTTTAAGTTCTAAGTTTTAAGTTTTAAGTTTTAAGTTGCAATTTTATTTAAAAATATTTTAATTTAATTAAAAAAATTAAAAATTAAAAATTAAAAATTAAAAATTAAAAATTAAAAATATAAAATTTAAATTTTAAAATTTAAAGTAAAAATTTAATTTTAGTTTTAAAAATTTAAAATTTAAACTTTAAAATTAAATTTTAAAATTTAAAGTACGAAATTTAATTTAATTTGAAAAATTTAAAATTTAAAATTGAAAAATTTATAAATTTTTAAAATTTTAAATTTTAGGTTTAAGATCTTAAATTTTAAAAATTTAAAATTTAATTTAAAATGTATTCAACTTAAGTTTTCAAAATGAAACAGGCTAAACACAAAATTCAAACTACAAAATCACAAAATTCAAAACTAAAATAAAAAAATTTAAAAAAAAAAAATCGAAATTTAAGCTTAACGATTTAATATTTAAACTAAACTCATTAAAGTTTTAAGTTAAGTTTAAGTTTTAAGTTTTAAGTTTTAAGTTTTAAGTTTTAAGTTTTAAGTTTTAAGTTTTAAGTTTTAAGTTTTAAGTTTTAAGTTTTAAGTTCTAAGTTTTAAGTTTTAAGTTTTAAGTTTTAAGTTTTAAGTTTTAAGTTCTAAGTTTTAAGTTTTAAGTTTTAAGTTGCAATTTTATTTAAAAATATTTTAATTTAATTAAAAAAATTAAAAATTAAAAACTAAAAATTAAAAATTAAAAATTAAAAATATAAAATTTAAATTTTAAAATTTAAAGTAAAAATTTAATTTTAGTTTTAAAAATTTAAAATTTAAACTTTAAAATTAAATTTTAAAATTTAAAGTACGAAATTTAATTTAATTTGAAAAATTTAAAATTTAAAATTGAAAAATTTAAAAATTTTTAAAATTTTAAATTTATTTTTATTTATTTTATATTTTAAATTTTAAATTTTAAATTTTAAATTTTAAATTTTAAATTTTAAATTTTAAATTTTAAATTTTAAATTTTAAATTTTAAATTTTAAATTTTAAATTTTAAATTTTAAATTTTAAATTTTAAATTTTAAATTTTAAATTTTAAATTTTAAATTTTTTATAAATAAATATGAAATTTAATTTTAAATTTCAAAATTAAAATTATAAAAATATTTTAATTTAAATGAAATAATTTAATTTATTGTCCTGAAAAATATGAATTGTGAAATTTAATATATAAAAATTTTTTTAATGAGTTAATATTGAATTTTAAATCGTTAAATTTGAATTTCGATTTTTTTTTAAATTTTTTGATTTTGTAGTTTGAGTTTTGAATTTTGAATTTTGAATTTTGAACTTTGAATTTTGAATTTTGAATTTTGAATTTTGAATTTTGAATTTTCAATTTTGAATTTTGAATTGTGAATTTTGAATTTTGAATTGTGAATTGCGAATTTTGAATTGTTTATTTTGAGTTTTGAATTTGAATTTGAAGTTTTGAATTTGAACTTTGAATTTTGAATTTTGAATTTTGAATTTTGAATTTTGAATTTTCAATTTTGAATTTTGAATTGTGAATTTTGAATTTTGAATTGTGAATTGCGAATTTTGAATTGTTTATTTTGAGTTTTGAATTTAGAGTTTCGAATTTCTTATTTCGAATTTAGAGGATTTTAATTTAAAATTTGGAGTATTTTAGTTTATTAAGTTTTTATTTTTTATCAATTTTGAATTTGATTTTTAAACCTGCCGGATCAATTATTTTTATATCTAGTACTTTTTATCTACTGGGTATTTGGTCTCGTGATACTTAATGATATCCGTTGAGTTGCCATGGGCAACTTTTTGCTCATATCGAAAACACCTACATGTAACACACTCGCGTTTACAAAATTTTAATCACGTATTCAAACGCACTTCCGGTTGTATCGGTGTAGCTTGCTGCAAATCGCTTGTAAGCATTTTTCCTTTTATAATTAATTGTTGATCAACCACGATTCAACGTTTTTATTGCGAATTTAACGATAATTATTTTAATGCAGACCATTTCGAATTTAATGTGTTTGCAGCTTAAATGAATTACATGTCAATCAATTGTTCATGATTAACAAAATAATGGGTTTCATTTTTTGAAAAGAACCTTACAAAAGTTCAAAAGTAAACATACACTTAAATAACTGCTGAAATGTTCTTCTCAATTAGCCTAGATGAGCGATAATCACTTTTATGTATATCGATAATCAAGTTTTTTTTAAGGTATTGTTCATTAATTCTTTTGTCTTCATTAATTCTTGGGTTTCGTTAGTTACAGGTTTCCTTAATTCAGTCGTGTTTAATACAATTTTCAAAGGATTAATCAAATATAAAAAAAAAAATTGGCTTTTTCATGCTCTGTCAAGTTTTCTTGGAAATCTAACCCCTTTGTTTTGTATTGCTAAAAACATTAAATTTATGCCATATTTGTATGTGCGTGTATGTATGTGAGTGAATGTTTCAAACAATCAAATACAAGTTACTGCAACACGTTTGCAACATTTGGTCATGTAGCAGTAATTTATACAAAACTGTCTTATAATGGCTCGATTTCTATTGTTCAACTGCTACCCGACCACAACGTGACCCATTTTATATGGTTTTCTGATTTACTACTATTGCCAGCACACTCTTTTAGTCGTTGGCCGTTGTAACCGTCATATTCATTTTTGATGTTCTTACTTCATACTCATGCAGATTTTTGCCACAAAAGGACACAATTTATTTTACTATCAATAGCAAAAATTCACTTGATATTAGTTGCCCTCATTAGTCTTGCCTTAAGATCTTTCAGCAAGAGAGTCCTTTTTTGTTTGCAACAACTATTCTACAAGCAGAAGCCAGCACATAAACCCAACTGTAGCTTGACACACACGGGACCCTGATTGCCGTTTTGGGTCGTCGCTTCTTTTGAACATTTCGATATACTGTGCTTTCAACAAAGAATGTTCTGAAAAATTACCGATACTTAAATAAAAAATTCCAAACATGTACAACACGCTCGCATAGACACACACACACAAACAGAAAGGCAAGAACACTGCCTTGCGCACCCATATATCAAGCAATGCACGCACACAACAACATCATCGTTGATGCGGCGAATTCTTGAGTAATTTTTTGATAACGGTCGCCAACACGTTTACCTTAATAAACGGGCCTTAGTTAAGGGTTAATGAACGTGCCTAAATTTTAGCACAATATATCAAATTTGGCCGGAAATCAGTCAGTAGCTGGAATGTCTTTGAGCCTGGGTGTGGGTGCGTGAGTGTGTGTTTGTGTGTGTGTGTGCTTTTATAAACCAGTATATGTTGCATGTTATATGCGTGGTCGTTTGTCAGCGTGTGAGTGATATCCTGCATGTGTGTGGCATGTTTCTTTTTGTTGCTTTTATTGCTACTGTTGTTGTGGCTATTGTTGTAGTTGTCGGCATAAAATGCTGTTAATATGCTACAAAATGTATCCAACTGACTCAAACGAACAAGCATAGCTTTTGTACAAAATATTGATTTTTATAAACTTAATAGTACATATTTTCAACATGAAAGGATTTCATTAAGCTATTTGTTGTTGTTTATCCATCCATTATGCTCAAATTATTACCGGTAAGCAGGTTACATTCCAAAAACTTGCCAAATGCTGCAGGTATTTTTGTTCGACGTTTTGTTGTGACAAAAATTTGAAAATCATTAAAAAAATAATTAACATAAAAATTTTCAAACAAATTTGGTTTATAAGTTTTAAAACAACTTGTTACACCCTAAACCTTAAAAGTTCAGGGTATATTTACTTTATGCAAACGTTTGTAACACCTAGAAATAAGCGAGTCCGGTAAAGAAATGTATATATATTCTTGATCAGAGTCACCGCGTGAGTCGATTTAGCCCTGTCCGTCCGTTCGTCAGTCCATCCGTCTGTGTGGTGTCCGTAAACATTGAACGGAAGAAGGAGTTGAAATAATTGCATGAAACTTGATATAAGTATTGTTGATTGTATGGGAGGTGAGCGAGTTTGTGAGTTTTTGTACAAAATACATGTTTATTAAATTTAATTTCTGTAGCTTTTATAAAGCCCTCCATGCAGTTATTTAACTTTTTTGGTTGTATGGTAGGTAAGCGTGTCCGTGGGCGGATAATCTCCAGTTTTCAAAATCATTTTAGTTTTATTATAAAAAACATACGTGCCAAATTTTATCTCTGTGAGTTAAGCAGACGCTTATTAGTTGTGTTTTCAATTTTTGGGTTGTATGGGAGGTGGACGTGTCCGTGAGCGGATGATCTTTATTTTTCGCAGACATTTTTATGTTAATACAAAACACGTTCGTACCAAATTTTGTTCTTGTAGGCTAATTATGAGCTGAGTTAGGCAGTTTTCAATTTTTGCGTTGTATGGGAGGTAGGCGTGTCCATAGGCGAATTCCAAACATATTCAATAGTGCATATCCTTGGGTTCATGTGATCATATGTACCAAGTTTCATCAAATTATCTCAACTCCGTCTTCTTATCCTGTGTTTACGGACAACACACAGACGGACGGAGGGACGGAAGGACATCAATAGCTCAAATCACGAGGTGACACTGATCAAGAATATATATACTTTTCTATACCGCACTCGCTTCGCTCTATGCTTTACAAACGTTTGCACCTCACCTTTTAGGTTTAGAGTATTAAAAAGCTCGTGTCATACGATAGCGAATCAAGTTTAAAATATACAAAAACAAAATTTCGTCAAAAAATTAACCCGCTTGTACTGCATCCAGTACGAAAAACATGGTTTCGAGATAAACGCGCTTAAAGTTTGTGAACAAACAAAAAATGCGCGAAAATCAGGCTGTAACTTTTGAACCCGCATGAATTTTTCCATGAAATTTTTTTCTTAGAATCTTAAGAATATTTAATAAAATACAAAATTATAAAAAAAGTCTCAATTTAAAAAAACGGCCAATGTTCTGTTCCCCCTTAAGTTAAAAAAAATTTATTTCAAAACAAATGTGAAACAAAAATTTTAAAATTTAAAACATACCTATATTTTAAAACATAATTTTTGTCGATGCCGTTCTTTAAACTTTTCCGAGTTTGTGGCATCACATTCTTAATCAGCTATCCCCGGGAGCCTCCGAATGCCAAATGTTAACTCCATTCGATGAAATTTGCATTTTATTTATTTTGAATATTGAAATAATTAATTCGTTTTTATTATGAACGATATATGCGCAGTGAAACTCTGAAAATAATTCTTATATACCACTTTATAGAGATGAAAGTACTGCTCCATGAGAACAAAATCCTGGCGGGGTTTTGGAAACTTTGACGCGGAGCATATTTTTTTGACATATTTAATTTGGGTGAACAGTGGATTTCTTTGCAACTCAACGTATCAGGTTTTGGGCTCTTACTTCTTCAGTATTGCGAAAAAGTTTTAAGATATTCCTGTAATTTTTTTTTTGTTTTTTGTGTTGCCTTCTGTAAAAGTGAAGCCAGACCAATTATTGGCCAACTGTTGTGAATTTTTTGTAAGAATTGTTTGGAAAATTATTATTTAACGTCTTAAGCTGGAAAGAGGTTAACTTTTCTTAACTGGAAAGGTTGGAAACCCAAAAATGATGCGTTGAATGGCAGAGAAATCCACTGTTCTGTCAAATTAAATGAGTCAAAAATATATGTTAAGAGCCTAAGTTTGCAAAATCCCGCTGATTTTTTGCTCTCATGTGGTAGTACTTTAACTTTTATATAATGGTATATAAGAATTTTGACCTTTTTTTAAAATTGGTGTCACTGTGTTAAAAAGTTCAAACATTTGTTTTGTATTCAGCTAGTTATTTTGTTTGAAATTTCAAATAAATAATAAGAAAAAATTTAAAAAAAGACGATAGTTTATAGTTGAAATAGTTTATTTCTTATAGTTGAAAATTAAATACAAGTATTTTAAATTTTATTTTGTTGAAACGTAAAGGTGTTAAATTTCTATTTTAAAATTTCTTTTGTTTAATTTTAAGGCATGTGTTTTTCTTAGTTTATATAACTTTTATTTTGATGAAAATAGTATGTAAAAAAAAATTTTTTAAATAGTTCTTAAGCTAACTTTATATATGTTTGATTTGAAAGGAAATTTATGTTAATGCTTATTTCCACAATCTATTAAGTTTTCAGTCAGAGTTTTACGTTGTTTGATATTCAAATCAATGAAAATAATTGCTCTGATATTTATTTACTTAATTTTCTAAATTATAGCCCTGACTAAATTTATGAACTAAATCACATCAAATTGTTACGATAAATAATGTCTAAATTATAAACAGTATCGTTCGTAAAATGCAACAAAAATCAATGAAATTCAATTTGAAATTCAAATTAAATATTAGAAATCGAATGAAAATAAATGAATAAAAAAACAAATTGAGATATAAAGCCATAACATATCTCATGACACGATATGATGTGGGGGGAAAAAGCAGCACACACACATACAATAACAAACAGCACACTTGCCTGTATGTTCCGCTCCTTGTGTATTTTAATTAAATTTTTTTTTTTTACCTTTCCCCTGCATATTGTTTATCTCTAAAGCTTTTCGCTAAATTTGTTTACGTACACATTTTTATTTCAATATAAATGCATTCGTTTTTCAACGAACGTTTATCAAGTTCTTCTTTTGCAAAATAATTATATTAATATTTAAAGCTTCAATTAGTTACGAATATGCACGATCTGCTCACGAGTGTGCCAACAACAACAACAACAACAACACTCTTTGCTACCTCTTGCAAAGTTATATTTTTTTTTGTTTAAACACATTTGCATTTGTATCTGTTTGTTTGTATGTGGGTGGGGCATGCAAAAAGTATCTTGGATTATTTATTCCTGTTCCTGTCTTGCTACGCCAATGTTATCTATTAAAATATTCTGCTACTGTACGAGAGCTTCAGAGTGCTGCCTCAACTCCTCGCTCCTTCAATGCAAACGCTTCATTTACACCGTAAAGCAGCCAGGCAGTCTTTGGCACTCGCTTTGATTGATGAAATTTAATATTGCATAAATGTCGACATTAAGCTTAGCGTCTACAGTTAGGCCTGCCTCGGTGAGCTTCAGCAACATCAATGGTGCCGTGTACGCTCTAAACAGGGTAATGAGGGCAATGAGCAATGAGTTGTTGTTGCTGTTGCTGCTTGGAGAAACATTGGCTGCAAGGATCCAACGCAGCAGTGAACTCCACAATATTTGTCTTTTTTTTTGGGTTTTTTTTTTCAACATCTTAAATGACTCGACAACAAAAAGGTGACAATGATAGAAATCTTTTTATTTCTTTTCTTATCAGCAACATGTATCAACAATGTTCCTCCTGCTTGCTGCGTAGTATAGCAGCATAGCCTGTGCCAAGGTGAGCCAGAGCTAGTGTCAATGTGGTTTAAGAAAATAATAATAAAGCAGCTAGAGCTGGTTTGAGAGCAAAAGCTAAAGGAAAGTTTTATGTTTTTTTAAAATATTTATCTTTTTAAATGTGTTTTTTTACTTGTCGTCTGCCATGAATTAAAATTCTGCCGGTTTGGTCGTTGGTCATGCTACACAAGTCTTTGCAATTAAGTGAAGCAAAAAATTGAACCAAACGATGTGACTTTGTAATTCTTAGCTATTTAAGTACTTTGGTTTAGTTGTAGAAATAATTAAGGTTAGCCTCAATGGACGTGCGATTTATTAGATTTTCGCGTTCTGACTCAAGTTAAGCTAAGAAGTAGAGCAGCAGCCATTTTTGGTCCGCAAAATCTAACAAGAACATTTAAACTAATGAGCCATTTTGTGATGTCACGGCATAGTAAGAAGTTGCAAAATTGTTCGTTGGCGAAAGCCAAAAGGAAGTTGTTGTTCATTAAGAAAAAAACCACTAAGATACATCCGATGGCAGCAACAGTAGAAAGCAAATTTAAAAAGAACCACTTTGCTGCATCTGTTTGGCTGTACTTCTCCAACAAACCAAATAACAATAGTTTTACAAAAAACAAATTTTTTAGATGATGCCATATTATGCAGTCTTCACATATACGTAATGAAGAAAACAAATTAAAAACCTAAAATCTCAACATCTTAATTATTGTCATTTATTAACGAAAACAAAATAAAAATTACACACAATACATACAAGTAACGAAAAGAATGTCATTAGTAGCTTAGTAATGGGCTTGAGTAATGTTTATTTCGTCTGTTTTTATGTGTTTAAATCCTAAGCATTTTTTAATTACTGTCGGCACACCATTCGACACAACACACACATAACAACCATTTGACTACAAGATTTTGATTAAAATACAGGCTTAAAGTTACCAGCGTGAAGTAAATAGCATCATGCTAAGACACTTTTTATAACTCACCCGCCTAAGCAACAGGCCAGCAAGAAATCTTGGTAGCTATGAAAAAAAAAAAAAGAAAACAACAAAAAACAACTGAAGGACTTGACCATTTTAGCCCTTAAAAACTTTGACCGAGTTTCTTACAATAATTAGTGTTGTGCGTGCGATTAAATCTACGCACACAAATGATCGAAACTGTGTCTAGATATTTTTAAACGAAATCCTAATGGCTGCTAGTGCTAATGCTCATTATATACTCTTTGAAGTCTGCCATTGTCTGCAGAGAGTTCTTGACTATTCCGAAAAAAATGTTCTATTGAAGAAAACTGCAGACAAAATTTGACCCTGCGTCTACCGCGGTTATTTGGCATGGCCACCAGTTAAATCTTTAATAAAAATCTACTGACAAAAAATTGTTGAAGAACATAACTTATGTTTGAGCAAAAGTTATTAAGCTATTAAATGAAAATTTGTTAACTTCAAAACTAGAAGTAAAAACAAAAAAATCTTTTACAGTTTAATGGTTACTGTAAGTGTTTTGCTGTACTCAGTTGAGCACAGTGCACAAAGGTTTAAAATGCAGATTTAGCTGGACAAAAGTCCAAACATTAAGTCAAACAACTAGGTTCTGCATTTCACTTTCACTCGAATTTGGCATTGAAATCGTTGCAAAACGAAACTTAGTGTTCCACATTTAATTTTTTCAGTTTCAATTTCACTTTTCTTTCGAAGTTAAAATCGAGTGAAATGGCATGTTCCATAAATCACTTTCAACGATTTTTAAGTGATTTCAAACCGATTAGTTAAAGATGTGTGAATTATTAAAAAAAAAAGTTGATTTTGTGAAAAATTCAGAAACTTATTTTTTTTTGTTGTGGCAACATCAGTTTCTCAACGATTATTAAAAATCGATAAGTTAACTTTTCAAATATAATCTGCTTTACATTTCATACTGATAAAATTAACTGCTACGTATTGATATGTGAGTATAAAATATTGACTAAATTTGAACGTTGGAAACTGCCTTCAGCAAGAAAACATAAGACTGTGGCAAGTTTAAGCACGTTCGCAATAGATGACTTTTTAAGGTCAGATTTTATGGTGCCCAGCAACATTATAAAATCAATTTTATTGACGCCTCGAACTCGAGGTAAATCTGAGATCTCAGACATTTATTTCGAAAACGAAGTTCGAAAATGTTTTGCTAATGCACCCAAGGGCGGGAGAAATGCATATTTCATTCTCGAAGCGAGATTTTTTATCATAATCGAATCACTGCCGAAGCGAGAATTTCAACATTAGCAAATCGTTTTCGAATAATTTTGGCAATTTTTCTTTAAATTAAATTTTTTTTATATATTCGTGTCTTACTCAAATCGATTATTATGATAAAAGATTATAAGATTATTATTGTTATAAAAAAGAAAAAATAAATATACATGTTCAGGATTCGTACCCACGTCCCCCAGTCTGCTACGTTATCCACTAGCCTATCCCGGTTGTTGTTTTGAAGCGGCGTAATTTACTTGAATATGAAAACAAACGTTTGAGGAAGTGGGTTCGACTCCCAGCTCAGACAATAAAACTTATCAGTTTTTTTTTTGCTTTTGGTGTTTTTTTCTCTATTTTTTAAAAAAATCTTAAGGGATCACGAATTTAAAAACAAAAAAAAAAATCAATGTTGCGATGATTAATTGCAGATATATAAAAATTTATTTTATTTTACGAGATTGCGAACTCGTTTCGAATTCGAATCGAATACGAGATATCTAATCCGAGTTCTCGGTTTCATTACTAATTTGAAACTAAACCACCGAGTCCGCTATGTGGTTTATTGGGATATTTTAAAACAATTTAAAACTTAAATTAACTGCAAATCCTTGGTACTAACGCAGCATCAGGAATTTCCAAAAGGTTAGAAGTGTCCCTCAACGTTCTTCTTTTCATTTTTGAAGTGAAACTTCTTTGGCGGCGAGTGAAATTTCAAGGTCTCTTACTCGTGACGCTAGGCTAACGTTTTCAATTCATATGAAAATTTAAAAAAAATATTGCCGCTGCCGAGAATTGAACCCCGAAAATCGTTGCTTAAGAGCCGCAATTTATACCTTTACGCCACGTAGGCACATGATAAACAGCCAAACAAAATGTAAATAAAACTGAACGCGTAACATACTGAAAATAACATAATTAACATTAACATTACATTAACATTACATTAATATTACATTAACATTACATTAACATTACATTAACATTACATTAACATTACATTAACATTACATTAACATTACATTAACATTACATTAACATTACATTAACATTACATTAACATTACATTAACATTACATTAACATTACATTAACATTACATTAACATTACATTAACATTACATTAACATTACATTAACATTACATTAACATTACATTAACATTACATTAACATTACATTAACATTACATTAACATTACATTAACATTACATTAACATTACATTAACATTACATTAACATTACATTAACATTACATTAACATTACATTAACATTACATTAACATTACATTAACATTACATTAACATTACATTAACATTACATTAACATTACATTAACATTACATTAACATTACATTAACATTACATTAACATTACATTAACATTACATTAACATTACATTAACATTACATTAACATTACATTAACATTACATTAACATTACATTAACATTACATTAACATTACATTAACATTACATTAACATTACATTAACATTACATTAACATTACATTAACATTACATTAACATTACATTAACATTACATTAACATTACATTAACATTACATTAACATTACATTAACATTACATTAACATTACATTAACATTACATTAACATTACATTAACATTACATTAACATTACATTATTAACAGAACCGTAACATTAATTTTCATCCTACAAGTATGCACGGAAAAAAATAGAAAAATAGCTAAAACAGGAGTAGAATGCGTTCGTGAATATAAAGAGCGAATTAGAGCTCTTAAGAATGCAGCCGCAGCTGGGTCTGCAACTAATGATGAAGGTAAGGTGATTGCAACATCGGCTGCATTCCAAAATGCATTTTTACGAAACATCAGTGTATTTTGGTGAATCTACAAAGAACCATTCCCAAAAAAACACACTGATGCATCTCAACAAAATTTTAAAGCCAACCAAGTTGATGCACTCAACAATCAACGTTCGCTGCTTTATGAGGCCCTTTATCAACATAGCAATTATTATGATCAGGAAGCAGGAGGTAATAATGAACAAGATTTGCCTCTGATTTCGGAGGCTCCTTCAAAGAGCACTATGCAAATGCAATTCAGCATTCAAAAAGTAACAATGTTGAGAAGACATTCGAAAGCAACTAAAACACCAACTGAACTAAAACTAGTACCGAAAATAACTGTTATTTTACAATTTTCAAATGAAAAAAATTGTCGAAAGATTTTTTCAAATATACCATTATGTTACAAATGTCCTCAGCCTCACGAATATTAAGTCGCTTTTAAATTTGAAACTGATTCTTTAAAAGTTAATTTCTTGCATATTTCTAATTCATTTCAATATACTAGTTAATTTCTAGTATATTTCGAGGAAAAATAAAGGTTACTTTTTACTTTTATTTTATCGGTCAAAAATAGCTGTTATTTTGTGACTTTAATTTTTTCGGTCAAAAAAATCAAGCAATCTGTGTTTTCTTAAAGGCCGCTTGACAGATTGAACTGTTGACACCATGTGTAAAATGTCTCACCGATGAGATGAAAATAATAATAACAAAATTTTTTTTATCGGTAAAATGACTTGAACAAATATAAATTACCGAATATTTTTGGCCGAAAAAATAAACGACAGAAAATAACTATTATTTTTGCCCAAAAAAACTATAAGGCACAAAAAACTGTTATATTTGTCGGAAAAAATAAAAATTAAGAGATAAAAGTTAATATGTGACACTTTCGACAAAAACCATAGCCGGTACGGTCCCTGGATGCAAATATTGAATCAACAGATAATTATTCCATTTCGTATTGATTGAATTTTTTTTCAGATACTTTCTCTCTCTATTTCACACTAAAATCTCTCTTATTTCTTACTGTTAAAGAAGTTTCACTTCTGCCACGTGTACGTTGCTACACGCGAGTTTTTTTTTCATCTGCATTCTTCTGTGCTTCATTATGCAGCACAGTAGCATTATAAATAGCACTCATTTTAATGAAATTACTACAAAATATTAAAAATATGAAAAAATGCACAATTGTCGAAAATAAACAAATAAATTTAACTCTGTACTAACAGCTATCAGCTGTTTCGAAAGTGAAATTGAATCGACTTCGAAAAGATCATATCACTTGGATTGCAGAACACTGAAATCAAATTCACTCGATGTGCAATTTCACTTTCGACCTAGCTTCACTCCTTTTCTGGAACTTAGCTGAAAGTTTCGTGCATTTTTTTTTCGAAGACCATAGAGTTAAACATTTTTTAACTGATTCGTGTTTAGGTGGTCAAAATACATTTTAAGAAATTGCCAAATAATTTTGTTCAGCTAAAGCCTTCATACTGACCACTGTGCAGTGGCAGTAAATAGCTAAAGCTTATTCTAACAAAATCATTTGCTAAAAGTTTTAAGCAAATTATCAATGAATAGTTCAAACAAACCAAAAACTCTAACTTACGAATATTGAACAAGTAAAGAAAGTCTAAAGTCGGTCTCGTCCGGCTCGTATTTTTTCAAAATACAAAAATAGTATTTTAAATGGGCGTATTCGTGGGCGTATGAAGCCAACAATATTTTATTTGCTTTTCAATATTGATGAAAAAAATTATATATACCAAGTTTTTTTCCTGTAGCTCACAAGTTAATGCTTTTAGCGTTTCGCTATTGTGGGTTGTATGGGAGGTTAGCATATTCGTACATGGATTACGCCCAATTTTTGAACACATCGCAGTTTGAGTATAAAAAACATACATACCAAATTTTATCTCTGTAGAGAAAACATACGTTTATTTACGTAGTTTCAAATTTTTTGGGTTGTACCGGTGGTAGGCGTGTCCGCGTTTGGATGATGCGCACTTTTCAAAAACAGCTCCGTTTTTTTGTAAAATAAATACGTACCAAATTTTATCTCTGTAAGACAAACATATGTTTATTTATTGAGCTTTCAAGTTTTGCATTGTATGGGAGGTGGGCGTATTCATGGGCGGGTAACATCCATCTTTCGAAAACAACTTTGTTTTTATATAAAATACATGCATACCAAAATTTATTTCTGTAGGTTAAGCATAAGCTTATTTATTCAGTTTTAAATTTTTGCATTGTATGGGAGGTTGACGTGTCTGTGGGCGAAGGACACCCATTTCTCAAAACATCTTTGTTTTGTTATAAAAAAATTACGAACCAAATTTCTTTCTTCTAGGTTAAACATAAGCTTATTTCTTGAGTTTTAGATTTTTGGGTTATATGGGAGGTGGGCGTGTCCGTGGGTGGATTCCAAAAATTTCAATAGTGCAGATCTGTTGGTCCATGTGGCCATGTGTACCAAGTTTAATCAAATTATAACAACTCCTTCTTCTTTTCCTGTATTTACGGACAACACACAGGATAAAGCAGAACAAAAACTATGCACACAAGTAAAGTTCATATGGAGATGTTTCATAGCAGTATAGAAATAAAATCGAATAATAATTGAAGAGTTTACATTCAAAACCAGATAAGCCACACAGATCGAATTGTTGGCAAATCAAAAAAACGTTTTAATTTTATCAGACATTTTTTTATAAACAAACCAATCATGCAAAATTATGCTCCACGAGAAGATATTATGCGAAAAAAAAAAATTTTCTCATAGTGCAAAATAAATTAGTGTTTTCAATTTCAAATTTGGACATGGTTTGAAAGCTAAAAATGAATCAAAATTTAGATTCCACCGTTCGGTATCTCAAAAGTTCGCATATGTTTTTTTCAAATCAGAGGAAAACCGCCGAAACAATTTTGATTTTCCTGAAGTAAACCTTATTAGTAGTGTCCGACCGAATATTCGGTTTCGGTTTCGGCCAGTTTCGGCCCTTTTAATCAGTTTCGGCTATTCGGCATCAATATGGCCGAAACCGAAACCGAAACCGAATATTTGATCGGACACTACTAATTCGGTTCTTACATATATTTCAATGGAAGATGTGAGTTCGCTTTCATCAAAATTTTTAATGGTGTTAAGTAGAACAAAAACGTGAAATTCAGTCATTTGATTGACCGTGTGAGTTAAGTCCAGCACAAATCGATATATGTTTTTATTTAGATTATAATATTAAGTTATTTAACTTTAAATACTAAAAAGTTCCTTAAAGTGGTATTAAAATGATCCCCATATTTATTACTTTAAAGTTGAACATTAATATTCAAACGGTCATATTCATAAAAATATCTTGAAATAGATTTAAAGTGCTCGATAGTCAAAAAACTTTTCAGAGATAAAATGTTTTTTAAAATTTTGTTATTCATAAAAATATTGTCTCAGCTTATTTGGTAAAATAGGAACACTCTCAATTTGAAATGGGAACAGTGTAATGAATGGTTCGTGAATTTGATGAATTCAATAATTTTTTGTTTATTTGTCACAATTTTATCAATACTTTGACATGCAAACAGTCAAAAAATTGTTTAATCTATGTTCTTCTGTGAAAAAATTGTCACTTATAATTTTTATTTTCAGTATTTTGAAATGTTTTGCCATGTTTTCATATTTTTTGAAACAGTTTGAAGTATTTTTGACAATATTTGTGCTCACATTAGAGTAAAAATTTTAAAAAGGCTTTATCAAGGGTTTATTGAAGGTAACTCATTTAAGAAGCCTTTATAAGAGATTTTTGTCGTTATTGGACGTTTATGGATACTGTTTTTGAAATTTTTTTTTGTAAAGGCTTTATAAGAGGCTCGTAAATTTGTATTAATAAAGGCAAAAGAATATTTATCGTATATATACGTTATTATAATCTGTTTCAATTGTCATGTTTATAAAAAAATAAATTGTTTTAAAACAATTTTCATGTAGACATTCAGTTTCGGTTTCGGTTTCGGTTTCGGCCGAATATTACAAAAATGGCCGAAATTCGGTTTCGGTTTCGGTTTCGGCCAAAATTTTGGTTTCGGTCGGACACTACTTATTAGTAACAAAAAATATTTTTTTGCTTTTGACTTGCTATTCTTTACAGAACTCATACCCAAATTCGATAAAATGTTAAATTTATTACTCATACCAACGTTTTGACATAAAAAAGTGTTTAAAATTTGAATGAAAACTACAAAAATGAAAACTAGCTTGAACTTATCTGGTTTTGATTGAAAATTTAGAGTGAACATGTTTGTTTTTGATTGAAAAGGAGATTTTTTTAAAAGATTTTTCTCTAGGATTTTTATCATTTTTATCAAAGAGGATTTTATGGATCGATGTATTGTAACATTTGCTTTAGAATGCCATTTCTAACTAAATTTTTTTTTTCCTATGACTTATCTGGATTTTAATGTAAACTCTTCAATGATTGTTCGATTTTATTTCTATACTGTTATGAAACATCTCCATAGGAACTTTTCTTTTGTGCATAGTTTTTGTTCTGCTTTAAATCGACTTTAAAAAGCATACAATTCGGTATATCCTTTTTTTTTTGCAAAAAAATGAAAAAAAGACTTGAATTTTGGCAAAATGTTAAAATAAATTTTTTTCATTTTTGGCTTTTTTATATAAACTCAAGAGAGAGCTTAAAACAACTTTAAAAATTTAAGATTCATATTATTTGTACCTTAATTATACGCTTATTTAAAAATATTTTGAAACCTCAAGCCTAAGTAGCATTTTCCAAGATTTGTGTACGCTTTTCCCTTATTGGGTTAAGTAATTTTAACAATATTCTCAATGTACTTTTAGATAGATCCTGTGAAGCAAGTATGTAGTTAAAAATTCCTCAAACCTGACTGCAGTAACTTTGTAAATGTGAACTTTAAAGCATTTTTCGTATTACAACAGCATGTTGGAGCCAACCAACAATATTCTGGCTACCAGCTGCAATATGTCATCTACAGTAAAGTGTCAACAAACAGCAGTGAAGGGCGGGGAGGCGGGGGTGGGGGCACAAATTGTGCATAAAACATTAACTACAGTCGAGTACAAAGCTCTTCACCTCTACCACAATGCTGTCAGCTAATTTTACCGTAATTTTGTTGTAAAATAAAATATGGCAACACTAACAAAATAGAAAAAAGCAAAGCGAGAGAGAGAGAGAGTGGAAGTTAGTAAAATACATAGCAGCATGAACTAACTTGGCAAATAACATCCTTTATTTTTTACGATGATAATGTTATAAATGTGCTGCAACTAATACACTAAACTTTACAAAAAACACACACATACACCCATACTATGTTAAACATGAAGTGGGATGCACAGCAAAAATATACATACACAGAGAAAAGTAATCATTGCAACAACTAACATGCAGAGATAAAAAAATTTTGCTGCTGTAGACGTTGTGCTGAACAAAATCTGGATGTTTTACTAACCCACAAACACAGACACAAAACATAAATACACATCACACACACACACACACATCAAATACACATACACGAATATCAATGCATCCGTGGTTGTTGGTTATTGTTTAGTCAGCTTAAAATAGAGCAAAGCACTAGGTAAAACCGTGCATGTGTGTGTGTGTGTGTGTGTGTGTGTGTTATGTAGTGTATTTGTGTGTGTTTTAATGGAAAATCATTAAATGTGACTGCGATGTTGGCGCTTTCCGCCAAGTCCATGTTTAAAGGCAGCTCTAGCATAGCTATATAAACATTTCTGCCTATGTGTGTGTGTGTAAGTGTATTTGTTAATGTTAAGCGCTACTTTAAACATTAACGTATCGCCATCTTAAGCTCAGCGTGCTATTTCTGTTCAATACTATAAATATACGTTTGCTTGTATGTTAGTTTATTTATATCTATTGTTTTTTTGTCTTTTTTTTTTGTCTAAACGTCTACTTGTTTTATTATCCTGTCTGCTAAAATAACATATACGCACAAAAAAAAAAAAAAAAAAAAAAAACAAAATAAAAAAAAGGAAACAACAACATAAATAATCTTAGAGCATAACAACAATAGATAAAAACTCATACTATGAAATTTTTGTTACCAGAACATATACATCTATATATATTAACAGCATGACTTTTATTACATTTTGTTGTGTATTTCGTCTCACTGTTGCTATCTGCCACATTTATAGCATAAAGAAAGTAAACTACATATTTAATAAAAATACAAATAGAAATCACAAAAAAGAAAAACAAAACAACAAGCAAATTATCTCAAAATAGTTACATTATTTTTGACAATTTTGTTTAAATGAACAGTTTAAATGAAGGATGCAGCTAAATATATTTTTTTTTTTTAAATAATTTCAGTTTTACTTGTCTGATTCTTACTTATTCAGCTGTTAATCTGTCTAGCATTTTAAGCCATTTAAGAAGACAGACATGTAGGGCGTCTTTATATCAGTTGAGTACCACATATTTGTGAGACGTGCTTAACACTTTTGCCTATCTTTATAGAACATATAAATATTAAACCAAAATATTAAAGAAATCATGACATGACCTCATAATTCTGTGCCCAGCAGCAATAATAACTAAAGTCGTCTTCAGACAAAACAAAGTTATTGTTGAAAAATCTGTCAAATTTCTAATACAACAACCAAAGAACATTTCATAGAACTTCAATATAAGTCCATAGATACCTTTACAACAGCATGTGTTGTGAAAAAATTGAAACCAGACTTAAGCTGTTATTACTTATCTATTCAGAATTGTAAAAAATCGAGTGATTATAAATCGTATCAAATTAAATGCTACTTTTGTGGTCGAGTAAATTAATAAGATTCGTTGCCAAGCACACAAATATTGGCAGCAAAAAAAAAAAATAAGCCACCTGTATTGAAGACAACGAGCAGATCAACATTTAAACTTAAGAGCAATTCTGTATAAAGAATTTTGTGCTTTTATGAATTTTTATGAATTATGAATTTTTCAATTTTTATCATGCAATTTTCGAAAGTATACTCCATTGGTTTTAGATTAAAAATAGATGGAAATCCATTGGTTTCCAGTCATTTACATCTTTTTTTTGAACGAGATGAAGTGGGGACGCTGACATGGAGTCTGAAGGACGACAGATACCTGAATTGACTAAAAATTCGAATTCTTGTTTTGCAATTTTGAATTTAATTAAGTCCAAGCGTCGTGGTCTGGAAAGTGGTAACTGTCCTTCTGTAGTGATGTGGTGTTCTGTTGTGTGCTTAAATGGTTTGTTGTAATCGGGTTCTGCTGTTAGTGATAGAAAGTGTTTGAGTAGGTTAGTGTACTTGTTGTCTAGTATAATTAATTTAGGTAGTGATGTTTCAGTGAATGCTGTGATCGCGTTAACTGATAATTTTGTTAGTGGATCGATAAGTTTTTTGTGTTTCAGGTCTATCAAGAGCCCATATTTCGAAAGGAAATCTGTACCTATGATGGGTCTTGAAATGTCTGCTAAAATGAAAGTGAATGGAAATTCGCGTCTGAGTTGTAAATTTATGTTTAGTAATTTTTTTCCAAAAGTTGAAATTGTACTACCGTTTGCTGCTGTCAAGATCAAGTCAGAACTTTTTTTGTGAAATTTAAATATGTTTACTGGAAGTACTGAAACTTCTGCACCACTGTCGATCAGGAAATTAATTTTGTTGTCCTTGTCGTATATAAATAAACGGCGTGTAAGTGTAGTTGAACTTCCATCATTAGCCGTCGCAATGATGGAGTCACTTAGTTTGTTGGGTTGTGTGAATCGTTTGTATCGAATGCGCATGGTTGTTCGCATTTCCTAGCTACCTTACCGAATTTATAGTGATATCTACATACCCAGTTAGCAGGCCGTTGTCGTGATACACTTCTAGAAGGGGATCGATGTTTTGAAAATCCTCTGTAATTAAAACGACTCGAGTTAGAACGTGAACGACTGTATTGTTCGTTCCTGAGTTCCTGTACTTCAAGTGAGAGTTTATTGAAACATTTTAAAATTTTTGAAGTGGTTTCTGAGAAATTTTTCGTTATCATTGCTAGCTCGGAGTTGGAAACGGATTTCATCGTGTGATGGGAAGTTTGTTCATCATCGAAACTTCTGACTCTGCGATAACTTCCCACAAGTTATCGGCAAGTTTCAACAGATCTTCTAGTTCATTGTGAGCTGATCCAGTCAAGGCGATATTGAGACTTTTTGGTAGCTTACGTAGCCATAATCTATAAATTAAATCGCTATTGACTGTTGAGCCAGTTAACAAAAGTAGGGAGCGGTAAAATTGAGATGGTTTTTGGTCTCCCATCTTAGTGTCAGATAAGATTTTGTCAAACCTCTTGTTCTCGCTTAAAGAATGTCGGTCGATTAAAATCTTTTTTAAACCTTCGTATAAATTTGTTGAAGGTGGCTTTTGTATGAAATCGAGAACCGTTATGATAACCTCTTGTGGAAGAGCAGTAACTAGGTACTCATATTTTGTTTTGTCTGTCGAAATTACCTTGGATTGAAATTGAATCTCTGCGTGGGCGAACCATGCGTCAGGACATGTAGTCCAAAATTGAGGCAATTTGACAGCTGTCGAGTGAATTTCCGGATGAATTGATGTCTCAAACGGATTAACCACTGTGGATTCTAAATGAATCAATGGTGGGTGAGGGTCTCCTTCACCAAAGTGAGAGGGATGCGAGTGAGCGTGAGCGGTGTGAAGGGGTGTATTGGTGTGAGAGGGGTGGGGTGGTGTGTGTCGTGGTGGTGTGTGTATGATACTCATATTCCTATAGTGTTCTTAATATGTTCCTAGTGTGTAGTGTTGTGCCTACAAATGTGATACGATTGGTTTCTTACGACCCAAACGTATTACATTCGTTTAAGAAGCTAAATAGTAACGTTATTATAGGTCCTGTAGCTTCCTTGCTTTCCTTGTAGCTTCCTGTCGATTGTAGTTTCTTGTTGATTGTAGCTTGTTATTGCTTGGGATTGTAGCTGCCGTTGTGATGTTTATTGTTGCGTTATACAAGCAACTGTTGTTGTTGTCTGCGTTTGCTGTATAGTTGTTGTTATTGTTGTTGTTGTCTCCGCTATTGGATTGCTTTAACTGGCTGGTGCTTTGAAACTCGAACTGACTCGAACTGATTTGTAAAATTGATTGTAAAACTCGAACAGTAAAATATTTCGAAAAATGTTATTAGTTTAAGCGTGCAGAAATGAGTGCAGTGCGGAAGTGCAGCAGTGACGACAAATCACCTCGTTGCCTGATAATTCCTTTCGGATTGCTAAGGTGTTAATATTTTCAAGAATATCCTTGATGTTAATAAAAATGCTAATTTTGCGTTTGTATCCTGTTGATTGTTGAAATTGGTTGTTGATTATCATTTTCGCTCCTGGCAGGATCGCCAATGTAGGTGTTATTAATAACCAATAAATTTATTTTTATAAAAATTTTATTTTCATTTACAGAGAACTGTATTGTAACAATTTTATTTTTGAATTGATTCTTCCATATAAAATTATTTTGATTATAAAAAAATTGACATTTTTTAAAACAAACTTTCTTAAAACTATATTTTTATACGAAGTGTTTCTTTTGTAGTGTATGTGTTTTGTGTATGTGGTGTTGAGGCACCACATTTGTTGTACAAAAATGAGCTTATTTTCATAACTTTTTATTGTTCTTCACCCGAAGTGCACATGGTTTATTGTGGATTGTGCAAGAACATGAATCCTTCATTACTTCAGAGAAGAAAATATATAAAACGCATGTGGGAATACTAGGACAATAAGAATATTTAATGATATAAGTGTAATCAATTTTGAATTTCAAGTAGAAACAAAAAGTCGACATGAATAGTTTCTAAGTTTAATGATCAATGTCACTGTCAAAGGTAACAAAAATAGTTTAAAAATAATTAAAATGTAGAAACGTCTGTGGACACGATTTCATCCGTAATTTTCAAGCTATCGAAATGAAATTCGATATATAAGCTTCTCTCTGAAAAGCAAAGATCAAGTTCGAAAATGGGCTAAATATTTGTAATGAAATTCGATATTTAAGCTTTTCCCTAAAAAGCAAAAAAAAAATTAAGTTCGAAAATAGGTTAAATGGAATGAAAACCATGTCTACGTCTCATACAACCTCAATAATTAAAACCCCATAAAAAGACTAATATTTCAGAAACGAATTTGAAATTCGGCATTTGTATTCTATGTTAAAACTGAGGTGTGTTAGCAAAATGGGCGTCATCCATCCACTAACACGCCCACCACTCATAGAAACCATAATAGTGAAAACTCTATAAAAAGGCTGATGAATCTACAAAACTAAAATTTAAAATGATGAATGAATCTGATAAATCTACAAATTTAAAATTTAAAATTTAAAATTTAAAATTTAAAATTTAAAATTTAAAATTTAAAATTTAAAATTTAAAATTTAAAATTTAAAATTTAAAATTTAAAATTTAAAATTTAAAATTTAAAATTTAAATTTTATTTTTAATTTTAAATTTTTAATTTTTTTCATCCGCTTTGCCAATCACCTTGTTGTCTGTAGTTTATTCATCATCAAGCTCCATACCAAAGCAGATATAACACCCCCTGAGGGATGCAAACGAACTAGTGATTGAATCCTTTAAAAATAACTGATAAGACTGATAACTCTGATAGTCAGCATGTTGTAAATTGGTGCACAGAGTTATTTATAGTCTAGAAACTTCTTTAGCGTATTTATGAATGATTGCTCTCGGAAGGACATTTTTAAAAGCACGTTATAATTAAAAGCTTTCTCTATATAGCTTAGTAAAGGTGCAGCGCCGTGTCTACAGACTTGTTTTGCACTCAGTATTCTTCGAAGCTGATGGCAGACTAGAACCAACGCTACAGCGAATATATACATTTATATCCTTCATTCCAAAGTCTTCAGCAGGAAAGATGATAAACTTACGTGTAAAATTATGTGTAGCTGTTTGCACCAGTAATAACCGCTTTTAAAATAAACCCCTTTCCACTGGGATTGGATACATGGTATGTCAAGTCTTCTCATAAAAATTACTTGAAGCCCAGAAAGGATAATATTCGCAGTATGCTATAGAGCGTGGCAGTAAAAACGGCCAGCGCAGCAGATTCATATGGCTTAAAGTCAGATATAATATTATTTATTAAGGTTCTTCCTCACTAGAAACTCTTCACACTTGATGTCAAAACAGTTCTGCGTATCAATCTGAAGAATGGGTACTCAGAAGAAGATCTTGTGTCTCCTTGTTTTGAGGATGTTCAAGTTTCATGTTAAATAAGTTCGAACAGTTAGGTTATGAAACAAGAATCTTATAAAGCCTGACAGTTTCAGGAGATTCTTCTATATTACTGCAGAAAAGTCTTCAGAAATAACGCTGAGTGTTTCTAAGAGCTTAAACTAAGCTTATATTCATGCCAGTCAATCGAATTTCGATATGTATTAACGTTGATAAAAGTTTTTATACTTTTCAACAAAAGTTTTCCAATATTCCGAGATGCCAATATTGTTTTCGTTTACTTCTGAGCTTGTAATTAAGAAGTGATATATCTTATATCTGATTAAACGTCCCTGTAAGTCGTATCACACTGGACTTCTTTCGATGTTTGAAAGGGGTTATTTGCGAAGAGGGGAGTAATTTTACTAAATTTGCAATAAATTTCCTTTACATTTCTAGATACTAGTTGGATACTATCCAAGGGCTCTTTATTCTGAGAGAAATACATTTGAGGTTTGTAAAAGGGTTTATCGACCAGCTTTCAGTTTGTAACCTTTTCGACAGAAATTCTGAGCCTAGGGTTACATTTGAAATTTCTCGCCTATTACGAATAACAATCGTTGATTGAATAAAATTTAAAATTTAAAATTTAAAATTTAAAATTTAAAATTTAAAATTTAAAATTTAAAATTTAAAATTTAAAATTTAAAATTTAAAATTTAAAATTTAAAATTTAAAATTTAAAATTTAAAATTTAAAATTTAAAATTTAAAATTTAAAATTTAAAATTTAAAATTTAAAATTTAAAATTTAAAATTTAAAATTTAAAATTTAAAATTAAAATTTAAAATTCGCATTTATATTTATTATTAATAATTATTTTAAATTTAAAATTTAAAATTACTTAATAATTATTTTTTTAAATTTAAAATTTAAAATTACTTAATAATAATTTTTTTACATTTTAAATTTTAAATTTTAAATTTAATCCAAGAATTTTGAATCAGAACTATATTCATTCTTGATCATCAAATCGCTGCTTTTCGTTTCAGAATGGTGAAAGTTGATTTGAAGCAATAAATCGCAGTTGGTTACCTCAAACTCTATCGCGGTACTGGGTGGAAAGTTGGCTTTCTGAATATTTCTAAAAGTAAAAATAATTAGTTATCAATATTTAATTTTTGTATATCATATTTATCAAAAATGCATATCTCGGTCATATATTACAACAATATTTTTAAAATTTCTAAATGCATTATAACTGCCATTATTTTAAGAAGAAACTGTGCAAAAATATTGCACAGCTCAAAACTTAAAAAACATATATAAATAATGAAAATCTTCATATATAAAAGGCCGGTATCATGCTCCGCACCTCTTATCACTCAAACTGTAATTGTTTCCTATATTACAGTGATTTTCAAACTTTTTAGCATATTCAAAAATTTTTAAGTCTGAAAGTATGCACAGAAATTTTAAAATCATATATAATAAATGTTTTCATATAATTTGTATTTGTGTTTAAATCAAATAAATTTTTTTTGTTGTTCAAATAAATAAGAATGAACTACAAAAGTTTTCAAGTAGTTTGAAATGTTTCCGTTCACGTATGAACCAGAACTTACGCTCTCTTAATGTCTATATAAGATGCAATTTCCACCTGAATCTCCTATTATTTGTTTGTATGCACGCCATGCAGACTAATGCGCTCGTGAAAGACCATCACTTTATAAATATTTTTTTTCAAAAAAATTATAAATATTTTTTTTAAATACATGTTTTTTAATAAAAATAGAAAGATCAATTGAGTAAATTTCTCACAATTTTAATCATTTCATGTCTCACACTGAATAAATGCCAGCTTTTATTGCCAAAATGTGACTTTTTGAGGAGATCATAAGAAACTACACATACACACATGCGCTTATATGCACAGTTATTAATGTGTTTAGCAAAAAATGGGCAAACTTTCATAATAACCAAACTTGGCTAAAACTTGTTTTCTAATAACGACATGAACTTTCTTTTTGATTAAACGCACTATGAAGGACATTTTTCTTCAAATGACTATGTTCGCTTATAATATAAGAGGAGTAGGAGGCACGGTGCTGCAAACTAAGCTCTTGGCATATGCTTAACTAATTCATTCATTTGCCAAAAGAATCACTACCCACTACTTTATGTGTTCATATTTCTTTTCTTGAGCTGTAACTGAGACGACAACACTTTACTATAACATACTACAAACAAACATGTCTCGTGTGTGTGTGTGTAACAATCTGTTACAAACACTTTTACTTCCGGCCTATTTATTTAATATGACTTTATTAATATTTACTCTGGCTTCACTGAGCATAACCTCAAATCCACTTAACCCAAGGATATGTAGAAAACTACGTACGTACTACTTGCAAATGTACTGTAGTGAGTGATATCGCAGACTAGAGTAGAGTTGGGTAGTACAGTATATGTCACGTGGGACAGCATAAGTGAAAGTAGCTAGTGTGTTGCTGACATATCATATTGGCGACAGCTGTGTCAGTGGCAAGAGCTTTATGAGAGTGAGAGAGGGTTTAGGAAAAAGGTAGACAAACTTTTGCTGAGGAGAAAGCTGAGCATAACCTGGTGTGATGGTGTCAAAAGGTCGACATTGTGCTAAAAGAAAGTGCTTTTACTGATAGTCATGATGTTATTTTAATAATATAAACATATCAAAGGATAGTTGAAGTGACAAGAAAAAAAAAAGAAACAAAAAAATTTAAAACACAAATGATTTTCCGATTACCTTTGCCTTGACTTTGGAACTTGATAAGCTTTATTATGTTGTCATTATTTTAAATTAATTAAAAATTTGTAAAAACAATAAAATCAGATACTTTTAAAAAGCTTTAGAAGCTAGACGGACGTTTCGATGTGTGTGACAAAATTGTCTTTAATCATAACATATCATGTCTGCAAATTGTTTTTTTCTGTACAAGCACATCCCCATTTTACCTTTTTTTTCGAATTTTGAAGATGTTTTATAAGATGTTTGCTGTGAAAATTGCTCATACTAAGAAAAGTATTTAAAGAAACTTTATTGTTTTTTTTTGAATATTTTTGATACGTTACACAAAAATATAAAAATTTTTCAAACATTAAAATATCCATGAGTTCAAAAGGTAAGCAAAGGGGTCTTTTGGGTGTAAAGCCCCTCCCAATGAAAGAAAAATATAAAAAAAAATGTATTAAATTAATTATAAAGAACTATTTATATAGGATGTAATATTTTAAGCATTTTTTTATTGTTTTTATTTATTGTCAAAGTAAGTTCAAAAATAAATACATACAACCCCCAAAGTTTTTAGCAGGGTGATACCTGATGACTTCACTTATATATTAAGGCGTCTCACGCTCCATAGACAAAAAAAAAGTTACGCAGCACGGCTGGTCAAAATAATTTCTGGTGTACGTTATGATGATTCTCTAAATAATTCGACTTTAGTTATAGCCAACCATGAGCTGGAATGGTTTGAAATAACCTCTTAAATTGGAGTTTTTTGTAAAAATAATGGCTGGTGTGGTAGTCATCAGATATTAGAAAACGCTCAAAAATAAAAGTAATAGAAAATGTCTTTAAATCTGCTTTAAAAAACTTTTAGATTTTTTCGGCGGACCAAAGAAAATGCGAATTTTTATGGCTATTTTCATATTATTTTCACTTAAGTTCAAATGACTTAATAATTTTTTATGAGGTTCTAGTTTACAAGATACCGTTGGAAAGGTCTTGGAATGCTTCTGCCGAAATTTGCTTAAATTGAAATAATTAAAACTAATATGTTTAAAAAATCATATATTTGAACAAAAAAAAAAAAAAAAACAGAAAAAAGGATTAAAGCCGCATTAAAACTAATTTAAGTTATTGAAATTCAGTGAAAAAATTTTAAAAAAAATACAAAACATTCATGAAAATTCACAGGATTTTTGGTCTCACGGATAAAATTTTATATTTTTTGTTGCAGATTAAAATAATTTTTTTATTACTATGTTTTCTGATCATTTCTTTATTTCAAACTAGAATACCAGCCAATATTTTTACAAAAACTCGATTTTTAGAAATTATTTCAAACTAGAGATGGGCGCGTGTCACGAATTTTGACGTGATCGTGAGCGAATCAATAAAAAATCACGAACAATTCGTGATCGTGCGTGATTGAATTTTTATTGTGCGTGAGCGTGCCTGACTTAAATTTATTCGTGTCACGACTTGTGTACCAACATTTTTCAAACCTGTGCCAAATTTCGTAATGATGGTTTCTTATGATTTTGCTACCAATTGCATAAAAAATGCAACACTGTAAACTTCTAAAGAAGCGACAACAACTAACTTCGCTCTCTTTACTTATTTTGCGAAACGTCAGCCACAACTTGAAGTAATTTTGGTAATTATACCCTAAACCTGAAAGGTCAGGGTATATTAACGTTGTGCAAACGTTTGTAACGCATAGAACGAAGCGAGTCCTGTATAGAAAAGTATATATATTCTTGATCAGCGTCACCACGTGAGTCGAGCTATCCATGTCCGTCCGTCCGTCTGTCGGTCCGTCCGTCCGTCCGTCCGTCTGTGTGTTGTCCGTATACACAGGATAAGAAGAAGGAGTTGAGATAATTGAATGAAACTTGCCACACATAGTCAAATGAACCCAAAAATCTTCACTATTGAATATTTTTGGAATCCGCCCATGGACCCGCCTACCTCCCATACAACGCGAAAATTGAAAACTGCATAACTCAGCTCATAGTTAGCCTACAATAACTAAATTTGATATGTGTGTGTCTTATATCAACACAAAGATGTCTACTAAAAATAGACGTCATCCGCTTACGGACACGCCAACCTCCCATACAACCCAAAATTGAAAACGCAATAAATTAGCCTCTGTTTAAGCTACATAGCTAAAATTTGACATGTATGTTTTTTATGACAAGACAAAGATTTTATTGAAAAATGGACGTCATCCGCTCACGGACACGCCCACCTCCCATTAAACCCAATAATTGAAAACGCAATAAATAAGCCTCTGTTTAACGTACAGAGCTAAAATTTGGCATGTATGTTTTTTAGGACAAAACATAGATGATTTTGAAAAATGGACGTCATCCGCCTACGGACACGTCTACCTCCCATACAACCCAAAAAGTTTAAAACTCAATAAATAAGGTTATGTTTGTCATAGAAAAATTAAATTTGGTATGTATGTATTTTATATCAAAACTAAGGTGTGTTAAAAAATTGGGAGTAATCCGTCCATAAACACGCCCACCTCCCATAGTGAAAGCACAATACAGGCATTAACTGTGAGCTACAGGAATAAAACTTGGTATGTGTAAATTTTTCATCAACATTTAAATGTATATATAATAAAGGCTTCATCCGCCCACGGACACGCCCATTTTTTGTGTTTTTGAAAAGTGGGTTTAGGGTATTTCATAGTCGGCCTAGACCGACTTTAGATTTTCTTTACTGGTTTTAAATACAAATAATAAGCTGAGAAATTTTATCAATTTTCTATTTATAGTGCTGTATCTACCTCTCTGTTGCTTCTGCTCCTTCCTGTATGCTGGCTTTACCAGAGGTACTCTAAATACAAATACACTAAATACACTTTTAATAAAAACTTATGTGCATTCTTCTTCCTATAAAACGTATTGGTAAGAGCTCGTGAGTAAAATATAGCATCGTGATCGTGATCAAAAAACTTATTTTTCAGCGTTAGCGTGCGTGATTAGAAGAAATCGCATCGTGATCGTGCGTGATCGTGATCCAAATATTATTTTTGATCGTGAGCGTGCGTGATTAGACGAAATCACAACGTGAGCGTGCGTGATCGTGAGTAAAAATCACTCATGCGCCCATCTCTATTTCAAACAATCCCAGTTCATGGGTGGTTAACGCTAGAGTCGAAATATTTGGGGATTCATCGCAGCATAAAACAAGGATTATTTTGAACAACTCTGGCGAACAACATTTTTTCGTGAAGCGCTTTATTTTACATACATATAAAGATTTGCATTTTTAATTATTTTGTTTTAAGTTTTCTATGCAAATTACAATATTGTAATAATTGAGTACACTTTTCTAAGAAGTTTTTATTTGTAAGTGCTTTCGTGGTTATCCATAAATCTCCCACACTATGTCCGAGCATTACCATATATGGTCAACTCCATTTTCAAAGCAAAAGTGAGTACAATTTTTATTTAAAGCGTTACATCAACTTCATGTGGTTCACTCATAAGCTCAATTTTGACATAATTTTTCCAGGAGTTCGACTGGTATTTCACCAATGGCAGCTGTAAGGTTGTCTTCAAGGGTTGTTATTCTGGCTGGCTTGTCCCTATACAAGAGAGACTTCACATAGCAACAACAAGAACAAATTGGCCATTTCAGTCATTGAAAGTACTCAGCTTGTTATGATCAGTTTGTATGATAATTGACTGAGAACGGGATCTACATGTTTTTTGCCAACTACAAATGGCTAAAGTTCATGTTCTGAAGAAGTTAAAGCTTCGCATTAATTACTTTCTGAGGTTTGCCATTCTCTGCAGAGAGGTGACAGCCGAACAGAAAAATTTATATCTATTGGAATTTTTGCCCGAGGTGAGGATTAAACTCGGAATTCATTAGTTCGCACGCTACACACTTAGCACGCACGACCACGGCAGCCACTTTACGTAGGACCACAAAACGGTCTAGTTTGATCAAATCGCATTATTATGTCGGCCATAAACTTAATTAATTGAATTTAATTGCTTACTACACGGACTGAAAAAAATGGACTAAAATTAAGTTCAAAGCGTTCTTAAATAAAATTAGCTCAATAGAGCTCAAAACCATCTCAAAATAAGCTATTCATGTACGTAGTTTATGCCAGAAATTGGGTTTGAAATTTTTTTTGATAAACATGTCAGTTTGTGTTTAATAAGTGTCATCTTGGGCTTGATCATAAAAATTAATTTTTGTTGTTGTTGTTTTTGCTCATCAAAAAAATAAGCAATCGAACGGCATAATTCTCAGTTGGTTTTTGTTGCTGTTGGTATAAAAGTTTATAAAAGTGCAGAACATAAATTACAAATTATATTTTCCTGTTCGAATTGGATCAAATATCTAATTTGGACAATGAAAATATAATTTTGAATGTGCGTCTGGTAGTCGTTTTTTTCGGTTTCTTTGATGCCTGAGCCTCTTACATTTTGTTATCTTTTGCCTTGCATTATTAAAATGTCGCAAACCCAAAATTTCTTAGGTAGACATATGAGAGCATGTTTACTTGTTTTATTCACAATCCATAAATGACATGCATTGAAATAAATAAGCATTTTTTTTTTTGTAAATCAATACCAAAATGTCATAATTTGGGCCCAAGTGAGCATATTAGCTTTTTGACGAACAATCCAAAAATCCCATATATAATGCACAAATGAGCGTGTTAATTTTATTGATAAACGATGTTTCTACTGATAAACGAACAATCCAAAAATCCCATATATTATGCACTATTATTATGTTAATTTTATAACATATGCGATAAACGATCGCATTATGGTTTGATATCAAGAATATTATGGCTAAGATCAGAATCACTTCCAAAATAAATTGATTTGGTATTGTTTTCAGCTCAAATTTCTCTCCGTGTAAACTCGCCTTATGAGGTCCATGACATCGCGTGCCGTGTGGCATGTGACAACGTTTTATTGAAACAACACGTCAACCAACGCCAATTCCTCCAGTTTGGGCATAAAATAGTCGGTAGTCATCGCACGGTACCTTGCTTCATTGTCTGTAAGGTTGCATTTTTCATTATTTTCGATTTTAAAAATTACTGCCCAATGATGTTGTCGGTCTACAAACCGCACTAAATAGTGCACTGGCTGCTCTTCAGTCCAAATTCGGCAATTCTGTTTTTGACTTACACTTCGAGCCAAAAATGTGCTTCGTTACAGAAGACAATTGATCTTCGGTGGATCTTCGTCCAACTTTTCTAAACTTTAAACCCTTTTCACCAAAAAAATAAGGTTGTGGTAAGTCATCCGACTTTAGTTCTTGCCCCAGCTGTATTTTGTTTGGTTTCATACCGAAGTCTTTATGTGAAATATTCGGTCACAATACCTTGAATATTTCAAATGTTGCGAGAGTCGATTTTGACGACCTTAAAAGAGATGTTATTTGCGAAACACAGATCACAAATGTTAATAATAAAATTCAATGATTTGCAAGCTAACTAAAGGTCTGCAGCGAGCCATCCATTCTACTTGTACAAACAGATTTAATAAGTAATAACCTGATATTATTGATACAAATACAATACAAAGTAGAACTGAACATACTTTTGTTTGTTTTGGATTGAACAGAGAGCGTATCATCTCTTTCTCTGGCTATCATTGTAGTGTAAGCTTGTTTTCTCTTAATCTATTCCACTAAGCGAAGTAACTGTTTTAACTCTTTTTTTAAATGAATATATCTGTTCAATATGATAATTTTACTCTCTTTTACCTGATCTACGTTATTTTAAATATAAATATTCCATGCATACTCAATGCTTAGAGAGCGAAAGAGATACATGTAGATACTGTGGCGTAGCTAGGGTTGGTGGTATCCGGGGCCGAAACTAAATTGTGCACCCCGGTTTGTTTAGAAGGTTTTTAGAAGGGCTTAGAAGGTTTTTTTTTATAAAATAAGTCTATGAATCTAACTGCATATTTTCGAATCAACCTCTACAAAAATGAAAATCAAATAAAAAATTAAAATAATATATATAAAAATTCATTTATAAACTTTTTCATAATTTTTATCAATTTCTTTAAAGAATCTATATTAATCTCTGCTTCAACTTTGATAGAAAAGACGGAGGTCTGTAACATTTGATTGCCTTATTCTCGACCATAAATATCACAGTGATACCAAATTGATATCAGAAATTTGTTTCATACTCAGTAGCAACATAATTCCCAAAGCAAACTCGCTCAGGCTGAAAAAGGTCAAGAGTCATGAATGGCCCAAAAAGAGCTGACAATTATAAGAAATTTTCATGCTTCACATTTGGTGATTAAGAACAAAATTAAATATTAATAATTAGAAAATTTTTTAAGGAACTGTGCATCTTATCTTCTCTTATAAACTTTTTTTTTATAGTGTTTGTTGGTTGATTTGAACATTATAATAATTATTTAAGTAAAACAAAGGAGTCAGAAATTCATCTGGGTTTTCCATCTTAAAGTTTTTAATAGACACCTTCAAAATAAAATAAAAAAAATATCAGAATGCCATACAATTTTAATTGAACGCCATTTATTTAATTTAAATAAAAAACTGCAATGATTTTAAATCAATTTAATTTTTTTAAGAAATTTTATAAGCAAGTAAAAAGTTGATTAATGATTAGTAGTAGTTTTATGTAACACTGTACCCAGAACATATTACTATTCAAAATTATGTTCTAGCAGGTTAAAAGCTGTGAGTAAGGTTTGTTTCATAATGTCATAAAATCACAAAATCATAAAGTATATTTTTATTCTTGACATTTATGAGATGAACACATTTTTCTAAAAAGTTCTGAAGAAATGTATTGCTTACAATACAGCTGACGCCTCCATGCATCATACTCTGAAAATCATGCAGATTTTCGAAACAAAATAGTTTTAGAATTGCCTACTGTAGTAGCAAGTTTGAACACTTCTTAACCTGAATATAAGAGTAAAATAGTACTTTTTTAAAAAACTTTATGGAATATAAAAAAATGTTTTGACATTTTTCCTTTTGTAGGTACTCCATCTCATCATGAAAATTTTATTATAATTTGTTTGGCAATTGCATCCCTAACCAATGAAAAATTACATACGAATTGACTTGGGGTCTAATATGAGCGTTAACCCTAGAACTGTATCGCGGGGTGAAAAAAACACCCCAGTTGGTTTAAATCTCGCGCCAGATACAAACGTCTTACGTTTACGGCCTGGGACCGTTACCATAATTCTGTTTCAGCGTCTCCACTTCATTAGCCGTACTTGTTTTAATAAAAAAAAAATTTTCTGCTTTCAATATTGGTTAAAAAATAACAACAACAACTCATTGGAATAAATGCAGGAGAGATTTTTTTAAACGTTTTATCCAAGATCTAACAATTCCTCATATCCAGAGGAGGAAAGAGTTGACGAGTCTACCACGCCAAGAAGTATTTTGCATTCAAGAGGTATTGGATGATGGGACAATACGACGAAAAATAGGTGAAACAAGAAGACAGGGAAGATGAGTTCATTGTCCCTGAATCATCGACAGAAAATATGGAATGAAATGGTTCAAGTGTCAGGCCTTCGTGTGTCCAGACCATAGAGGTGTTAGCTGTCAGGAGTGTGGTGAGCAAGAATGAGAGATAAAAATCAAGTTGAAAATGTTTAATGATAAATTAAATATTCTTCTCATTCATTGTACTTTATAATTTCAAATAGAGATGTTTTTTTTTTCAATTTGAACGAAATTCTTACACTGAGGGAAAAATGTGTTAAAATTCAATGAAATTGTGTTCATATCTAACGAATTTGTTTTTGAAATAGAGCTTGAAACAAATTCATTAAAATTAAACACAACTGTTTTTTAAGTTACATTCAAAACAAAAGTTTTTGTTTTTAAAACAATTTTTTTGTTATGAAAAACAAATATGACACAAAAATTTTAAAATTTAAAACAAAGATTTCAACGCATATTTTTTCGGTGGCATTCTTTTAGCTTTTCCAAATTCTTAGCATCAGAATCACAACCAGCTACCTCCGGGACGCTCCGAATGCCAACTGTTAGCTCCATTCGATGAAGTTTCCATTGAAATAATTTAATAAATAATTAATTAGTTTTTATTTTATTATATGTTCGACATTTGTCAAACCAATTCAAAAAATTCAAAAATTTTCATTGTGTTCAAATTTTTGTTTATTTTTTCAAAGAATAATGAAAGAAAATTAAAAAAAAAGAAAGAAGTTTATAAGCTGTTCAAAATTAAACACACTTGTTTTAAATTTTATTTTGTAGAAACGCAAAGGCGTTAAATTTCTATTTTAAAACTTTTTGTTTAATTTTAAAGTATGTTTTTTTTTCTCAGTGTATTAATTGTAACGATCTGTGCTGCAAAAATCGTTTTCCAAATTCTTGCTATTTGCGCACTTTGATTTCTCAAAATAAACAGCATTTTTGGAAAATTGACCAAAACCACTATAATACCCCTTAAATATAGTATCTTCCCTTTAGAACCCCGTTGAAATTACTCGATTTACTCAAAAACTCACTGAGATATCGTAATTTTATCAAAAAATAAAATTTTTGCTAGTTTTTCACGTTTTTTGCCCTTCTTGGTCAATATTCCCGGACCCTCCAAATTTTTGACCAAAACAATTAAGTTCACTTGATTCTTGATCAAAAGACAAAAAAAATAAGCCGCCATGGAACCATCAAACTCACACTGTGCCCGAGATACGGGCCCTTGAAAATTCTGGTGTTTTTTCACTCCGCGTTACAGGAATAGGCAAAAAAAAAATAGCGATTCTGTTCTAGGGTTAATATTGAACAAAATTTTATATAAAATTAAAGTTTGTCTCATTAAAAACGAAGTCCTGGTGATGGTAAAAAATATTTTCATTCACTTTTGCACCATCTTGATATTCAAAACATAAAACCGCAGTCATTAAGGTGTGTTCTTTTTGTATTAAAAAAAATCAAAAATTATGTGATAAAAAGTTATTTTGCCAAATTTTGCCCCGGGCGGACCTACAAAAAATTAGGTATAAATAATATAAAATTTTTATCAAAATTTTGTTTTTTATACCCTAAACCTGAGAGGCCAGGGTGTATTAACTTTGAGCAAACGTTTGTAACGCATAGAACGAAGCGATTCCAGTATAGAAAAGTGTATATATTCTTGATCAGGGTCAACTCGTGAGTCGAGCTATCCATGTCCGTCCGTCTGTGTGTTGTCCGTAAACACAGGATAAAAAGAAGGAGTTGAGATAATTGGATGAAACTCAGTACACATAGTCATATAAGCCCAAAGATCTGCACTATGGAATATTTTTGGAATCCACCCACGGACACGCCTACCTCCCATACAACGCAAAAATTGAAAACTGCATAACTAAGCTCGTAATTAAGTTACACCAATAAAATTAGGTGCGTATGTACTTTATATCAAAACAAAGATGTTTTCGAAAAATGGGTGTCATCTGCCCATGTCCATCTCCCATACAACCAAAAAATTGAGCAATCAATATATAAGCTTCTGTTTAACCTACAGGGATAAAATTTGGTACGTATGTTTTTTTTCACAAAACGAAGATGTTTTTGAAAAATGGACGTCATCTGCCCACGGACACGCCCGCCTCCCATACAAACCAAAAACTTGAAAACTGCACAAATAAGCTTGTTTGTCTTATAGAGATAAAATTTGGTATTTTTTTTTTTTTTTGTACAAAATCTAAGACATGTACAAAAAATGGGCGTGATCCGCTCACAAACACGCGCATCTCATATAACCCATAATATTGCAAATACCATAAAAAGGTTTATTCATTGTCTACAGGGATTAAACTTGGTATGGGAGGGTTTTATTTCAAAACTAAGGTGTGCCCACAAAATAGGCGTCACCCGCCCACGAACACGCCCACCTCCCATACAACTTTCAATATTGAAAATACCATAAAAAGATTTGTATTTACCTTACAGGGATTAATCTTTGTATGAGGGAATTTTATATCAAAACTAAGGTGCGTACAAAAAATGGGCGCCACCCGCCCATGAATACGCCATACTCCCATACAACCCACATTAGTGAAAAATGTTAAAAATTACAAACGAATTACAAAGTCCATGTACTTTGAAAAAATAAGAATTTAATTACGTTTGTTTAAGTATATCAATGTATATTTCAATATGATAGGAGGTTTAGGGTATTCCATAGTCGGTCTGGACCAACTTTAGAGTTTCTTTACTTGTTTATAATCGTAATTTTTTTCTTATAGAAACTTTGAAGGTGCCATTCTCATGGTTTGGGGGAGCATTTTGTTTTGAATTAGCTGTACCTTGGAATTAGCTGAGTACAGTAAGCTTTTTTGAATTAATTTGTTGCCATTTTTGTGCGAAGAAAAAAAATGGGTATTTCAACAATATAATGCTTCGGTTCACAAAAGTTGGATGGCTTGAGGGAAAAAACTCGTAACTTTAAAATGGTCTGTTAACTCATCTTACATGAATCCAGTATAGAATGTTTGAGACTGCTTTGCACGTAAAATTTATGCAGAAAAGAAGTAATTTGTTTACGTTTTGGAGATAAGTAAAAGCTGGTGTGATTGTGGCTAAGACTCACCATCGACGGTATAACTTCAAAAATTAATAATAACTATGCCAAATTCAATTTTTGAACTAATCACAAATAGTTCAGCTACACACTATAAACAGCATTTTTCAATTTTTCCTTTTTTTTTGCCGATTTGATATTTTCTTTGTACAATAAAGGAAGCGATTATAATTATTTATCACTCAAATAGCATACTTTTAAATATATCGGGGTAAATAAAATGACCGTGGCATGCAGGTTAAGTGTGTGGCTTAGCATGCTCGGAGCCCGGGTTCGATCCCCAGCCACGGCGAAAAAGTTTTTTCAATAAAAAAATTTTTCTGATCGGTCACCACCTCTCTGCAGACAATGGCAAACCTCAGAGAGTAAATAATGCCATGTAAAGCTTCTTGAGAACATGAACTTTAGCCGTTCGGAGTCGGCATAAAACATGTAGGTCCAGTTCTCGGTCAATTGTGTGCAAACATTTAATAACACACACAACACAATTGATCATAAGAAGCTCGGTCAAAGTCCTTTCAAGGGCTGAAATGGCCATTTGGTTTTTTTTTTTTTTTTTTTAAATAAAATGACCTTGTTTTTGTTTTTCTTTCTAATTAATATTTTTCAATGATTCTTTTTAAGTGTCTGTACACTGAAAAAAAGGGGGGGGGGGGGCGTTATAGTAATACACTGACAGATACAGTTGCGGTCAAAATAATAGTAGTGTCAAATATGAAAAGTGATCAAGCACAGAATTTTGTAAACAAGCCTTTTTTACTCGCCTCGGCTGTTTTAAACTGTTAAATGGTGAGTATGCATTAGAGTGTATCGAAAATCTGACCCCCAATTCCGGTACCAAAATTAAATAGTACATGAAAAATCCTGTCGATTGGTATACTTTGTTTTTATTTGAATTAATTTTGGCGTCCCCCGAAATGCATTTTTGTGTATTTTTTATCAACTTTTGTACTGAAGACCCATTAATGGTTAATTTAAAAAGAAAATCAAGCTAATCCATTAATTCCTTTCATATAAAAACACAGAACTGCAAATTTTCATCCCTGTTGGCAATTGCTCTGACGAGATAGAACAGTTTTTTCAACGTGAATCTACTTGTTATTTAATATTTGATATGTTTTGATTTTATGTATGAAAGTATTTTTTAAGCTCGTCACAGAGACGTCAGTGGCTGCTGCTTCTGCAGACCGAAGAAAAGGAATAATGTTTTCTATGTTGGAGGGCCGTTCAAAAAGGCCGAAATTCGAAACAAAAAGGGATTTTTATTCCTTTACAGGATCTAAAAAAATTTTTGTTATTATTTGGTTAACTGTAATAGTTTAAAAAAATACGTTAGTTTTGCATTAAGCAATCGAAAAAAAAACAAAAGTTTAAAAATACTTTCATACAACAAATAAAAACATATCAAATATTAAATAACAAGTAGATTTACTTTGAAGAGAACTGTTATATCTCGTCAGAGCATTTGTCAACAGGGATGAAAATTTGCAGTTCTGTGTTTTTATATGAAAAGAATTGATTGATTAGCTTGATTTTCCTTTAAAATCAACCATTAATGGGTCTCCAGTACAAAAGTTGAAAAAAATAGTAGCATTTTATTCATACATACAAATTTGAAAAATTATTTTATAAATGCACAAAAAAGTAAGCATTGAGCTTTTTTTTTCAGTTTATATAAAAACAAAATTTAGTTGTGCCGTATTTTTCCAGAATTGGGGCGAGGAAAACATTGTTGTATTTAAAAGCGGAAATTGATAAAAAAATTAATTTATGAGAAGAAAACATAGAGAGAGCTTGAAAATCTGCTCAAATCTTCACCAACCATGATTTGCAATGCCATAAAATATAATAAAAAACCAGAGACACGTGGTCGCAAGACAGTTATGACGGTGCAATTGATTAAACGAGTAGTACGGTACTATAAGGCCAATCCATTTGCCCCTGCAGTACAAATATAAGAAGAGCTTAAGGCGGTCTTCTCATTCAAAACCCGTTTTTTGGACCCTTTTTTAAAAAATTCTTATTTGAAAACGCAAAGAATAATTGAAAACTATTTATTGTATTACAAAAGTTTCAAAGTAAATAAAAAAATATTTTTTTGCCTCGATACGTGGGCTGTTCAAAAAGTAATGAGACTTCAAAGTTGGTGGTGAAAAAATAAGGTGTCGTCACGGCGGCCACGATTCCGGGTCTCCGGAGCGTCTGAAATGAAAAAAAAACGGGGTTATAATCAGTATAGATGTAGTTCTGGGGTGAACCTCAAACTTAATTTTGTGATGTTTTTTGACAAAATGGCGGCCATTCAAAAAAAAAAATTCAATTTCGGGCTTTTTTTTTTTTAGTTTAGTGTAAAAAAAAAATAGTAAAAAATTTTTTAAAATTATGGTCGAGGTTCACCCAAGAATGGTGATAATTTTGCGTCGATTTCACTTTGGTTAATGAAAATCGGTTCAGTTGAACTGGAGATATCATGGCCGCCAGTTCGAAAAACGTGGTTTCGAGATAAACGCGTTTAAAGTTTAAAGTAATGACCTTGAAGACGCAGACCTTGCTTCACAAAAAAGGCTGTATCTTCTAAAGTATATCGAATTTCTAAAAATCCTTTTAGGGGCATATTCACAACTACCCAAGCTATAAATAAATGCAAAAAAAAGTTGCTCAATGAGAAGACCCCCTTAATGTAGCGCAAGTATTCGTACTTGACGTAGACTCCTTAAGGAACAATATTTAATTACGCATGGTCCTCGTTAAGTGCCACTTTTAACCATGAAGTATGTTCTAAAAAGGATTCAGTAAGCAGAAATCATTCTTCGTAGTCAAATGAAAAATTAAGGAACATTTGATGGTGGGACGAGTTCAAAATTGTAATGAACGGTGGTAAAGGGTCTCGTCAATATGTTCGACATCCCAAAAACTAGTCAAGTCAACCGGAAGTATACCACAAAAACCTTTAAGCACGGTGGTTAAAAAATCATGGCTTAGACATGATTTCCTTTCCATGGTGTTGGTCCAATTTATTGTAAAGAAGCATTAATAGATTAACATCTTTACGTCAAAATGTAACAGTAAACTATGGTTCTGTATGCTCAAAAAGAGTTGCCACTAATATGGGTTTATAAATAAGATAACCTCACGAAACATACGAGAAAACTTGCAAAGAAGTAGTTCTTGGATAATCGGATCGAGCTCTTGGAGTGGCCCGCTCAGTCGCCGGATCTAAATACGATTGAAAATTTGTGGTGTGATGTTAAAAAGGGTATTGCTGACTCTAAACTTTCAGATAAACATCAGCTTTGGGAAGAGTTTGAGCCAATTTGTACTCCATACCTATCAAGACATGTCAGGATCTTGTGAACTCGTTGCTTCGTCGTTGATAAACATTATTTGCTAAGAAAGGTCATACAACTAAGTATTAATCACAAGAAAGAATTACAACTTATCTGAACTGTGAAGTCAATTACCAAATTTTTTGTTATTTTTCTATTTTTGTTGAACTTTTTATAATCACTACTATTTTTTTGACCGCTGTAATATGACGCAAGTGGCAAATATTTTAAGTTGTTTTGAACTAAAAGCTTGGTTTTGTTCAGAGTTCTTGTTAAATTAAAGATAAGATGTGGAGACAATTAATTCTTAAAAAAAAATATTAAATCCAATAATGTAGGAGTTTTATTTTAAATTGTGGGCAGAACCTATTTTTTGACCGCAGCTGCAGGTCAGTTTGAAAAAGTGCTGAACTAATTATAACAGTCATTATATTAACTTAATTATAGAATGCTTTCTAACAAGCTATTTCTGCAATTTCTAAAAAATTTTAAATTAATCTTAGAAATTTGTATTGAAAGTATTTTTTTTTTCTTGGCAATATTTAATAATTTTGATTTTGATTTATAGACTTCCGTATTACCCACACTTTAATAGCTTCTTATCAAATACATTAACTCACATTTGAACTTGTTATAATGGCAAAAATCTGTTATCTTTAGTAAATTTAGAGCCATTATTGAGGAGTGTGGAGGAAGACAAAAGCAACATTCGCAACTTGCGAAACGCCAAAAATGATAAATCATCGGTTTTTGTGGCTTTCAGCAAAGGGATTAGACAATTATTAGACATACACACACACACAAACACAAAACACACGCATATAATCACAATAAAGTACACCTTATTCACATATGATAACCATATCTAAACACAAACACACATAGTCATATACAGACACACATTCAAAACACACACACACACACACACACACAGCACGGTTGTGGCAATTAATTATTTTATGACACTTTTTACGTTCAGCGCTAAAGTTAAATAAGCCAAAAAAAAAAACATCACACCCACCAGCAACAACAAACTTAGCAAATATATGTAAGTATGTGTAGCATGCTATCTCCACGCCCACTTCTATCTACCCTTATCAAACATACGGAAATAGAAAGCAGCCTAAAATCTTTCCTATCAATTACAAGTTCTTTCTTTATGCGCATTCTTTGGTGTTGATTGTGTTTTGTTGAAACTCATACATCGAACATGGCTTTTATTATGTCTTAAATACACGTCAGTAGGTTTTAGTTATGTATTGTAAATGATGATATATGAGGTTATAACTAATTATTTACCAGACATTGGGGAGTGTTGTTTTGCTTTTTTTAGAATTTTTTTTTTTTTTTGCTTTTCTTTAAGAATTTTTTTGCACTTAATTTCATTTCAAGTCTTATTTGCTCTATAGCTGCGTGCTGTAATCGATTGTATTAGAATGTGAAAATAATTTTTTCAATTTATTATCGATACATATATGCCAAATATTCTTATAAATTATTTGTAGAATTTTAGCATGTGTTTTTTGGGTGATTTAGTATGTCATGAAATGATTTAATTATTATGAATGGTTTAGATCGAAGATTGGATTTCTTATACAAAATTTCTTTTATTTTTAGTCTTATACTACGAGAAAATTGTCTTAAACATAATTAAAGAAACTTTGCTGAATAAATTGAAATCTGTTTTTAGAGAAAAATATTTAAAGAAGAAGAGAGAATAAAGAAAAATTTTCCACAGGCAGTTATTGGATAAGACCTCAACTTCAAGCGTACAAACATTTATTTCATTTCATATCTTATAAAATTTTGAATTTGCAATCGTATAAAATTTTTCAATGTGTTGAGTTGTAAAAATTAAGAAAATGTAAATGAATACCTCAGGTTAATCAAAGTAGGTACCTGCAATCAGCAACAAACAAAACTTCAATGCTTTCAAACCTTTGATGTATGCCTGACTGAGTCTTTGACACTAGAAGCAATCATTCAACATGTTGAAAAATACTTCAGTTTTATGTGGTATTATTCTCAATTTGCACATGTTGTAGAATACTCCTTTGAGAAATCCTTTGTTAGTACCTACTTTGAAACAGTTAAGAAATTGTTTGGTTCATTCTTGCATAAAATGGTAACAAAATTAGAGTGAGAAAAATACATAAAAGTGGTTAAGGCACTCAAAACTTTGAAAAAGAATTAAATTATATAAATTTTATTTCTGCGCAAAAAAAAAAACAAAATTAATAAGAACATGTACGAGATGATTCACATATCAATTAATGCTTTAATGGTGAATTTCTTTAACCCTCATCGGTCCCTCAGACCCATAACCCAAAAAGGTTCTTTATGTATGCGCGCGCATACATACTAAAAACATTAAAAAGAAATAAAAACACCACAAACTTTATGAATAAAATTGAAAGATTATATATTACTTTTATGAATAAAGTTATGGAAAAAAGCTATTTGCCAAAAACTCATGTCAATTGGTTAAGGTGTAATATCTTTTTTACTAAATTTAATTTTGAATTTGTTTGCGCGCGCATACATACCGATGAGGGTTAATATTTTTTTTATGAAAACCAAGCAAATTAAAAAATTCATTAAGTATTTTTGGTAATATAAAATTTTACCTTTTAAAAGGTAAGGCAGTATTACCTTATTAAAAACAAAATAAATAAAATAAAATTATTTCTAAAAATACTTTAAATACTCAAGTTTATGTTTAAAAATTTTCAAACATTAAATTACAACTCATAATTTTGGAACTCAGGTATGTTAATCTCTCGTGAAAGTACTTGCCAAAACTAGAAATTCTATGTTAACGTTCAAATAAGAAATTTACGATGTCATCCATATTGCGTTGAGCTTGCAAGTAGTATACCATGGCGTATACGTGACCAATAACTGATAAATCTTTATATTGAATTATTGTTACGTATACGACATGGTAGCTTCTTTGAACTATAGTTTGAACTAATAAACCTGTTGCCGAATTCGAGCAATTCAATAAAAATGAAATGTTAGAAACATTAAAGACGTTTAATATATGATATTCTATTCAAGAAGTTTTTTCCTCAAAAACGATTATTCAGTCTCAATAATAATATAAAAGATCATTATCTGAATGCTTTCAATTAAAACGAATCATCTGACACTAAATTTTTTAATGTAATTGTCAAAATATGAAGATGAATATGTAATACGAGGACTTACACTCATATTACTAATGAAACAAACATTATAACTATTCGTAAACATCGCAGCTAAATTTTTCAAGCTATAAAACATAACTAATATTAATAAAAACGAAGTAAAAATAGATATAAGACCAAAATAAAACTAAGATGTAATTAAAAAATTAATAAAAAATACTTACAAAACATCTACAACATCAATTTATAACACATTTTGATGAAAAAACCAAAAAAAAGTTTTTTTGAAACCGTTAAAATTTGACTGAGCTGTTTGCTCGGAAAGTGGAATTTTTGATTTCACAGTGCGACACGAAAAAATAATTTCAAATATCTCAATAGTTTCTAGTAGTGCATTGTCTATATATTATGTCCTCATACTTAGTTTTATCGGATTAGGTCAAATAAGAGAGAAATTCAAGGTCAAATTTCACCTTTAAGTCACCAATTCTTTCTTATAACTCTTAACCTAAATTCAAATCCTATGAAGTAACTGCATCTTAATATTTGCAATGAATGGATCTTTACATTTGGAGACCATTTTTTGCTCAAAAAGTTACGTAAGGGGGTTAATTTTTTCTTCGAAAACAAGGCTTTTTTAAAATAAAATGTTGAAATTATGTTGAAATTACATATTTACGCTCATATCTATAAAACGGTAACTCTTTCGGTAAAGATGTTAAGAAAAGTTTTGAAGAAAATTGTTAGCTCTATAATTTTCATCTGAATGATTTTACTCTAGGGCTTACATTAACGAAGTTACCATCTTCGGGTATCTTTGAATCCGAATATCTTTGGATGCGCATATGTAATTGTACTGATCTTTCCAGAGGTGGTTTATTTAATTTTACTTAAGGTGTGTGCAAAAATTCAGCAAAATCTGATTGTTTTTGAAGACAAATACAAAGTAACTGAACTATTGAAAATTTTGTTTTTTATTATAAAAAGGCCTGTTTTCGAAGAAATAATACCGCCTTTCTTAACTCTTTGAGCAAAAAATGGTCTCAAAATGTAAATAACCATCCATTGCAAATACTTAGAGAGAGTTACTACACAGGATTTGAATTTAGTTTAAGAGTTATAAGAAAAAATTTGTGACTTAAAGGTGAAATTTGACCTTGAATTTCTCTCTTATTTGACCTAATCCGATAAAACTGAGTATTAGGGCATAATCTAGAGACCAGGCACTATTATAAACCATTGCGATATTTGAGGTTATTCCAATTGGGCCTTAAATTGTCGCACAGTGTTTTCGAACTACATTTTTCGAACAATTGACATTTGAGGAATGCATAAGAAATAGTTTTGGTTAAAAATTTTTAGTTTTGAAAAAAATTCAAATTCGATCAATTTATAAGCTCTTCTAAAACTAAATTTCAAATTTATGAACAAAAATTTTTCTTCTGTTTTAAAAGGTTGGGAAGCCCCTGAAGCGAAATCACAATTTTTAAGAGTGGTTTGCACATTTACAACCTAAACCAAATTTAATGACATCTGAAACGATAAAATCGGTCAATTGGTCTGGGAGGAGTTGAAGTCACAAAAAAAACCTTATCCTATTAATTATATAGATAAATAGGCAGGATGATTAAAACAGATTCGTGGCTTTAACTTATCATTGGTTGTAGCTATACTGAATATTTCTTCAAACATATTGTTTTTGAGGCTTGCGGAAAATTTAAAAAAATATAACAACATTGAAAAAAAAAAAAAAATTCGAAAAAAAATCATAGAGGGTAGACTTGTTTTTTCGATCCAAAATACTATTTATTAATTTTTCTGTCAAACAAAAACAAATTCGTCTTAAATAAACTACATACAATGAAAGAAAATAAAAAAATGCAAATTTGATATTTTTTTTATTTTTACAACAAAAACAATTTTTTATTGGACTCTTTTTAAAGGCAATGATTAAAACATAAATATTTAAGTAACGGTAAAAACTTTGTTATTATTTTAAAGTCAATTAATTGCAATTACATACAAAAAGGAAATAAATGAAATTTTTTAAAAAGTGGCAGAGATATTCGCTTCCAAATATAGAACTTTAAATTTCAGAGAGTTTTTTTCTCTGTTTTTGGCGTTTGCTTAAAATACATGTTAAACAACTACAGGTAATATTAAGAAAATTCATTAAAATACATTTGGCAAGATAATTACCATAATTGCCAACACATTTCAAAGAAAACTAAACAAACATTTTGAAAAATTAAAAAATATTGAAAACCGTTAAAATTCGACCGAGTTCTTTGCTCGGAAAGAGAAATTTTTGGAGTTTTGAACAGAATTTTTCACACAATTGACATTTGAGGAATGCATAAAAGATAATTTTGAGTAATAATTTTTAGTTTTGAGAAAAACTCAAATTCGACCATTTTATAAGCTCTCCTAAAATCAAACTTCAAGTCACAAAATTGTGGCATTTTGATTTGTTATTATTAAGTTTATAATTCTTAAAGAACATATTCTTTAAGAATTATATTTAGAGCTTAATGCCAAATAATTCATGAAGTAACAGGCTTGCTGCAACAACAAAAATTCTTTACAAAAGAACCGAGCAGACTAGACCATGGTTTCGTCGGACGCTACTCCGACTCATCAGTAGTCTCTGTGGTTCATGCAGTCCACTAACTCTGAGAAGCTAATAAGAGCAACTGTCGTAAAACCAAAAAGGAATTACCAGCACTTTTCACTTTCTCAAAGCAGTGTTTTTCTACTCTTTTGCTAGTCGCAAAATTTCAAAAAATTGACTGCATTGCTTCTGCAAAGATTTTGTTGTTGCGCTTTTTGTTTACTTCTTTATCGCGTGTCCATCTAGGTTCCAACATTTTGTTGGTATTAAACCATAGAAGGCGTGAAGAAGGTTTTTTTTTTTTTTTTGAAAGCAGATGTTAAATATATGCGCAAACATATAATTACTCATCATGTTTTCGTTGGGAGTCTTCGAAGCGAAAACACAATTTTTAAAAGTGGTGTGCAAATTTACAGCCTAAATCTGATTTAATGACATATTTACCGTTAAAATCGGTCTATTGGTCTGGGAAGAGTTGAAGTCACAAAAAAACCTTAGTCTATTAATTATATAAATTTTTTTATCCAGAATTTTACTTTTTCAACTCTCAACAGTTGTTTGTGGATCGTTCAGCAAACGGTGTTTCATAATCGCTCAAAGCAATTCTATTGAATTCAGGTCTGAACTTGATGATGGCCAAACCAAAACCTTACTACCTTTATTTTGTAGACAGATATTTGTTGTTTTAGCGGTATGGGAAGATATTTCGTTCTTGTTGGAACGAAAATTATTTAAATTAACTTATTTGTGATACCGACGGTAGTAAATATGAATCGAAAATAACAATGTATGTCTGGGCATTTGCGATACCGTCAATTAAACATATGCTCCCAACACCTTTTGAAGACATACATCCCCATTACCATGACACTCGCTGGAAACTTTACCGTACGCTTTAAGCAATCTCTTAAAGAGATACATCATCATTTTTGGTACATCTCATTTTTTGTCCGTATGACTCTTTCTAAAATTGCCAATGCACGCATCGAACTTGGACTCTCCACTAAACATGTTGGAATTCCACTGCCGTTGATCCAAGTTTCGTTTATTCTTAGACCAAAATATTCGCGTTTTCTTCTGCAACGGAGTAAGTAAAGGTTTTACTTTGAACTGGAAAAAAATGTATAAGAAATTTAAGATTTAATAAAAGCTGACTTCTTTAACATCTTTTTACCTTGTAAAAGTCATACTCTAGCCTGTGAATGTTTTGTCGGGTCCATTCACAATAGAGTGTATCGACTTGTATGGAAAAAATCTGATTCCCAATTCCGGTACCAAAATTAAATAGCTAGTACATGAAAAATCCTGTCGATTGATGTACTTTTTTTTTATTTGAACAAATTTTGGCGTCCCCCGAACTGCATTTTTGGATGAAAAATACAATAAATAAAAACATATCAAATATTAAATAACAAGTATATTCACTTTGAAAAAAACTGTTTTAACTCGTCAGAGCATTTGTCAACAGGGATGAAAATTTGCAGTTCTGTGTAACAAGTATATTCACTTTGAAAAAAACTGTTTTAACTCGTCAGAGCATTTGTCAACAGGGATGAAAATTTGCAGTTCTGTGTTTTTATATGAAAGGAATTAATTGATAAGCTTGATTTTCTTTTTAAATCAATCATTTATGGGTCTCCAGTACAAAAGTTGTTAAAAAATGTACAAAAATGCATTTCGGGGGACGCCAAAATTGGTTCAAATAAAAAAAAGTACACCAATCGACGAGATTTTGCATGTACTATTTAATTTTGGTACCGGAATTGGGGGTCAGATTTTCGATACACTCTAATTCACAACCAATCTTTTCCGTCCATCTCGCGGCCAAATTTCGAACTGTACTTTGTCTGTTTTTCTTGAATATAGTTACTACTGTTCATTAACCACGACACATCAATTTTGAATTTCTGCCGCTTTTTTTTTATTTCCTTCAATTGATCCATATAATTTGTATTTTTTTATAATGTTGGCTATAGGCAATCGTGATAAATAAAAATGGTTTGCAATTTTACCAAAAATTTTCCTAGTAGTTACTGTGCTTTTCGTTAATTATTTTTTTTATTAATTATTCTTCGGCGATTGGTCTTACATGCACCATTTTCAACATTCATTAAGAACACTCCGACTAAAACTGCATAATAACTTTGCAATCTCTCCCAAAATAATTGATAACTATTAAGGGGGACGTGACATTGGCCGTTTTTGTAATTCGATTTTCTTTATAATTTTGTATAGTAATAAATATTCTTAAAATTCTAAGAAAAAATATTTCATGGAATCATTCTTCCGGGTTCAAAAGTTACAGCCGGATTAGTGAGCGCGCAGTTTTAATTTTCGTGCTTTTTTTTTCTTTGTTCACAAACTGTGAACGAGTTTATCTCGAAACCATGTTTTTCGTACTGGTTGCGGCACTAGCGAGTTCATTTTTTGAAGAACATTTTTTTTTTTTTTTGGATTTTTTTAAACTTGATTCGCTATCGTATGATACGAGCTTTTTTTAAATTTTTTGTCGATTTTTTATGAATTCTTAAAGTCAATATTTTTTCGAAAATACACACTTTCAAATTTGGAACATTACCAAAAATTGAAAAAAAAAAAAAATAAAAAAAAGCTCCTGTCATACGATAACCAATTTTGTTAAAATTTAAAAAAGTAATTTTTTTTCCAGATCGTACAATATTTGCGACTCCCAGCGCTGCAACCACGAGGCCCCGTGTTTTTCTCCGCCGCCAGTTCGGAGCTCTATAAAACCATGTTGGAGTGAAAAATACATTTTTTTTTTGGAATTTTTTTCTTGTAATTTCTGTGTCGACAAGGAATAACCGCTAAAGTTGAGTTAGGGTAAAGTGAGGTTATTACTTTGATTGCGTTTTTTCACAACGAAATACACTAGTACACAAATTTTTATGATTGTACCTTGAAAATTAAATGTTTGAAGCCATCAAATCTAAACAGCAAAAGATAGGGTACCCTCATATAAGAGAGCAATTTGAATTTTAAAAGTGCTCTCCTGAAATTTTGAAAATGAGTTTAGCTGTTATTCCTTGTCAACACAGATTTGGTGAATTCTCTACAATAAAAAAGTTTTGGAAAAATGTTTGTTTTTGACTGAGTTATAAATTTTTTAAAAAGGTCTTTTTTCTCTGCCGCGAATGAAGTGTCCCTCCTTAATCATGTCATAAACATGAAAAAATTCAGAACAAAACAGTTGTTCTCAAACTTTTTTTACTGTACCAACCCTACGGACAAATGAACCGGTTCAGAACCTATTACGTGATAGGTTTCAAAGTGATAGTAACCGGTCCCAATTATGAAAGCAACCGGTCCATTTTACATGGCGTTGTCATTGACAGGGGAAAATTGACACCGGCTAGATACCTTTGGATCAATCCTACAACCGGGTCAAAAATATACCGGCAAGTGTCAACTGACACCTCATAGATACTTTGGACCTAATCAGTAGCCGGTCTATTCATAGAACACGGTACACTTATGCGCACGTTGTTAATGAAATTGAAGCAATGTTTTGGAAACTCATATTTAGTCCAGCTTGCTAGCATTCACGTTTAGTACTCGATTGACCTGGGTTCAATCCCCGGCAAAACCAAAAAAATAATTTTTTTTATATATAATATTTTTTTTAAAAATAAAAATCGAAATTTACAATTTTTTTCAAGGTGTTAAAAACATTTATTTTGAAGGATATTTTTTGTATTAAGCAGTTAATGAAACACAATTAGAATTAGAATTTAAATTATTAAATTAATATTGTTGATACTTACACAGCCAGGGTTCGAACCCACGTCCACCGCGTCACAGTCTAGCGCACTTCTACTGAACTATTGGTAGCGATAAGATAAATGTAGCAAAACACATTTAAAAACTATTGGTCCCGTTCTGAGTTATATCGAACCTGTCCTGTGATAGGTTAAATAAGAAATATCACAGGACCGGTCACTTTAGCGCAATTGACCCTGCTTTCGCCGTAGGGAATTTTAAGTTGTCAGTTTAATTTTTTAAAAATTTACTCGCTACACTAAAACAATAGTTCTAGTATGCAATAAGTTATAAAAAAATATTTTTTATTTAATTTGGTTGTAAGAAAAACCAGCTTAAATACAAAAATAAAATCAAATAAAAATTGTTAAAGCTAATATTAAAACAAGTAAAGAAAGTCTAAAGTCGGTCTAGGCCGACTATGAAATACCCTAAACCTATTTTTCAAAAACAAAAAATTTTTTATTGTAAATGCTAAAGCCTATATTTTATATGCATTAAAATGTTGATGAAATATTTACACATACCAAGTTTTAAACCTGTAGCTCACAGTTAATGCCTTTATTGTGCTTTCGCTATCGGAGGTGGGCGTGTTCATAGACGGATTACTTCCAATTTTTGAACACACCTTAGTTTTGGTATTAAATACATACATACCAAATTTCATTTCTCTATGACAAATATAACCTTATTTATTGGGTTTTAATCTTTTTGGGTTGTATGGGAGGAAGGCGTGTCCGTACACGTACTACGTTCATTTTTCAAAAGCATCTTAGTCTTGTCAAAAAAAAAACATATGTGCCACATTTTAGCTCTTTAGGTTAAACACAGGCTTATATATTGCGTTTTCAATTTTTGGGTTGTATGGGAGGTGGGCGTGTCCGTGAGCGGATGACGTCCATTTTTCGAAGACATCTCTGTGTTAGTATAAAACTCATACATATCAAATTTTATTGTTTTAGGTTGACTATGAGCTGAGTTATGCAGTTTTCAATTTTCGCGTTGTATGAGAGGTAGGCGTGTCCGTAGGCGGATGACGTCCATTTTTCAAAACCATCTTGCCTTGTCATAAAGAACATACGTGCCAAATTTTAGCTCTGTAGGTTAAACAGAGGCTTATTTATTGCGTTTTAAATTTTTGGGTTGTATGAGAGGTGGGCGTGTCTGTGAGCGGATGACGTCCATTTTTCGAAGACATCTTTGTGTTTGTATAAAACACAAACGCACTTTATTTTATTGTTGTAGGCTTTATATGAGCTGAGTTATGCAGTTTTCAATTTTCGCGTTGTATGGGAGGTAGGCGTGTCCGTAGGCGGCTGATGTCCATTTTTCGAAACCATCTTTGTTTTGCTATAAAAAACACATGTGCAAAATTTTAGCTCTGTAGGCTGAACAGAGGCTTACTTATTGCGTTTTCAATTTTTGGGTGGTATGGGAGGTGGGCGTGTCCGTAAGCGGATCTATTTTCCAAAGACATCTTTGTGTTGATATTAAACACATACGTACCAAATTTTATTGTTGTAGGCTTATTATGAGCTGAGTTATGCAGTCTTAAATTTTTGCGTTGTATGGGAGGTAGGCGTGCCCATGGGCGGATTTCAAAAATTTTCAATACTGCAGATGCTTGGGTGCATGTGACCATGTGTACCAAGTTTCATTTAATTATCTCTACTCCTTCTTCTTATCCTGTGTTTACGGACAACACACAGACGGACGGACGGACGGACGGACGGACGGACGGACATAAATAGCTCGACTCACGTGGTGACGCAGATCAAGAATAAATATACTTTTCTATACCGGACTCGCTTCGTTCTATGCGTTACAAACGTTTGCACAAAGTTAATATACCCTCACTTTTCAGGTTTAGGGTATAATAAATTGCTAACAAATCTTTTATGTAAAAAATTGCAGTTGTACCAATTATTTGTGGTTACACTCAGAAAAAAGTGTCTCGGAATATGATAAAAAAGACATCATATTTAGAGAAAAATGGTATAGACTTTGCTCCAGAGAATGCTATTCTCTAATTGCGATACTTAAAATTCTCTAAAAATGATAAAAAGGTTGCATGAAATAGAAAAATATATCGTTTTTAGAGAAAAATACCTTTTTTTTTGAGAAAATATTTGTTTTTATTGAAGAAAATACTTCTCATAGTGAATTTTTTATCAAAATATAAGAAAAGTTTTTCATTTTCAATAAAATTTCTCTATAAATGAGAAATTTTTTGTGCGAGAAAAATACTTATCATTATTAGAGACATTGAAATATTTCTATTTCCTAGAAGTAAAGAAATATTTCTTCGAAAATGTGAAAATTTATTCTAATTGAAGAAAATTTTATATGAAAAAGAGAAAATTGCTATTATCAAAAATAGAGAAATTTTTTACCGGAGCAGGGTATGTGTTTTTTTCTCAGTGTAGGGCTCGTATATATCAAGAGAAATAAAAAGTTATATTTATGACTTAACCGTAATAGCTGTTAATGGAATTAATACATCAGATCTAATCACATTTCACTTCATACTGAAATATCTGAACTCAATTCTCAAGGTGAAATCTAGTTAAACTACAGAAGAGTCACCTACATTCTTTTAAGTTCAACCCTATTAAATTACTGTGAAATGATATCAAAACGCATTTTTGCCTATTTCATACATTAAAGACTTAATTTATAAATGTTTAACCTGCTGACATTTACCTGATAAATAAAAGAGCTCAAGGGTAGCTAACAAATTGCTCAACACCAACACCAACACGAAAATTGCCTTTATTATTTGAACTGTGTATTGACAGCCAGGACTTGACGCCAAAAATGGTGACATAGCAAAACTTGCTGAATGGTCATTGAGGTTAGTTCAGCGCAGGTCAGTTCAGTAACTGACCTGAGCTAAAACTGAAAAAAGAAATTCAGTAAAACATAGAAAAATGAGTCAAGTTATCATATAATGCTTTTCATCAAACAAAGCTTACATTATCGTGACATTTTTAACAACAAGAAATAGGAAAAAAACTGTCATAATATTTATTGCTTAAACAAACAATTATAGCTTGTATGACTGTTACCAACAATATATAAAGAAATAACATTTGCTTAACAATTTAAGAGAACATAAACCTTTTATACAGCTACCTAAAAGCATATCTGAAGCATGTAAAATAAATTGTTTTTTGACGCATGCATTCACGCAACATACATATCTTAAATATGTAAACACGTCAAATGAATAAAAAAAAAACAAAAAAAAAAAACACATGTTTACATGTCGGAAATAAACACATGTCCGTTGCTGACTGTTGAGCCATTTCTCAAAAAGCATTTCTCACTTACTTCAGCGCCTTTTGCCTAGAGTTGTGTGAACAATAAAGACTTAAAATATAATTAATGACGCGATCTTTTGATGGTGGCTGCCTGCTTGTGGGTTGAGACAAAATGTCGTCTCTACTGTTTATGGGTGTTATTCTTTTTTTCTAGACTTATGCCTTCGACTAAGGCTGTGTTGTTTATGGTGAGCTTGTGTTTTATATAATAAGTGGTTCTTGGAGGCTGCTGTTTGTGGGTGTGCCTTAATTGAGTTGCCGACATGAGGACAACCACATTACAGACAGCTTAAGAGAGTGTAAAGAAGCGTGTGTTGGTTCGTTACAGCTACAAAACAATACAACCTCAAATAGTGTGTGTGGTGCTGGCAGAAGACGATGGTAGTGGTAATAGCAGAAAAATCAATATAAGACAAATTGTTATGGAGTGTGGTTGCCTATTAAATGGGGGTAGCAGTTTATGTAGCTATAAGATTAGGTACTCTATGGTTTTTTTTTACCCATCAATTGTTTAAATATCTAGTCATAAATAGACATATTTACAATTTCTGGAAACATATCAAAATCTTGGTAGGAGGAGGGAGGTAGAAAATCACAATTTGTTGTTTTGGCATGAAACGAAATTAATTACAAAATTAGTCATAAAAATATACAAACTCATAAATAATACCACCATCAGTGATTAATTTGCGCCTAAACTGGGTATGGTTCTGCGTAAAGAAAAGCGTTCAACTAAAATCGCATTAGTTTTGTTTGTATTTTACTACCACATCAAAACCAGCAGAAATGACTTATATAATTATCAGAGTTTAACAACAGCAGAGCAACAATTTGGAATTATTTTTTTTTTGTTTTTTTTTTTTTTTTTTGTTTTGTTCATTAATTAATGCCAATTTATGGGGCCAATGCTAAGACTTCATCAGCGTATTAATTTTAATAAATATGAATGTGCAAAAAAAGCGATAAAATATATAAACAGCAGCTAGAATTACAACAACAACAAAAAGAACAGAAAAACTTCTTCTACATGTCACACACACTCAAGCTCATTAAGCAAACAGAGTAATTAATTCCAGTGCTGCCAATGTAAGCAACAAAAAAAAAATGGCAGAAATATAAGACAAAAATGCGCCTAAAACTATGTTTGGCAAAAATGCGTGGCATGCATGATAGACACTCTTAGTTAAACAACAAAAACAAAAAAAAAAGTGTTTTGCCATAAAACACACAGTAAATCTTCTGCCAGACCTTGACAGAATATATAGTAGTGTGACATTTTGTGACTGAAGAAAATTAGCAAAAGTAACAAAAACTGACGGCAGCAACTTAACGAATTCTATGTCAGTCAAAGCTTTGCTTAGCGAATACATGTTATTATCCTTTTCTTAAATCTCAGCTGAGTTTAATTTTGCACTTTTTGTTGAAATATGTTATGTATTTCTGTCTTAGTCTCATTTCACTCACACACACGTACTCACTCACTCACACTCTCTTACTCCTTCACTCACTCACAAGTTTTGTTTGTTGCTAAGTTTGCTTTCTTTTACTAACATGCCACTGTTTTCTATTTTCTTTTTTTTTTTTTTTTTTTGTATGAATATCTTTTGATTTGCATACGTTTGGCATGAGGGCGTGGCATTTGCACAAATGTGTATTTATATTTATATGTTTTTGCTACAAATTAGTAAAAGTTTTCTGACAATTGTATGTAGTAGGTATGATAGCTTGAGACGAATTAAGGTAAGCTTGTTTTTAATTAAAACTTAACGAAACTTTGTCATTTTGTTCAAAACAAATAAGCAAGTGTGAGTGTTTTTTTCCCCAAATTACAACAAAGTAATGTGTTTCAGTACCAGTCGGTGGAAAGTACGTTTACATTAATCAGTGACCTCAGGCAGAATGTTGATATAAATTTATTTATTTGCTTTTAAATGGTAGACAAAGTCAGATTGTTAAGCGAAAGTAATTAAAATGTTATTTTTATCTCTTTCGAATTTAATGTTGGGAAAATATTTTTTTTTTTATATATTTAAAAAAATATCGCTAAACATTTTCAACTCAGATATTTTGAACAAACCACAGCAAGAAAGCTGCTGCGTTGTTGGCTACATCAGATCTTGAGAAGTCTACTATCGGTTCTGCAGTTCAATAACTTTGAAAAGCTAATAAGCCATATTCTGAAAATATCATTCGAAATTATATGAACAACTTGCAACATTTTGAAAAAAATTATCGCATTAATTTTGTAAAGGATTGTATTTGTATTTTAGTCACATGCCAGAGCATTCACAGGCGGATGCAAGGTCGGCATCCGCCTCCTTCCTTTGAATGTTGTTTTCCATTCCATGTATTTTATAAGAGTGTATCGAAAAGCAAAGAAATACTTTCATTTCACAAACAAAAACATAATTAAATCTAAACAACAAGTAGAATCACTTTGAAAAAACTCTCTTATCTCGTCAATACATTTGTCAACACTGGATGAAAATTTGCAGTTCTTTATTTTGCTTGATTTTCATTTGAAATCAATTATTAGTAGGTCTCTACCACAAAAGTTGAAACAAAATTGTTAAAATGCAATTCGGGAAAAGTCAAAAAGGGTTCAAACCAAAACAAAAAAAGTATATCAATCGAAAGGATTTTCTATTAAACTGGGTCAGATTTGTTTGGACAATTTTAAAGTATTTGGGATTCTGCGTGCCGCCAAAATTGTAAATCATTGCGAATGAAATCATTTGAGCTATTAAAGTTCAAGAATTGTCGAAACCGGTCCGGTCCGGCTCTGCTGAAAAACTGGTTTTTTTGTGGATTTTTAAATGTTTTTAAAAAATATTATCCACATGAAATATAAAACTATACTTCTGTGAAGATAGCTTAAAAACTTCAGCCCAAAATGTTTGCACAATTCGTCGTAAATCATATCTCTGATATGAATTCGCCGCAACAACAAAATCAAACTTTAAATAAAATTTTCACAAAAATTTGAAAAACCATGTAATTTAATTGCATAATTGCATAATTTCCTTTTCCCCAACATTCGTCCTTCATAACGTAAAATTGCCTGCGCATAAAATAGTCAGGTTTTGAAAATGTCATGAATGGAAAGAAGTGTAAAAGTCAAAATTGAAAAGCGATTTTTTTTTTTTTTTAGCTTGAACCAATGCTCAGGGGATGCCTCCTATTAATGCGAAAGCATTGTGTTGATTCGAAAGATGGGTAATAGGCTAGTTGGAGAGTGGAAAAATGGAGAAGTGACGGTGAACATTTGTTTTGAATTTACACAGGTCAAAACTGCCAGGAAACACATCTGCAGGAAGATTATTCCACAATTTCATTGTGCGACTGAAGAATGAACTATCACGGTAATGCGAGGTTCTGTTGGGCAACAAGGCAATACTGTAGGGATGGGCTAGGTGAGCTGCCTGAGTAGACCTGAGAAATACTCGAGCTGGTGGAGTCAGATCGTGTACCTCTCTTGAACACTTTCCATGGTAGTACATGTATAACAGGCTTATTGACCCAGCATTGCGTCGAGAGCCAAGGGAATTGAGAGATGATGAAATGTGATCATCCCCAATCAAATATATCGCACGGCGTTGAATTCGGTAAAGAAGCTCCAAATAATATCTTGAAGCCCCTGCCCAAATGTGCGAATTGTACTTCATTTTCGGCCTAATATATGATGTAAAGATAGTGCGAAGATCAGTTGAAGTGAAATATTTCTTGCACCGTTTTAAGAAACCTAGGCACTTGGCCGCTTTTTTCGACACATAGAAAATATGATCATTCCAACGAAGGTCGCATTGAATTGATATGCCCAGAACGTCAAAGGATACAAAGTAGGAGATAGGACTGAACCCTGTGGCACACCCGCATCGGTGATGCGTTCTCTGGACGAAATGCCGTCAACCACGACACGTAAGGATCTAAAAAAAAAAAAAAAAAAAACAAATTGGCCATTTCAGCCCTTGAAAGGACTTTGACCGAGCTTCTTATGATCAATTATGTTGTGTGTGTTATTAAATGTTTGCACACAATTGACCGAGAACTGGACCTACATGTTTTATGCCGACTCCGAACGGCTAAAGTTCATGTTCTCAAGAAACTTTACATGGCATTATTTACTCACTGAGGTTTGCCATTGTCTGCAGAGAGGTGGTGACCGATAAGAAAAATTTTTTATTCAAAAAACTTTTCGCCGCGGCTGGGGATCGAACCCGGGCTCCAAGCATGCTAAGCCACACACTGAACCTGCATGCCACGGTCACCACACGTAAGGATCTATCTTTTAGAAAACACGTGATCCACCGAGGCAAAGTTTACCCAACTCCAAATGCAATTAGTTTTGACACGAGTGCTTTATGCCACACTCGATCAAACGTCTTTGAAATATCTAGAGCAACGACCTTGCTCTCGCCAAATGACGCATTTTTCGACGAGGAATGCCATTAGGTCACCAGTAGAGTGTGCCCTGCGGAAACCATATTGGCGATCACTGAACAACCCGTTTTGCCTCTAGATAACTCATTAGGTTGAAGTTAATAACGCTCTCCATAATTTTAGAGAGTGTAGAGCATATTGCAATGGGTCGGTAGTTCTCAGGGTTCATGGCATCGCCCTTTTTAGGTATCGGCTGGACATTTGCGACCTTCCAACAAGGTGGAAATACTCCTGTCCTGTAGGAGATATTGAAAAGGTTGCATGAAAGAGTAGAGGCATACACTTTAAGCACAAGTTGCTGCATGCCATCAGGAACAGAGGCTTTATTTACGTTGAGTTTCGCAAGGACCCTTTTGACTGCTCTCGTTCGAATTTAAATCTCCTGCATAACAGAAAATCCAAATGTGTTTTACGTAGACACCTGCCGTGAAGACTTAATTCTACGGTGCTCTAAACACTGGACCGACACATTGCGTCGGCCAACGCCCCTTTGAGAGTTCAAAGGTACCAAATTAGCAAAATGGTGTGATGACATGTTGCAACCCTTGGTATGGGTGGAGGCCTATCTAACACCTCTTCCGTACTGTGGAGTACGGCGCCCAAGTTGAGAATGCAACTCACACACCGAGCTAGGTAGATCTGCCCGCGATATGGGTAGTAAACCACAACCACCATCAAGTTGGATCTACGGACTAACAATCAGATGAAAAGTTATAAATAACCAATCACCTGATAAGGCGTCTTGTAAATACCTGACACACAAAATTGTTTAACCTGTCAATTTGCTCACTAGATGCGAGCGCATTACTGACATTAAACTCTCCATTTGCTACTTGAACAATGCCCATGGAACCTAAATCTCGAATATCTTCGGAAAGAGGACATTCGCACAACACATGGGACCAATCCTCGAGAATTGATCCACAGTGGCAGCCTTCGGTTGCGCTGAGATTCCGCTTCTGCAAAAATGCATTAAGAGAACCATGGCCAGTCAACAGAAAGCCCAGACTTAGGGAGAACCTAAAATCTGGACGACCTTCCACAAAAGTCACGTCACGTATAAACTGGTAGGTTACTCTACCATTCTGACTCTGAATCCATCTAGATTGCCATCTAGATGTAGCGCATAGTTTTAGCATAGCCTTTATCTTAATCAAGCTCAAATTCCTACCTAGCACGTCCGGAGCCCAATCAGGAGCCAACCAGGGCAAACCCCTACGAAGTCGGTATGCAATGCTGGTTTGCATTACCACCAAATCCAAGGGCAATACCCCCATCAACACCTGAAGTGCATCCGTAGAGACCGTACGGCACACTGGCATACAACCAATCAAAATCACTCTCTGATATGAGAGTATCTTGCGGTAGCCAACAGCAGAACTGACTATGTCGCCCCACACAGGTGAACCATAAGTTGCACAAGCAACAAACAGCCCACCATAAATGAGACGGACAGCCCGCCTACTGAGTCCCCAGTTACTCCTCAATATCCTACGTACTCGCCCTACCACATTCAACAGACGCTCTCTTAACTTCTCTAGGTGCACCAAGAAGTTCATCCTTTCCAGTGGATCTGCATTTTCACTCACCTGGGCCTCACTTAGTGCCATTATTTGAGGCCTATGTAGAGTACAATATGCGTATATCGAGAAGAAATTCGCTCTCAGTCCACGTACATTGCTAAAATCTATGCGAAAATGACCCGACATTTTCTCACAGTGTAAATACGAAACAAATAAAGGTATAAGATGTAATTAGCTGCTACTGAAAAATAGATTAAACACCAAGGACATACAAAGACATACATACTTGCATGCAGAGGAAAGTGTTAAGCCGTTACCCTCGCACAATTCTGTCCGCAGTGCAATCTCACTCACAGCAGCAACTAATCGGTGACGATGGCTGAGTTGAATGACACGAAAAAACAACAATTATTCACGCGCAAATATCATAGGAAAGCCCTACGCTTGGACAGCCAAAAATCGTCCTTCCTATGGTGAATTTTCACCAAATGCATCAATAGTAATTTTGAAGATTTTTTTCGAAAAAAACGTCAAAAAGGGTAGAAGATTAAAGGTTCTCATTCTGGATTTTTTTCTCATAAATATACTTTGACATGGTTAATCGATTGGCACTATGCTCAAGTTCCGATCAATCGTTCTTCGTGGTGAAATTTGAGCTGAAAAGCAAAATAAAAGCGCTTTTTGTATGAAAATCAGATTTCAACATCCCCAAAAGTAGTAGGTACCAAAACAAAAGTTTTCATCCTGGATTTTTGATGTGTGAAAGCTTATGGTATAAGGATGATTTTGTTTTCTATTCCCAAAATTGCTATCAACCGTCCTTCATACCGTAAAATGGCCTGCAAGTGAAAGAGTCGGGTTTTAAAAATATCATAAATGGAAAGAGGCGTAAAAGTCAACATTGAAAAGCGATTTGCTTGAAAATAACCAGATTACCAATTCATGGTGTCTGAAAAAATTTGCATTTGCATTTCCTTTTGATCGTAGAAATCACCCTTCCAATGGTGAATTTTCACGATAAAATTTGCTTTGTATGTATTTTTTGCCAAAACAACGATGTGTTCAAAATTTTTGCTTAAACTGTTCATGAATACGCCTACCTCCCATACAACACACAATAGCGAACACGCTAAAGGGCATTAACATGTGAGCTACAGGAATAAAACTAGGTATGTGTAAATTTTTCATCGAAATATTTTAAATTTCTTAAAAAATTCAGTTTGCCAGCATGTGGCTATTATAGTTAGCCCTTCACGTAAGGCGAGTGAGAACAGGCTCTGTCCATGATATAATTACTCCAAGGTAGTATTGACGTTTCTGTTGGAAACGGACGTTTGTCAAAAAATATAACAAGAAAGAGAGCGCTCACAATCCGTCATAGCATACAATTAATTTTCACTGGCCACATTCAGCGTACCCAACAGTTGCCAACTGCTAAGTCAAAACTTGATGCACATAAATATGAAGTTGCGCATTAAAATGCATTTAAAAATAGAAAATTTTTAATTTGTCCATTTGTAAAATTTCCATTCGTATTTGATACAAAGCTTGATATTTCATAAACTTGACAATTTTTCTGAAACTTCAATACCGATAATAGCGCTCCCCGATGTGTTGCTGTCACAACAGTTGACTCAGCTGAATGTGGCCAACGAATATAACAACGAACAGCTGTTTTTGACAAGAGTTCGTTTACTTGTAGCTGAGAGAATCAACATTTGTCAATACTACCTGGTAAAATTATTCTATCATGGGCTCTGTCGTAAATAAGTTTTCGTAAACTTGTTTTACTTGTCAACGCAATAAACATTTTCATTTGAAAATTTTCTTTCAATTAAAATTTTAAAAAAATGTGTTTATTTATTTCTTACAGTCATACCTAAATTGGAGCGTTAGCGTCGTTTAAATGTCAAAATTTTCTCATGTTCGAATGTTTTGTATGAAGCATACCGAAATAAACAACGCGCTAACGCCAACCCATCTGAATTTCCAATTTTGACAGAGCGTTAAGAACAAATTCAATAAGTGTCAATAAGTGACAAACAAAAATAAATCGAAATTGTTTTTTTCACATTTTATAAAATTTCTGATCAATGATTCTACAATAGGCAATAGGTTCCAAAAGTAACATATCAACAATATTGGTAGCTAAGCAATATTATGGGATCTGTTGCCGCTTTCGTAACAATTCTCTTAACCACCTACTTTTGTCTAACAAGACCACGAAGCCGAAAAGAGTTGTGAAGGCCTCATCATGAATGAAAGCAGTTTTTTTTAATTTTCTTTAGACACTAGATAAATATTTGACATTTAAATAAGATTTCGACATTTAAACGTAACGCTTCAATTGCGGTATGGCGCTTACCTTTTTTGAGAAGCGTTAAATACTCAACGCCTAACGCTCCAATTTAGGTATGACTGTTAATTTGTTGAATCAATAAAGCGTCGTCACCTCAAGTTTGGGAGCATCCTCCCAAGAACCTTTCCAAAAAAGTTGAAATGGCTGCGCTGCCTCGAAGTCTGATCTCACTCTGCCATCTATGATCATCTTTTACAATCCTGAAAACCAGACGATGCCTACACCTATTTGGGTACTGGAGTACACACAATGCCACTATCACGAGGTGCGGGAATAAGATGTAATGACTCAGATCCGTAATTGTCAGTATATATGCAGGGCAAAGCTGCACTTTACATCCAAGCCAATATGGCCATTGTTGCCAATGGCAGCTATAGTGAACGTTGACAGGTAAGTGTCTGTTTCTGCTCAGGCATAATATTTAAAACCTCATCTTTCATGGCAGAGCCCAAAACGAAATCAAAAATTTTGACCTCGAATGGGAAGAGACCATAAATAGATTAAGAAATCTTGCCTCAAACGGATTCATTTACTCACTGGAACTCATTCGTTGGAATCTTCTTTTCACTACATCCACCACCACGTCTGCGGCCACACGGTGGTCGTACTCCACCAGAGCAAAAACCCCCACGGAATCAACCACAGGCGGGAACTTCGTCTGTACTTTTGTTGTTGTGCAGTTATATAGATGTCGATTAAAAACCGAATAAAATTCCATAACGAGTTTATAAAAATCATCATTGTGTTATTGTTTGAATTAGTACGTAAAAGATTCACCAAAATTGAGCTCCTAAGGCGCTTAAAAATAGCAGTACAATTGCGCAGTTTTGGTGAATCTACTCAACACCAGTTCAATGAAATAACATACTGATGCTTTGCTTTAACTCATTTTGAAACTCAGCATCATCTGTCACAAGTTTTTTTTTAAAGAAGGATTACTAGCAAGAAAAGAGCCATGTTAACTTTAGCTCAGGCACATCTCCAAGCATTCGTTAAGAAGAACTTTATTTATTCTTCCTAGGCGATTCAACTGAGTTGTTCCGCCAACTAGCTTTGTGAATGGTGAGTGAGTGTAACTAATTCGAAAAAGTTCTCAGTCCATGGTAACTTTCTCAACTTAAATTTTTTTGTTTTTTTCGGCAAATCCACCCATTTCTATAAACGAACTGCTGCTCTGAGGTGACAGTGCTGTCCCAGAGCCGTAGCTGCACTTTGAAGGTTACCACTGTTTCTTTGATGAGGCTCCGGTATTACCTGAACTCACGAAATGCTTACTTGCACCACAGAGCAACTTTCTATATACAGATACATGACTTATCATTTAAAATTGGTATAATTTTCCTCCAAAATCTTATGACAAGATCAGTTTTGTGCCTGACAATCCGAAAGTTTATTAGATGTCATTACCCGAGGGCTATCTAACTTCTGTGATCCGTATTGCTGCTGGTTAAGCACCACATCGAATAGTTTCCGAAAATTCTACACTTAACGGTGTGTCCAGAGGTGTATGAATTATTTATATGTATGTGTGAGACAAATAACAAAATTTTTAATTATAAACTGTAACTGAATTAGCGCTGAATTAGCCCTACTTGAGCACTCAAACATACAGAATGCGATCAATTGGAGTTTACAAAATATAGATACGAAAGTTCAAAAAGGTCGTTCATGTCAATTTCAAATATAAAGAATACGATTTACAATAAATGCCAACTGACGAAGTGACATGAATCTCCTTATTAATTTTTTACTCTTATAAGATATGACAAAAAACATAATTTTTTGTAATTATTTTCTTTCAGTTTTTGAATTTGTTTTTGTTCTTAATCGGACTAAATATTTATATTTCTTGATGAAAATCATCAAGCCGTTTTCAAGCCGTGACTGAAATTCTCCACTTTTTTTAGTTAAACTTTTTTTTTTAGCTAAACTTTTAATTAAACAGTTCATTCTACTTCACTAAGTCGTTTACACGTAATTGAAAAAAATAAAACAACAAGAGAAAGAGTGAAGTCCGTAGTTTTGGGAATACAACTTTACAATGGGACCGATTAAAATTTGAGGGACGTGTCGGAAGAGAAGTTTCCTCTCAGGACCTGCAAATCGAAACTTTCTTCAGATTTCCCGATTATTGCAGCATTTACCAAGCAGAAGTGTTGACTATACTAGAGGCAGTGGCGTACCGAGAGGCTCAGCCGCCCGGTGCGGATTCCAAATTTGCCGCCCCTCTCAAATGTAATACAAAAAAACATCTTTGATATTAATACAGGGTTTTGTATGCATAGTTTTCACTTTAGATCAACTTATTTCTAATAAGACGGACGTTGGAAAAAAATGCAGCAAAACGCGCGCATGAGTCTATTTTTGCTCTCATTTCTATATGTACTAAAATATAAAGCTGATATATTGACATCTGAACAAGTATTTTTTAAGGTATAACCTGGCATATTAAAATTTTGTCATTGCATACACTCTACACTTACACCCTACAGTTGAATATGAAATTTATTTATGATATATAAAATGGTGAACAAATAATATAAAATGCAGTACAATAAAAAAAAAACATAGAATTACAAAGATATCGTTACACTTAAGAGGCGTGGCACCTCCTATGTAACCCAATTTGCAATAACGCTTAGCTTTGAAATTACAGGTCGAACAATCTCATAATTAGGAATTTAATCTCAATTTACACATGCCGCTCCATTGGAAACATTTTGTAAGCTTTATACAAGAGGCGTGTCACTTTTTGATCAGCTCAAATTTTAGGTATAAAGAACTTTAGGTATGTACACTAGAGTGGGTCGAAAAAAAAAGTTTGAAAAAACCACCCCCTATTTTAAAGTTGACCTCGAGAGGATTCCGAAAACAAAAAAAGTTTTTTTTTTTGGTCCACCGGAAAAACAGCAAAAATGGTCTTTTTTGCATAACTTAAGCATTACAAGTCAGATCTTAAAAAATTATATGTCATTGAAAAGGGCTTTACGAGCACTACAATGTTTTCTTAGTAGATTTTTACTTCTGAGGTCATATTCAATTAGTAAGCCCCATTAGCCCGATTTATCCCCCTTAATTTTTTTTTTTTTTCTCATAAGATTAAATTCTTCAAATTTGTTTAATTTGTGTTCAAAAAATTATATATTAAGTTTCTTTTACAATTTTGTTTATGTTATGTATTTGTTCGTTGACTAAACTTAAAGTAAATTTTTTATAAAAAAAGGATTATATCAAATATTTGAACTATTATAACTTCTTTGTTTTAAAACTGAATAAATAATTTTTTGAACGCAAATTAAACAAATTTGACGGAGATTAATTATATGGGAAAAAAAAAAAATTTAAGTGGGAAAAATCGGGCTAATGGGGCTTACTAATTGAATATGAACTCAAAAGTAAAAATGTTCTAAAAAGACATTGTAGTGCTCGTAAAGCCCTTTTCAACGACATATAATTTTTTAAGATCTGACATGTAATGCTTAAGTTATGCAAAAAAGACCATTTTGGCTGTTTTTCCGGTGGTCCAAAAAAAAAACTTTTTTTGTATTCGGAATCCTCTCGAGGTCAACTTTAAAAAAGGGGGTGGTTTTTTCAAACTTTTTTTTTTCGACCCACTCTAATGTACACATCAAAGAAACTTTAAGCATCATACTATTAATTCGTGTCCTTTGACTGGCAAAAGTGAGCAAGCACTGGTCAGAGGGGCGTGTCACCGCCCATACAATAAAAAATATTCATATAAAAAAGTTTTGGAACAAAATGTCGCATGATAACAAAACTCAGTATGGAATAAATAATTGATCAAGTTTTTTTTACTGGAAAACTGGAACGAACATCGGAAGACTGGGCGTGGCTTCGCCCATTTTAGTCAAATTTTTGAAACAGATCATCTATGAAAGTAAAATAAGGTCACTCATATATATTATAATAATCAAAGATCTCTATACAGTGCAAGATTTTGTAGGCGAGACGTATTTATTGTAGTTCTAATGTAGGTTTTTATAAGTTTTAACTCAGAGAAGCTCCTCTCACAAGTGGCAACACTAACAGCAATGGTAAGAAAGATGCGTAAAAGTATAACAATGTTTGGAACTGTGTTTTCTAGACTTAATTTAAAAATTAATTGTAAAAGTTCAAGTGGACCTTTCATGCAAGAATCAGTTTCTTTGTGCACAATAAAATAAAAATTCTGAAGTATTTTTCTCTCATCGAGAAACTCTTCATTGTCAATATCTTCGTAACAAAGTTCATTTAGTTTGCATTCCAACTTATCATTCAGGAGAATCAAAGGATTAAGAATTGCGTATTTTTCAGCAAGAGCAACTGCTGAAACCTTGTGGTCATTTCTCAAAATTATTTCTTCAAAATTAATAATTAAATTATTAAATTTGAAAATGGCCCAAATCAGTATAGACCACACCTAACTTCCCTCCCAAGTGATTTTATTAAAACAGTAAAATCCCTTCAAAATAACACAAAATTATAATAGATACGACTTTAAACTATACGCATAAGTCTTAATTTTTAATATTTACTCTGAACTTACAATTCGCCATAATAAAACGAAAATTCCACTACTGGGTATTTCCACTGATAAGTTAAAGCACTCAAAATCTCAAAAAATTTCGAGTTACTCGAGAACACCAGTTATTCAAAAGGCTTAATTTAGCTTCAGTGTCGCCCCTAGAGTAATGCCACCCAGGGCGGACCGAACCCTCCTCCCCCCCGCCCCCACGGTACGCGGCAGACTAGAGGCTCCGATAACAGAGCACTTTAGATAAAGAAAGATTGATATTCTTAGATAATCAAGTAATGCTTAAAATCCTGTGTTCACACTCAGGGAAAAAATGCTGTTATATCAAAGAAATCATGGGTTGAAATAACAGATTTCACTGTTAAATACCATCCAACAAATGAAACTTTTAAATCAACAGTCGGTTGACTATTGGTCTAAAGAACAAGAAATCCATATAAAAACGTAGTTATTTGAAACTTTATCACTGTTTCGAAAGTAAATGTTTGACCGAGTGTGCTGACGTGTGCGTCTAGTACTCGACTGTACTATGTTCAAATACCGGCAGGGCCAACAAAGATTTGTTTTTATATGTAAAGTATTTTTTTTAAATAAAAAATTAAATTTGCAAATTTTTTCAAGATTGTAAGCAACTTATTTTTAAATTAGCTTATTGCTTATTCAAGATTGTAAGCAATGAAGCAGAATTATTATTTGAATTATTAAATTACAATTTTTGATACTCGCACAGAGGGTTCAAACCCACATCCCCCGCATGACAGTCTAACCCACGATAATATAAATAAAGCAAAAATATTTATATTATTTAAAAATATTGCTAAGAGAAAATATACATTTCAACAAAAATATTTCAATAGATGATTTTAACCGCACAAAAATACCTTGAAACTTTCATTAAACAAAGAAAATTGTTTACTTAAAGGCAAATCATTCAATCTAACAGTGTTTTGAAGTAACAGCGGCTGACTGTTAATATTACAGTTGATATTTTTCTGAGTGCATATACTTGCAACTCAAAGTACTACCCTACAAGCCAAGTTTTATTATTGTAGAACTCATATCATATCATATCAACCAACGTTCAGAGTTTCGTGATTTCATTGCTGGTTACTTTTTTATAAAATTTTAAAATTCTGAATTTTTTAACACATTTAACGATAACGTTTTTGTAAGAAGACCTATCCCTATCATTTATTGAAACAACACTTTTTAAATGCCTCTTAAGCCTCGATTCCAAGATTTAACCTCATAATGTTTGTAAAGTCATACTTCTCAAAGTTTTCCTTTACTTACATTTTCATTTATGGAGTAACCTCTACAAGCAGGCAAATAGAAAGTATTCCTCAAAAACAATACAGAAATTAAGTTTTACAACGATCGCTAAAGCCAATTTTTTTTGGCAAACGCCGAGAAAATATTGTCAAAATGATGCATGTTATAAGTTTTTGTGTTGCAAGCGCTTTAAGTTGTATCTAATAAAACTTCAGCAGCCGTCATACTTAACAGTAATTTAAATATATTTTTGTTATTCTCTCTATTTACCAAAAAAAAAAAGAAAAAAAAAAACCAACAAATAGGCACCGTGCATATATGCTTTAAAAAAATTGCTGAGAACCTTTTAACTATTTTTATAAAGCAAAAAGGTATTAATATGTTGGCATACTCCCTCCTGCCCGTCACTCTGCTATTTGTTTTCTGTTGTGACCAAAGTGTGTGTGTGTGTAGAGTGCTGGTGTTGCACTTTTCGCTAAATAAATTTAATGGTTTATGGCTTGATTTATGTGGCCATTGTTTTTATGTCAAAACATACTTTATGGGCTATGTTAAACGGGCGCATAACTATTAATTTTCAGCAATAGTGTTTTATATGCTTTGGCTATGCAGTGTATAAATACTAGTTGAGTTATTTTAAAAACACTAAAAAAATTGTTGTTTATTTTGCTTAGATTTTATGTTTTGAAATTAAATACAATGTTTGGCCATCCTTGAAGTTGCTTCCACAAAGATTGTCACTTAATTAAGACGCCTTGACATGCCTTTTACGACAACTTGTTAGAACCACATAATTTCATTTCATGTCACTTGCTTTTGTTTTATGGAATACCGTTGGTAGTAGTAGCAGCAAAAGAAGATAACCCGGCTAAACCCAAGACAAAATATATTAAGTTAAAACCGAGTGGAAAATAATAGCATCTTTCTTTCGGCTATTACTTAGGACTTGGTCATTTTCAGTAATTCTAGCCCCTGACCATGCCACTCTTGGCTGTCATACTTGCACAGCAGTTTGTTGCTAAAACAATTCACTTGATTAAATTTTGAAGACAATTTTCCACATGACAAAATCGCAAAAGAAGCAATTATCCTTTATGACTCAACCTAGCGTCCCATGCGGGGCTAAAAAGACAACAGCAACAATAACAGCACCAGCAACGACTAGCATTTCAACAACAGTAACAGCTATAGTTACATCAAAAATAATAGCAACAACTTTTCTGGCTCATTCTTTAAGTTTGCAACATACGAAGAACTTAGTCGACATTTTGAAGACGTAAGTCTTTAATATTAACTAAGCTGTCGAGAAAATAAACACAAATTAAAACAAATAAAATGCTATGCATTCTGCTGTATGACATTTAATGCAAGTCTGTATTTAACTTAAGCCGCTGTGCTTAAAGTTATTCTTGATGCTAAGTCTAATGCAAGTTGAACGGCTTTAACTAAGAAACCTTTTTATGTGTTGAAATATGTAAGTAACTGCCTACATGGTGAGTAACCTTGAATACTGCTTACATTGTCCTCAGCTCCAGACATGGCTTATTTATTGTTGTTGATTAATTATCTTATAATATCAGCTAACTACTAATCCCAAAACTTTATAGCGCAAAGTCATGGGCTTAATCCTGACATGACCCCAAAAGCGGTGTCTGCTCTAATGTCTGGCACACGCACTGCTGCTGTTTTCTTAATGCTTTCGAAATAGAATTTAATTTAATTTATGATCATGTTCTAGAATAGCAACGTGTTAAAATTTAATCTATAGACTTCTTTCGTCATCATCAGTTCAGCAGCCTGGAACCGTTTGCGTTGTAATGTTGGTAGTTAATTATTTTGCTTTTTTTGTCAAATTCAAGAATATTTTACTTGAAACTGACTAGTTTTTCTTGCCATCAAATGTTCAATTGAATCAGTGAATTTAGCCTAGCAGCTTCTCATACTCTTCGCAGTACTTTTTCTAAAGTGGATCAATCAAAAAGCTTTTCAGTTTGAAGACAACGAAAATAATATTCTAATTGAGGTCCATCAATCACTTATATTGCGTTGTTTCTGACTGAATTTTTAAATTTGTTAGAATCTAAAATTAAACCATAGGCAAGATTTAACAATTGATTTGAATTTCAAGATTGAAGAATTAAATTTGAGTTTCATGATAGATTGGTTAACTAAGTTAATCGAGAAATTTTTAAAATCAAAATTTATTCAAAACAAAATATATGTAGATTCTAAGGCAAGAAACAAATTAATATACAATATTGTTTTATTCTATTTCTTGCCGGAAGTTTTTGAGCAACTAAAAAGTAAAATTTTTTTTTTCTTCTTTAGAGTAATTTTATTGGTCACTGCTCACAAATCTGCACTCAGATTTAAGAGATTTGAGCTGATGGATTCAATATGACGTACTTGATGTCTAAAAATTTTACTTCAAATTTTAAACAAAGAAGGTTTCAATTATTTTTTCATAAGATATATAAGTTCCGAGAAAAATAATCTAAATCAAAATTATGAAGATAGAAATGTTTTTACTCTAATCATAAAATATTTTATAATATAAATATATATATTTTTTTTTTTAAGCCTTGAACGAAGAGTTTTAGGTGTCAAACCTACACTGAAAAAATTATTATGGTGGTGAATATGAATAAAAAGAATGTTCAATTTTGAAACGGTCATCAATATGAACAACGCTGAACAACTAGTAGGTGTTTTCCGTTTTTTTTTTATTATCTATTTAAATATTTTATTAAAACGAAAATATTGTTTTGTTAATTTTTGCTGATTTCGTTTATTATTAAAATTTATATTAATTTTTTTTAAGGAATATAGCGTAAAGTTGGCGTCAACATAAAAAAATGTCCAAAATGAATTGTTTAGATTCTAAACATAAGAACACTGAACACTAGACCGTATCGAAAAAATAAATTTCACCGCACACCAGCTAATCTAAAGCGTTGTTGAAAGAAGTTTCGAAAACTTCGGGCTTTCTAATTCTGATACTAAAATGGTACGTTAAGATGGTAGAAACTGGGGTTCGGTGGGTCAGTACAATAAGGGGTCAGCTGAGGTCAATAAGTTTTTGAAAGCAAAAATAGGTCTTCCTGAGACAAAAACAAAAACAAACAATTCTTTAAGATCGGACAGTAAATACCGAAGTTATAAAGAAATATGTCGATGCGCGACCCCTACGTTCGGTCACAGGAAAAAAATGCTTCAGATTAGAAGGTGTGCGGCGACATTTTTTTTTTCGCCTATTAGCCCAGACGGTCTACTGAACACTTTACCGAGAGTCGTATTTGTTGGCGACTTCAACGCTTTTTAATGTTAAATGGTGGTAATATTTATGGTACAACAGATGTACTTCCCACACAAAATTTTGTAAAACATTTAAATATGTCAACGGGACGTATTAATTGAGTCTAACCGATTTATTCCGTTTTTTGGTAAAAATCTATTACTCTATTTACTCAGTCTTATGATCGAGTTTTGTAAAGATCTGTATTTCTTTGTATGTACGTTTCAAACAAAATCATTTAAAAAACAAGTAAAGAAAGTCTAAAGTCGGTCCAGGCCGACTATCAAATATCCTAAACCTACTTTTCAAAAAAAAAAAATATTATTGAAAATGGGCGTGTCCGTGGGCGGATGACGCCCATTTTTCAAAACCATCTTTGTTTTGTCATAAAAAACATACGTGTCAAATATTATCTTTGTAGGTTAAACAGAGGCTTATTTATTGCGTTTTAAATTTTTGGGTTGTATGGGAGGTGAGCGTGTTCGTGAGCGGATGACATACATTTTTCAAAGACATCTTTGCATTGATATAAAACATATACACACCAAATTTTATAATTGTAGGTTAATTATGAGCTTATTTATCCAGTTTTCAATTTTTGCGTTGTATGGGAGGTAGGCGTGTCTGTGGGCGGATTCCAAAAATATTCAATAATGCAGATTCTTGGGTCCATGTGATCATGTGTAAAAGTAGTGTCCGACCGAATGTGAATTTTTGCCGAAGCCGAAGCCGATTCTTCGGCAAAATGTAAATAATGCCATAAAAAATGTAAACATTAACTTTTCTGTGTTAGATTTGAATTGATTTGTGTCTACTGGGTCGTCAATACAATTGTCTAGAGGACAGTATTGCTGGTGTATTGGCCACTGTCAATGAAGATCACCTGAAACATTTAACGTAAGGACCTCGATATGAAACCATACAAAATACAGCTGGTTCAGAACTGAAGTTGGGTGATTTAGCAGAACGTCATTTAATTGGTGCACTGTTTGATTTTATTCAAAACTCAAATAAAAGTGAAAAGAAGAGTTCAATAATTTTCTAATAAGCTAAAATGCATGTGATTACCATGAAAAATACATATTTTATAGGTATTTAAAAAAACTTATTTGCGAAAATAACGAAATATCGATTTTTTGGGGTCTCAAAAGAATTTATAAAGACAAATTTCAAAATAATTTTAGCCAATGGTTACCAATGAGTACCATCAAAATCTTTACTTTTTGCTCATCTTGGATTCGTATGCATTCTGAAGAAAAAAAATGTTATATGCTAAAAACTTGATTTTTTTGGCTTAAAAAAGGGTGCAGGAGAACCAAAACGCTTAATGCGGATTTCTCCAATTCTAAAAAAATTAATAATGCAGAAGTAGTTTTTAACCCTTTTTGTACCACTGTTGCGTTTTCGCAACTCAAACTTTGATAAATATTATGTAAATAACTAAAATGATACCCCAAACGATTATTTTTCAGTTTCTACTTAAGTCTATATTATTTTTTATAGAAATTTAGGCTAACAAAGTTATAAGTGTTCCCAATAAACCAAACGAATTTGCCTCGAATTCGAGGTGAATCCGAGATCTCGGATATTTATTTCGAAAACGAAGTTCGAAAATGTTTTGCTAATGAACCCAATGGCGGGAGAAATGCACATTTCATTCTCGAAACGAGAGTTTTTATCATAATCGAATCACTACCGAAGCGAGAATTTCAACATTAGCAAATCGTTTTCGAATAATTTTAGCAATTTTTTTTTTAAATTAAATTTTTTTAATATATTCGTGTCTTACGCTAAGAGATTATAAGATTATTATTGTTAAATTAAAAAAAAAAAAAAAAAAAAAAAATATACATATATATGTTCAGTATTCGTACCCGCGTCTCCCGGATGCCAGTCTCCTACGTTATCTACTAGCCTATCGCATTTGCTGTTTAGAAGCGGCGTAATTTGCTTGATTATGAAAACAAACGTTTGAGGAAGTGGGTTCGACTCCCAGCTCAGGTAAAAAAATGTATCATTGTTTTTTTTTTGCTTTTGGTGTTTTTTCTCTATTTTTTAAAAAATTTAAAAACAAAAAAATCAATGTTGCGATGATTAATTGCAGATATATAAAAATTAATTTATTTTACGAGATTGCGGACTCGTTTCGAACTCGAATCGAATGCGAGATATCTAATCCGAGTTCTCGGTTTCATTACTTATTCGAAACTAAACCGAGTCCGCTATGTGGTTTATTGGGTTGTTATACAAAATACGTTCAAAAAAGAAGTCTAGCAAAAATGCTCACAAAATAAAAAAAAATATAATACATTTTTTTAATAACTTAAATTGATAAATTAATTTTGTTTGGGAAAACATCGAAAAACTCGTTTTTAAAATTGGTAGTCAAAAAATTCGTAACACTTCTTCAAGATATTATTTTGAAAATAACTATTTTGAAAACGTAATATTTGCTAATTTCCAAACTGTAAGTCGTACAGAAAAAAAAACTCAGATATAGTTTAAGTATCTTGAATGCATCTTTCTGGTGGTGTCATTTTTTTAAAGTACTTTTATGGAAAAAAGTTTTTTTTTTCTTGTCCCGAAATTTACCATCATATTTTTCACAGTTTGCGCAACAATTTTTTCACCATTTTAATAAAATGTAGTATGCAAGCATTCATTCTGAAGGTTCTCCAACGATTGCTATTTTTAATGAATTTCTTAAAAAGTGCCTGCTTAAGATTTTATATATTTGTATACAGATAATTTAATTTTGATATAAAAACAGATATTGTTCCTTATTTTTATATGCAGTAACTGCTTGGTATGAAGGAAATCCTTCAAAAAGATCATTATAAAAAAATTAGAATGTTCCAAGCAATTGGCCATCTGTGTCACGACTCAAAAGATCAATTGAAGGCGCCATACTTGTATTTCATTATCTTCCATACTTGTATTTTTGAAGTGAAACTTCTTTGGCGGTGAGTGACATTTCAAGGTCTCTTATTCGTGACGCTAGGCTTACGTTTTCAATTCATATGAAAATTTTCAAAAAATTATAGTCGGCTAGCGTGAATTGAACCCTGACCATGGTTGCTCAAGAGTCGGATACTATACCATTACGCCACGTATGCACATGTCAAACACCCAAACAAAATAAAGGTATTCACACTGACTTGGGTAGTTGGGTACGGGTAGATTGAGAACATTTTATTACTGCGAGCACCCTTAACTGCAATTGAGTACTATGTAGAATAACAGCTGATGACAGATGAGTGACAGCTAGAAAAGAGTTTCCACCTTATTATTTATGTCATTGTATGAGCGCAAAATTAAGGCCATTATACGGGCGTAAAAAAGTTATTTTATATAAGAGTAATTTTTAACGTGAACTTTGCGGCATTTAATAATTTTTATCTCAAATATTTTAAAATAACTTATTTTAACACATTTGTCTATTTTATTCACTCAAAATTTGTTTACATTTTTTTAGTTTTTTGTCAATTCAATAATTGCCTATTTTTGGAAAAGGTGGTAACCCATGAAAAAAGTACTCAATCAATCTACCCAAACAAGTCAGGGGGCCAGCTAGAGTAGATTGGTAGATGGGTACTTGGGTAGAATGGCACTTTTACAAAAACGAAATGTATAGAATTTGCCAATCTACCCAACTACCCAAGGCAGTGTGAATACCCCTAATGTAATTAAAACTAAACGCGTAACATACTAAAAATAACATAACTAACATTAACATTACATTAACATTAACATTACATTATTAACATAACCGTAACATTAATTTTCATCCTACAAGTATGCAAGGAAAAAAAAATAGAAAAATAGCTAAAAAAGGAGTAGAATGCGTTCGTGAATATAAAGAGCGAATAAGAGCTCTTAAGAATGCAGCCGCAGCTGGGTCTACACTAATGATGAAGGTAAGGTGATTGCAACAACGGCTGAGTTCCAAAAGGCATTTTTACGAAACATCAGTGTATTTTGGTGAATCTACAAAGAACCAATCCCCAAAAAACACACTGATGCTTGGTCAAAATGTATTTTGGAACTCAGCCATCATCTCAACAAAATTTTATAGCCAACCAAGTTGATACACTCAACAATCAACGTTCGCTGCTTTACGAGGCCCTCACTCAACATAGCAATTATTATGATCAGGAAGCAAAACACAATAATCAACAAGATTTGTCTCTGCTTTCGGAGACTCCTTCAACGAGTACTATGCAAATGCAATCTAACATTCAAAAAGTGACAATGTTGAGAAGGCATTCGAAAGCAACTAAAACACCAATTGAACTAAAACAAGTACCGAAAATAACTGTTATTTTACAAATATCAAATGCAAAAAAATTGTTGAAAGACTTTTCCAAATATACCATTATGTTACAAATGTCCTCAACCTCATGAATATTAAGTTCCTTTTAAATTTAAGACTGATTCTTTAAAAGTTAAAATTTAAGTGTTATTTTTTGCCTTGTATTTTTCGAGGCAAAATAAAGGTTCTTTTGACTTTTATTTTATCTTTAATTTTTCGGTCAAAATTATCAAGCAATTTATGTTTTTTTTAAAGGCCGCTTGACAGATTGAACCAAGGACCGAAAATAACTGTTATATTACGATTTCTAAATGAAAAAGACACAATGAAATATTGTCGAAGGAATTTTTCAAATATACCATTATGATAGAAATGGCCTCAGCTTCACGAATATTAAGTGCCTTTTAAATTTTTGACTGATTCTATAAAAGTTAAAAATTAACTGTTATTTTTTGCCTTTTATTTTTGCGGACAAAAATAACGGCTACTTTTGACTTTTATTTTATCGGTTAAACATAACAGTTATTTCGTGACTTTTTTCGGTCAAAAATATAAGGCACTTTGTAGTTTTTTAAAGGCCGCTTAACCAATTAAAAAACTATTGATACCATATGTAAATTGTGCGCATCGACGAGACGAAAATAATGGTATCAATAGTTTTTTAGTCGGTAAAACAGCCTTTAAAAAAACACAAATTGCCTGATATTTTTGACCGAAAAAATAAAAGGCAGAAAATAACTGTTATTTATGACCGATAAAATAAAAGTCAAAAGTAACTGTTATAATTGCCCGAAAAAATAAAAGGCAGAAAATAACTGTTATTTCTGTCGGAAAAAAATGAAAGTTAAAAAATAACAGTTAATGTGCGACTTTTTCGATAAAAACCATAACCGGTACGGTCCCTGGATTGAACTATTGACACCATGTGTAAAATGTCTCACCGATGAGATGAAAATAATGGTATCAACATTTTTTTAGTCGGTAAAATGACTTGAACAAATTTAAACTACCTGATATTTTTGACCGAAAAAATAAACGGCAGAAAATAACTGTTATTTTCGACCGATAAAATAAAAGTCAAAAGTAACTATTATTTTTGCCCAAACAACTATAAGGCTCAAAATAACTTTTATTTTTGTCGGAAATAAAAAACAAAGAGATAAAAATTAATATGTGACACTTTCGATAAAAACCATAGCCGATACGTCCCCTAGATGCAAATATTGAATCAACAGATTATTATTCCATTTCGTATTGATTGAATTTCTTTTCAGATACTTTCTCTCTCTATTTCACACTTAAATCTCTCTTATTTCTTACTGTTACAGAAGTCTCACTTCTGCCACGTGTACGTTCCCAGCAGTTATTTTGGAGACAATTGGAAAAACCAACTAGTTTATTTCTAGTGAAATTGGAGTTAGTTGCGAACTAGTACAAAAGACGCTCAGCATAGTACAGTTTGAATTTCTTTTTATATTCATAGTTTTTCTTGTCAGTAGACAACAAAAAATGAGAAAACAGATACTCTCAAAACGTGTTGTGATTCGTTTTTTTTTATTAGATTCGGAATTTCTTTTAATTTTTGCGAACATTTTCGATGAAAATGGTAAAATGGTAAATGGTAAAAATACAGGTCGGACAATATATTTACAAAAATTTAATTAGTTATATTGTACGTACCCATGTTCCCAATAAGGCGAATGATAGGGCTTACAAATGACCACTTTTGGACTGTCTCAAAACGGACCAGATTAGAACTATTCATAATGGAACTAGTTCAGATATAGGGAAAAAAGAATGTTTATGGGGACAATTGTCGTTTCCTATGACATCAACCCGTAAAAAGCGTCAGTTCGTTCAATGCAAAAGGGTATTGAAGTAGGACCAGTACTAGCCTTTTTTGGAACTAGTACAGAACTATTCTAAATCTGGTCCATTTTTCTGCAGGGTTGCTACACGCAAGTTTTTTTTTTTTTTTAATAGTACAACTTTTTCTGTGCTTATTTTTAAGAACAATTGTTTTCAATATTATGCTATATTGAAAACAATGCTGTTTTAATAGTTGTTAAATTTTCTGGCAAAAATTATACAATTTTATAAGGGTAGAAGCTAAAGTTTGATTCTTTGAAATGCAGAGTACATGTCCATATGTATGAAAAATATTTTTTTAAAAGAGCAATTAGAACAACCTTGGTTACATATGTACCTACATATAATGTAAAGAACAAACATTTTTTTTTATATAAAAATAAAATTTTCGATACATAAAAAAAGGAAAATTTTAATCAGACTTTTTTTAAAAAAATCATTAAAAATAGCAATCGTTGGAGATTCAACTTAAGATTTTGCGTAAACCGTCAGAATAGATGTTTAAATGAGACATTATATTACAACAGCAAAAAAGTTGTTGCGCCGACTGTGAAAAATATTATGTTAAATTTCGAAATAAGAAAATTAAAATTTTTTTCATGAAACCGTTGTAAAAAAGTTACACTACTAGAAATATCTTTTCGAGATAATTAAACTAAACATGAGTTTCTTTTCCATACTAATTACAGTTAAGAAGGTTGAGATGTTTAAATACATGCACCTATTTAATTTTTTTTTCAATTTTTAATGTTTTTGGCAGTGTATAATTTTGCAAAAAAATTAATTTGCAAAAACAAAAACTACGCAGTTATTATATTTTTGAGAAGAACTATCCACCAAAAAAGTTTCAACAGTTTAAAAAATAGTGACGTCAAAAAAGTGTGCCTTTTGACATGGAATCACCGATATTTACTTTGGATTAATTTTTTTTTGTCACTTATCTGATGAACTGTTCGTGTTGTACTCGGATTTTGCATGTTTTTTTTATGACATTTTAAGTTCTACAAATGTTGTTTGTAAGAACTATTTCAATACAAATTTGTTGTAATTGTTTCTTTTGGCATGAACGCAATTAAACCTTAATTGAATTGAACATTTTTTAAAAGCAAAACACTTGTTATCAGTTTTCGTAGCTAATTTTTAGCTTATAAATGACTCGACTTCATTTTGAAGTGACGCCTGACACTTCACAGAAACCACACAGACAAATTCTATTTGAATTGCAAGTGCCTCCTATTAACATTTCCAAGGTTTCCCAAGGATTCACTTGAGTTTAGCCAGAATTTAATAAAATGTCATGCTATTCATTGAAATGAAGCAAAACAAGCACTTTAGATAAATTTTAAGTGCATTTGTATTCATCTCTCAATAGAAACCTTAAAAATCATTATTCGCATGTCACATTAAGTGAAGAGTGGGTTCGAAACCTATACTACTACTTCAGAGTTCATGCTCATGGTCGTGCAGCTCTCTGCAGAATCACACAACGTGCTGAGCTTTATTTGGTACTTTCTAATGAAATTTATTTAAATTTCCCATGCGAGAGTCATCAAAGTTGATGAGATATAGATGTTGAAACCAAAAACCGCGCCTTAGTGTTTATAAGCAGTCAAGAGCACAACACTTAATATTTCAAAAAGAGCCAAGTGTGCATAGAATATTGCATAGTGTGTGTTGTTGCTTTCTCTGTTACTGCCCCCTCCTTATTTGTGGCAACACAACAAAATAGCGGTAAAATAATTATGCAAAAGAAACATAAAAACAGTTAGCAGAAAAATAAGAATAAAAAAGCAAGAAAAAAAATACAAGCAAGGACCTTGTGAAAAATGCGCAAAATTAATTTTGAGCCATGGCACAAGTTTGTGGCCAAAATAATGTTGCCGATTGGGCGGCGGCGCTGCTGTTGCTGATGTTGCTATTCCGTGGTTGTTTTGTGCAAAATTTCTGAACTTTTACGCTGTTTATTATTATTATATTTCTTTTTGCTGTTGTTGTTGTTGTTCGTGTTCTGTATATTTTCTATGCATGTTATTTTTGCATTAATTAATGCGAAACTTTTATGCCTGAAAACGAAGTGTACAAAAATGTAAGCCAACAAGCTTGGCTGTAATTAAGCCAAAAACCAGCAGCAACAGTTGCAACAGCCAAGCTTGACATGGTTAAGTTATATTGTTGAGGTTTTACTTAGTTTTCAACAAAAACTGAACTTACTATTTTCAATGTTATTTCAATGTTATTTCTTGGCGCGTTTGTTCTGCATAGAGCTTTGAGTAATGGCAGGACTTACTTGTTTGCGCATATTAAATACTGTTATTTCAATTATTCTGACTGAGTGTTTAGCTAGTTGTTAGATACATAGATATGCAAATATTGATATGACCCGCGAGAGTGCATTTTCGCTTAGTAAACTCTATATTCGGTTAAGAGAAAATAAATTTTTGTTTTGTATTGAATTGAATTGAATTGTATTGAAATGAATTGAGAAGAAGTTTAACAAAGAGAAATAGTGTAAGCATGTTAGAGGAGAAATAAATCTGGTTTAAGCAGCTTTTAAGCTTAATGCAAACAAACATTGATGATTTTAGTTCGAGAGGTATTGAAAGTGATAACTTTATGGTTCAGTTGGATAATGAAAATGAAATAAAGTAATAGATACTGAAAATATATTAAAGTCTTCAATGTATTCAACACATAATAAGCTGTATTGAATACATTTTTCAATCCTTTTTAACCCTACGGTCCATAACCGGGTATCCGGGTACTTTTTTGAACTTTAAAGTGCTGCTGTTCCTTTATTATTGAAGATATCAACATGAAACTCCGGATCATCAGAGATTTCGGCTTAACTTAGGAACTAGAAAAAGTTTATCCAATTTTGTTAAATATAGATAGCACTAACATCGAGAATATTGTACACGGTTAAAAATGTTGGACTAGTTTTTAATCCAAACTTTGGTTTAAAGCAATGTTTAATCCAAAAAGTACTATTTTTTATTCCATACTTTAGTTTAATTTGTTTTCAATCCAAAAAAGTTCAAGTTTAAGACTATTTTTGGACTACAAATTTACATTAAGGTAGTATTTTCAGGGAAAAAAAAAAGTATTCATGTTACCTAAGATTGAAAACTACTTCTACTACAAAATGTACGCTAAATATAATTGTTAATGTTGTTAAAGCATCCGAAGTTTATTTTTAATTAAATGAAACAAATTGTTTATTAATATCTGAACCAAAATATTATTATATTCAGTATTACATTAAGCAGTGTTTTATAATACATAATAAGGGTATTCATGCAAAGCGGCAAGCTTGTATTTTGGGCTATTAGTTATTTTTATCAGAGAGACAGGCAGATTGCGTGAACGTTCCCTAAAGTCAATTGTGCATTTGGAGAGATACGTCAGCTTTTAACTTGTTAACAGTCAACTTTCAGCATGCACATTAACAGCTGATTGCTGGTTTGTGATATATCTGGTTTGTGCAAATGGTTCTCCATACATTTCATTTATAAGTCTGATAAACTTATATGGTTTATATAATTTATAAGGGCATTGCCCATTTGCATGAATACCCTTAAAACATAACTTTTTGTTGAATACTACATTTTTGATATTATAAACAGTGATCTTATAAACAGTAATATTCTTATAATGGAACAATAAAATAAAATTAAAAATAAAAAGTTAAGTAATGTTTTCTTTTAAACCGGTCTTCAACTCAAATTTGGATTATACAAATTTTTCAGTTTGAAAACTTCTAAACTATTTGAAGATTAAACTTTTGTCTTTTCTGTTTAGAAAATATAAAATCTTTGTGGATTAAAAAGTAATCCTTTTCGGATTACAATATTTTAAACATTTTTTGGACTAAAATCTAATCCTTTTTGGATTATAATATTTTATACTTTCTGTGGATTAAAAATTAGTCCTTTTTGGATTAAAAAATTTTAAACTTTTTGCGGATTAAAAAATAAATCCTTTTTGGATTGGAAAATTTAAAACTTTTCATTGGATTAAAAAGTAATCTTTTTTTGGTCGTGTCCCATATGTAATCCAAAAAAGATTAAAATTTAGCCCAGGATTTTTAACCGTGTAGAAGAACGACAAAGGTCACATATTTGTGTGTCTCTGTGTGGTATACTCCCGAAGCGTCTGGTCCATAACATCCAAGCCACCCTTCGTTTTGTTATAAAAATTGATGATTTCTGGTTTGCGATGATTTCTGAAAGCGGTTTAGTCTCATTGTTGCACGAAAGAGAGGATGAGACATCCTTTGCATTTTCATCATTGGAATGATTTGCGCCTGCCATTATCAGCATTCTAATGAATGCGTATATTTCTGCCACTGTCGTATCCTTCCACTTCAATTGATGCTTTGTTGGGTTTGCTGCATTGTAGGCATCATAAGTTGAATTGGCTTTTTTGTTGGTATGACACACGATTATATCGACTATTTCTATTGTAAATTAACTCTTGAAGCATTGCATACCAGTCATACTTTCCGTCATTCGTAATGGACCACTGCGAGTTCTTACGATGTTGTGACTCTTTATTTGTTGACAAACAGGTGGTGTTGGTTGCCATTGAGTACCATCACGTGCAATCATACTTTCTGTTGTGCTTGATGTTGGTGCATTTTCTTCAACCATAAAAGTTTTGCTGTCACTTTCATCTTCAAATACATCTTGCTCAATTTGCATTGGCGTGTCAATAGCGGCTGGAATTTCGTTGTCATTTTCTTCATTTTCTGAGTCTTGCACTTCTCCCGTAAATACCTCTGCTTCTTTCTCAATTGGCTCTAAAGCGTCGTCATCCACAGTCATATTATCAAGTATAGACTCAATATATCTGCTTCTGGCTTCTTCACTCAAACGCATACATTGTCTTGCAGTTGAATATTCTATTTTGCGGTTCATTTTTCTTCAATATCATTGTTCAACTGTTCACCTTATAATGACGAAATCATTGAAATGTATGCTTTTTCTACCGTAGCTAACCAGTTTTTGTTTACTTTTGTGTACCTTTTAGGTAGAAAATGCCCATAGAAACCGATTTTATCTTACAAACATAAAATTTGTACAGTTGGGATGTGAAAACTAAGCGTTTCTTATAATCTGTGCATATATATATTATTTTATTTGACTTTAAACGAAAAACTTCACTAGGGTACCTTGGTTATGAACTCCCGTTCGTCCAGGTGGATATGGACGGTAGGGTTAAAAGTGAATAAATTGATCTGGTGACATGAACACGCTTCCTTTATCCAATAAATACAGTTCTCCCTGCGTTTCCATACAAGATGCAGTACATAGATTTTACATATCTGTCTCTTTACTGTCTATATTACTTTTTCACTCAGCGCACCATTCTTCATAGATCGATTTGTAAATGAATAGTGACGTTACAGTGTTATAGTTTGAAAAAACTTTTGGTATTGTTATAAAAATGCATCAATAAATATTTCGTGCTATAATTAACCCTTTCAATGGATTTGTCCATTATGTTGGACGCATTAGAAAATAATATTTATTTTTATTTTCCAACGTTTTCCAAGTTGTACCAACATGACAAACATAAATTTAGAAAGATGTATAACGTTTGACATAGTTGGATTTTTGGTTTTATGCCCAACACAAGCCTTTCATTTTTTAAGTGAAACTTCTTTGGCGGCAAGTGAAATTTCAAGGTCCTTTTTCGTGACGCTAGGCTAACGTTTTCAATTCATATGAAAATTAAAAAAAAATTACTGCCGCTGCCGAGAATTGAACCCCGAACATCGTTGCTTATGAGCCGGAATCTATTCCTTTACGCCACGTAGGCACATGTTAAACAGCCAAACAAAATGTAATTAAAACTGAACGCGTAACATACTTAACATTAACATTAGATTAACATTAACATTACATTATTAACATAACCGTAACATTAATTTTCATCCTACAAGTATGCACGGAAAAAAAATAGAAAAAATAGCTAAAACAGGAGCAGAACGCGTTCGTGAATATAGAGAGCGAATTAGAGCTCTTAAGAATACAGCCGCAGCTGGGTCTGCAACTAATGATGAAGGTAAGGTGATTGCAACAACGGCTGAGTTTCAAAATGCATTTTTACGAAACATCAGTGTATTTTGGTGAATCTACAAAGAACCAATCCCCAAAAAACACACTGATGCATCTCAACAAAATTTTAAAGCCAACCAAGTTGATGCACTCAACAATCAACGTTCGCTGCTTTATGAGGCCCTCTATCAACATAGCAATTATTATGATCAGGAAGCAGGAGGTAATAATGAACAAGATTTGCCTCTGCTTTCGAAAGCTCCTTCAAAGAGTACTATGCAAATGCAATTCAGCATTCAAAAAGTAACAATGTTGAGAAGACATTCGAAAGCAACTAAAATACCAACTGAACTAAAACAAGTACCGAAAATAACTGTTATTTTACAATTTTCAAATGAAAAAAATTGTCGAAAGACTTTTTCAAATATACCATTATGTTACAAATGTCCTCAGCCTCACGAATATTAAGTCGCTTTTAAATTTGAAACTGATTCTTTAAAAGTTAATTTCTTGCCTAGTATATTTCGAGGAAAAATAAAAGTTACTTTTGACTTTTATTTTATCGGTCAAAAATAGCAGTTATTTTGTGACTTTAATTTTTTCGGTCAAAAATATCAAGCAATTTGTGTTTTCTTAAAGGCCGCTTGACAGATTGAACTGTTGAAACCATGTATAAAATGTCTCACCGATGAGATGAAAATAATAATACCAAAGTTTTTTATCGGTAAAATGACTTGAACAAATATAAATTACCTGATATTTTTGACCGAAAAATAAACGGCAGAAAATAACTGTTATTTTTGCCTAAAAAACTATAAGGCACAAAAAACTGTTATATTTGTCGGAAAAAATAAAAATTAAGAGATAAAAGTCCCTGTATGCAAATATTGAATCAACAAATTATTATTCCATTTTGTATTGATTGAATTTCTTTTCAGATACTTTCTCTCTCTATTTCACACTAAAAACTCTCTTATTTCTTATGTTACAGAAGTTTCACTTCTGCCACGTGTACGTTGCTACACGCGGGTTTTTTTTTTTGTTAATAAATGTTGCAAAAAAAAGGTGATTATTGTGATTTTATTTTTTTGATAATAACATTATAAATAACGCATTTGCATTGGTCTCCGGTTGTTTTAGTTGAAAGTAGCAATTCAAGTTAAAATACCCCCACGGGCGATTATATGAGATTTAAAAAAATTTTTAAATTTTGATGACGTCTAAAATACATTCATATCAATTAATTTCCTGTAAAGTAAAGACAAGCCTTCTTATAAAATGTTCAATAAGGTTCTTGAATGGTTGATGCCAATTTTTCTAATACGCCTCAATTTTGATAAAATATACACAAATACACAATTTCAGGTCTGTAGCTTAAATATAGACCTATTTACAGTTTCCAATATTATGGGTTGTATGGGAGGTGGGCGTGTTCATCGGTGGATTACGCCCATTTTTCTAACATATCTTGGTTTTATTCTAAAAAGAATAAATATCCAATTTTCTTTTTGTAGCTTCGACAGAAGCTTATTTATATAGTTTTCAATTTTGGGGTTGTTTGGGAGGTGGGTGTGTTCGTGGATGGATAACGCCCGTTTTTCTCTCAGATCTTAACTTTAATATAAAAATAATAAATATTTAATTTTATTTTTATAGCTTTGACACAAGCCTCTATATAAAGGTTTCAATAAAAGGGTTGTATGGGAGGTGGGCGTGTTAGTGAGTGGATGACGCCTATTTTTCTAACATACCTGAGTTTTGTCACAGACTACACACATACCGAATTTAAGTTTTGTAGCTTCAATATTTGCTTCTTTATGGAGTTTTCAATTTTGGGGTTGTATGGGAGGTAGGCGTGGTTTTCATCCGATTTAGCCCATTCTCGAACTTGATCTTTGTTTAATAGAAAAAAGCTTAAATGTCGAATTTCACTTTGATAGCTTTACAATTACGGCTGTAATCGTGTCCACAGACGGACAGACGGACAGACGGACAGACAGTCGGACATGGCTAAATCAACTCAGGTGGTGATGCTGAGCAAGAATATATATACTTTTCTATACCTACCACGCCTCCTTATGGGCGTTACACACATCGTGACAAAATTAATATACCCCTTACGCAGTAGGCGTGGGGGTATAAAAATGTATATCGGGCTTGGCCTAATTTAAAATATCCTCAAAACCGATTCGGAAGGGTAAAAATCATAAATTGTAGCTCTTTTAGCATGAGATTTTTAAGATTTTACTACTTTTATGACGTCTAGCAATCGTATGAAAGATACGATTTAGTTGTGATATAAAACAAAAATGTACCAAATTTGTTTCCTGCAGCTGAGAGATAAGTCTCTTTTAGAGTTTTCAATTTTTGGATTGTATGGGAGGTCAGCGTGACGTAGAGTTGACGACATTTTCTAACAAACACAAGTAGATTATATTGTTTTGATATAAACTACATACAAACCGAATAGAGTTTTCATAATTATGGGTTGTATGGGTTGAAGGTGTGGTATCGTGGTCAAACTTGATCTTTGTTTTTTGGAAATATCTTCATATATCGAATTTCATATCGATAATTTTAAAATTACGGCTATAATCGTATCGACAGCTAAACATGGAGAAATCAACTCAGTTATGCTTACCAAGAATATATATACTTTTCTATGCCTACCACGCCTACTTTTGGGTGTTTTAGAGAAACTTGGGGTAATGTGATATATGTAGGTATTTTTAAATTTATAATTACTAGTAACTTTCATACCTTAGCTTATACCGCATTACACAGCATAATTTTTGATGCATTTTGCAGTGTTTTACAACTTTGGAGCTCTATAAAGTAAGCCAATTTGTAGCTTTTTCAACACAATGAAAAAACGTCATGTCACTTCGCTTAATGAAATTGGCGGGTAAAGTGATATACCACGTTCGGATAATATGATATACCATATAAAGCAATATCACATTACCCGAATAGTATTCAATAGCAGTATCTATTGTTTTTTCAACCAAAATTAAAAAATCATGTTATTGAAAAAAAAAAAATGTTTAGGTTTTTCACAACTTGAAATAAGCAGTTGTATCGTCGTATTCGCATTATTCGTATGTTTTTTATTTGAAAGATAAAACAAACGTAGGAGCTCAAAAACGTTTGTTTTTCTTTCAAATAGAAAACAAAAACAATTTGAATACGACTTGAATTCAAATACAACGATACAACTGTGTTTTTCAAGTTGTGAAAAACCTAGATGTTTTACTGTTATTAATGTTGTTATTAATACAATTTTATTATTTTAGTGGAATTTACACAAAAATACAAACAAAATCAACTGAATATAAATACGCATGTAAAAACTTAACAAAAAAATAACACAAAGTATAAAATGAGTGGAATGAATGGATATGGTATGAATGCATGGTATATCACTTTACCCAACTTTGACTACATCACAATAGCTGAACTCGGGTTTCAAAATAATTAGCTTATTTTTGTAAAAATACGCTGTAAATAATCATAATCTCACCTCATTTGTGACTAACTTAATTCAAACTCTAACAAATTTATCTATTTCTGCTCTTTTTATTGTAATTCACTTGCAAAGCGCACTCAAAAAAACATATCGACTACACCGATAAAATAATTTCACAACAATAAGAGCGAACACAGCAAATGAGAGTGCGCATTTAGCTGCAGCACGCGTCTTTTTCTGTTACCGTTATGTTCACATGTTTTTTCTTGTCAAAAATTGTGTATTTAACAAAATATGTAGGTATATCACATTACGCGACCATATCACAATACCCAAAATTACTCTTCATATCGTGACAAAATGAATATATCTGTTATGCAGTACGCTTGGGAGGGCATACAAATTAAATAAATAGGTCAAATGAAGGAGCCGGATGTAAACCATGCCTATCTCCCATACAAAGTGACTTTCTCAAAACGGTAAAATAACTATTAATTACAAAAAAAAAATTAATGTCTTGAAATTTTGCACAAACGCTTTGATTATAAATACGTACATTAGTTTGAAAATTAGACAAATTGGATGAAAACCATACCGACCAGCCATTCAAAGTGACGTTATAAGAATTGAAAATCTCTTATAAAATAAATTTAAAGACTTGAAATTTTTTCGCATATCGCCCATTTCACGCCTAATGCAAGTCGTGATTAACCTCTTGCTCGATTTGCTTGAAATTCTGGCTAAAGGTTCCTTTTCCACTTATACAAAACAAAAACAAAATAAATTGGCCATTTCAGCCCTTGAAAGGACTTTGGCCGAGCTTCTTATGATCAATTGTGTTGTGTGTATTATTAAATGTTTGCACACAATTGACCGAGAACTGGACCTACATGTTTTATGCCGACTCCGAACGGCTAAAGTTCATGTTCTCAAGAAACTTTACATGGCATTATTTACTCACTGAGGTTTGCCATTGTCTGCAGAGAGGTGGTGACCGATAAGAAAAATTTTTTATTGAAAAAACTTTTCGCCGCGGCTGGGGATCGAACCCGGGCTCCAAGCATGCTAAGCCACACACTTAACCTGCACGTCACGGTCACCATCCACTTATACACTTATACACTCAGAGAAAAACTGCTTTTATAAAAAAATCATGGGTTGAAATAACAGATTTCACTGTTCAATACCATCCAACAAATGAAACTTTCATATCAACAGTCGGTTGACTGTGGTCTATAAAACATGAAACCCATATAAAAGCGTACTTTTTGAAATTTTATCACTTTTTTGGAAGTTCATGAGCCGAGTGTGTTCACGATTCGACTGTCCTAGGTTCAACTACCGGCAAGACCAGCAAAGATTTTCTTTTATATAAAATATTTTTTTTTAAATAAAAAATGAAAATTTATCAAAACATTTTTACTTTTTCATGTGCAAATAAATTTATTTTTTTCAAAAAACTGGCAATTTTAGCATAAAAATTCCGAAAATATATTATTTTTTAAAAAATTTTAATTATTTGTTTTAAATTATGTATATTTATTTAATTTATTTTTAAAAATTTTTTGATGATGGAGATGTGAGTGATTGAAAATGACTCCAATACATTCGTCCAACACGGCGCTAAGTTAGTTTCACTTCAAAAATTTTTAATATAAGATTGTAACATTTGGAGCTATGTTATCAAAGAAACTAAAAAATTTAGAAGGTATCAAGCAAAAGTAATTTAATTTAAATGTTTTTAAAAAATAAAAACCTACCAAATGTATTCGTATTTTTCTTAATGACAAAACTTTTAAACCTTCCAAGAGAAAACTCATTAAGGGTTTTCTCAGAACGGAACTCAGGCCTAAAACTCTGAAAATAATCACTGTTCAGTTTTCATTTTTGGTTCGTAATTATGTACAGTATTTCACTTATAGACTTACATTTAGACAACAAAGCAGGTCTTTATTTTTCAAGCCATAATTCATACATTTTTATTAGAACGGGTTAAGAAATCACGAAATAAGAAATCATACGTGAATATTTAGAAAAAAAGAATATCAAATAACAGTTCTGAGGTGGTGAATATTTTATTGGAAAACTCAAGGCCCGCTTGTGCTTCAATTCTATTCCGAACAGCCATTACATTTTTCTCTTGATTCATTGATCTAGAGCTGATTCGTAACAATTTTCATTTCTATACTAATGTATTTTAAAATTCCTGGCATACTTAATTCCTTCAGTGCTTCTCTATCAATGCTCTACTATTAAACTCTACTATTCTATACTATTAAGACTTTTGAAATACTGCATAATAAATGAACTTTAAAATTATTTCACTGACAATGCCTTCAACAATCATTTATCATGTGAAAAATACATTTATAAATTTAATTTTCAAATATCATGCGATTTGATTGAAAATTCTTAATATATTTAGCAAAATTTCACTTATTTATGAATTAAATATTTAATATATATTTTTATTAAATTTCAAAGTTCAACCAAATAATACTAACAATAAAAACCTCTTGTCACTCAACTTAAGTCTATTATAAGTGTTCGTTTATATTGTTTATCGAAGTAATGTAACGTACACCCACACACATTCTGAACCCGTATCACATTTCAGCAAATTACGTTGCAAGTTTTCAGTCAGCCACATAAGGGTTAATTGATGGTTTTTCTATTTAATCTAAAGTCATGCCTCAGAGTTCAACCAAACCGTAACAAGACCGACAAAAACCCGATTCTCAATATTAGACCTGTTGACATTTTGGACATTTACAAACCCTGCCAATCATGGCGTGACATGGGCTGCAGGGTACGCGGTTTAGTGTTGGCTTCCGGAAAATGTCAGCTAGTTGCGCTTTTGCTAGGTTGACTTAACAAAAATGTTGGTATATGTAAAAGTATTTCTATATATGTATAAATATATAAATGTATTTTAGTGTTGAGGTTTTTTGGTAAACAACTGCCGAAAACAACAACAACAGCAACAACTAAAAGTGACAAATTCAAAGCATTATTTTTTTATGTTATGTAGGCTAAAATGTTGCTAATTTGGTTATTTGCAACAATTTTGTTTTGAAGCTTTTTTGCAGGTGAAACCACCGCAAAACTGGCAGCTTGAAAGCGTGACAAATCTATTATAGCAGCCATTTTGAAACTTCAATCCCGTGGCTGAAATGTTTTTTTTATTATTTCATTAATTTTATTTCATTTATTTTTACATTTATTAAGGTCTGACATGCCATTGTTGGGAATTTTAAAACTTTTACACTGAACGGCGGTGTAAAAAATTTTTTTGGATTTTTGTTAAATTTTAATTTCAGCGTAAAATGTTTGGAGTAACTTTAATTTTTGCTAGTGGTTAGCTAAATTCTATATCAAATAAGTTGATTTGCTGTTTTCAGTATTTCAAGCTGTTAGCAACTTTTTTTTCGTTTCAGTGTAACGCTTGCCATTTATGCCTAGCTAGCTTGAACGTTTAAACTTTCAAATATTGCTGCCTTCACCTCCATCATCGACATATTAACAATGCCGTGAAACACTTTGTAATCGATTTTTCTGCACACATCCGTGCGCTAGTCCGTCGACTGCGCATATGAAGTGATTTTGGTTGGCATTAAATAGTTATTAGTATGGAAATTAATGGTAAGACGAGCACTTGAAAAAGTAATTTGCGACACGATTCGTTATCGATGGTGCTCGCACGCAATGTTTGGCTCGCCAGTGAGTAGCTGAATGTAGGCGTTGTCGAGGATGGTTTGCTTTCATCAGCTCAGAAACTTAAAAGTCAATGATGTCGATTGAAATCTGCTGTTGGTGGAAAAAAAAAAATTCACAATTAAATTCTAATTATAGGACGTTACAAAATGGCAAATTAAGTTCGTTTCGCAGTTTAATTGTGTGTTTCCAAATGTATGATAATCATCTACCTACGTACTATGTATGTGCATTCGTCATAAATTCGTGATCATCTATTCGTGGTTGAGCTACAACTAGTTTCAACGTTTAGAGCCATGCAAAAGTTTCATCGCTCAACTATTAAGTTATTGAGGAGTTTTCAATATTTTGTTGTTAAATTTTTAATTTTAGCCACACATCATAATTTAAATCCTATGGCAAAGTTTACATTCATGGTAAAATGTACAAATATATTTGTGATTGATTCTTCAGACCGTGATGAAAGTATTATTTTTCAACCAATTTAGATTAGTTTAGATTAGTTTGTGGTGATGGAACTGCTTAATAACTTGAATTGACAGAGGTTGATTTTTAAATCCTTCGACAACATACCATATTTTGTTCTCTATTGAACCCATATAAAAACTATTTGACAAAATACTTAAATATATGTGTAGAATAAAAAAAAAGAAATAGTTTCGTTTGTATCGTAAGTGTAGACGTAGAATTCCTTTGAAGTACCTTCTCTACTTTGTCTTTTTGGTCTGATTGTTTTGTCCATTTTGTACATATTTTTTATTTATCTTCCGAAAATTAACAAATCAATTAATAACATTCAAGTCATGGACTTCTTATTGAGACCAAAACACAGAAAAACTTAAAAGTAAGCATGACAAATAGAGCAAGCAAAAAGAAACAAGCAAAATGTCAAATTATTTCGATCATTTCAGCAAGTTTTATTGGTTAAGTTCATTAAAAGAATTATTAATTCATTAGTTGAATTGTTGGTTCAATAGTTGAAAAGAAAAAAAATGCCCTTTCCATTGGTGCCACTTTTGTCGCTGTCCGATTTTTAATATGTGAGCTACACTCAAATGAGAAGTGGGATGGAAAATAACAAATGATCCAGGACGAAAACTCAATCATTTCTTAAATCCAAAATATATGTGTTCATTTCCCATATTTAGTTCTGCTACTTTGTACGAGACGCCTAACCAACGCTTGCTCTATTGGAGGCATGTAACATGTCAGCCAAATAGACAGCGCCATCTATTGGGTAATAGCATACAACGAAATATGATCCGTGTTGTTTTCAATGCACCCTCTTAACGCTGAGTAGAGAACCAATGCTGTGAATTAGTTCTTACAAAACCAAAGCATACAAGCATAAACAACGAAAGATAAACAAAGAAAGCAGCAGGCATATAAGTAGCTGATGATAGATTTTCTTATATAAAAACATGAATTTTTCTTCTTATATTTTACTATTTTATGACTTTAATATAAAAGTGACAAAATCCAAAATTAGAAATTCGTTTAGTGCAGGATATATCTGATATTTTAGTGTATATATTATGTTTGAACGATGAGTATTAAAGGCTGTAGGTATACCCTAAAGTATTACTCAAAAACGTTTCATTCCCTTGACAAAAATTTGTTAAAATGACCCCATACAAACCGCGCTGTAAGACGTAATTCTAGGTCAAACAAATTATTTTATGCCACGCCCACCTTCTGCACTAAATTTTCCAGAGCATATGTTTTTCACAATTTAAACTTCCGTGAAGCGTAGCATCTAAACATAACGAGTTTGTGGATAATAGCATTCAAAGATATTATTTTTTTGCTTTTTATAAAAGCAGTAAATAAGAAATCATCAATAAAAGATAACCGTTTTGTAGATATTAAAAAAATGTAGTGTTTTGCTTAGTGTTTAGTAAGGTGGTTGTGAATGTGATACAAGAACTTTCAGTTTTTAAAGTTTGGAAAAAACAAAGTGGCCGGAACGTTTGAAACAGTACACTATAGTATGAATATCATACAAGGAGAGAAAGGTTAGGTAAGATTGATGCAGCTGTCTCTTATGAGACATATATAGGCCAATTAGGGCCATTGTGATACAAGGGGTTTAATTTATTTACCTATTCTGTTTGAACCAGTTGGAGCTATTATTAAAGATTTGTAGTCTGCACTACTAATCGACTGAAGATTTTGATTTCACTACACTGAGAAAAAAACTTATACCTCGCTCCGGTAAAAAATTTCTCTATTTTCGATAATAGCAATTTTCTCTTTTTAAAATAAAATTTTCTTCAATTAGAATAAATTTTTACATTTTCGAAGATATATTTCTTTACTTCTAGGAAACGAAAATATTTCAATGTCTCTAATAATGATAAGTATTTTTCTCGCACAAAAAATTTCTCATTTATAGAGAAAAATTTATTGAAAATCAAAAATTTTTCTTATATTTTGATAAAAAATTCACTATGAGAAGTATTTTCGTCAATAAAAACAAATCTTTTCTCAAAAATAAAAAGTATTTTTCTCTAAAAACGATATATGTTTCTTTTTCAAGGAAGCTTTTTATCATTTTTAGAGAATTTTTAGTATCGCAATTAGAGAATAGCATTCTCTGGATCAAATTTTATACCATTTTTCTCTAAATATGATGCCTTTTTTATCACATTCCGATGAACTTATAAACCCGATAAGCGGTTTTTAGCTAGCGCTGGGCATGTGCAGAGAAGATGTATTGTGGATTCTTCTTCCTCCTCATCTCTACAGTTTCTGCAGAAATCGTTGTGGAGGATGTGTAATCTTCGAGCGTGGCTACCAATTAATCAATGTCCTGACCTTTATTTGATCCCTTCTGAGGGAAATTATTTCATTCGAGCGTTTCAAGTTCAAAGTTGGCCAAACCTACCGCGCCGTGTTGCATGTCTTGCCCGCAAACCATCTTATATAAGGTTCTTTTAAGGGATAGTTTATTTGTGAGTATGTATTTTACATGTGGTAAGAGATATACCAAATATTTTCTTTTCTCTCGATAAGGTATTGGTAGTTCCAGTTTGAGCTAGTTCATTTGCTTTGCTGTTTCCTGGAAAGTCTCTTTGTCCGGGATCCACTCTAGGAAGATTTTAAGCTGCTCTGCCATCTTATTTAGAGGACTGCGGCAGCTTAGGACTGTTTTTGATGTTATTTGAACAGATTCTAGTGCACTATAAGCGGCTTGACTATCAGATAGAATGCAAATATCTTTACCTGATATTTCATTCATCTGAAGCCAAGTAACAGCTTCATGTATAGCGGTAACTTCCACTTGAAAGAGACTACAGTGGTCAGGGAGCCTAAAGGCTAGATTGATGTTTAGTGATTTGGAGTAGACTCCTCCCCCTACTTTACCATCCAATTTTGATCTATCGGTGTGGATTTCAAATGCATTGCGAGGTGGAGGGCTTCCAGAATTTCATTCATTTATGGAGGAAATAGATACATCACACTTTTTCTAAAAGAAAAGATTTTGCGTGATATAATCTACGGTTTGGTGAAAGAGTTTCCTAATGCTAGAGTGTCCTATTGTACCTCCCCTTCATTGAGAGGTGGCTTCCTGACGTATCGCCTTATTACCAGCCATCTAAAATACATATTTTATAGGTATTTAAAAAAATATCTTTTCGAAAATGACGAAATATCAATTTGTCATTTGTTAAGACAAAGTTTGAAAAGACAATAAATTTTAAACATTTTTTTAACCAATATTTGTGTACTTTCCTAATCTTCACTTTTTTGCTTTGAGAACCAAAACCGATACATGGGGATTTCTCTGATCCAAAAAAAAAAATGATGCAGAAATAGTTTTTAAGAGTTCCTTTAACTTTTGAGTCGGTGTCTGGATGAATTTTGATTTCTTCATACAAAATCGATCCGGCTTAATGAATATAGAGTTTTATTGGCTTTTTTTTGTTCTTTCGAGCAGGTTGGGTTGCCAATTTAGTTTCCTATCTAAGATGAGACCCAGGTATTTTGCTTGATTCGAGAAATTAAATCTTGTATTCCCCAGTTTTGGAGGACTAATTTTGGAGGTAAAATATGTTGTCAAGTCAAAGATCACTAACTCAGTTTTGTCTGGGTTAACGCTGAGTCCACAGTTGGAAACCCAATTTACGAGGGTGTTTAAACAATTTTAAATAATATCCCTAAGAGTAGATATATATTTTATTTATACACAAAAAAAAAATTAAATTGGCCATTTCAGCCCTTGAAAGGACTTTGACCGAGCTTCTTATGATCAATTGTGTTGTGTGTGTTATTAAATGTTTGCACACAATTGACCGAGAACTGGACCTACATGTTTTATGCCGACTCCAAACGGCTAAAGTTCATGTTCTCAAGAAGTTTTACATGGCATTATTTACTCTCTGAGGTTTGCCATTGTCTGCAGAGAGGTGGTGACCGATCAGAAAAATTTTTTTATTGAAAAAAACTTTTCGCCGCGGCTGGGGATTGAACCCGGGCTCCGAGCATGCTAAGCCACACAATTAACCTGCATGCCACGGTCAAGCCATTGGTTTATAATGTCATAAGTTTTTTTAATTTCGATTGGGGCTATACCGTCTAGTCCTGGTGACTTCAACGGTTTAAGCTTTCTATTTCCCATTTTAGCTTTGGTTTTGTTAAAATGTCTGAGGAGTTGTCAACAGCGGTTAGATGCTCGTCTTGTGTTGGAAAATTCCCTATCTTTGAACAGCCAGTACATATTGAGAGATTCTTCACAGCTGGTTTCTAGGTTCCATCTTCTTTTTTCATGAAGCTTGGATTAGGAGGGCTGGTTGCGAAAATTTTCGAGACAAAAGTCTCGACACCTCAGAGGTTTGTAACATGTCTTCACAGAAGGGCCTCCAAAATCGTCGTTATGCTTTTCGTAATTCTTTCTTGTATTCTTTTAGAGCCATTTTATAGAGTAACCACGCATCGGTGGATCCAATGGCTTTTGCTTTATTGAAGAACTTTCGGCTCTTGTTTCGGAACTCTTCTAGCTTAGTGTTCCACCAAGGTGGCTTTTTCTCCCTTTTGGTGTTTTCAGTGGATATGCGGTGTCAAGAGCTTTATTCATTGATGCAGTAAGATTGTCTACTAAATCGTCTAAGGATTTTTTGCAGGTAGGAGAACATGGTGGTCCATTACCGATATTTATTTTTAATGTTTCTATGTAGAGACCCCATTTGACTTATTTGAGATGACGGAAACTTCACGATCTCTGAGCATAGTCGAGCATCTTTGTCAAAAAGAATATACATATGATCTGAAAAAGAGTGTTCTTTTGGAAAACTGTCTTTGAAAACAGGCCGCAGACTACTCACAGCTACTGGATCAAGACGATGTCTTCCCCGTCTTTAGTGAAGAAGAGAGTGAGACTGGTGGATGCAGGCTATGAGTGGTGGAGGTTACTCTGTGCTACTCTTAGCATCAAGGCTGGTAGTCGACAGATTGACCTCGACGATGGTTATGTCAGACTCATCCTTAGATTTAAGAAGATCATTCTCCACGGAGGACAACCAAAAGGAATGCTCCAGGGAGAGAAAAAAATTGGGCTAAAATGAAGTTCAATCAGTTCTTAAATGAAATTAGCGGAATAGTGCTTTAAGCCATCCCAAAACATGCTATTCACGTTCGCAGTTTATGCCAGATATTCAGTTTGAAAATTTTTTGGGTAAAAACGGACAATTATTTCAATCTGAAAAAGTTCATTTAAGCAACAATAAAATAAGTCATATCATCATCTTTTTCCTCGTTCGTTATTTGTGTGCTCGTTCTCGTGCTCGTCTTATTGCATGTGCCAGAGGTTGTACAATTCGACGGTTCAGTGGGTGTTATCCTGTTCCTGATCGGACAAGAAAATATAATCCTTAAATTTATTACAATCTGAAAAATTTTCTTAGAAAATTTTGATTTACCTCGTATTAGAACTAGGCAGACATACACTACATAAAACATTTATATATAGATCTGAAGATGTAAGTAGGTGATGTAGAACATCTTCGTTTGTCTTCTCTTTATTGCAAATTTTCTGCAGTAATTTAATCTGTATCTCCTGCAATATTTGTTGCGGGCCACAAGTGCTTCTGTAGAAACCAAGTCATATCTAGGAATATTAAGGATAATTGTTAAAGTACTAAGCTTTAAGACTGTGAAAGTACTCGAAACGCATTTAATTTTTGCTAAATTTTACTCGATTCTGCGCATATATTTGCATGCCTATTATTTTGATCTGCTGAGAGTTTTTTAGACGTTTTTGCAATGATGTGAAAATTGCTTTTTTCCATTATTTATCCCTCCTCCCTGTGTATAAGGATTTCTTAGTTAAAAGCATTTGTATAAAAATATACGTACCCATCCCATGCGCAATGTGCTGCGGTTAAAATAATTCGAGATGTTAAAATTTATCCTCCACAAGAGTGTATCCTTGAGTCACTGAGTCGATACGATATGTTTGGCTAGCGTGAGTAATAAAAGTTGTCTTGCTTCATCTTGTGTGGAAACTAATAATATTTTCAAAATCAATGTAAGAACAACTGAGAATTTTGCAGAGTAAGTCATGGTTTTGGAGCAACACAAAAAAAAAAAAAAGAAAAAAATTAAAAACTAAACAAAATTTGTTTTTTGTTTTTTTGAAAATTTGTTTTTTTGACAAACAAGTCCTTGACAAACGGCCCTGAGCAAACGTTGTTTAAAAATTTTGAATATCGAATAGATTTTTGTTCATAATATATGAGTTCACTACATAAATGTAATACATAGTTAATATATGGTTAACTTTAACAATTGCCATGCATTGAAATGACAAAATTTGAGGCCACATCCTCAAATTCGCGGAAGTTCTAAAGTGTTGGGCAGGATGAGTGAGTCATGTTTCCTCAGAGCCATCCAGTTCACTTAAAGAATATGAGTATATCGTTAATCCGTATAGTTAAAAATCCTGTAGGTTGTCGAATATGGGCCTTCCCAGTGTACTTTGTCTACATCATGCTAGCACTGTTCGGGTAGTTACAGCCAGGACAGTGGTAGTTGAAGGTAACATCAAGTCTCTCCGTATGAACACCAATGCACCAATGACCAATACTGATTGTTTCTGATTTCTTAGCTATATCAGCCCGTCATCTCGAAACCAGTTCACCAGTTCTACTTAGGTTGTATGAAGGTCATATTCTTTTGGCTGTAGCACAGGTTAATAAATTCCTTCGTCTGCTGTTTGCTAACGCTATGTCTGCAAGAGTAATATTTCGGGCAACATTGCGAGCAAGGAAATATTTCTTCAACTGGCAATATATCGATGGTGGGCAAAATATTGCCGCAATGCGCCATAATTGAAATGGCGTTGAAAGAGAAGTTCATTGGTGCTATTAATATTAAAGTCTCTAGAAAATTTATTTTGCTAGATTTGGTAAATTTTTCCCTTTTTATACCCTAAACCTGAAAGGTCAGGGTATATTAACTTTGTGCAAACGTTTGTAACGCATAGAACGAAGCGAGTCCGGTATAGAAAAGTATATATATTCTGGATCAGCGTCACCACGTGAGTCGAGCTATCTATGTCCGTCCGTCCGTCCGTCCGTCCGTCTGTCCGTCCGTCCGTCCGTCCGTCCGTCCGTCCGTCTGTGTGTTGTCCGTATACACAGGATAAGAAGAAGGAGTTGAGATAATTGGATGAAACTTGGTACACATGGTCACATGTACCCAAGGATCTGCATTATTGAATATTTTTGGAATCCGCCCACGGACACGCCTACCTTCCATACAAGGCAAAAATTTAAAACTGCATAACTCAGCTCATAATAAGTCTACAACAATAAAATTTGGTGTGTGTGTGTTTTATATCAACACAAAGATGTCTTTGAAAAATGGACGTCATCCGCTCACGGACACGCCCACCTCCCATACAACCCAAAAATTGAAAACGCAATAAATAAGCCTCTGTTTAACCTACAGAGCTAAAATTTGGCACGTATGTTTTTTATAACAAAAAAAAGATGGTTTTGAAAAATGGATATCATACGCCCACGGACACGCCTACCTCCCATACAACGCAAAACTTGAAAACTGCATAACTCAGCTCATAATTAGCCTACAACAATAAAATTTGGTATGTGTGTGTTTTATATCAACACAAAGATGTCTTTGAAAAATGGGTGTCATCCGCTCACGGACACACCCACCTCCCATACAACCCAAAAATTGAAAACGCAATAAATAAGCCTCTGTTTAACCTACAGAGCTAAAATTTGGCACGTATGTTTTTTATGACAAGACAAAGATGGTTTGGAAAAATGGACTTCATCCGCCCACGGACACGCCCATTTACAATAAATTTTTTTTTTTATTTTTTAAAAGTGGGTTTAGGGTATTTCATAGTCGGCCTGGACCGACTTTAGACTTTCTTTACTTGTTTATACCCTAAACCTGAAAGGTCAGGGTATATTAACTTTGTGCAAACGTTTGTAACGCATAGAACGAAGCGAGTCCGGTATAGAAAAGTATATATATTCTTGATCAGCGTCACCACGTGAGTCGAGCTATCTATGTCCGTCCGTCCGTCCGTCCGTCCGTCCGTCCGTCCGTCTGTGTGTTGTCCGTATACACAGGATAAGAAGAAGGAGTTGAGATAATTGGATGAAACTTGGTGCACATGGTCACATGTACCCAAGGATCTGCACAATTAATATTTTTGGAATCCGCCCACGGACACGCCTACCTCCCATACAACGCAAAAATTTAAAACTGCATAACTCAGCTCATAATAAGTCTACAACAACAAAATTTGGTGTGTGTGTGTTTTATACCAACACAAAGATGTCTTTGAAAAATGGACATCATCCGCTCACGGACACGCCCACCTCCCATACAACCCAAAAATTGAAAACGCAATAAATAAGCCTCTGTTTAACCTACAGAGCTAAAATTTGGCACGTATGTTTTTTATAACAAAAAAAAGATGGTTTTGAAAAATGGACATCGTCCGCCCACGGACACGCCTACTTCCCATACAACGCGAAAATTGAAAACTTCATAGCTCAGCTCATAATTAGCCTACAACAATAAAATTTGATATGTATGTGTTTCATACCAACACAAATACGTCTTCGGAAAATGGACGTCATCCGATCACGGACACGCCTACCTCCCATACAACCCAAAAATTGAAAACGCAATAAATAAGCATGTGTTTAACCTACAGAGCTTAAATTTGGCACGTATGTTTTTTATGACAACACAAAGATGGTTTGGAAAAATGGACTTCATCCGCCCACGGACACGCCCATTTACAATTAATTTTTTCTTTTTTTTTTGTAAAGTGGGTTTAGGGTATTTCATAGTCGGCCTAGACCGACTTTAGACTTTCTTTACTTGTTTATCATTTACAACTTATTTTCCACCAACACTCTGCTTCTATACAAATGTAATAATTTTATTTTTTTTGTTTGTCTTTCCAACATTCTTCACTTGCATTCATATTTAAATGAGATGATGTCAAAAATATGGCCGCAAAAGCAATATTCTATGCGGTGCAATATTGCTCTGCAATCATTTGGCAATATTTTCGAACATATTTCCTTGCTGGCAATGTGGCGTCTCCATGGGCAATATTCAGAGCAATCACATGCTGGCAATATTGCCATTTCTGGACATGTTGCCTGTGGAGACGCTGGGTTAGCAGAGAGTTTTCTCTCTTTAAGGGGGGACATGACATTGGCCGTTTTTTGAAAACGACTTTTTTTATAATTTTGTATTTTAGTTTTATATATAATTAGAGAGAGCGCATTTTTAATTTTCATTGCATTTTTCTTTGTTCACAAACTTTGAACGAGTTTATCTCGAAACCATGTTTTTCGTACTGGTTGCGGCACTAGCGGGTTCATTTTTTGACGAAATTTTTATTTTTTTTGTATTTTTTTTTTCGAAAAAACACACTTTCAAATTTGAAACATCACCAATAATTGAAAAAAAATTTAAAAAAAGTCTCTGTCATACGATAACCAATTTTGTTAAGATTTAAAAAAAGTCATTTTTTCCAGATGATTAAATTTTTGCGACTCCCAGCGCTGCAACCACAAGGCCCCGTTTTTTTTCTCTGCCGCCAGTTTGGAGCTCTATAAAACCATCTTTGAGTGAAAAATATATTTTTTTGAATTTTTTTTCTTGTAATTTGTTCAATTCTGTACAATAAAAAACAAATTTTGGAAAAATGTTTGTTTTTGACTGAGTTATGAATTTTTCAAAAAAGGTCTGTTTTCTCTGCCGCGAATGGAAGGTCCCTCCTTAATAATGTCATAAACATGAAAAAATTCAGAACATTACAAAATACGGAAATAAAATCAATTAAAAATTGTTAAAGCTAATATTTAAATAAATTGCTAACAAATCTTTTATGTAAAAAATTGCAGTTGTACCAATTATTTGTGGTTAGGGCTCGTATATATCAAGAGAAAAAAGGTCTGTTTTCTCTGCCGCGAATTTTATGTCCCATCTTAAGCTGCGGTTGATAGCTCGGTTCATAGTCCATGACTTTACTAAGAAGAGCAAAGGATTAACAAATTTTTATTGAAAGCATCGGAAAACGTTTTACAAATTCTATGCTTTGCTGTCTATCTTAAGCTTAATATATATAAAATATTTGAACTTTAAGATATTACTTTCTAGTATAGAAGCTCGTCATACGATGGGTCGTATTCAAATAATAAAATAGCAGACGATTTGACATTTTTCATTCACCTCAACTGTTGTTTTATTCCAGTTGTCAGCAATGTAACCTTATTGATAAATATCAAGCAAATTTTGTGTGCATACTTTTAGGCTAACAATTTTTTCATATAAAAAGCATTGTAATAGCGAAACAGGTTCTGGTTCAGGCTCAACATGTTTTATGAAGCATTGCACAAACAACTTTAAACAGTTTGAGCGATATAGAGTAGGCTTGTACTAAACAGTTCCAGAGCTGGAACGAACATGGAACGTTTCTTTTGTACAGCGGAACTAGTTCGCGGAACTATGTAGTTCCTTTTCACTTTTGATGAATGTTTGTGTACTAAAATTTATGAGGAAATCTGCTCAGATATGAATATATATTATTAAATTAGCTCTTCATAAATGCGTTACTCATTTGCAAATACAACAAACCTTATTCTACATTCTTTATTTTAAATTCATTCCACATATTTGAATTATGTAAGCATGTTCATATGCAGCAGTTGCCTCGAAAGCAAAATAAACATGTCCCGGAACTATCTAGCAGGGTTCAGAAAATTTCGAGAGTTGTCATGCTCTCGACCATCCTTCATAAATTCTTCATGAACAAACTAAGATCGATCTCAACGGTTCGATGTGATTTCTTCTCAAACATGTGTTGGCTTTAAAATGTTCGTGTCATTCACCAACATTCGTTGTTGTCAGGTCTTCATGAAGGCAAAAATGAATACACATTTTTTAAACACGACTTAATCGTGTTGGAAAACGCTGGCGGTCGTGAAGGAAAAATGAATGAAGTGACGTATGAGTTTCTGTGCATAAATCGATCACTTTGTTGCGTGGCGTTAATTAAGAATGCCTTTATGGTTGTTGGTCCTACAATTAACACTGTTGCTCGGCCAAATTTGACATTTGTTGCCACCCAACGCAACAAAGTGATCGATTTATGCATAGAAACTCATACGTCATTTCATTCATTTTTCTCTTCATGAAATTAACCAGGACTGACCTGTTTACCTGCTGTACCTGGTATGGTCTGCCTGCCGTCACTATGCGGACTTCGAGCAGATTTCAATGAAAATGTATGAAGCCACTTTTCTCGCTGTAGTGCCTGCCTAACTGCCTGCCTGACTGTCTATCTGCCTGATTCGGCGTTCACTATGCGTTCAGCCTAAGAAAAAATAAACAATCATTGTAGCCGGAACTATTTGAACACGCTAAAAATATATGGAAGGAACGATTGGAACTATGTTCGACTGTGAACATAGTTCCGGGAACTATACGGGTTCGGAACGACACATCTCTAATATAGAGCACGGAGCAGGACGCTTGTGTTATATATATATTAAGATTATTTCTACACCATGGCATTTATTACAGTTTATCGAAGTTGTTACAATATCTTCATTACAGTCAGCACATTTTCATGTTGTTGTTTATTAATTATCTTGTGCCTATTTGTTTGGCTTTATGCCGATAATCAATAAGTATTCTATTGACTAACAATAAGTTAATTTTATTTGGCCATTTCAGTCGTAACTTGCCTTATTGACTTTTACCAAATGAATAATATAACATTTTATTAATTTCCTGATCACAAATTTTGCCTATATTTTAGCTTTTATTCGTAGATAATAACTTTTAATATAAATTATTTTTCATTATTTTCTAAATGCTTTTGTTTCAATTTCCATAGCATCCTGGCTGACCAAAAATCCAAGCGAATTATGGCCTAAGTTTGCGCATAAATTTGTGCATAACGACATACAAACAAAAAACAAGCATTTAAACACACATACAGAGCCATAAAAATATTTAAACATGCATATATATTCTATATAGCTAGTCAAAATTGAAAATAATTTTCTTGCTCGTATCAGAATTTTAGTCAGATAATAAAAAAAGATACATGTGCAGAAAATAAAGCAGAGGTAACGAGACAAAGAATATAATCAAGAGCAGAGTAAGTAGAGAGAGACAATATCAACTTTGAATGCAAGTGAATGAAACAGAGCTAATAATGCTTCATTGGCCATTTATTTTAGCCAGTTGATTGTGTCTGCTACGAAATTCCAGAGTGGCCAAACAAGGATGCCAGGCGAAGGCGTTCAAGCAGAATATAAATAAGAAAAAGTACAGCAACAAAAAACAGAGGAAAAAAATGGAGAAAAGCGAGTGGGTAAAGCAGAAGATAGGCAGGGTTGGCTGAGTAAGCTTATTGTTTCCGGTGTCCTTGAGTCGAGTACAGTTAGAAATTAAATGGCATGGCCAAATCATGGCAACTGCCATTGTGCTTGCAATTTAAATTATGGCTTATGTAAACTGCGAATTGCGCCTAAATCTAGACAATAAAAAATACGAAATTGATTTTCAATGCAAATGCAAACTCACACTCTTCTTCACACAGAGCTTTTCAAGCCCATTTCCAATTTCATTTTAATTAAGCTCTTCAGTGCAAACGTCAGTGAAAAATGGTCACAACTCTAATTCATAAACTGCGATCATTTCAATCCACACATACAATGACAACACTACGCTGCATGACAGTGTGTTAGCGACAGTGACGGAGTGTTTTTTTAATAACATTATTTGCAAAATAATGCCAACAATTATTAAGCCGAACTTCGCCGAACCACCACCACAACTCAAACAGCTGGCCGCTATTTTGGATCTAGTTTAGCTGGTGGTTTTAAATCACCACAATTGACAATAGATTGAAAATTATTTTACTGTTATACTTATGTTTGTTGTGGCCAACAATCTAAAATATTTTGTTTGGTTGGACATATTTAAGTTGTGCTTTTCTTTATACACACACACCTCCTTCCTCCCTGCCACAACAGTGTTGTATTTGAGGTTATTTTGCCTGCTTTTATTGTCAATTTAAATTGAAAATTGCAATCAATTTTCAAAAGCTTTTTCAATATAATCTCGTTCACACAATCAGCACGTTATGCGTTGCGTTTTGAGTTTGTTTGCATTGCTGGCCGCAGGATAATATTTAATTATATCGATAGTAATGGCCTGGATTTGTTGATAATGATTTTTGTTTTTTTTTTTTTCTTATTTATATCAGTTTGTTGGTAAAGCGCTAAAGGAAAATATAGAAATGAGTTTTTATCATTATTGTTTTGATATTGAGAGTGCAAGACATTCAAGAGATTTAAAAGTTCTGCTCTAATTGATAAATAATGTTATATAGCTATATACGAAGATACTGACACTGAAGATACAACAAATTTTAGACATCTGTGAATCGATGACAAAACATTATATATCTATTAAGCTTATTTTCTTCATTTGTGTGTTGATTAATTTATTTGAACGTTTTACAAATCTAAACGGCCAACCAGATCATACTTAAATTTGACCATATAAAACTGATATCCTCAAAGTTATTAAGAAAAATACGTTACTTGAAATAAACTTATTGTTACTGGTTCAATTCATATAAATTTTGGTTAAAAATACAATTTACTCAACTTTTCCAATTCAAAACTGAATTGAAGAAAGACTTAGATTTTTGCATAATTTGCATAAAAAAAAAGATTCTGAAGAAGGAAAACCGTCAAAACACAGCCCCCCATTGCATTGAAACCCGAATACTTTCACGTGTATTCAGTGCGATTCGAAATAATATCAAATAACATATTCATCGCCGTTTTCACCTTATTTTCATAAATTATGATTAGAGCAAGCGAAGCTCCCATGGAACACGTTGTTTGAAGATGTTTAGAGACAAAAAACTCTTGAATGCTTTGATCGATCTTAAAATTTATTTTTCTGAACTGTTCTATGCTTCCCAACTAAGGTCATCCGTGGAAAGATTTTTCAAATTCCATTTATTTCATAAATTAATTGAAAATATTATTTCCATATGTTTTGTTTTTGATATTCGCTGAAATAGTTTTCTTCTAACATGCTTGTATTAGTCAATGAAAAAACCGAACGACATGAAACGACATCAAAAATCTTGGGGAGAATTTTTTGCGCTGCAACAGCTTTTTATCACTAAATAATAAAAAACAAGACGTCCCAATTTTATTTATTAAGGAAAATAGTTAGAAAATAAAACACAAATACACACAGTAATAAGTTTGAGAGTAAATTTTGTTTTTTTTTTTATAACATTACAATAGTCTAAACTCGTTTTATTCAAAATTTATTATAAGTTTTATCCCACTCAATACTATAAAACTTACATTACCATTCAAACAGCTATTTTACTCCAAAATAGTATAATTTTTATACCATAAATTTATAAATATCATAAATATATTGCAGTTATGCACACAAGAATCTCACGGAGGCACTCGGCTTTCACGTACAAGTTGAATTTTCGAAGCTACCGAACTTCAGCGATGCTAGTAGACAATCAGTTTGCGTTTCTTCTTCAGTCAGTAATCATGTTATGCGCAAATAGTTCCGTTGAATATTTGTTTGTATACACATATTAAGACAAAATAAGTAAAGAAAGTCTAAAGTCGGTCTAGGCCGACTATGAAATACCCTAAACCCACTTTTTAAAAACAAAAAAAATTTTTATTGTAAATGGGCGTCTCCGTGGGCGGATGAAGCCTATATTTTATATGCATTTAAATGTTGATAAAATATTTACACATACCAAGTTTTATTCCTATAGCTCACAATAAATGCCTTTCTGGTGCTTTCGCTATGGGAGGTGGGCGTGATCATGGTCGGATTACTTCCAATTTTTGAACACACCGTAGTTTTGGTATAAAATACATACATACCAAATTTAATTTCTCTATGGCAAACATAACCTTATTTATTGAGTTTTAAACTTTTTGGGTTGTATGAGAGGTAGGCGTGTCCATCGGCGGATGATGTCCGTTTTTCAAAACCATATTTGGTTTGTTATGAAAAACATATGTGCTAAATTTTAGCTCTGTAGGTTAAACAAAGGATTATTTATTGCGTTTTCAATTTTTGGGTTGTATGGGAGGTGGGCGTGTCAGTAAGCGGATGACGTCCAGTTTTCAAAGACATCTTTGTGTTGATAGAAAACACATACATATATTCTCAAAAAATTGTACACGCAACTACAAAAATAAACGAACGTTCGTTTTAACAGTTCATTAAAAATTAATGTTTGAAGAGAACGTCCGTTCTGAAAAAAAAAACTTTTATATGCAGCGCTCGACTATCAGCATCGTTGTGAATGCGTCATCGGTTCGGTTTGCGTTGTTGTTGTTCTACATGTGTTTCTTTGTGCGTTATCGTAAAGAAATGACAACAATAAGAAATAAGAAAAAAATTAAGGAAATCAGTCTGAAAGAAACAATTAGATAATAAGTGCCGGTCGTGATCAAAGTTTCTGAATTTTGAATTCAAACATTTATTTTGAATAAGTGATTACAAACGAACATTCGTTGCGTTTTTATTGTGTCGAAAAAAATCGAAATTATCCAATTGAATTTATATTGCCTTTAAGTGTTTGTTTGGATTTGAGTGTTCACTAAAATAACATCTTTCTAATGCTTTCAGCAATTCAAAAGTAAAAGAAGTTAAGGAATTATTTTTTTATATGTAGTTAAAAAATTATAGTAATGTTTGTCTGTCAACTTATGTGAAAACGTTATGAAATTTTTATATATAAGTGTTTTTGTTTTAAATTATCATATTCATTGCAGCAAAAAAATATGCGGCCATCCAAGTCTAATGTTTAAGTTTTTTCCAAAAATTGATCACAGGCTCGTACACTCTAAAAACTGATTGTAATATCACTACAATAATTGCTGAGAAATTTCACGCATTTATTGACGATTTTTAGAAAATTAAACTCAAAGCAGCGAGTTTTTCCAATTCAGACAAAATGAAGCGTATTTTATCGCAAGTTCAGCGTGTTTTCGCTCAAAAAATCATTGATCGCTCCTTTAACGAGATTTTACGCTATAACAGCTGGTTTTCGCTCAGTTCGCTCTCACAATTAATTCATATTTTTAGCAAATACATTATTTTACGTCAGTTAGTTTTGATCACCACATGGAACAACATCAAGGTTATATGATGCTATTCCATGTAATGATAAAAACAAACTAATGAATGTGTTTGAATGTTGATTACTTATTAATAAATTCATTGATTATTAATGAGTTATCAACAAAAGAACAAGTAGGATGAATAATACGCATTTTCGGCGATATTATTTATCAATGCAATCTTTTTAGTAGAACGCAAGATAAAAATTGTAGGAGAAATTTGAGAGAGAGAGAGAGAGAGGCGTGAGAGAGAATATTCTATATTTCTTTTAGTGTGATTTTACTACAATAATTGCTGTGAAAGTGTTGCCAGCAATAATTGTAGTGAAATCTCGCCATTTGTTCTTAGATTGTAGATAAACTTGAAACTTTATCTATAGGTTCCTTTTCTACATATAAAAATATAATTTATTTGTTTTTTATATCGCCATTTTCTTAAAAGTTATTTGGTTAATATACCAATTTTTGATAAAAGTAACAATCTTAAAGATGAAATCATTTTCTTCTAATATATAAAATCAAATGTTTGTCTGTCTGTCTGTCTGTCTGTTCCGTATAGGCTGGTGAACTGTTTATCCGATTGAGCTGAAATTTGGAAACCGAGTACGTTTGATAAAGAGAAAGAACATAGGGGGTGTAAAAAAGTGGGCGCACAAGTTTGTGGGCTTGGCACTCCGTAATAACTTCTAAACGTCTGGACAGATTTCAATGAAACTTGGTATGAGGGTTCAACTGCGCTCAAAATAAAACATAATCCATACAAATTTCTAAAGACTTACGCAAGAGGGCGCTTTAAGTGTGTGTTTTAAAAACTAAAAAACTCCTAAACCGATTTCTAATTTGAAATTTGGTATGAAGGTTCAACTGCAACCAAGATAAAATACAGACAAAATTCCAAAGACTTCCGCAAGAGGGCACTTTAAGTAATAAATTGTTAAGACTCAATAACTCCTAAATGACTTTACCGATTTTACTAAAATTTGGTACGTGAAATAATCTGACTCTGTAACAGAATTGGGGCTATTTAAATTTTAGAAAACTTGCGTGAGAGGGCGCTTTATTCAATCAACTATATTTGGCTCATTCACGTCAAAACGGATGAACCGATTTTGATGAAGCTTGGTAGTCATTTGTGTCTATTACTAAAATAGATCCTATGCTTTAAAAGTTCTTTCGACAAAAATCAAGGAATGAGCCGAAAGCAAGCAAAGTTAAGAACCAAAGACTAATGAAAAAAAGAAGTTAAACGAATACGGGCAAAAGCTATATAAAGATAAAAAAACTTAACCGAACAGTATCGACTAAAACTGAAGTTGAACGAAAACAATTCACAAATCGAATCGATGCTTATAGGATTTTTTAAAATTGGAATTTCTTTGAGACAAAGTTGCATATTAAATGCATGCTAAGAAAAACTTTAAACGCATTTTTCTCGAAATAACTTTTCATACTGCACTCAGAAAAAAGTTTCTCGGAATATGATATAAAAGGCATCATATTTAGAGAAAAATGGTCGATAGTGCAAAAGTCTATAGACTTTGTTCCAGAGAATGTCTTTCTCTAATTACGATCCTAAAAATGAAAAAAACTTTCTATGAAAAAGAGAAATATATAAAAATATATCGATTTTACAGAAAAAAATCTTTATTTCTGAGAAAACATTTGTTTTTCTTGAAGAAAATATTTCTCATAGTGAATTTTTTATCAAAATATACATGCAGAGAAAAAAAAAGAAACAGTTTCGATAGTATCGTAAGTGTAGACGAAGAATTCCGTTTAAGTTGTAACCTACTTTGTCTCTTTGGTTCGATTGTTTTGTTCATTTTGCACGTATTTTTATTGATCTTCAAAAAATTAAAAAATAAATGAATAACACTCAATTATGGACTACTTATCGAGGCCAAACAAAGAAAAAGTTAAATAGTAAGTATGATTAAATGAGCAAGCAAAAAGAAACAAGCAAAATTTCAAATTTTTTCGATCATTTCGTTAAGTTTGATAGGTTGAGTTCATTAACTTAGTTGAAAAGAAGGCGAAGCAAATGCACTTTCCATTGGTGACACTTTCGTCTCTGCCCGATATATAGTTTGTGAGCTATAGTCAGTTTAACTACTAATTTCAAATTAAAATTAAGAGCCCAATTTTTAAAAAATTGTATGGTTACTATATTTCACGCTGAGCACATGTCTTTTCCTCTCGTCTCTGTCTGATATTTAGTTTGCGAGCTACACTTTCGTCACTGTTTGATGTATAGTTTGCGGACTACACTTGCTAGTGCTAGTGGCATGTGGAATCCAAATTAATTTGCATTAAAAACAAAAATTAAAATTTTACGCCATCTATTGGGTTAAAGCATAAAAAGAAATATGATCCAACTCGTTTTTTTTATAAGAGTTAAATCTAACCGGATCACAGAACCATTTTGTTAAATTTGACAGATTGAGTTCATTGACTGAGTTGAAAAGAGGTTCATGAACTCTGGTTTCAAAATAGTATACTAAAACAATAGTGCATACATAAGCCCAATGCGAACTAATGCTTACAGTGCTGCCAAAACGAACCAATCAGTTCGTGCAAAACCAAAGCATACAAGCATAAACAACGAAAGAAAAACAAAGAAAGCAGCAGGCACATAAGCAGCTGATGATTGATTTTCTTATATAAAAACATGAATTTTTCTTCTTGTATTTTACTATTTTGTGACTTTAATATAATAGTGACAAAATTTAAAATTAAATATTCATTCAGCGCAGGATATATCTGATATTTTAGTATATATTTTATCTTTGAACGAAGAGCATTAAAAGCTGTTGGTATACCCTAAAGTATTCGCCAAAAACGTTGCCTTATGACCCCATAAAAACCGCGATGTAAGACGTAATTCTACGTCAAAACGTTTATCGTCAGTTTGCTGCAAGCGAACTTCGTTTGTCATCCTTCAAATCATTGTTTGTAAATGTTTGAACAGTTGCCATAATAATGGTTAGTTATGGTGAACACGTTATTTAGTTGCAAGAAATTAATTTTGTTTGTCATAAACGGCAGTGATTGATAAATTACAGCAACCGAAAAATTTGTTTTTTCCAACTGAAAACTTCGTTTGCAGGAAAAAAAATTAGTTTGTTTTAAGCGAGTAGTTCTTAACTGACAAAAAAAGTTGCTTGATTTCGGTGATGAAAAGCGTTTAATATTTGCCATCAAAGAAAAGGAAGTATTTAAGAGTGTGAACAAACAGACACACAATTGTGAATCACAAGCGCAGTCACACAACTGCTACACAGCTCGCTTTTGTTGATGACAAATGTTAAATATTTGCCATAAACGAAAAAAACAAGAATGTGTTACAGCTTAAGTAAATAAAAAATTTATTCTAGACAATATCTCACAATAGCTCAATGGAAGCATGCTAGACTGTCACGCGGAAGACGTGGGTTCGATTCTTGGCTGTGTAAGTATCAAAAATTTTAATTTAATTATTGAAATTCTAATTCTGTTTCATTAACTGTTTCGTCAAAAATAACCGTCAAAATAAGAATATTAAAAATAATAATAAAAAACATTAATTAAAAAATAAAAATATTTGGTGTTCCTGTTGGGAATAGAACTCAGGTCACTCAAGTTCCTAGACTCGAACGCCAGCACGCTCGGCTAAACTTGAACTTTCAAAACAATGATAAAATTTCATTAAGTTCAATTTTTTTTAGTTTCAAACAAGAATATTTTTAAGTTGATGACAACTGAATACTCGCTTGCAGCAAATACAGTTCGCAAACGAAGTATAGTTGGTGAATTTTTCAGTTACGATAAACGAAAAATTTTTTTGCGTGTAGGAATAATTTTTCATTTTCTATAAATTTTTCTCTATAAATGAGATTTTTTTTGTGCGAGAAGAAAATTTATCATTATAAGAGACATTGAAATATTTCCATTTCCTAGAAGTGAAGAAATATTTCTTCGAAAATGTGAAAATTTATTCTAATTGAAGAAAATTTATTTGAAAAAGAGAAAATTGCAATTATCGAAAATAGAGAAACTTTTCACCGGAGAAAGATATGTGATTATTTTTTTTTTTCTGAGTGTGGGTGACCATTTTCCTCAGATACCAGAAGTCAGATCGAGACTTTGAATATGTAATTTTTTTTTTAATCATGTCTGGCAGGTATAGTTTTACGAAAATTGGACCAAACACGGAAGGAGGGTGCAGAAACCCAAAAAACGAGAATATTTGAAAAACGTCATTTTTCTGTGCTCGAGGCACAACCCCGAGTAACACCGGGCTACATCCGCTAGTATTAAAAAAATCATATCTCCGACAATTGTTACCCTATAATTGTATAGGAAGTATCATTAGAAAACTATTGAAAAGCAATTTTGAAAAAATTAATATTAAAAAATTAATATTTTTGGGATTTTATGCTAGAGTTGTCAGTTTTTGAAAAAACTTTTTGTATTTGTTTTCGTTTTTTTTTTGTAATTTTACAAACAAAATCAACTTTTTGCCAACAAAGAATTACGATGGCCAAATGACACGTTCTTTTGCAATCTCTTTTTTTCTGACGTACATTTCATATTATCGTTCATAACTTCTATACCGTATGAGATATTTATACAAAACCTTTAACATAACTGTTTTCCTTGTTAGAGCCAATATTTGATTAAAATATAGTAATGAATAAATTAAAAAATTTAAATTTTTTCGTTTAAGATAATCAGAAGATATAATATCTATGCTTTAATAGTTTTAAGTTTCGTTTATAATTTTTTAAAGCGAGCGACCAAACTAGTTTGAATACTCAGCGTACATATTTATGTGGTTAGTTTATGCATATGTTAAGCGATTGCTACGACCTAGTATAAAATGTTTTGGTTTTTTTGTTGTTAATGTTAATGTTTTGTACTCTTACTGCACTTTTGCAACATATGACACGTGATGACCGTTTAAGTGCCGTTGATGTAAATATGTAGGTTTCTCCTTTATTTCGCATTAGAAATTTTTAATTTCTTCTTCAAAATAGCACTCTACTTGACCCATGGCTGCTATTCAACTTTATTCAAAAACTCACATCGTAAATAAACAAAAGATAATTACCTCAATCAACTTTATACCTTAAAAGTTTTTCTGTTAATCTAAAAGATTCTCGACAAATTGGAATAACTTTAACATTCTCATTATTTTGTGCTCTGCGTTTAATGAATATCAACGCCTTTTTATATCAAAATGTAATAGAATTTTAGAACAAAATAGAGAACAAAAGTTTTGCAATAAGTTCCGCCTAATTTTTATAAGAAATATTAAGCATTCTTTTGTTTTTGGCCATCAATATATTTTCAAAATAAAAAATTCATGCATTTGCAAAACAAAAAACAAAAAATAAAGGGAAATTTCCTACGATTTTTTACGAAGTCTACAGCACTTCCAGAACATGGATTTGGAACAAGACAAACGCAATAATACTGTTGAAAAAATTTCTCGTGCACACGTTTCTTATTTAATTCTCCTGAGACATTATGACAAACCTCCTCTACTTTCAAAAAGCCAAAAAATAGTTTTAAAAGAAATATACCGAGTAACACCGGATATAGCAGCTAGTTTATTTAGAAGTACGCTGCGCTTCAACGTAAATTGCTAAGTTGGTCAAATATTGAACTGAGCGTTTTTCAAAAATTTATTTGAAGATGATTCATGCTTGATTTCTTACTAGTTGTCCTTTTATTTATGTGAGAAAAGCATGTTAATTCATATGAAATTTAAAAGTATAACAAGGCCATAGGGTTCATTGCCCATTAAATGAAAAAAATAAATTATTTCACATGAATTAATTTGTTTAATTTTCAACTTATGCAGTTCATAGAAATAAGCAAAATAAACACAAACATGTAAACATATAAACAAATATTTATGTGTCTAGGTTGGTCTAGGTTGATCTTTTATTTGTATTTGAAAACTTGAAAGTTTGTTTGTTTGTTTATTTACTTTGGTTTTTTTTTTTTGCCATATTAAATATTTATGTAATTTTTTTGAAAAACAAGTAAACAAAAACTGTGCCTTTTTGAATACAATATTGATTGCACCTATGCTGAGCCCATTTTTGTTTTTTTTATATTATTATTTTTATTGTATAGAATTAAATTTGGTTATTGTGGGAGTATTTTTCAGCCCAGCAGTACTTTAAAATTTTTCATTTTATTCAAAAGATGCTTAACCTGTAATCAAATTGAAATAGTGTTTGATTCTTAAGTTCTACTGCTCGTATTTTAAAGATAAAAGTTTGCAATTATTTATTAAGTTTGGCTCTTCAAAAAAATTTTCACTTTAACAGATGAGTTTCTATTATTTACAAAAAGCCAAAAAAATTTATAGAAAATAAATTAATTAATTATTTATACATATCGAGCCATAACCGCGAAAAAGGTGTAACCAGCAATTTACAAAAATTTGTATTCTTATCAAAACTTATAATTTATTTCATTATCAGTAAACTATAATTAAATAATTATTTATACGCAAGGATTGTGTAAAAAAAATGTCATTACTAAAAATCTTATGCCGAAAATAATTAAAAGAAATCTTCTCCTTTAAAATTTTAGTTTTGATGGTTACATCTTTTTCGCTGTTATGGCTCGATATGAGCCACTTCAACGTGTTAAGAAAAAATATTATTTAAAAAATAATAGTTTATGTCTTTATTTTCATAGAATTTTTATGCAATAACATTTAATAAATGCAATGTTTTCTTTTCATTTCAGTTTTGCGCTGTACGTGACACAATTTCACAGTTCAATAAAAATTTGGTATAATATTAAGGTAAGTTTTTATTTCACTTATTATGGATGGACATTTCTCTACATAGCTTATGAAAAAAATTATGTGCAAGAATTTTATTGTCAAATGTGGTTGCAGCGGTTTGCAATTTGGTGGAGCTTCCGGTGGTTTAGTTTATTCATTTATGCGGTATTGTAACATCCGGTTGCCACCCAATCACACACACACACACGAGTACACAAAAAGAAACACAATTCAGCTAGACATTTAATTTAAACACACTAACACTAGACACTCCCACACATACACATACACACAAACACAAATTCGCCACAATTTGGCCACAAGCCTTGCTAGGTTTTGGCTAGGTTTGGTAGCTACCGCCAGGTGCTTCTGCAGTTTCCGTTCGTTATGATATTTTTTTTTTCAGCTTTATTTGTAAATATTTTTCTTTGTGCGGTACTGTTGGTTTTTGTGCCGCAATAAAAGCGATACTGTTCACCCAAAAAGTTAACGTCTTTTTGATTAATATGTAAAAACTTTAGTGCTAAAAGCATTAACTTGTTTTGTTTTTTAGCCATTTGATGGTGGAGTTCATTTGATGCGCGCCTAAGGCTATGTAATTAAAAGTTATATTATTCCAAAAATGCATGTGTGTACAAGTTATGCCATTAAACTGTACTAACTCGATAAAGATTACTTATGATATTTTATTCGTTTTTGCCCTTTAGATATCTGCACTTAGCTGTATGATACATTGTTTTTGAGTTATATGCGCAGAGTAAATATGTATGCAATATGTTAATATTATCTACGAAAGCTTATGAAAACACTGACAAAAACAGTACTTAATTCCCAAATATCATTTATAAATTAAGTGTTGAGCATCAACAAAACCAAAAATTTTCTTTAAAATTCAACGATAATTTTTGTATTTTGTATGCTTCAATGTGAGCCTCGAAACAGCTCTATTTTTTACGTTCCACAGAAGGGGCCCTAGAACTGACCCCTGTGGAACGTCACCAGTGACATTGTACGTTCTTGCGCCGCTATTGGTTGAATATAGCAGCACTCTCTCATGGAAATAATTCGCAATAACTTTCGTGAGGTATCTTGGTACTCTAAACTCCCTAAGAGCTTTCAAAATATTGCTCCAGTTAGCTGAGTTGAACGCATTGCGTACATCAAGCGTTGCTACAAGGCAATATTGTTTTGCACCATTCCTCCATCGAGTGCCTGCGATAGCTTCATGCGCAGTTGTGGTGACAAGGTTTATGGCATCTGTCGTTGAGTGCAGTTTCCGAAACCCAAACTGATGATTGGATAGCCCTCCGGCTATTTGATTTGCGTCTTCAATTCGGTTGCACAACAGTCGCTCAAAGATTTTCCCTAATGTATCAAGCAGACAAATTGGTCTGTAGCTTGAGAGATCTTCCGTGGAGGCACTGCCTTTTGGTATGAGCACTAGGCTCTGGGCCTTTCACTGAGCTGGAAATATGACAAATGTCTGAGGTTGCTCTAAGATGGCGAGTTTTAACGCACGGTTAGGAATACCATCTGGCCCTGGTGCCTTTTCGTTCTTCACGGATTTGGCAATTGTCACCACCTCGTCAGTGCTAACCCTTACTATTTGATTCAGATCGTCTTCATCTGCATCGTGGGGCAAAATTGCTGGTTGTGGCGGGAAGAGAGTCCTTACAACGTTACCAAGCAGGTGTGGGTCCGTAGGAGTGGGCTGTCTAAACCCCTTCAGCTTTTTTGTTACAAGCTTGTAGACGGTTCCCCATGGGCTAGCTTCTGCCTCATCACATAGCTGCAGAAAGCACTCGCGCTTGCTCCTATTAATAGCTTTTTTCAAAGATTTTTTGGATACACGGTAGGATTCGCGAAGAAATGTATATATGTATATATGTATGCATGTATGTATATAGTTGTTCACCAACCAGAATTGATTACACTGCTTTACAAATTGTAATGATCAGATCAGCGGCGAACTTTGTAAAATGAGTTTTATTTTCTGAAGGAAAAAATAAAACTCCTAAAAAGAGTTTTATTTCCTGAAGGAAAAAATAAAACTCCTAAAAAGAGTTTTATTTTCTGAAGAAAAAAATAAAACTCCTAAAAAGATTTTTATATATGACGGATAAATAAAACTCTCTTTTTAAGAGTTTCATTCGACCTTTTATTTTACGTTGAAAAATAACTGTTTCACATGAGTTTTTTTTTTTTAAGTAACAAAATAACTATTAAAAAATAACTTTTTCGATAGCACTTATAACCGTTACGGTCCCTGTAACATAAAGATGTTGCCAAAAAATGTACGTAATTTAATATGAATTAACCTTGGATAAAACTTTAAATAATACTGGCAACACTGATTCAGCAACGCGGACAAGATTCCGTTAAAAATCTAATGACTCACAATTTCGCAGTACCTACTGCACTTCGGCTAAACGTTTAAGCTATGTGGTTTTTATTATAAGAACTAATTGAGAAATATATCAAACCGGTAGTGTGCAGCGATAAGAAAGAACAGAGTGCGGAGTTGTTGCTGCTTTTTGGCAGATTCACTGTTTGTCTGGTGAAGCTCACAAATAAAAACGAAAAAATTAATGCACATACCAGGGATTGAAGTCATTACCAGTGTTGCCGTTTTGGCTATTTATAGCCAAAAGTTGCTATTTGTTTTTGATAGTGATCAGTTTTGGCTATTTGGCGATTTTATTTTTCATTTGGCTATTTTTTTTACACGGCTATGTTTTTGCATTCCGGCGAAAATTAACTTTTTTTTTTACATATAACATTTTCAATTGCCTGTGAATCGCCAGCGAATCGTTTGGAAGATCAAGCAATTGCCTTTGAGCTCATCTGAGAATGATCCGGGTATCACCGACTGTAAGCTGCTTAGGCTGATTGCCGGGAATATTCGCCAATGAACCGCAGAGAGGAGTTATAAGAAATTCGCCGAAAAGGGTGGCAAAAGAAGTCCTTTTAAGAGTCCTCAGCAATTTGTTCTAAAGCATTGTTGTTCTGTCCGAATTCAATGAATTTTTTTGTGAATTTGTTTTTATTTCGCTTCGATATAATGCGACGTTGTTTCTTAACTATAATAGTTGAACTTTTTGATTAATTTTAACGATTTTCAGAGCCTGCTTAATATTCCCTGTTAGATTTTGAACATTTTTCAAAAATTCATCCTCCAACAAACGCCGAAATGAGCGAAGGAAGATTTTGAAAATTTTTGTGACTCGCGCATTTGTTGCTTAAGCATTTGAAAAGCGATGCATTTTCCCAAAAACACTTGGGCGAATTACTGGTGCATCGCAAAATTCACTTCTCTGCCAATAGTCTTCCAAATGTTTGCAGGGAAATGATTTAAAATTTGAGAGTGAATTCTCTCTGCATTTGAACACGACCTGCCAGTGATGCTGATCGTGCAGCCAATCGCAAGAATATCCAATAATTTGACATGTGATATCTCGAATCACGTGGCACATAAGAGTATGCAACAATGTATATAACTTTGATCATTGAAAGTAATTGTGGTTTGTTTTCAAAAGTAAAATTAAGCAAGTCAGCATGGAAAAGTAAGTTGACGAGCACTCCGCCACACATAAAAAATTCTTCACTTGTTTCACTTGATTTCACTTTCTCACCTACTTATCTTTCTCCCATTTCTGAACCAAGGCAGAATTGACTGAATAGGTTTGACACCTGAAATCCTTGGTTCGAAGCTAAAAAAAAAATGCAATAATTTTTTTTTACTTCCGAAAATGCAAACCTTACTTTTATGAAGTTTTCTCTACTCTTATCAAGTATAAAATAAATGAGCTCAGGTGCTTCTATATTAAAGGTCCGTCTATTTAAAGGATATATGTCCTAAATATGTTTAAAACATGCTCTTATATTTTTAATATATAATTTTATATAACATATTTAAAAACAAACATGTTTGTAAATCTATTTCCAGTTAAAAACGATACTATGTTGTACAAAAAACAAGTTAGTTAAAAAAGGTATGAATGTTAGTTTTGTTTCTTTTTTTCTAATACAATTAATAAATCTTTTGGCTATTTTTTTTTACATTTTGGCTATTTTTATGTTGTGTTTTGGATATAAAAATAAATTTACTCCGGCAACACTGGTCATTACCCTCAGATTGATAGAATGAAGAAGCTCTTTACAATGCGCTATCAATACTATTATTACTGTTGAAAAAATTACCTATCATATTCGGCAGGAAAATAAAGGTATTTATTAAATGCGTGAAAACTCAGAAAAATAACTTTTCCCAGATATGAGACCTAGCTGGATCAATTTTTCATCTACATTGTAAATCTTATTGAAATCGTTAGAGCTATTTTCGAGAATATGAGAATATAATTTTGCATGTTACTAAAAAACGAACGAACAAGAAAATAATTTAATATTGTCATCAAGTTATATGTTCTTAGTTACATTTTATGTTTCAAAACACGAGCTCATTAGGCAGGTGGTTAGAAATGGATTCCAAGATTTGTGCGTGATAGACATACAAGAAATAAATTTAACCAACATGTTTTAAAAATGATAACAGAGTAGATTCAAGAAGCTTTAAAGCATCTTTCGTTTCAAAAAACGAACCTTAAAGTTAGTTCAATCGACAAGAAGAAGTTTTTTGCTCATGTTTTGAACAAACATATAATTTTCACTTAACTGAATTAACTTTACTTTACTTAACGGTTATCTAGAATTGGTTGTGTCATCATTTTGAAATTTTGAAAATTCAAATCACAAAAGTAGTTCTTCGAATATGGCACGTAGTGTATTTTTAGGCATAGTTTTGACTTTCTACATAAATTTGAGTTTTCTTTAACACTTCAACAGAAGATATTCATGAATTTAAATATTGTTCATTCAGAAAATGCCGATGGAAGAGAAAAAAAAATATTAATATAACAAATTCTAGTTCAAGCAAAATTCTGAATTTTACTTGATACTCACTACTCACTACTCACTACTCACTCTTGATAACGTGAACTCTGCATGACGTGAACACTCTTTTCCATTGACTACTCTAAAACGTGAACCAAGTAAGAAAGTCCTAAAACGTGAACGTAATTGTTTCCTTGTTTCTTTGATAGAGTTTATATTTTTTTGTATATTTGTATGGCATATTTTTAAACAAATCTTTTATTGGTTTTTTCAGAAAAATATGTTTAATCTTGTCATATAACATAAGTACTTCAAAATAATGATAACAAAGATATTTTTTGGCCAAAATTTTGGCATTCTTAAAAGCGAACTATCTGTGTTTTAATTAGTTCTTCACGTTAACGCGAGTGCACTGTTGTGTCTTGGTTGGTCGTTTCTTCATTTTAGATGTGTTTTTCTCAAACTTTTGCTGAGCCTTTTTTTATATTGAGTTTTGAAAACTTTCAGGCTCGTTAATTCATTAAATAAAAATAAAAAACTTAAAGTTTTGGTCGTTATTTAAATATGTATGCATACCTTTTAGCATACGCGTTTTATAAACACATACAAACAAGGTGTTTCCGAAAATAAAATGCTCATAAATCGTCCTATTCCTAGCTATATATTTTCGAACCAGCACATTTAAGCACATTAAATCTTGTCTTAATTCTTCTTAATAACTGCTTGTATCTGTTAACAGTCAGATTGTTTATTTTAAAATAAGATTTTTATGTGTGTATTTTTTTTAACATTTTTTTTTTTAATGCCTAGATTGTGTAGCATATTTTACAATTTTTAATTTTCTAGACCTTTTATTAGTTCATAAAATAAAAATCTCTACCCTCAGATTTTGATCATTTATGGTTAAAATGGTTTTATGCAAAAACGTTTGTATACGGATACGTTCTTTAACAGCATGCTTAAGAATATGCAAAGCTGTTGGTTGCATTTTTTTTCTTGTTGTTATGTTTTTTATTTGCCGGAAATTCTTTATGTGTGGATCACGCTTAAGGTGAAATAGGGTAATTTTTGCAATTTAATAAGAGAAACCACAAAACTTTTACAAGGGACGCAGCAATAAAACTTTTTTTATTTTCTAGCAACAATACGGGAAAAAAAAAAAAAAAAAAAAAAATAAAGGGGCCGACCCTACCTGAAAATGTGAAAAAAATGGAAATTTTAATATATGCAATAAAGTGAAGTTTTGATTGTTTTACGTGAGCGAGTCACTCAGTGTGGTTTTTATTTGCGTTTTTTTTTAGTGATTTTTTATTTTGTTTTGTTTTGTATGTTTTTATGTTTGAGTATGAGTTGAATTTAAGCTGCGCGTGCATATTATGGCGTGGTTGGGCTAGCTAGCATTTTTGTTGTTTTACTTTAACCGCTGCTATTAACTACGTTTGTTGAATTTTAAAAAGTGTTTTTACCAAAAGAATTGCCTGCTCTATATTGGCCATTTAGTAGAATTTTGAACATGCTAGTGGCTTGTTTTTTTTTTTTTTCATTTTACTAGCATGATTTTTGTATATTTTTTTTTGTTATGCTATTTGACAGGCCAATCAAAAATAGAAAAGTAAAAAAAAAAACAAAAATGTGACAGTAGTTTGCAATAGCAATTTATTGTTGCAATATTTGTGTTGTGTCATAACCAACTCATAACGTATCGGTTTCATGCGGCGAATGTCATTTCCTTTTTGAATTTAATTGGAAAACAGAATTTCATTGCATACTTTGTTGCTGCGAGTTTTGTGCGCTCTCGTGTTTTTAGTTCTTATTCGATATGTAAGTGAGTGATTTTGTGTGTATGTGGCTGTGTGTTGCTGCTCTCTTGCCTGAAAAATAGCACGGTCGCCTGTGTATGCCAGAGTCGTAGCCAAGATTTTACTTGAAGGGGTTTTAATAGAAAATCTTATTTTAAGTACTTCACAAGGATAATAACAGTGTTTCACAAAAAGGAGCTTTTATTTAAAAATGTTAACATTTCCCTGCATATATTTATATTTGAAGATATTTCATGTCAGGGTTATAGCCTGGATTTTCTTTTGAGTGGGAAAGGGGGATGGGTGGTTTGCTAAAAACAATAAAACAGTTGCCACGCTAGATAAAAAACTTTAAAAATTGTTTTTAATGTGATTTTCTTTTTTTTTTAAACCATTCAAAAGAGCCATTTTCGATATTTGCTCATCATTTCTTTTAAAATATTTTGTATTGGTTTTGTATGATTGCCTTTCCTTTCGAAAATAGCTATTCTGGGAAAAACTTAATTCATTGCTTGCTGATTTGTGTTGAAATTTAACTGATTTTGTGTGGATGTGTCTGTGTATTGCTGCTCTCGTGCCTGAAAAATAGCACGGTCGCCTGTGTATGCCAGAGTCGTTAAAAATAACGAAGACTAACAGAAATTCATATGAAAAGTATTGTGCGCAAATTATAAATAAAAGAGCTAGTTATGAGAAGTTATGAGAAAAAAAAGCATGTTAAAATGCAAAAAATTAAAATTTTTGCTATATTTCGGTCTTGCTGAATCCAAAACCTAGTGAATATTATCCGGTACACGGAGAGATAAACTTGGGCTAAAATAAAGCTGAAAGCATTTGCAAATGAAATAAGCTCAATAGAGCTCAAAACCATCTCAAAGCAAACTACTCAACTAAGCAGTTTATGCCAGAAATTGGGCATAATTTCCAGCATCTTACATTTTGACATAAAATGTAATATAAAATGTCACATGCCAAAATTTCTTAGACATATCAGAACATATCAGAACTTATTTTATATTATATATCCATAAATAACATGCATTGAACACAAATAAACATATTTTTTTTATAATCAATATCAAAAATGTCATAAATTGAGCCCAAGTGAGCATATTACTTTATTGACGAACTCTCCAAATATCACAAACATTATGCACAAATGTGCGTATTTATTTTTTTGATCAACGTTCGCATTATGGCTTGATATCAAGAATATTATGACTTAGCTCAGAACCACTGCTAAAATAAATTGATTTGGAATTGTTTTCAGCTCAAATTTTTCTCCATGTATGTTCACTGGTGACCGTGGCATGCAGGTTATGTGTGCAGCTTCGCATGCTTGGAGCCTGAGTTTGATCCCCAGTCGCGGCGAAGTGCTTTTTCAATAAAAAAAAATTTTCTGATCGGTCACCAAATCTCTGCAGACAATAGCAAACCTCAGAGAGTAAATAATCCCATTTAAAGCTTCTTGAGAACATAAACTTTAGCCGTTCGGAGTCGGCATAACACATGTAGGTCCAGTTCTCGGTCAATTGTGTGCAAACATTTAATAACACACACAACACAATTGATCATAAGAAGCTCGGTCAAAGTCCTTTCATGGGACTCCTGAAATAGCCAATATGTTTTTTTTTTGTTTTTTTTTGTATATTCACAAAACTAACTTAGAAAAACAAAAAAACTAATTGTTTGCTAAAAATTGGCTACAAATAAGCAAGTTCTGCTTAACGTCTAGTGGGTGGAAGATAACAACGAGTTGTGAATTTCTTCATTATTTGGACCTAATGGAGCCCAAGAAAGTTTTTTATGTATGCATATTAATATTTTTGTGCAGATTTGGCAAGTTTTGGCAACTTTGGTAATCTAAAAACTGTGCAAAAGTCAAAGAAAAGATACAATATTTTGTTTGATTTTGACCTAAAGGTGCTAAAGAACTATTTTTTTGGTATTTTTTATTTTGTATGTTTTTAAAATATAAAGTCTTAGATATTTTGAACAACTTCTCCAAAGAAATCATGCCAAAAGAGCCAACCAGATACAAATAAAAAGCCAAAAAAATAGTAAATATAACCTCAAAACTCTTAATTTGGCGGCTTAAGTTTCAACCTAAAATTATTTATGAAGGCGTGACAAAAACTAAACAAAAACGAATAAAAGTAAGCACAGTTCAATTCATCAGAACTCTAAATAAACTGAAAACATGCTCTGCGGGTATGTCTACAAAATTTAAAAAAAAAAACTATCGCAGTGACAATTTGAATTACCACTTTTAGTCAAATTTTGGAACAGTCTTCATGTGTTTTAGTAGAATTTTATAGGGAGTCATTGTTTTTTTAAAAAAGTTTTTATTTAGTTTTCAGAATAATACATATAGCTCAGTTTTTTATATGAAAAAAAATACAGTTCCGACCATTCAAAACTACATAATGTTTGGAAGAATTAAAATTGACTCTCATAATATGATAAACATTAATAAAAGAATAATTAAGTTAATATATTTTTGCAATCAACATTTGTTAAGAAAAAATTATAGAATCTTAAGTCAGGAAAAATAGCTCAGTGTAACAGTCAACAAAATATCAGGATTCTCTGGTATAGATTAGATACAATGACAAGTGGTAAGTAAAACCTTAGCTGGGTTTCGAGAGTTTGGCAACCGTTTTTTTTTATGGTCCCCAACAAATTATGCTCTTTTGTGATTTCGCTTGAAAATGATACCATCACTTTTTCGTATCTCCGTCATACTTGGAGTTATTGGTTAACTGTCTTTTTCAAAGACAGTATTCATGAAAGCAATCAATCATTGTAGTTTCTTTCAACACTTTTTTTGAAGAAATGTAAAAAAAATTTTGATTTTTTTTTGCTTTTTTGGCATAACTTGAAGGTAATACAAATTTTTCTTACACTTTATTCAACAAAATTAAAGCCGGAGGAAAACTGAACAAATCTTGTGCACATACTTATGTGATCTTAACATGTCAACAATACTTTAAAAATGACAGAAAGATAATATTTTTTATTTAAAATTTACATAAGTGATAAATGATCATAAAACTGTGCGACAGTCCCAAATTCCTGCGAGAAAATGTTATTTTTCTGCTAAATCTTGTCAAGTTGAAGAATTTGCCTACTTTTGCCCATTTTTTGGTCTCTCCATTGACCTGATTATAAACCGATTTTTAAATTTAAACAGATTCTGAAAGACATCACTCGAGATTTTCCAGCGATGTATAATATTGTATATATTGTTTGAGATGACTTGAGAAAACTGTCTGTATGTGCTCTGTAAGTACATATTTTTTTTTAAATTTACTCGATTTTTTCCAACTTTGACGATTTTTCTATACAATAAATTATATTAAGCCCACACTAGCCTCAATAGTATGACTTCATAAATTATATTTGTTAGTAATTTAAACACAATTGTCGCTTTAAAAATCGCTCTGTTGTAGGCAAAGTTATTAAATTTTTAATGAAAAGGAATATATAACAAAAGTGCATTTTCGGCATAACTGAAATTAAATGTTTGCTTGATTTTGATGACTTTCGCGTTGTAGTGACTGACCAGCAATACTCCGAAATCATTATACCCTAAACCTGAAAGATCAGGGTATATTTACTTTGTGCAAACGTTTGTAACGCATAGAACGAAGCGAGTCCGGTAAAGAAAAGTATATATATTCTTGGTCAGCGTCACCTCGTGAGTCAAGCTATTCATGTCCGTCCGTCCGTCCGTCCATCCGTCTGTGTGTTGTCTGTAAACACAGGATAAGAAGAAAGAGTTGAGATAAGTTGATGAAACTCGGTACACATAGTCATATAAACCCAAGGTTCTGCACTATTGAATATTTTTTGAATCCGGTCACGGATTCCCACCTCCCATACAACCAAAAAATTAACAAGTAAAGAAAGTCTAAAGTCGGTCTAGGCCGACTATGAAAAACCCTTTTCAAAACCAAAAAATTTTTATTGTAAATGGGCTTGTCCGTGGGCGGATAAAGCCTATATTTTATATGCATTTAAATGTTGATGAACAATTAACACATACCTACTTTTATTCCTGTAGCTCACAGCTAACGCCTTTATTGTGCTTTCGCTATGGGAGGTGGGCGTGTTCATGGACGGATTACTTCCAATTTTTGAACACACCTTAGTTTTGGTATAAAATACATGCACACCAAATTTAATTTCTCTATGACAAACATAACCTTATTTATTGAGTTTTAAACTTTTTGGGTTGTATGGGAGGTAGGCGTGTCCGTAGGCGGATGACGTCCATTTTTCAAAACCATCTTTGTCTTGTCATAGAAAACATATGTACCAAATTTTAGCTCTGTAGGGTAAACAGAGACTTATTTGTTGCGTTTTCAATTTTTGGGTTGTATGGGAGGTGGGCGTGTCCGTAAGCGGATGACGTCCATTTTTCGAAGACATTTTTGTGTTGGTATAGAACACATACATATCAAATTGTATTGTTGTAGGTTAATTATTAGCAGGGTTATGCAGTTTTCAATTTTCGCGTTGTATGGGAGGTAGGCGTGTCCTTGGGCGGATGATGTCCAGTTTTTAAAACCATCTTTGTTTTGTTATAAAAAACATATGTGCCAAATTTAAGGTCTGTAGGTTAAGCACAGGCTTATTTATTGCGTTTTAAATTTTTGGGTTGTATGGGAGGTGGGCGTTTCCGTGAGCGGATGATATCCATTTTTCGAAAACTTTTTTGTGTTGGTATAAAACATTTACACACCAAATTTTATTGCTATAGGCTTGTTATGAGCAGAGCTATGCAGTTTTAAATTTTTGCGTTGTATAGGAGGTAGGCGTGTCCGTGGGCGGATTCCAAAAATATTAAATAGTGCAAATCCTTGGATGCATGTGACCATGTGTATCAAGTTTCATCCAATTATCTCAACTCCTTCTTCTTATCCTATGTATACGGACAACACACAGACGGACAGACGGACGGACGGACGGACGGACATGGATAGCTCGACTCACGTGGTGACGCTGATCAAGAATATATATACTTTTCTATACCGGACTCGCTTCGTTCTATGCGTTACAAACGTTTGCACAAAGTTAATATACCCTGACCTTTCAGGTTTAGGGTATAAAAAGTGTATAAAAGAACCGTCTAGGTTATAATAAAAGTTATTTAGGAAAGTTATTTTGGAAGTTATTTAAGAAAAATTTGCGGTTTCTGGCCAGCGCTGAGCATGTGCAGAGAAGATGTGTTGTAGATTCGTTCTCCTCCTTGTCTCTGCTTTCGGTATCAGAAATTTCATTTTGATGGTTGGTGCCACGGCCTCTTGTCTAGTGCTCGCTCAACTTTTTCCAGTGGAAGGACATGACTAGTCAGTAGTGTAGCGTGTTTTAATGATGTGTGACATCTAGCTTTAAAGTATACCGCACATTTTGGCTTCAGAATAGGTCCCACGCCCCTATTAGAACGCCCATTTAATATTACCATTGGAGCACCACGAGTGAATTGAGTTCGATTATCGAATTCCGAGGCTGCGCGACCAGGAATATTCAATTTCGCAAATTTGGGTTGTATGGGAGGTGCCACTCCCATTGTAGGATCAACAACAAACTTAATACTATTCCCAATAATGCCAATAATAATAATAATAACTTCCCATAATTTCAAATTTTTTTGCAAAATTAAGCCTTCATAATGCAGAATTTATCATATTTTATAACCCAGTATTCAATGAGTTATAAAAATCGTCGGTCGAACTATGGTTTATGTAAAATATTGACATTAATTCTTATGTGTTTGAGTTGAATTTATTTTTTGTCAATTTTTCGCTACTTATGCGAGTGGGTTTTTATCCCGGAAACTTTACCCCTTGGCTACGGAACTGTTGGTTGCGGTGTTGTATTTCTGTTTTTGTTTAAAACAAAAGTGAAAATATTTTGCAGCAAGTTTTTCCAACTCGATTTCTTTTCCACAACTGTCTGCATTCAAATGAAATGGAAAGTTTTTGTTGCATTTGCTTTGTTTGTTGTGGTATTTTTTTTTTTATTGTTGTTTGACAGCATGTGCGCTGCATAAAAAATATATGTTTGCTCAAGGCTTGCTTATGTTATTATTGCAGAATTTTTGGGGCGGTTGGCAGCAGAAATAGTTTATTTACACTTGCGAATTTTTAAAAACCAACATTTTTGCTTGCTTGGTATTTTTACAGTTTTTCAACATTTTCAGCGGTCTTGTTAATAAAGTGTGTATAAAAAAAAAATTACTGGTCACTTGATGGAAAATTTGATGGGTTTGTAGAAGAAAAGCTGTTAGTCAATAGAAGGCACTAAACTATTTTTTTTGTAAGAAAAAATAAACTATTTTATTAATATATATATAATTGATTGAATTTCTTTAGATGTAAGAGTAGAGTTTTTGTAAACTTGTGCAAAATTTTACTTTAATTGTTGTTTTATACTGCAAAATTAGTAGCTTTTTATTGGTCTTTATAATGAACAGAATTTATTTGCTTCGTTTTTATTTCACTTTAATTTTCTCCATTAAGTTGCTATTTAAATGTTGCCTCAAATTACATAGAATTAGAAATATACCCTCTGGCAGTTTAACTCTACAACTCCTTCCATACTTAAATACGCCATAAAAAATATTTGCCTTTTGCACTTAAACGGAATTTACCGCTGTACTGGTTGCTTTGAAAACTAAACAACTGCAGGCTATGTAAAATAAACACATGCAAATAATAAAAGGCAGCAAGTAGTAAAAAAAATAAATTAAATAACATTAGAATTGGTATATTTTATTATGTATGTATGTGTTGATGAAATTGTATATTTTGCATTTCGGCATTTTAAATTTACGTTTGTTTGTTTAAATGCTAGAAGTAAATATAGTGATGTTTGTTCTAATATAATTTTCTAATATTTAATATATTACCAATAAAAAAATAAAAAAACACAACATTTAGAAAATAAACAAAAATTTATATCAAATTAATTTTGAACCATGAAAACTATTTTGCTGTTTACTTTTTCCAAATTTAAAACTACATTTTCAACATGTTTTCACAAGAGGCAAAATTCAAAATTTTGTAATAATAAAAAACGGAAATATGTGTTATCATTGTTTTGGAAAAATTTCAAAATTTTTGTTACTTAAGCAACGCTTTTTGTAACGCAACATCAAGCTGACAAATCAGGCGAGCAGCTAAGTTCTAAATTTTTTTTTTTTTTGTTCACACAAATAACGTCAAAGATTTTACACACACATGTATGGAATAAAATAAAAAAAATGCACATGCTTGCGCTTATTGTGCTTTACTAACTCGTTGCACACTGACTGCTGCCAATATATATGGCAAATGCATCAAGTTTCCTTTCGCTCTTACGGAAGTTTAAAGGAAGGAAGGAAACAGCAAAAGGATGTGCTCATCACAAACATATCCACGTATCAGTATCTTTGCATATTTATGTGAGTATGAGTGAGAGTGTGTATTGCATTTTTGCTTTTATCATCATCAACATCATCATCAGCATCATCGACGTGTTCATTGGCACTCGTCTTGGCAAAGCTTGAGTGAACATCATGTTACCTGTTTTGCTTTAATGTTAGCTGAAACTGTGTGATGCTTTAGATGTAGAGTATATGTTACAGCCAGATATATGGAAAAAAAAAATCATAGCTTATTATTTATCAAAAAGCAGTTTTAGATTTATGTTAAATTTTTCTGCTGCTACAACTCTCTTTGACTGTATTAATAATTAATAATATCAATTTTATAGATGATCTTATATAAACTTTTGATATTTTACACTAAAAAATTTTTAGAAAGTCATATAATTTTAATTGCTCACGATTTGGATTGTAAAGTTAATGCTCTACATATAAACTTTTTTACATCTAAAAAGTTTTCTTAAAGATGGGATAAATTTTGATATTCAAAGCTTTGGTCATAACTTCAGTGTTTATTGAAAGATAATAAACAAATTTTAAAATGGCATGAACAATTGAACAGAATTGGCTGTGTACTGGGTGTGTTGATAATACGGTAAGTATTCTTATTTCTTTTTTGTGGAAGCATTGTTACTGGAAGCTTATTAAATTTTTTATTGGTTTTGCAATCATAAATTTAAGTTTAATTTATTTTAGTTTCAATTACCTAAACGGAATAATAAGACAGTCGTGGTAGACGAGTGGTAAGCATGCCTTACTGCCAACCCAGAGGTTTCGGGTTCAATTCCCGGCTTGGCCATGGTCTTACGCTTTTACATTTCCTTTATTCTTTCCTCATTTGTAATCAACTGAAATTAATTACTCCTCAATATCTATGACTTTGGAAGTTATAGTTGGTGGTAGAGATTATTGTGGATTGAGATTGCTTCATAACTCGAATTGACTGAGGAACAGGCATAAAACTTGCATCAGATTCAAATTAGCATCTTGATATAGCGCTCCGCCACACATCTCATATATTAATACGTGAACATTAAAGTTTGTCGTACGCTTTTCTGGTATTAATTAAAACTCAAAATAAATTAAAGTTATATCATTCGAAAGGTTATGTTGCCCAGATGTGTAGAATATATATATAAATGATATATCTGATAGAGGGGCTTCCCAACCTTCTAAGACAGAAATTAAATTTTTGAGAAAAAATCCGCTCTTTGATTAACATGAAATTTAGTTGAGGAAGAGTTTTTGAGTTGGTCGAGTTTGAATTTTTTTAAAAGTAACAATTTCTTAAAAAAAAGGAATTTTATCCATTCGTCAATTGTAAAATTTGTAAAAAAATGTGTTTTGAATTCAAAAATTTGACTTTCCATGTCAATATCTTAATCGAATTTTTACGATTTTTCAATTTTTCTTATTTTTTCTGAAAGTTTCTGAAAATTTAAGCAAAGTTCTTACCAAAAGTATTTTTAGTTAATTTTCTTCACATTGTCGTTAGTTGTTTAGCGTGTGTTTCAACCAAATGCCAAGAGAGAGAAAAAAAACGGTCTCAAATTGAATGTTCTAAATTGGGAAGCCAATGTCTCCGCCATCTGTGCATAGATTTTATTTATTTCTTTTTTGTATTTAAGTTTTATCAGTTTACCTAAAACAACTTTTGAAAATAATACCGTTTTTTGTTTCTTTATATTTAAATTATTACTTTTAAAAAAATACCATAAAATTTGATTTATTCTTAAAATATGGGGTAAAAATGATTTTTTTTGCAAAAAAACAAAAACTCAAAATTGCAGGTTTGATTTTCTTTCAAAGTCTGTACCGACTTTTAGGCGAATTTATTTTGTCTTGACACTAAATTAATAAACTGTCCTTGCCATCAAAAAAGCAAGGCTACCCCCTATGATTTCTTTGACAAAATTAAATTTTTTTAAAATGTTGTTTTTCTGTTTTTGAAAGAAATAATTATATAAAAAAAAATTAAGGAATTAAGAATTATAGCCTCGAACTTATTTTGATCATCTCGCATATATTTATAAATAGGCAATCAATAAATTGGTCGAATTTCGACCCCAGGCGATACTAGTTTACATAATTGTACAAAACCAAAGCAACTAAAATATATAAGAGACGAAGACATGTTTCCTCTATAATGATAAATAAAATAAATTAATAAATAAATAAATAAATAAAATAAATAAAAAATATGTATGTGGCCGCCACGCACGGTATAAGTGAAACTTTAACCCAAAAAAGTAGAAAGTTTTTAATTTAATCTTACTAAAAAAGATTAATTTTCAGGAGATTAAGTTTATTTTTAATGGATGGTTTATTTTTATGGTTATCCTCAAGGTCATGCGTCATCAAAGAAATCAAATAGTAGGGTAAAGACTTCCCATTTCAGCGTTTCAAGATATGTTTTGACCGGCTGCGTAACATGTGGCCGAGCGTTGTCATGTTGCAAAAATACCTTGATGTGCCTTTGATCGCACTCTGGACGTTTTTGCTTCAATGTTTTTGGTTCAAACGCCTCAACTGAGTGCGCTAGAGTTGCCTTGTGATAGTTTTATCTAGGTGTAGCAGCCTATAGTACACCACGGCCTACCAAATACAGAGACCAAACACAGAGAAGGACCTTGTCACTGTGAATATTGGTCTTTGGCGGCAATTTTTGCGTATGGCTAGGCAGCCCAGCCGTATGATTTTTAGCGCTAAGGGTTATCGTAATAAATCCATTTCTAAAATTCCTTTTAAGTTGTAATCTTTCCTGCTTTGTCTCTTAAGTCCGATTTTTTTGTCTATTTTGCACATATTTTTTTTTTTATCTTGCAAAAATTAATACATAAATTTTTAACACTCAAGTTATGGACTCCTTATGGAGACCAGAACACAGAAAAAGTTCAAAGTAAGCATGATAAATAGAGCAAGCAAAAAGAAAAAAGTAACTGTCAAATTCTTTCGATCATTTTGTTAAGTTTGACAGGTTGAGTTCATTAACTTAGTTGAAAAAAAAGCTAAGTGAATGTCCTTTCCACGGGTGCCACTTTCGTCACTGTCCAATGTATTGTAGAATACCCTATAACCGCCTACACTATCACACTAATTTTAAGCACATTACTATGTTATGATTATACTCAAAAAGTATAACACTTTTGTTTATGTAAAAATTAAGGCTCTATTTATTTATTTTAAGTTATTATATATTAAGCATTTTTAACTCAATTTGACCATTATCAAAATACTGTTATTTTGCTTTTTAAGGAGGTGCAATCCTCAAAAATAAATATTAAGTATCAAGCATGCAACTGCTATCTTTTAATACAAAGCCTTTTGAGCATTCAATTGCTCAGGCTAATAATATAAATAAATAGGCCAGTGGCGTTTTTAAGCGCCGGCAAACTATTAGGCAGGGCTTATAACAAACCAATACAAACACCGCGTTTTAAAACCGAATAATATTAATAAGCGATATAAAAATTTCGCGTTCAAGAATAAAAATTTCAAACGAATCAAACAAAATAAATCACGAACACTACAGTATAATTTGCGAGCCACACTAAAATGATTAGTGGCATGTAGATGGTTGATCATCCAAATTAATTTGCATCGAAAACAAAACAACTATTTATACAGAACGAAACCGGGTTCATTTCTGAAATAAAAACAATTAAAGAAAGTCTAAAGTCGGTCTAGGCCGACTATGAAATACCCTAAACCCACTTTTCAAAAACAAAACAATTTTTATTGTAAATGGGCGTCTCCAAGGGCGGATGAAGCCTATATTTTATATGCATTTAAATATTGATGAAAAATTTACACATACCAAGTTTTATTCCTGTAGCTCACAGTTAATGCCTTTATTGTGATTTCGCTATGGGAGGTGGGCGTGTTCATGGACAGATTACTTCCAATTTTTTAACACACCTTAGTTTTGGTATAAAATACATGCATACCAAATTGAATTTCTCTATGACAAACATAACCTTATTTATTGAGTTTTAAACTTTTTGGGTTGTATGGGAGGTAGGCGTGTCCGTAGGCGGATGACATCCAAATTTCAAAACCATCTTTGTCTTGTCATAAAAAACATACGTGCCAAATTTTAGCTCTGTAGGTTAAACAGAGGCTTATTTATTGCGTTTTCAATTTTTGGGTTGTATGGGAGGTGGGCGTGTCGGTGAGCGGATGACGTCCATTTTTCGAAGACATCTTTGTGTTGATATAAAACACATACATATCAAATTTTATTGTTGTAGGCTAAATATGAGCTGAGTTATGCAGTTTTCAATTTTTGCGTTGTACGGGAGGTAGGCGTGTCCGTGGGCGGATTCCAAAAATATTCAATAGTGCAGATCCTTGGGTCCATGTAACCATGTGTACGAAGTTTCATCCAATTATCTCAACTCCTTCTTCTTATCCTGTGTATACGGACAACACACAGACGGACAGACGGACGGACGGACGGACATGGATAGCTCGACTCACGTGGTGACGCTGATCAAGAATATATATACTTTTCTATACCGGACTCGCTTCGTTCTATGCGTTACAAACGTTTGCACAAAGTTAATATACCCTGACCTTTCAGGTTTAGGGTATAAATATATTGTTCGTTTCACATATTTAACCAGCGATAACCAACGCTTTCTCTGTTAGATTTCTCTGAGACATAATATATCTGCCGAATAGATAACGCCATCTGTTGGGTAATAGCATAAAACGAAATATGATGGAAGTCGTTTTTTCACATTTCACAAATTTCGACACATATTTTGTTGCGAACGAACAGCTGATGTTCAACTTAGAAACTTTACTTACTTACTTACTTATATGGTGCTTACAACCGTTGGTCGGTTTTGGCCTCGTCTAAGAATTTGCGCCAGCCTCTTTTGTCGTGCGCTTGCTGGCGCCAGTTGGAAACTCCAAACGTTGTCAGGTTATCCAATGCCTGGTCTTTCCAACGGAGATGCGGTCTTCCTCCTCAGCGTTGGCCACCGCTGGGTATCGAATCCAATATCTTTTTCGCTGGAGCTTCGTCGTTCATTCTCTCGACATGACCTAGCCAGCGAAGCCGCTCTATTTTATTACGCTTGACTAATCGATGTCGGCATATAGCTCATACAGCTCGTGGTTCCATCGTATTCGGTACTCGCCACTGACGCAGATTGAACCATAGATCTTGCGAAGGATTTTTCTCTCGAACGCTCCCAAAGTCCTTTCATCAGAGCTGCTCATCGTCCAGGTTTGTGATGCGTATAGTAGGACGGGCATGATTATTAACTTATAGAGCGTCAGTTTTGTTCGTCGAGAGAGAGCTCTGCTTCTCAATTGCCTACTGAGCCCAAAGTAATACCTGTTGGCAAGAGTTATCCTTCGTTTAATCTCAATACTAATATCGTTGGAGGAGTTAATACTGGATCCCCAGGTAAAAAAAGTCCTTCACTACCTCAAAGGAGGTGTTGTCAACATTGACGTGGTTTCCAAGACGCTGGGACTGTTTGTTTGTTGACACAATATACTTCGTTTTAACTGCGTTCACTGCAAGACCCATTCGACTCGATTTCTTTTCTAACCTGGAGAATGCTGCACTGACTTCACGCGTATTTTGCCCAATGATGTCAATATCATCAGAATACGCCAGCAGCTTAACACTTTTATAGTAAATTATGCCACTGCGTCTCAGGTCAGCAGCTCGGATGATCTTCTCCATGACTTTATTAAAGAAGTCGCACGATAAGGAATCACCTTGTCTGAAACCTCGCTTGGTATCGAACGGAAGGGAGAGGTCCTTCCCGATTTTCAGTGCACTGCTGGTGTTGTTCAGTGTCATCCTGCAAAGACGTATTAGCTTCGCAGGAATACCAAATTCAGACATGATGTAGTAAAGGTGACTCCTTATTGGACTGTCGAAGGCGGCTTTGTAATCGACAAAAATATGGTGTGTGTCAATTTGTTTTTCGAGGGTCTTTTCCAAGATTTGTTGGAGCGTGAAGATCTGGTCGATGGTGGACTTTCCAGGTCTGAATCCACACCGATAATTGGCGCAAATGGTGGGATCGCCTTTTTTTGTGGAATGGGCAGAGCACACTGAGGTTCCAATCATCTGGAATGCATTCTTCCAACCATATTCTGCATAGAAGTCTGTGAATGCATTTGAACAGAGCCTCGCCACTGGTCTTAAATAGCTCAGCCGGTAGGCCATCGGTTCCTGCGGCTTTGTTGTTTTTAAGCCGAGCTATAGCTGTTAAGACCTCATTATAGTTGGGCAGCGGAACTTCAACGCTGTCATCCATAATTGGGGTTTCCGGGATATCATCTCCACTGGCGGGATTGTTGTCAGCGTCGCCATTTAAAAGTCTAGAGAAGTGCTCCCTCCATAACATCAGTGTACTCTGGATATCTGTCACTAGATTCCCATTCTCGTCCTTGCAGGAAGAGGCTCCGGTCTTAAAACCATCGGCCAGGCGTCTTATTTTTTCGAAAAATTTTCGAGTCTCATTCCTGTCGCCATGCATCTCAATTTTCTCGCACTCACGCATTTCCGCCTCTCGTTTTTTTCGCCTGAAAATGCGTCTCTCTTCCCTCCTCTTTTCTCGGTATCGCTCCATAAGACCACGCGTTACAACAGACTGCAGGGTGGCTTTGTAGGTGAAGTCCTTCTCTACAGTGGCGTCGCGACACTCCTGGTCGTGCCACTGGTTTCGGCGAGGGCGGTGGTAGCCTATCACCTCTTCGGCAGCCGAACGAATAGAGTGTTATATGTGCGTCCACTGTTCGCATATATCGTCGATCAGAGGTGTGCTTTCTTGAAGCAGGAGTGAGAATCGAGTAGCGAAGGCTTCGGTCGTCCGTTTTGACTGCAGCTTGTCGACGTCTAGCTTTCTTTGTGTAGAATTGCGAGCATTCTTAGCTGCGCACAGACGTGTGCGGATCTTGGCTGCGACAAAATAGTGATCCGAGTCTATGTTAGCACCACGGATCGTGCGTACGTCTAGTACACTGGAAGAGTGCCTTCCGTCAATCAAAACGTGATCAATTTGGTTGCATGTTTTTTGATCAGGGGACAGCCAGGTGGCCTTATGAACATTGAGATGCTTAAATTTAGTGCTAATAACGACCATGTTTCGTGCTGCGGCGAAGTCAATCAACCTCATTCCGTTATCGGATGTGTTGTCGTGGAGGTTGAACTTTCCGACTGTTGGACCAAATATGTTTTCCTAACTCACCTTTGCAATGAAGTCATCAAGCACGATTTTTAAGTCATGACGGGGGCAGCGCTCGTATGCGTCTTCAAGGCGCTCGTAAATACTTTCTTTGGTCTCGTCATCTTTTTCTTCTGTCGGAGCGTGCGCACATATTAACAAATTTTTACTTGAAGCGGATTATGGCAAGAGATGAAACGCAGGAAATTATGCCGTATTCTTTTGGCAACTACAAATCCGCATCTAAGCTCGTGCTTCTACGCATACCCGCTGCAGTAGGTATCACAGGATGCTTGCCGTAAGAACCCTGTCCCTTCCATCGCATTTCTTGGATTGTAGTGATATCAGAATTATTTCGGACCTATTTAGGGTTCGGACATTCCAGGTGCATATCCGTAAATCATTATCAGTTTTTCGTTTGCGGTAGTCGTCATCAGATTTGGGGATCATTCTTTTATTAATTCTTAAACTTTTCATTGAAATAGTTTTATTACATGGTGGGCTTCAAATCCAACGCACAAACTTTGTTTGATGGCCAAAGGAAGCCCGCCGCTCAGATTCGCCGCCAAAGTATATCGGGTGATTGTTTTTTGATGTTTTCAGGAGACACTACGTGGAGGTTTGAGTCGACTTGAGACGATTTCGACATGAATAATGCTGGCCTCGCCAAGTTGAGGCAGTCAGACACGTTGCCATGTGAAGATCGCTCAACAATGGTGAGCTGAATACGGTTAAAAATTATTTAAGGATAAGTTTTGACTTAATAAGCATTAGTTTTAACAACTCATTAGTTGATCTCAGTGCGGAGACTTAAAATAGCTCAAAGAAGTCTGATTTGAAATGCAATTTTTCATTACTTGTCCATTAATGTCCATTTTTCATTACTCGAGTAAAATGAAATGTAGTCAATATTTATTATTTAATACCTGTTTTTATATTAACAGCCTTATTCTGGCGATTTACAATTGTAAATTTATTGACAGGATAATCTTTTATGGGCTTTTTTTCGCACTTGAAGTTGAAAATATTAAACATTTTTTACATGATTTTTGTTCTTATCAATATCATTTCTGATGTTGAGAATTATTGTAAAAAAAATGAATTTTCAATTTCATTTAACAATAAAAAATTTTTGTGCTTGTCAATAAATTTACAATTGTCAATCGCCAAAATAAGGCTGTTAATATAAAAACAGGTATTAAATAATAAATATTGGCTACATTTCATTTTATGCAAGTAATGAAAAATGAACATTAATGGACAAGTAATAAAAAATTGCACATCAAATCAGACTTCTTTGAGTTGTTTTAAGTCTCTGCACTGATATCAACTAATGAGTTGTTAAAACTAATGCTTGTTAAGTCAAAACTTATCCTTAAATAATACTTAACCGTATTCAACGCAGCAATGTTTGGCATACAGCTCATTAAATATTTTAACGGCACATTAAAACATTTGTTGGAGTCGATTTGAGAACCAATTTAAAGCTGTTGAAAATGTAAAACTTAAATGCAATACTTTTTTTAACGAGGTAAAGTACTGTGCGGTAATGTAATAACGATTAAATTCTATTTTATTTGATTTGATTAGATGTGCAAAAAACAACAATATGCCAAGCTTGTCAGTTTGCTGGGCTTGTTGTTGTTGTTGTTATTATGTAAGCTCTTGTAACGTTAATGTGTGTGTGCGTGTGACAAATTTTACTGCAATATAACAATAACAATAATAAGCCACCACAGCAGCATTAACTATATATTTCAGTTACAGCTAATTAATATTATATTTAAAATTAGGCTTAAATATATTACAAACACATAAATTCATCGCTGATAGCTAATTAGTGCTGAAATAATTAAATTTAATGCATTTTAATGACATTAAACTAAAATCTAACATTTGCATAATACTACTGCATACATATATATATAAAAGTGTGTTATTAAATAACGATTTATCACAACAGCATTAGTTGTTCTAGTCAACACTTAATTTGTGACTAAAAGAGGTAAAAAATTTAACTAAACCATGCAGGAGGCTGTTAGCATGTGAAATGACTTGAAAAATAGGCGTAAACATGCAGTGAATAGCTTTTGAATTTTAGATGAAATTTAGCAATATAGCGTCAGGAATTAAATTTTATAGCATTCCAAAATATCGTTTAACCCTCATCGGTCCCTCAGACCCATAACCCCAAAAGGTTCTTTATGTATGCGCGCGCATACATACTGAAAACATTAAAAAGAAATAAAACCACCACAAATTTTATGAAAAAAATTTAAAGATTATTTATTCCTTTTATGAATAAAGTTATGGAAAAAAGCTATTTTCCAAAAACTCATGTCAATTGGTTAAGGTTTAATATCTGTTTTACTAAATTTAATTTTGAATTTGTATGCGCGCGCATACAAAGGACCGATGAGGGTTAAGCAACTGCACTTCGAGTTGCAGTGCTTAGTTCAAATCATATATAAATTTAGCTAAAGTTTTTCTTTAATTCAGCAAAGTGCTCTCTGCCTATGCATTCTTTTACATGTTCTTAACCGACTCAAAAGCTTACAGCATCAGTTTTGTTCAGATTTACATATATTAACATAAACATATCGCTGTAAATCATGGTTTACTTTGCATATCCAACTTTATTTTCTATTCACTTCTATGCTTTCACTTGTTCTTAATGTCTTACCTTTTATTGTTTGCACAAAATTTCTTATGCTACATATTCGTATCAAATACCAGCTACCTCTGCAAAACTTGGCTTAAACTAGGCAAAACTAATTTTTACTTTACTTAAGTTTGCTTTACTTTAAGTTTTTTAGCCTAAGTTGTAAGTTTGTGCAAAAACTTTTAGCTTTTATTAATCCCAAAGTAAGAGCAGTCGTCATTCCTTCGTATATAACTCTCTACTTCTGGCCACAGTTGGTTGGTTGCTGTCGTTCGTTCTTTGTCAGTCTGTGACAAGCTCTTTGTTGTGGAGGTTGTCGACAGGAGATGGTGATGGTTGTGGTGGTGTCTACTGCCATGGAGCAGCTATTAGTTTGCTGGCAAAATTAATTTAAGAGGTATTTCACAAAAATTCCAACTTCACTCTGACAAAAGAATAGAAGTTATTTTTTGCATAGTTTTTAAGGAATACAAAAGAATGAAACAAGTATTTTTTCTGTTTGTTAATTTTTTCTTGGAAAAATTCAAAAATATTTCAGATATGATGTGTTGAATGATAGCAAATATTTTTAATTCTGAATTTTTTATTTATTTTGTTAAAAATCTAATCTCTCCAACAACAAAATGCTTTGAATGGAAACTTATACTTTTACTCAATCTCAGGCATTGACTTAAATATAATTTTACTCTAGTGTAAGAAAATGACAGTTTGATTTTTTTTCTGGCAGAACAGCTCAAAAACAGGTATGTTACGAAAAAACATAAGACGTCGTGTATTTTGCTAATTTATGTGTGCACAAATTTCAAAAAATTAGCTAGTGTGCATTAGACTGGTCCTAATTTTTTTATTTGAAACTTTTATTTGAGACAAAAAAGAAAGGTTTTCAAAATTTCAGGGAGATCGAATAAGAGGAAGGCGAGGTAGTCGCATGCAGGACAAAGTTCGAATAGCTAGCTTATTTCACGAAAAAAATTTAAAATCTAGTAAAAAAAAAACTAAATAAAAAAAATCTATGACTTAAAACAGAAAACATAATAAAAACGACTTTTCATTTCTTTTCCAACTTGATTGAGCATCTGAGAATTTGCAATGCAAGCCTTGGCTAATCGATATCTCGATATCCGACATAAATTGTAAAACAAGTTCGTTCTCTATTGATTGTGAGTTTATTAAGTGTTGTGAAAGAATTATAGTGTTTGAATAAACACAAGAAAGCAAGTCAATTAAGTATGTCTCGTGGAATTCGACTCGTTTTTGCTTGAATCGGATTTGCTTAATCGATTCCGATCACAAATGGTGCCGCCCATTCCGATCGATTTAAGCGCCTTTCTAGCATAAATAAAACTCATTGTAGAATCAGCTGTACAAAAGTAAACAAAAGTTCTGAAAACAATTTTTGCATAAAATTTACGCAAATTTTAATAAAAGTTTTAAGAAGTTGTTCAAACAAATGAAGCCGTTTTGGCTTTTTTCTTATTGCAAGAATAAATCGCTGAAAGAGTGAAACGTCGAATTCAAAGAGATCACAGCAATCCCCTTGGAGTTACCGGATGTGAAGTAAGAACAAACTATCTAACAGATGCAAGAACATTTGTATAACTCCTGAAAATAAATTTTGCAATATTAATAAAAACTAGTAAGGTATATTTTCGACTTAGCCGAAGTTAAAATACCCCGATTCGCAATGGTACAAAATCTTAAATTGCAGCTCTTTTCATATGAGATTTTTAAAAATTGACTATTTTGATGACGTCTAATTCATCTAAATCTAATCTATGTCTAATTATTATCAAATTGTTTTCCTGCAAAGTAAGGACAAGCCTTTTTATAAAGTTTTTAACTAGGGTGTTGTGTGCAGGCCCCGTCAAATCCTACCGGCAACGCCATAATGTTGTGTGGGGTCTGCTGTGTTACGTTAAATATTAACTGTTACATCGTTATATTTAAACTCACCAAATAATCCTTTCCTTTATCGGTGGAACCTGAAAGTTTAAAATTAAACTGCACTTCTTTATTGGTTAATTTTAACACTCTTCTTTCTTTATTAATTTTACTCTTATTTATAGCACAGTTTGTAGTTTTAGATTTATAAACGATTAAATATACAAACTTACTTAAATATACAAACATACATATTATATTATTTACAAATATACATTCTTCGTTTGGTCACCTCGATATTTGACATCGTTGGCACCACGAATTGGCTTATTTCTGCGTGTTATATTTCGACACACATTTTTTCAACAACAGCGGTTTATTAACCTAGAAACAATACATACTACATTGCAATTCAATCCACAAGAGTTCATTTACTTCCGCGTTCAATTTCGAGCTATGTTAACAGAAGCGCAGCTCAAGTAGCTGGCCCGTGCTTAATTGCTATTTTAAGCTGACCGTTGCACTTTTTAATTGTTGGGTGCTTGACGGTAAACTTAAATTGGCAAGCATTACAAAAACGCTGATCGCTTCAATATTATTGAGGTAGGTCAGTGTTTGTAATTTATAATATAAAAACAATTCAACTTCGCTTGTGACGAATGAGTCAAAACAAGGGGCTGTATGGGATGTGGGCGTCTTCTTGAGTGGTTCATGCCAATTTTTCTAACACGCCTCAATTTTGATATAATATGCACAAGTACCCAATTTCAGGTCTGTAGCTTAAATATTAGCCTAATTATAGAGTTTTCAATATTATGGGTTGCATAGTAGGTGGGCGTGTTCATCAATGGATGACGCCCATTTTCCTAACACATCTTAATTTTATTATAAAAAGAATAAATATCTAATTTTACTTTCATAGCTTCGACAGAAGCCTTTTTATATAGTTTTAAATTTTGGGGTTGTATGAGAGGTGGGCGTGTTCGTGGGTGGATAACGCCCATTTTTCTCTCACGTCTTAATTTTTATATACAAATAATATATATTTAATTTTATTTTTATAGCTTCGACAAAAGACTCTATATATAGGTTTCAATATAGGGGTTGTATGGGAGGTGGGCGTGTTAGTGGATGGATGACACCCATTTTCCTAACACACCTGTGATTTGTCATAGATTATACAAATACCGAATTTAAGTTTTATAGCGTAAATATTCGCTTATTTATGGAGTTTTCATCATTGGGGTCGTATGGGAGGTAGGCGTGGTTTTTATCCGATTTAGCCCATTCTTGAACTTGACCTTAGTTTTTTGAAAAAAAAGCTTAAATATTGAATTTCAGCACGAAAGCTTCAAAATTACGGCTGTAATCGTGTCCACAGACAGACAGACAGACAGAAAGACAGACAGACAGAAAGACAGACAGACACACAGACGAACAGACAGACGGACATGGCTAAATCAACTCAGGTGGTGATGCTGAGCAAGAATATATATACTTTTCTATACCTACCACGCCTCCTTATGGGCGTTACATACGTTGTGACAAAATTAATATACCCCTTACGCAGTACGCGTGGGGGTATTAAAAAAAGTTACTGCAGGTAAAAATCATACTAAACATTTAATATTGATTATCAAAGTGTATCGCGTTCGCGATCATGCGCCGTTTTTATACCCTAAACCTGAAAGGTCAGGGTATATTAACTTTGTGCAAACGTTTGTAACGCATAGATCGAAGCAAGTCCGGTATAGAAAAGTATATATATTCTTGATCAGCGTCACCTCGTGAGTCGAGCTATCCATGTCCGTCCGTCTGTCTGTCCGTCTTTGTGTTGTCTGTAAACACAGAATAAGAAGAAAGAGTTGAGATAAGTTGATGAAACTTGGTACACATGGTCTCATAGCCCCAAGGATCTGCACTATTGAATATTTTTGGAATCCACCCACGGACACGCCTACCTCCCGTACAACGCGAAAATTGAAAACTGCATAACTCAGCTCGTAACTAGCCTACAACAATAAAATTTGGTATGTATGTGTTTTATATCAACACAAAGATGTCTTTGAAAAATGGACGTCATCCGCTTACGGACACGCCCACCTCATATACAACCCAAACATTGAAAACGCAATAAATAAGCCTCTGTTTAACCCACAGAGCTATAATTTGGCACGTATGTTTTTTATGACAAGAAAAATATGGTTTTGAAAAATGGACGTCATCCTCCCACGGACGCACCTACCTCCCATACAACTCAAAAAGTTTTAAACTCAATAATTAAGGTTATGTTTGTCATAGAGAGATGAAATTTTGTATTTTATTTCAAAACTAAGGTGTGTTAAAAATTGGGAGTTATCCGTTCATGAACACGCTCACTTCCCTTAGCGAAAGCACAATAAAAGCAATAACTGTGAGCTACATGAATATAATTTGGTTTGCGTAAATTTTTCATCAACATTGAAATGCATATAAAGTATAGGCTTCATCCGCCCACGGAGACGATCATTTACAATAAAGATTTTTTTTTTTGAAAAGTGGGTTTAGGTTATTTCATAGTCGGCCTAGACCGACTTTAGACTTTCTTTACTTGTTTTTTTTTTGGAAAAGTAGGTGTTCGGCCACTGACTATATTTTTATCATTTTCGTTACAAACTCACTTTTATTTCAATTAAATATTTTTTTTAAAGATTTTGTAAAATATCATAAATTTAGAATATTTGCCCACTTTTAATAATTTTGACTCAACATACACTTTCATATATTGCTTTATATACTCAAACCAGAAAATGAACTGTAAAAATTCTGTAAGACTATGTATGTCTAGAGTATGTTAGAATATTAAAGTTCTGTTGGAAAAAATCATACGAAGTGTGAAGTCATTTTGATCCGCAGTAACCAAAAAACTCTTTGGTTATACAATTTGGCGCCCAACGTGGGGCTAGAGTACTGCAGCTATTTGCACCAACGTTTTGACAACTTAACGTTTTGATTAACTAATATACAACAGAGACTATACAGATTATTTCTCATTGGATTTTTGGACTGATGTAACGTTCCCGCATCAAGAGGAGTCGCAGTTATTGAACATCATCAAATATTGCAGCAGAAAGTGGCACAGGAGCATCAAAAGTTATAAAAGAGTTCGAATTATTGGCATATTAGCTAGATACTGTGAGGTACTCGTTGAAATTCTTTTACGTGAAGCGAATTAGTCTGACGGTCAAACTTCGCTCCCACAGCTTCAAACGCCCTGCAACCTTTGCGGGCAACCATTGCGGAGTGGAATAGGGGTCTTACAAAGATGCTTTTTCGATTTCGTCGTTTCATCATCACTTGGTTTCGCTGCACTTTGCTACTTCGACAGCAGACACTCAAACTCGTTCGATAAAAGTGACTCTTTTTTTTTCGTCGCTTATAGCCTAGACACATTGACTGCGGCTGCAGCATTGCGTCAAACGTCAAATTTTTTTACATGCTTTTCTTATGGAGGTGAATGTGGTGAAAATGTTGCAACGACACTGCGACATTGCAGCAATGTTGCTGTCGTCGATTTAGAACTTTTCTATTTTGACGTGCGACAAGAGTAAGAATATCGGCATTTGTTAATGTTTTCGTTTAATTTCGTGCTTCTTTTGTGTTTTTTATTGTTCATTCTCATTGTGTTTGTGTTTAATGTTTGTTTTTTAATGATAATTCGATGTTTAATAATAAAAATATATGAAAATACGGCGTATCGAGCTGCATCCAAATTAATCAAGTCAAAGACAACATGCCAAAATTTTCATTTTCACCTCGTGTTGTTATGTTGCAGCCGCAGTCAATGTGTCTAGGCTATTAATCATCACTTATTTTTTGCTGCACGTTGCAACTTCGACACAACACACTCAAACTTGTTCGATTAACTTGATTTCTTTCCTCTCGGATTGAAGCAAACAGCTGTTGTTCTTTTGAACTTTTTTTTTATCCTAATTCGCTTCTCTCAACTTTTACTCGTCGCAGTATCTGTCAGCTGAACTTTGATACTTCTAATAACTACGCTCGTTGTTTTTTGACAGCTTGAAATTAAATTAACATCAAAATGACACTTGAAGAATGTAAACAAAAACCAGACAATGTTATTAAATGTATTTTTCGTATTAAAAATTTAATCAAACGGCAAGCAATTCCGCCAACAGAACTTAGATGTCGATTAGAGATTTTGGAAAACTATTTCAAGCAGATTCTTGAATTTCAACATTACATCGAAGACTTGGATAGTTCAGTTTCAGAGCGAGCAGAAATTGAAGATTTGTACGTTGCTACCAAGTCTAAAATTCAACAACAGTTGGAAAAAATCATACGAAGTGTGAAGTCATTTTGATCCACAGCAGCCTAAAAACTCTTTGGTTATACAGTAGGTTTAGGGTATTTCATAGTCGGCCTAGACCGACTTTAGACTTTCTTTACTCGTTTATATGTAGATTCGATTGAAATTTCACTAGAAACTGAGCAGATTACTAGGCTTAAATTTTAAAATAATTGATGCGTCAGAGGATTGGCTACGAGAACGGGGCCGGAAAATAGAATAAAGAACAGGTGGGTTGCATTCAATGGTGTTACAGAGGCTTAAGATACCCATAGTTAAGTTCTCGTCAGGCAGTTTAGGTACACCAAAAAGAATAGCATCTGTAGCGAGACTTACTCTCTTCAGCTCATCATACCTGCAGCTTACACTCATTAAGTTGGGACATAACATTCGCGGCAGAGAAAACAGACCTTTTTTTAAAAATTCATAACTTGTCTGTCAAAAACAAACATTTTCCAAAATATATTATTATTTTTAAAAAAATTTTATATATTAAATTTTTATTTTTGTAGAGAATTGAACAGATGACAAGAAAAAAATACAAAAAACATATATTTTTCACTCCAACATGGTTTTATAGAGCTTCAAACTGGAGGCAGAGAAAAAGACGGGGCCTCGTGGTTGCAGCGCTGGGAGTCGCAAAATTTGTTCCATCTGGAAGAAAATGATTTTTTTTAATCTTAACAAAATTGGTTATCGTACGACAGGAGCTTTTTTTTATTTTTTTTTAAATTTTTTTTTTTTCAATTTGTGGCGATGTTCCAAATTTGAAAGTGTGTTTTTTCGAAAAAAATATTGACTTTTAAAATTCATAAAAATAAAAAAAAAAATTAAAAAAAGCTAGTGTCATAATAAGCAAAAAAGATTTCGTCAAAAAATGAAACCACTAGTGCCGCAACCAGTACGAAAAACATGGTTTCGAAATAAAGGCGTTCAAAGTTTGTGAACAAAGAAAAATGCAAGGAAAATTCAAAATATGCTCTCGTAAATTTTTTCTTACAATCTTAAGAATATTTACAAAAGTAAACATTATAAAAAAAATCGATTTCAAAATATGGCCAATGTCATGTCCCTCCTTAAGTCTTCATTAAGAGCAGTAATTTAATTTCTGTACAAATCAAGTTTTTCGTTTTATTCCACATTCATTTTCTCGACACGCGTCTGTAGGATGTTGAGGGATTTTTCGAGTTCAGTTAATTATGCGTACAGAATTTAAAAATTTAAATTTTTACAAATCGTTGCTAATCGTTGCTAGGTTGAAAAATAATTTTCATTGACTTAAACTGATTTGGCTTGATTTTTGTGAGCGTGTCCTTGGTTCGAATTTAACGAAATTTAAAGTGTTGTTTTTTGTTGGCATCGTATTTTATTGTAATTAGTTTATTATTTTAGATTTTATGCCAATTTTTCATTTTAGTATATATGGGAGGTTGTTGTAACCAAAATTTAAATTTTTCTTAATAGAAGAAATATAAACGTCTGCAATAAATTTCAACTCTCTGCAATAAAGCTTTCTATTTTTCGCCACATTTTGTACTGAGCGCATAATTACAGTTAATTAAAATGACCTCAGTGAATTGTAGTGTTTTATTTAAATCCTCTTAAAATAATTGTTCATAGAAAAATATTTATTCAATTGTTCAGTTTCGTGTAACTGTGAAACTGAAACCTTAAACATTATATTTAAATGTGTTTCTTTGAAATATTTTTAAATGTTTTCAAATGCATTTTTAATTAAGAATTTGTGTAGAACAATATCAATTTGTAAATTTTTTCCATGAATTCATGTAACGTAGTTATTTTCCAAACTGCTTTATTACGCTGTGTCACAACACACAGGACGATAAAGTGACATAAAATATGCCATGGATGCTGAGAAAAATGTAAAAACAAAAAATGTATATTACAAACAATAACAATAAAACAAACAGCACATGCTGTTGCCAAGTGATTTTTTAAGGTAATTTTTTTTTTTTTAAGAGGTAAGAGAAATGTGTGGGTTAGCATCTTAATGGTTGGCAACACTGTGGTACAAACATATATGAAAATTCTTATTATTTATATTTGATCCCTAATCGATGTATAACATTTTGATGAAAATAATGTCAGGAATTAATAATGACATGATGTAGGCGAAAATATTGCCAAGCAATATATTTTTTTGTTTCTAAGCATACAAAAGCACCCTGCCTCACTACCACCCAACACTTTTTCAATGATAGCAAACAAAAATATCTAATCAACACATTGAAGAATAACAAGAACGTAAACAACGCACATCATCAGCTTAAGAAATAATCTTCGGAATGTACAGCTGAGATATTCGAAGAATTTAAACCAAATACAAGGCCAATACATAAGAAGATGCTGCATACCCAGCAGTATAAGAGGGCATTTGGGAAATAAATAAAAAACACAGAGAGAGAAGAAAAAAAAAATTCGATTTGTTCAAAAAAAATTACATTTTCATTGTCTCTAAACAAATACAAAGGGGAAGGAAGTAAGAAAACAAGTAAGATTTTTGCAGGATATACCAACAAATGATATCTTGGCAGCTTTGAAAAGCTTTGGCAATGATGAGCTTTAATGCTGCTGCTCTTTCGAATACGCGTCGTCGAAATTCGATTTTTTTCTTATCGAATAAATTTTAAATTTGTAAAACTAATGTTGTTTTTATAAGCGAATTGTTTGCACTTGGGAGCATTTAAGCAGAAAAAGTAGAGAAAACAAAGAGAAACAAAGAAAAATAGACAATTCGCTAAAAATTGGCCAGTCATTAGTAATTGTATTTTGTATAAAATAAAAAGCCAGAAATATATTTTTTCAAAAGATTGTAAATAAAGTTGACGTTAAGTTTTATTTTATATTTTTTTGTCTTTGTTTGAATTTTTATTATTTTTTGAAAATGGCATGTCCTTGGAATATGCTTACAACTGTTTGTGCCGCACGCACACACAGAGAGTTAAATAAACGTGCAACTCGGACTTAGTGTGCTGTCAACTTGTGCCTTAAATTAAGCTTGCTATAAATAGATATACAAACAGACAGACAAACAAATACACAAACAGACAAACACAAGCAAAAATTGCTTAATAAGCTGCGCATCCGTGGCCAATGCTGTGTGGCTGCAAGCAACATCTTGATTTGAATTTTTATATAAAAGATTTTATTTTTATTTGAAATACTTAAAAACAGTTGCTGCATGTGCTACACAAATGCGACACAAACACACACACACACACATACACACACACACACACACACACAAACAAACCGTCACATTAGCTTGCTCAATGTTTGGCATTTACTTTTTCCTAATTGGAAATTAATTGAAATGCTTTCCATTGCTTGATTTTCAAAACCGGAAATCTTTGGTCGCCATCTTTGTGAAATTGTTTGGCCTTGACGTTGGCACGTTTGTCTCTTTGCCTTTTTATGTTTTTATAATTTTTTTTTTTTTTTTTTTGTGTTTTGTTGTATCTTTTGCTATGCTGTAATTTTTCGTTACATTGCGTCGCTGTTGTTGTTGTTGTTGATGTTCTTGAGTTTGCAAGTGTTTTTGGTGGCATTTTGTAGCTTCTTGCCGCCACTTAAGTGTCTGTCTTTTCGTAATGAAAATGAAAATGAAAATGAAAATGAAAATGAAAACATTTCTTATACTCATCTTTTATTTGCTCTAATTGGCTACAATTGTTGTTGTTGCTGCTGGTATTTGTTGTTTTGTTGGTTTTTGTCTTTGGCACGTACACGAGGGAAATTAAAATGTTGTAATTTTTAAATGCTTTTGTATTAGTTTATTTTCCATTTTTTTCCCCCTTTTGTCTATTGCTATTTTTTTGATATCAGCGAAAAGACGCAGTCTTGCTGCTGACTTTGTCTAATTATTGTAAATTTTATTTGTTTTAATCTTTAAACATGTAGTTTTCTACAACAGTTTATTGGCATTTTTCCAAGTTTTAGTAAAATTGTTAATTTAAAACACTTTTTAGTGTCTTTAAGCTTTGTTTATGCAGTGGTGCACTGGGGCGTATGAGTAACCTATAATAATTATCTCTTTTCTTTCTATTTCATTTCAATCAGCCAAAATCTATTAAATACTAGACAAAGTTGTATTCTAAAGCAAAATAATTTATTTTATAGCATAGTCGCTAAAATTTAAAAACATAAAATATTGAATTTTTAGAAACAAATAGCTTAAGTAAACAGTGGTGTAATTTATGAAACCAGGCAAGCACGTTAACGTTAATTTTAACGATAACCGAAATATTGTTTTTTGTTTCGTAGCATAGCAGAAAACAATAGAAAATTTTTCGTTTTTCAACGAAATAAAATTTGATTTCTAAAATTTTAAACGTTATTTAAAAAACGAAATAATTTTGATGATTTATTTTTCTGCTTCAACGAAACGATAACTTTTTATGGTAAAATATATACGATCCATAGTGTTTTGACAGTGGCTTTAGGTATGTTACTACTTAAAATAATATAGGGTAGGATGCCCACCTGCTGAACAAGCCATCCTACTGAACAGTGTCAGTTCAGTAGGATCTATATATTCAGGCGCTGTTATTGCCAATGTTTATAGCGGCAAAGCAACATTTCAATTAAACTTCCATTAAATGTGAGCATTTAAAAGCAAAAATATAAAATATGTTGATTACTTCTCAATTTTAAAATTCCAGTATTATCTAGTCAGGTATATCTTCAACTCGACCGAAGGTAAAAATACCCCCACGGCCGATTTGATTTATTTTTGTTTGCTTTTGTGGTTCTTAGTTCATTTTTTTTTTCATATTCATATACATTGTGAAATTGACAATTTTACAGTTTTACACACTCATTTTTAGCTACTAGAAGTCCGAGCAAAAAACTGAATTCATTTTTGAGTTTAGCATAAATCCACCTAGATATGAACCATAATCCACCTAGGTTTCATCAAAATCGGTCCATTATTCTAATTTTGCCCAGTTGCTATATGGACTCGCATCGCTGTGAACCGTCTAGGTTACTATAAAACAAGTTACCCAGAAAAAGGTGGCGGTTTTTAGCTAGCGTGCTGGGCATGTGCAGAGAAGATGTTTTGTGGATTCTTCCCCCTGCTCATATCTATAGCTTCTGCAAAAATCGTTATGGAGGATGTTTAATCAGCGGGCGTGGTTAGCAATTAAGCAGTGCCCTGTGAAGACACCGATAACAGTTTATATCTGATCCCTTCTGAGAGAAATTAGTTCTTTCAAGCGTTTCAAGTTCAGAGTCGGCCAAACCTGACGCACCGTGTTGCACGTGCTGCCAGTAGACCATCTTATGTTGGTTCTTTTAAGGGATAGCTCATTTGTGAGTAGTTAACATAAGGTAAGGATATGTATGCTGGAGGTGGAAAATGTATGCTTTGCAATTTTCTGGAAATTTTTTATATCTGGGGTCTAGCATAGGCGGATTTTTAGTTGCTCTGGCATCTCATTTATAGATCTGCGGCAGCTTAGTACTGTTTTTGATATTGTTTGAACAGATTCAAGGGCTTTCAAAGCGGCTTGACAATCTTAGCTATTATCCTTATCCTTAGCTATTATTTCATGCATCTGAAGCTAAGTTACAGGTTAATGTGTAGCAGTAATTTCCGCTTGGAAGACACTACAATGGTCAGAAAGTCTAAAGGCGAGTTTGATGCTTAGTAGACCGTACCACCTCCTACACAAAAAAAAAATGCGCCGTATACCAGCGAAAATGACGCATTTTGCAAGACAATTACTAAAAAAATTTTCGTTTTTTTTGGACCGAACGTAGCGGTCGCTCATTGAGAAATTTCTTCATATCTATGGTGCTTGCCGCCAGATTTTAAAGTTTGGTATATCAATATTTTTGTCTCAAGAAGATCAATATAATCCCTATAAAGGTCATTGATCTCAGGTGCACTTTTCTAGTACTTACCTCCCAGATCTCAGTTCCTACCGTCGTAATGTACCACCCTTATATCAAAAAAATATAGCTCTTAAAATATTATTAATCTTTTGCTCAGAAAGTATATCGATATTTCCAGCAAAACTATTTTTAAAAAATTTTTGAAAATTTTTGCCGAACTTATGTTCGCTGCCTTTTCATTTTTATCATATCTTCGGTATTAAAAGTCCGATCATATTGAATGACATATTGATGTTTTTGTTTAAAAGAGTAAAATTATTTTTTTTTCCAAAAAAAAAAAAAAAAAAAATTCCTACAAGTCCTTGGAAGGCATTAAATTGATTTTGAAGAATTTTAAAGCTCGTAAATTTTTATTCTCTTACGAGGTTTAAAATTCCTCGCATATTGAAAAACAATGCAAATTATTAATTTATAATATTTAGGGAATACGTCAACACTACAAGCAGTACCACCAAAATTTATAACTAATGATTACAATCAAAAGTGATGTGAAATCCCAAGTACAATTTTCGCTTCGAGTATCCTTCTTAATATCCTTCTTTTTCTCGTTATCAATCGTTATCTTCGATAAAAAAAAAGTTATTTTTTACTGTTTTTCAAAAAAAAAAAAACAACTTTATCCTTGCGGAAGAGGAAGATGTCTTTTATTTTTTATATAATATTTTTTAAGGTGTACATGACAAACCGATGCGACTTTTGAGACCACTTAGAATGTGATCTAAATTTTTCGACACGCCCTAATATACATACATACACTGAGAGAAATATGTGTTCACATTAAATGAAATTGTGTTCCAATCAAGCGAATTTGTTTTTGAAATAGAGCTTGAAACAATTTCATTTAAGTTAAACACAAATGTTTTTAAAGTTAAATTTATAGCAAAAGTTTTTGTTTTTTCAAACAATGTTTTGAAATATGAAAAGAAATTTGAAACAACAATTTTTGAAACGAATATTTTGAGTCGTTATCTTGTTGAAATAATTATTTTTTCCCAGTTAACTCTGGGTGTCAAATTTTCTGTTGAAATATTTAAGCAAAGGTGCTTTCCTATTTCTACTGAGTGGTGAGGTTTAAACACGGGATTCCTGCTTTAATTAGTGTATTGCTAATCGTCCAAGCATCTACCTATACATATACCTCACATATTTATTAAATCCTCATACTAATGAAATCATTACAGACGAAATATTATTTCGAGTACTCCTTCTCCTTGTATTTTCCCCTTTTATGTGTCATCATCGCACTTTGCAACATCGCAAGAAAAACGCCAATAATTAAAGCAATAACAAAAAACTAACCATCGACAACTGAACCACAACCAAAAATCATGAAGTTAATTTATTTTAACATTAACTGTAACTTACTGCGGTCGTGGAGTTCCTTGCCTTATCCGCTTAATCCATAACATCGGAAGGCTGTCAACAAATCGTGGTTTTAATTAAAATGTGCCCATTATGCTGATAATACCGTTAATAACGATTATCTTGCTACAGTGCCGCTTATTTGTTGTTGTTTCTTCTGCATCGATGTTATGGATTCCTGTGGCTGCTACAGTTTCTTTTGTTTGAATTTTACTCAATTTGGTTTACGTTGCTACTGTTATAGCTTAGGGCAGACCAAAGCATAAAACCGTTATCATTACTAACGGAAATCGAATCGAATTCCACAAAGAAAAAAAAACAAAAAACAAACAAAAATCATCCAAAAAACAAGAACGAAAAGTAAACGTGGCAGTCAAGAAAATAGAAACAAAACAACAAGAACTCTACGCCCCAAACAGCAAATGCTGGCTCTCAGCATATTAAGGATACGCAACGAAAGGAAATGAGGTAGTACTAGAAAAGAAGACACAACAGCTTGGCCTCGGCAGCAGGCGTTGATGTCCAAAATAAAAAAAAAATCGAACCACGTTTATCTGTTGGCCGCCTTTTTGGCCTATCTTCTAAGCTGTTGCAGCCAAACACCGCAACTTTGAGCTGCTCTAAATTTGGCTGAATGTTGAAATCCTAATGTTCTTGGATTTTATTTTCTGGTATGCCATTCACAAACGAATAAATGGCTGCAAATATATATTTTTTTTTGTACACTTTTGAGTAGCTTGTTCTACTGATCCTTGCTTAATGAAGATAAGTTGCAGCAGTAGCAGCCTTGCTGCTTGCTGGCAAATGTTCGCTAATAAGTGAACATTTGCACTAGTTCACTGCTAGAGGGCGTTATGCTCCTGCCACCATTGAGCAGCAGCAGCACGTTGCGAACGAACTCTGTTCATTTGCTCTGTGCTGATTGTGGGCGCGGCGGCAGTCATGGTAGCTGCCTCCAGATTAGCTACTAAGAGGCTAAGAGCTGTAGAATAACCAAAAAAAAAAAAGCAAAACAAAAAGCTCACAGAAAAATAGAGAAATACCCAAAAAAGAAACGAGAATTTGTTAGTTCGTTAGTTGGCTAATCTTTGCTTGAAGGGCGCTACATTTGCTCCACTGAATCAGAAGTTCAAATGAAGTGTTTCACCTTCATGTGCTGCACTCATTACTATCAGTGTGCGCTCCGCTCCATCCAAAACATGTTCGTACATGAAGTAGTGATAATTTTTTATAGTTTTCTTTTAGCATTTTTCTACTTTTATTTTCGAACTGTGCGCATTAAGAATGATAATGAGTTCATTAGAAGTGGTTGGTTGCTAGGAGGAATCGCAAAATAATAAAAAAAAAACGAAAACTAATAAGGATGCCATGATATCGTTAGGGTATATATGTATATATATAATTTTCTTTACTTCTTCAAAGCTAAGCAGAACAAATTAGCTTTTACATAACCCACTCAACCAAAAGCGAAAAAATTTGGCACATTTTTCGGTTGAAAGTTCGCAGCATGGAATTTATGTATTTTCTGTCGACATCATAAGATTCTACAAAAAAAAAAAATGTAACCATTCTTTGCCTTTAAATGCTCATGAACGCCGATTTTGATGATAAAAGTTTATATATACATAGGTAAAGGTTGAGAAAATGACAGCTGCTTACCAGATTTTCCGAAATTTTATTTTAATTTAAAGTTATTTAGAAAGCATTGGTTGTATTTTACAGGATACCACTGAGCACTCACCTTTAGCCTTCTTTCGAAGAGAAATCATTCACAGAAGAAGTAAAAAATATAACTCAATTTTAGTTTTAAAATGTTTTTTATTTGTTGAAAATTATTCAAACCAATGTAAATAATAACACAGAAAATTATATACAAAAACATGAAAATAAGTAAGGAAGGATAAGCAAACATTAGAAAAACGATTAAAAGATTTAATGATTTGGCGACGTGCTAGCGATTCGCCTAAGGGATCTTTGGAAGATGGATCGCTTTTCGATCACCGAAGCAATGCATGCGCGATTCTCGAAAATTTGCAAAATCTTACTTCCCTCATTCCGGCGATCGCTGGAAGATGGATCGCTATTCGATCGCCGAAGCAATGAATGCGCGATTGACAAATAAAGTTCAAAATCTTCCTTCGCTCGTTTCGGTGATCGTTGGAAGATGGATCGCTTTTCGATCGCCCAAGGGAAGAATGCGCGATTCAAAAAATTTTCAAAATCTTTCTTCGCTCATTCTGACGATCGTTGGAAGCTGGTTTTTTGAAAAGCTTGCTAAATCTATCATTGAAATATGAAGCAGGCTCTGAAAAATCGTTTAAATAAATCAAAAAAATTTATTTTGTAAGCAAATTCATGGAACTGCTAGTTCAAACTTGCAACAAATTGAAACGTAAAACAACTTTACAACAAATTGCTGACGACCTCTAAAAGCGAGGTCTTGGCCACTTGACATGTCTTGTCAGCAAATCACTTGAGACCCCTTCTGCCGATTCGTGAGCGAGTTCCTGGCGAATCGCTTAATTCTCTTCTCGGCGATTCGTTGGTGAATCTTCCCGGCGAATCGCTTAAGACTCCGTCCGTCCGTCTGTGTGTTGTCCGTAAACACAGGATAAGAAGAAGGAGTTGAGATAATTGAATGAAACTTTTCACACATAATCACATGGACTCAAGGATCTGCATTATTGAATATTTTTGGAATTCGTCCACGGACACGCCTACTTCCCATACAACGCAAAAATTTAAAACTGCATTACTCAGCTCATAATTAGCTTACAACTATAAAATTTGGTATGTATGTGTTTTGTATTAACACAAAGATGTCTTCGAGAAATGGAGATCATCCGCTTACGGACACGCCCATCTCCCATACAACCCAAAAATTTAAAACACAATTAATAAGCGTCTGCTTAACTCACAGAAATAAAGTTTAGCACGTATGGTTTTTATAACAAAACAAAAATGATTTGGAAAAATGGAGATCATCCGCCCACGGATACGCCTACCTCCCATACAACGCAAAAATTGAAAACTGGATATATAAGCTAATAATTAACCTACAACAATAAAATGTGGTGGGTATGTGTTTTATATCAACAAAAAGATGTCTTCGAAAAATGGGTGTCATCCGCTCACGGACACGCCCACCTCCCATACAACCCAAACATTGAAAACGGAATAAATAAGCCTCTGTTTAACCTTCAGAAATAAAATTGGGCAGGTATGTTTTTTATGACAAACCAAATATGGTTTTGAAAAATAGACTTCATCCGCTTACGGACACGCCTACCTCCCATACAACCCAAAAAGTTTATAAAAGTCAATAATTAAGGTTATGTTTGTCATAGAGAGATGAAATTTGATATGTATGTATTTTTCATTCCAAAACTTTGGTGTGTTCAAAAATTGGGAGTTATCCGTTCATGAATACGCCCACCTCCCATAGCGAAAGCACAATAAAAGCATTAACTGTGAGCTACAGCAATACAATTTGGTTTGTGTAAATTTTTCATCAACATTTAAATGTATATAAAATATATGCTTCATCCGCCCTTAGAGACGCCCATTTTCAATAATATTATTTTTTTTTTGGAATAGTAGGCTTAGAGTTTATAAAAGTCGGCCTAGACCGACTTTAGACTTTCTTTACTTGTTTGCTATAAGGAATGTATCTACAGTGCTCGCACTAGACACATATTCTTCATTTTCTGCTTCGGAATCACTTGATTTGGTATTTTCATATTCAAAACTAAGAACATCAGTATCTTTTTCTTAAATACTTGAATTTGAAATGTGCGAGGCACTGTCATTTAGGATTTCAGCAATAGAATCGGTGTTCAAAAAACTTTGATTATTCATTCTAACAAGAGGAAAATACAACACAACACAAGCAAGACACAAACAAAACTGAAACTAATGCAACAATTTACACGACAGCATGACAAAATGCAATCAAGGGAATCCCAAAAAAACAAATAAAAAACGCAGACACATGTCCGCATAAAAAAAATGCAAAAAGGGGACTCACATAAAATATATAACTTGTTTAATATCAACATCATTTTGAATAGCTGATTTGATGGCATAACAAAACGAATTACGGGAATCACAAAAATAATTAAGAGGTTTGCAATGGTGCACTTTTGGCTTTCAAATTTAGTTTGAATGAAACATAATAACAAACATTCAGAACAAAATGAATTTCTTAAACGATACAAATATAACTTTTAGTGGAAATATTTTTTGTCAAATACTTAATTGAAATCAGTATAAAAAATAGTCTTACATCCATCGTTTTAAAAAGAATTGGTATGAACCAAAATGGTCCGTTAACCTAGAATTCGTAAATTTTTTTTAACCTAATAGCAAGGATAAGCTTAATTTATTTTTTTCAACTTTCATCATCAATTAAAGGAACAGTTTGTCAAATTTTAACAAAAACTTATTTTGTAAGAAGAGGGTTGGTTGTACTGAACAGGTTTGTGCATTTTGCATTATATTTTTACTCAAAACAAAGGCCTAAGAACTTTTTAAATGGTTGTATCTTTAAGAGATGATAACCCATGAGCATTTAAGGGTTAGTTATAAAAAATTTATTTCAATAAAATTAAAATAAATATAAAGTGAACTGATAAATTTTTGAAACATAAAAAAATTTCGCAAAAACGAGATCGGAAAATTAATGTTAGAAATATTTATTTATTACATTCTAAGATTCCATAAAAAAATTTGACGATTTATCCATGAAAACTTCACCCATGTGCTCAGTTCTCCTATGAACTCAGTCTCTCTCAAGATTTTTTTTCTCCCATATCTTATCGAACTGCCTACAGTTTATTGCTCAAAGACAACATATCGAGCAAGCCATAACCGCGAAAAAGATATAACCAGCAATTTAAAAAAAATTTGTTTTCTTGTCGAAACTTAAAATTTATTTTATTATCATTAATCTTTAATCATAAAATAATAGTAATTATAATAATATAGTTATTTATGTGTTAGGATTGTGTAAAAATATTGTCGTTACTAAAAATCTTAAGTCGAAAAAAATTAAAAGAAATGTTCTCTTTTAAAATTTTGGTTTTGATGGTTACATCTTTTTCACGGTTATGAATCGATATATTCCAAATCGATAATTCTTTATGCATGATTTCTTACGCCTTAGAATTTCTTTCATTTGAAAAGTTTTCTCAAATACGCTTATTTATATCACCATATATTGCCTTTTCTAATGAATATGCTGAACGCCACAGTTGGTTTTGTTTATTAAGCTTTTAATTTATTAGTTAATTGTTAACAATTTTGAGATATCAGCGAAAAATAAATTATTTTCGTTCAAGCCAAATTTATAGCTTATGCAGTTAGGCTATTTTTATGAATAAAAACTGAAATCAAATTTGCTTATCACAATATTTAATTTAAAAAAAATATTCCTTTAATATAAACATCATCATAAATCTTTATCTTATTAACCTTTTCTCTGCTATCATTATATAAAAGTAACAATAGAATTGTGTTGTTTTTTTTTTTATTATTCACCTCACATTAAATTGATGGCAGATTAAAGCCGAAAATAATTTATTAACAATAATATCAACATCAACAGCGCTCAAGCTGGCAACATACAACAACATAAAATCCACTTGACCAGTTTATGTGACATAATTTGGGAAAAATATTAGCAACGAGCACTTCACGGTCGCAATTAATGTCAAAACCACGAATCAAACCTTTAATGGTGCTCTTGAGTGTGCCATGCCGTGCCGAGTCATGCCATAACGGTGGCAAGTGTTCAGCTGTAATGAAAGTGCAACGTTGTAAATAAATTTTAGCATAGCGACATCTATTGAGCGCAATTATTTGTGGCATTCATTGGGGGGTTAAAAAGCGGCACCTGAATGTAAATTATGTCACGTGACAGGCGGACAGCGCGCTACCAACTAAAGCTTTTTGCAAATATATAGATAACTATATAGTATGTATTTGTTTTAGTAAGTGTGTGTGTGTGTGGTTTTTTGCCTTGCAAATTATGCGCCCGTCTAATTAAGGTGCAGCACACACGCCAGCTCATGCAACTGCCACACCGCATGCGCAACACTTACAAATATTCACAGTCTTTGGGGACATTTTAATTAACTGTGCGCCTTGAATGCTGCTACTAAGCATAAAGCAAAGATGAATTGTTGCCAAGACTGCAAATGTTGCAGCAGCAAAATTGCCAGCATTATTGCCAACTGCTGCGGTCACTAGCTACTTTGGCTGTAGCTGATGGCGTGCCATGACGTTCTGATTTATTGGCTCGCATTAAGCACAGCAGACGAGCTGACGTGGTGCAATCAGCTCATTAATCCGAGGTAACGCGCAACGGTCAGAATGGCAAACATATGCGAACACACACCAACACTGGCAAAGCTGTAAAAATACACACAAGCACACACGCTGCGCATCTTAATTTATTTATACGACATTTTAGCGCAAACTTATGTGCTGGCGCGTCTCTTTTGCCATGCTCGTTATGGCCAAGTGTGCGTGTGCGTGTGCGTGTATGTGTGTGCTCACATGAGCATGACTATGTGTGCGAGCATGAACTTTAAAAGCTTTACTAAGTGCTAAGTTGCTGAATAATTAAAAACTTAAGGTGTTCGTCATGGTTTTAATGGGGTTTAATAGCTTGCCATGAAATCTAATAAAGTCATCGTCGATGTTGCACAAGACGCAACATTAAAGTTAAATTTTAACTTTAGAATAACCCAAATAGTGCTTTTGCCAACTAAAGTCATAATGAGTGTCATAAAAAACAATTAAGCTTAGTTTTTATGATTATTCAAGCAATAATTTTTTCTCAGCTCAGCTCAGCTCACAAATACAGGCATAGCATATATATTTTGGTGTATCTAATATGGAAAATTTCAGGCATATAACTTGATTTAGTTTGAGAAAACTTTAAAGCTTTTCATATGTATTTTATTATTTAAAGAAGAACTAGCTAGTTGTTTTTGGCTTGAAATATTTTTGCCTCTTTCTAGTCTATTGCTACAAGTTTAATTAATTTATTTTTTATTGTGCTCGAAGGACTTAAACCCTGGACATCTATTTTATATATTATTTTCTACATCTTTAGTTTTGAAAATTAATGTATATGCTTGATTTTAATTCAATTTTAATTGGCTCAAAATTTGTCCTTTTGTTAAGGTTTGCATGTCTAGCAATCATATGTTTGTTAACAAATCTTTAAGGGCTTAAAATCGCTTCCATCATGTCATAAAAACTGCTCATAAAGTGTGGTAAGTGGTTAGAAAACAATTGCTATCAAAGTGCAATTCCATAAAACAACATCTTTAATGCGAATGCTACGTTTAAAATGCACTTAAAGTTTATTACAAGATTTATTCATAGATAAAATGATTTAATGTCTTGATACATAAAACTACAAACTAATTTCCTTGAAATGAGCTTAATTAAGGAATTAAGAATTTCATAATAATTTGTAATATTTTTGACTTTTAAATAAAAATTTTTTAAAACAATTGTTTTATTAATTTTTTTCAGAAATATAAAAACTTTGGGATTTAGCATTTTCAATCAATTTGTTTCGTTTTTAAAGGAAGTCGCTCAAAATCTCTTGTGAATAATAAAAAGAGTTTGCAGGAAAGAGTTCCGGAAATTGCTTAAAACAAATAACTTGTTAAGCAATTTGTGGTTGAAATGCAGGAATACCCCCAATAGGCAATTAAACCAGCGCTCTTCATATGAAGGCCTGCATTGACTGCTACTTTTGAAGACGAAACACATCCGTTCCTCGCTGCTCTTATGAGCACTTCTTGAAGGCCTGCCTTTTCTGCACAAAAGGGAGCACAACAAATTTGTTTTCCCGACAAAGACTGACTTTTCATATACTTCAGAGCAACTTTTTCGTTAAAAGTTAGAATATATATTAGTTTAAAAATATGAAGCAATAATGGCCCTTCTTAATACTATATCAAAGATTATAGATTGAAATAAATCTTAATTAAAAAAACATAGGAGAGAAGATAAAATCATAGAATATACAAATATATAGAAAAAGGTGTAAATGAAAAAAATATTTTTTCAACACTTTTTGTTTACCCCTACTTTTAGCCATTCTAAAGAAGTGCTTCTATCAGGCCTCTTGTGAGCTATCGGAGCGGAAGGCCTGCGAAATTTTCCCACTTCATATAAAAAAGAAAGTGTAATTGTTTATGTGTGCGGCAGTACTACAAAATCCACAGGAAGGCCTGCTAGCAGCGATGTCATTGTCTACTGTGCAATTCCTTGGAATACAAAAAATAGTCAACACTTTCCAATGAACTAGAAAAATACTCTGAAAATTTTAAGAAGCAATGCAAAAACGCATAGAGCACCCAAATATTTTCTTCTTATATCATCCAATATAAGAGAGAACATTTTGATGCCGTTCAGTACCCAACAAAAAGGCACTAATTTTAATATCTTAATGGGGACATGACATTGGCCGTTTTTTTAAATCGAATAATTTTTTATAATTTTGTATTTTAGTAAATATTCTTTTTATTCTAAGAAAAAAATTTCATGGCAAAATTCTTACGGATTCAAAAGTTACAGCCGGATTAGTGAGAGCTCATTTTTTTTTCAACCTTTTTTCTCTTTGTACACAAACTTTAAACGCGTTTGTGATGCGTGAGTGATTTTTACTCACGATCACGCACGCTCACGATGTAATTTCGTCTAATCACGCACGCTCACGATCAAAAATAATTTTTTGGATCACAATCACGCACGATCACGATGTGATTTCTTCTAATCACGCACTCTTACGCTTAAAAATTTGTTTTTTGATCATGATCACGCACGATGACGATGTCATATTTTACTCACGAGTTCTCACGAATAAGTTTTATAGGAAGAAAAATTCACATAAGTTTTTATTAAAAGTGTATTTAGTATATGTAGAGTACCTCTGGTAAAACCAGCATACAGGAAGGAGCAGAAGCAACAGAGAGGTAGATACAGCACTATAAAAAGAAAATTGATAAAGTTTCTCAGCTTATTAGTTGCATTGAAAATTACCAAAATTGCTTCAAGTTGTCGCTGACGTTTCGCAATATAAGTAAAGAGAGCGAAGTTAGTTGTTTTCGCTTCTTTAGAAGTGGTCAGTTTTGCAATTGGTAGCAAAAGCGTAAAAAAAACATCATTACGAACATTTTTGGTGCGCAAGTCGTGACACGAATAATTTTAAGTCACGCACGCTCACGCACGAGAAAAATTTAATCACGCACGATCAGGAATTTTTCGTGATTTTTTATTGGACGATCACGACCTGATTCGTCGTGACACATCGTTGTTCGTCGTGACACGCCGTGATTCGTCGTGAAAAATCGTGATTCGTCGTGAAACGTCGTAGTTCGTCGTGATACGTCATATCACGTCAAAATTCGTAACACGTGCCCATCTCTACTCGAAATCATGTTTTTCGTACTGGTTAGGGCACTAGCGGGTTCATTTTTTGATATTTTTTTTTTTTGTATTTTTCAAACAGGATTCGCTATCGCATGACACGAGATTTTTTTTAAAATTTTTTTCTTTTTTTTATGAATTTTTAAAGTCAATCTTTTTTTCGAAAAAACATGGTTTCAAATTTGAAACATCACCTAAAATTAAAAAAAAAAAAATTACATAAAAAAATGCTGTCATACGATAACCATTTTTTTTAAGATTTAAAAAAGTAATTTTTTTTCCTGATTAAACAAATTTTGCGACTCCCAGCGCTGCAACCACGAGGCCTCGTTTTTTTTTCTGCCGCCAGCTTGGAACTCTATAAAACCATGTTGGAGTGAAAAACATATGTCGCCTCGTTCATAATTGTAGAAGTTAACGCAGCGATCTCGTAGCGTGTGTTTCATTCAATATCTGTTTAAAATCTAATCTAAAATATATTTTCACAATCGATCAACAATTCAAAGCATTCTCTTTATTTTCAAATTTCCTTTCGCTACGATTCCGCTCAAGTGTTTCTACTTGACGTTAATAAACAAGTAAAGAATAAACTTACAGGAAGTTACGACACGGCCATTCTGACAAGTCACACGACCTCGTGTGACTACAATCGCTTGCAGACTAGTATCAAAATTTGGACTCACTTCACCAGCAAAATATAAAGCTTCTATGAATATTGCACAATTTTGTGATATTTCTTCATATCCTCTTTGAATCACAAAATGTAAACACTGAATACTGTTCTTCTTTTTTTTTTTTTTAACACGTACCGTTTAATTGTATCAGACACTGAAAAGAGCAATCTGCTCGGCCTTTACCACCTACCGTGGCACTAGACATTAAACACGTTTTTTTTTTTTTTTTTTTTTTTTCTCACCACCTACCGTGGTACTAGGCATTCAACAGAACATTCTCCATGTTCCTTACCACCTTCCGTGGAACTAGACTTTAAAGAGAGCATGATCCTTGTTCTTTCACCACCAACCGTGGTACAAGGCATTCAACACTTTTTTTTTTTGTTTTTTTTTTTGTTTTTGTTTTTCTTATTCTCCCCCACTTACTGTGGTGCATGTATTAAATATTAACAACATTTTCTTGTTCTACACCACCTTCCGTGGTACCAGACCATAACAGAGTCGTTTGAATAATTTTAATCCAATTTTATTTTTTAATATTCTCATTATTATAATCATTATCAAAATCATTAACCATATAATTCACATCATCAGGCATTTTTCTCAATCTATCATGAGAGTATTTATAATGTCTATTTGAATCAAGAGCTGCAAGGGTATATCTGTCACCATCCAAAACTTCAATTATTTTAAAAGGACCTCTATATTTCGGGTCAAGTTTGGTTTGCCAACGTTCTTCATTTTGCAACAACACAAAGTCACCTACAACAAATTTTCTTGGTTTGATCTTTGTATGATCAAATCTCACTTTATCATAATCTGCATTCTTTTTCATATTACATTGAGCCAACTCCCGTACTTCCTGAATGTCAACCTCAGGTTCTGTATCATCTATCGTCATCAAACTAAGTGGTCGTGCAACTCTTCCTATTAATAACTCAAGAGGGCTACTTTTTGTGACACGATTAACAGTACAATTGAGAGCTAATTGGACATTTGCCAAGGCATCTTGCCAAGATTTATCTTTATCTGTCTCAACAGCTGTCAGCATATTTTTAAGAGTGCTCATTACTCTCTCAACTTGACCATTTGCACGACTACTTCCTGTTGCAATCAAATGAAGGTTGATATTATTTGAAGTGCAAAATTCTCGAAACTCAGAACACGTAAAACACCGACCCTGATCTGCAATCAACCGTACTGGTGCGCCAAACAAGGAAACACAATATGACAGAGCATTAATACTACTTTCAGCGTTAATAAACATTGCATGACGTAAAATTACAAATTTTGTAAATGCATCAACTAAAACAAAAACATACTCTTTCTTATCATTTTTACCACTGAGTTTACCAGTAGCGTCAATATGAACCGTATGCCACGGAATTGGTAGTTTTGGAATAGAATGCAATTCTGCCTGTATTTTTCCAGAGTGAGATTTTGCAACTTTGCACGTGATGCAATTGTCTATATATTTTTTTACACATTTTGACATATGTTCAAACCAGTACAGGTCATACAGTTTCTCAAGAGTTTTCTCACATCCTGCATGAATCAACGATTCATGAGCAGAGTTTATAACTGACCATCGAAATGATTTTGGAATAATTGGCAAACATCTATTTTTACCAAAACGTTGTATTTTTCTATACAAAGTACCAGAACGCATCTCATATGTCTTCCCAATATCAGCACTCAACCTTTGATTAATAAAATCAGAAATTAATCGCGAAATTTCAGGGTCCCGTTGCTGTTCCGCAATTAACCAATTCCGTGGCAATTCTGTTACATTAACTTCCATATGTTTTTCGTTATGAAAATATGTTTCAGTAGGCTCATCAGGCAAAGGATTTCTAGAAAAGAAATCAGCATGTGACATACGTTTACCATCTCTATAAATGACGTCAAATTCAAAGGCTTGTAGAAAAGCCCACCATCTGTGTACCCGAGGAGTTAAATCTTTCTTTTTACGAGTTGATTGTAATGAATTACAATCTGTTACCACAGTAAACATACGTCCATATAGATAATGTCTAAAATGCTTAACTGCGTTCACCACAGCAAGAGTCTCTAATTCAAATGAATGATACTTAGACTCTGCTGAAGTTGTTCGTTTACTAAAATATGCAACTACGTGAAGTTTATTATCTTTCTTTTGCATAAGAATAGCACCATAACCTATCGAGCTTGCATCAGTATGTAGCTCTATAGGACATTCCGGGTCAAAAATAATCAAAACAGGTTCGTTAGTTAATAAAGTAATTATTTTCTGTCTAACGAGTTCATGTGAGGGTTGCCAATCTAGATTAATTTTGCTTGAGCTGGTTAAAGCATAAAGAGGTGCCATTATTTGAGAAAATTTGGGAACAAATTGGCGAAAATATGATGCTAAACCAATGAATTGGCGCAACTGAGTGACGGTTTGAGGAGGAGGAAGACCAACTAACGCTTTAATTTTCCTTGAATTTGGTCTTACTTCACCCCTGCTGACTTCGAAACCAAGATACTCTACCTTTTCCTTCATAAAATAACATTTTTTAAAATTAAAAGAAAATCCTGCTTTTGTTAATGTTTTTAAAACTGTTTGAACTCTAGCTAAGGTATCGATGACATCCGATGTTCCAACAACTAAAATATCATCCATGTAGACTACTACATAACTTCTAGCGAGATCACCTAAGGCCTGTAATGTCTAAAGTAGTAAAATAATGACAGCCATGAAGTCGATCAATCTGATCCGCTATCAATGGCAAAGGAAATCTATCAGGAATGGTATTATCATTCAACTCGCGGTAATCCACACACATCCTATCAGAACCATCTTTCTTTTTTACGAGTAAAATGGGACTTGCGAATGGAGAAAAGCTGGCACGAATAACACCAGCTGCAAGGAGCTCATCAATTTTCATGCGAACTATATAACGTTCATTCTCACTTAACCTATATGGTCGCCTACAAACGGTTTTAACAGGGTCCTTTAAAAGAATTCGCATTGACTCAACATTTGCTGGAGACTTTGGTGTACCAGATATAAAAAAATTTTTAAATTCATTTAAAATAGACGTTAAATTTGGTTTAAATTTATCAGGTAAATCAGTATCAATTTCATTGAAATTTGGTTCAACAATTTCTTTCACATTACACACATTTACATTTTGCATATTCTCAAATTTCAATTTATTGGATGTTAACCGAACAGATATACCCATGCTTAAGATTTCTCGACCCAACATAATATCATAATTAAGACAAGAATTAGGTAAAACATGAAAAAGTATCTCTAACGAAATATAATCTATTGAAACTGTTGATAAGATTTGCAAAGTACTATAAATACTGGTTTGACCAATACCAATCATCCTCACTGTTCCATTAAAACGCTTGCCTTTTAATCTACATGATAAAGACTCCTTAATTAATGAGCATTCTGCTCCTGAATCGAAAAAAAATGGAAATTCCTCACCAAATTGCTGCATTTTTCCAATTGGAATGCTTGTTTGACACAAATCCACACGTCTCTCAATAATCTTGCTGGAACTTCCCATGGCAGGTTCCTTTCTGAGTAAACATTTAGATGCATAATGGCCCACTTTGTGACACCGATAACACGTCACGGAAGACTGAGCTGGAACAACTTTTCTTGCTGACTCCTTGTTTGTTGGCCTATTTTCGTTTCTTCTACATGCTGATGCCTTGTGGCCCAAATTGTCACAACGATAGCATCTGATCAGTTCAGGACTTGATGAAAACTTAGGTCGTTTGGTACTAGGACCTCCATCAACATCCTTCAAAAACATGGAATTTTTTGACTTGCAGGAAGTTATTGCTCGGAGCTCATTTTGCAGTTGATTTCTTGACGTGATGTCGGAGATAAATGCTAACCTTTGCACACGAGGCTCAAACTGTGCAATGTGTGCCAATACAAGTGAAATAGCCATTTGTTCTTTGGATGAGTTACTCCATCTTGCCATAATAGAAGTCATCAACGTATTTGCGTATGAAACGATGCATTCACCATCCTTGGGCTTTCCATTGTTGAGTCGTATAAAGAAAGCAGCAGCCGACTCTGTACAATCGTATCTCGAAATGAAAATGTCCTTGAAATTAAGCCAAGTCATCCCTGGATAACAAATTTGAGATAACCAGCTTGATGCAGATCCTTTCAAAGCACTACTCAGCGTAGTCATCAGAGCCGCACCCTCTAGCGGTTGATCAGCAATACACACATCCGCTGTCGAGATCCAAGCACGAGCATCCACGACATTTTTATCTGGATCAAACTCTGGCACGTGCACCGTTTTAGCAGTTGGAGTTTTCATTGCTTCCAACAAGGACAAAAAATTTTGGTTTTGTTGCTCTAAAAGCAACCGCCATTTCTCGTCGCTATTACTACTTGCGTAAAGATGGGTAGATTCAAAATTTTCAGCATCCTGCACATTATCCACCGATGGAGGAGCAGACCCAAATCCCACTTCTGATGTCGCCTCGTTCATAATTGTAGAAGTTAACGCAGCGATCTCGTAGCGTGTGTTTCATTCAATATCTGTTTAAAATCTAATCTAAAATATATTTTCACAATCGATCAACAATTCAAAGCATTCTCTTTATTTTCAAATTTCCTTTCGCTACGATTCCGCTCAAGTGTTTCTACTTGACGTTAATAAACAAGTAAAGAATAAACTTACAGGAAGTTACGACACATATTTTTTTGAATTTTTTTTCTAGTAATTTGTTCAATTCTCTACAATAATAAAAATTTTGGAAAAATGTTTTGACTGATTCTCTGCCGAGAATGTCATGTCCAGTGCTATCACTTTACCACAATTGTGGTAGATCTACCACTTTTTTCGACTTTATGACATCTACCACTTTTACCACCCACTATTTACCTTTTCGCAAAATCTACCACTATTTTATCTCTGTCTTAATTTCTATCATCAATCTATTTTTAAAGAATAATATCTATTATTTCTTTCTTTAATCTAATTTTTATAATATTTTATCGAGTAATATTTTTATAATATTTTTTAAATATGTGATTGGATTTGAATAGTTGCATTGAAATAAACCATAAAATCTATGCAAAATCAAAATAAAAATTTGATTTTCAGTTCTGTTTCAACTATCCCGAAATTCTTTTTTTTTTTAATTTCGCAGGACACGAAAACGTTACCTAAGTTACATCTCTTAAAAAGTTTTCAAATTCAATAAACACCTAATCTAACAATCTTTTGGTGCGCATGAAAACTTTGCTTGAAAGTTGCTTATCTTCTGGTTCGCGAGCAGCTCCTTACTTTGCTCTTGGCTTGCTCGGGGTCCAGTTTGTACTTTGCAGCTCATGATTGGCAGTGGGAGTTACGGAAATTTAAAAAACGGCTTAGCCCACGAGCGTCTAAAAATTGGCGAGATCCAATAATGAGATTTTTACGTTTATCAGCCTTTATGATCTAGTATTCACAATTGAAAATTGATGTAATGCTATTTTTGGAAAATAATTTGAGAACAATTGTTTATCTTGTTTTTCCAATAAAATTTAATGAATGTTAAAATAAAACTATACCATAATTTTTATGAGATTACTGCAAGTAATCCCCATTTTTTGAAGATAGGAAAAAATCTACCACTAATTTTCTTAATCTACCACTCTTTTCAGACACAATCTTCTACTATTTATAATTTTTAAGTGACAGCACTGGTCATATCCCTCTTTGATACTCTTGAAAGAACACTTTTTGTTGTTTGTGGAAAAGTTGAGCTTTTTAATTTTGTTTTGTTATGATCGCTAAAAAACTTCTAAGAGGTTAAGTCTACCTCATAAAAACCAACTTCAATGAAATTTGCAATAAAAACAAGAGACGTGATCCCAAATCTGATGACGACCAAGGCAAAAAAAAGGCAATGATTTCCGGATATATACCTGGAATGTCTGTACCCTTAATTGGGATAGTGCCTATATTAGAGTGTACTGAAAATCTGACCCCTAATTCCGGTACTGCAAGCACTCAATAATGCGAAAGAAGAGCGTGGAGAAAATCGCATTTATAAGGCTCCAAACATTGCGTTGAATTGCGAAAAGTACTTCGATATGGTGGACTGGGACGAATATTTCATGGAACCACCGTATACTTGTTTCATAACAAAAGAAACAAAAAAATTAGCTGTTTGTGGAGAAATTTTGGAGGATATTGAAACTCGACAGATATCTTGACATATTCAGGACACTGAGCGGCATGTTAAGCTCGACATAGAGGCGTCAGTGGCTGCTGTTTCTGCAGAACAAAGAAAAGGAATAATGGTTTCTATGTTGGGGGGGCCGTAATTTGAAACAAAAAGCAATTTTCAGTCTTTTACAGAATCTAAAAAAAATTGTTGTTCTTATTTAGTTAACTGTTGTAGTTTTAAAAAATTACTCTTGCATTAAGCAAACAAAAAAAAAAAAACCGAAAGTTTAAAAATTCGGTATTGTCATATATACAGTACAGGATTGACTTAAATTTAGTTCAAGATTTTTAACCATTTACCGAGAATGGATAAAAGTACTTTTTGATATATTCGTGATAATCTGATATAAAATGTAAAAATCTTAATTTTTCGATTACTTTGACGCTGTTTCTTGGCTTTATTGCATGTTGGCTTCTGCGATATGCTTCTCTTCTTCTTCTAAGCACTTGTCTTTGCTGCTTTAAGAAGCTCCGAATGTTTTTGAAGAGGATTAAGATGACTGACTTGATCGCTTATCTGCCATGATTTCACTTCGGCTTTGCTGCAGCAAATTTGATCGGCCCAATATCAACCATAGTTGAACGAAGAGAAGATGTGAAACAGAGGCGGATGTAGAAGCCTGATCTAATAGGCCGCATGCATATGAAAACATGAGCGGATGTTGAAGCCAGATCTGATAGGCCGCATATACTAGCACCTGCTGTTGTATACACCTCCTTGTTCGACCCAACGTCCCTGTTATCAAGAACGACGATAATATTTGACACATTTTCAGCCGTTGGCGGAAATTGAGACATTAGAATTTCGCCGCTAATGTTTTCCGGCAGAAAGTCATCATCGCTGAATATGCTCGCGTTCAGAGAATAGATATCAGTGGCTTCGAAATGTGGTGGTGGTGACCGTGGCATGCAGGATAAGTGTGTGGCTTAGCATGCTTGGAGCCCGGGTTCGATCCCCAGCCGTGGCGAAAAGTTTTTTCAATAAAAAATTTTTCTGATCGGTCACCACCTCTCTGCAGACAATGGCAAACCTCAGAGAGTAAATAATGCCATGTAAAGCTTCTTGAGAACATGAGCCGTTCGAAGTCGGCATAAAACATGTAGGTCCAGTTCTCGGTCAATTGTGTGCAAAAATTTAATAACACACACAACACAATCGATCCTAAGAAGCTCGGTCAAAGTCTTTGCAAGGGCTGAAATGGCCAATTTGTGTGTGTGTGTGGCTTCGAAATCAGATCTAGTATTAAGCTGAAACACGGTCTGCATAATAACCTTATCAGCAATATCTGGCAAATGGTATATTTCGAGCATACGGCCCACATGCGACTGACATCATGCCATACTTTTCTGCGTGTACACTTGAAGAGCCCGAAGACCGAAATATCTTAAGATTGTATTTGCTGGCTGCAATGTGGTCGAAGAGTTACATCCTCGATACCGTTGACTGTGCACAAGTCAACATCGCCAATGGACTTGAGTGATATTTGGTTGTCCATTATCAGTATCAATGGATTAATCTTGACGGCAGACTTATGTTTATTGAAATGTTTCATGTATAAGATGAAATGGTTAGTGTCGATTCAGGCTGAAACATTGTCGTACCCGATAGAACCCGGCGATGCGTTATCAAGGGAAATAAAATGGTGTTTCCAGCCACGTTGGCTGCAACTGTCATAGTCACATTGGTTCCTCTTTCCGCTAAGGATAACTGGCTCACAACGGCGCTCTTTTCTGGCACGACTTTTACAACGTTTGTGGGTATGATTGGGAGTCTGGTTTTGTTCATGTTCCACACTCTCGTTTGATCGAAAATGGCTGGAGCCTTCGCAATTGCTTTTTAGAATTTTGAGATAAATTTATGGACTGCTTTCTTGCAAATACTTTTGAGCGTGTGAGTTTTAACTGGAGTTATTCGATACGAGTTACAACTAGAGGCGAGTTACTCCTTCTCGCACATGCCTTGTTAGCATCTGTTTGCTCTATTGCACTGTGCTAGATGAGCTCAAAAATACAAGAGTAGAGAAGAGACATGGAGCTTATTGAGAGCTTATTGAACAAACGGCATCGAAGTTATTTTCTCAGAAAAACTGAACACCTTAAGTAAAGCCATTTATTATTTAATTTTTTTAATGAATAATTCAAATGTATTTTAGCAAGACTCGAGGACTTAGTTTAAGGATATTAATACTGCAAATTTCTAAAGATATTTTTCAGCACATTCTGCCTTGAAATTGCCCCTGATGCAAATCAATGACACACCAGCTTGCAATATCGCCCAAAACAGCGCAATGGCAAAGGTTCTACAGATACGCAAATTGATCGTTTAGGACGAATACACGATGGCCCATAAGAGATCATTAGAGGCACTGGTCAAAACGCTGAAATATCTTCGTGACAACCAAAACATTTTGGGTGAAGCCATGATTCTGTCGTCCGGTGACTTTCGTCAGACTTTTCCAGTTATTCCACGGTCAACTGTAGTCAACTGAACTAAAGACGTGCTTGAAATCATCAAATTTGTGGCGGCATGTGAAGACACTCCAATTAACGACTAACATGCGAGTGTTTTTGCAACAAGTTCAATGTAATGATTAGTGGTGACCGTGGCATGCAGGTTAAGTGTGTGGCTTAGCATGCTCGGAGCCCGGGTTCGATCCCCAGCCGCGGCGAAAAGTTTTTTCAATTAAAAATTTTTCTGATCGGTCACCACCTCTCTGCAGACAATGGCAAACCTCAGAGAGTAAATAATGCCATGTAAAGCTTCTTGAGAACATGAACTTTAGCCGTTCGGAGTCGGCATAAAACATGTAGGTCCAGTTTTCGGTCAATTGTGTGCAAACATTTAATAACACACACAACACAATTGATCATAAGACGCTCGGTCAAAGTCCTTTCAAGGGATGAAATGGCCAATTTGTTTTTTGTTTTTTCAATGTGATGATGTGTTTTCAAAGCAATTGTTGGACCTTAGTAATGGGAAAATAGCAGTTGACATCTCCACTTCATCACACTGCCCACTGATTTCTGTCAGTTGACCGAATCAAAGGAGGAGTTAATTCGGCTTGTTTTTCCGAACGTAGAGCAGAACTTCAAAAATCATAATTGGCGGCGAAAAACAAAAATGTCGATGACCTCAACATGACCATTGACCGGGACAACTCTTTTCCTTCAAATCGGTTGACTCAATTATCAAGCAAGATGAGGTTGTCAACTATGCAATATAATTTTTTAATTCACTGGAATTGCCTGGTTTACCACCTCACAATTTTTAATTAAAAGTAGGCTCAGTCATCATTGTGTTGCGTAACATCAATCAACCTCTACTATGCAATGGAATGAGACTAGCTGTTAAAAACCTTATTAACAACGTAATCGAGGCGACGATTATCAAAGGAAAAGTATAAAGGAGAGAATGTTTTGATTCCACGCATCCCGATGATTCCAATGACATGCATTTCGATTTTAAACGGCTGCAATTCCCCGTGCGTCTGGCCTTGGCGATGACCATCAACAAATCACAAGGCCTGTCGTTAGAAGTTTACGGAATCAACTTGGAGTTTCCATGTTTCGCACATGGGCAACTGTATGACGTCTGTTCGCGTGTCGAAAAGCCATTCTCAATGTGGTTTATCAGAAAGCTTTGCAATTGTTTTGTAGTGACCGTTGCATGCAGGTTAAGTGTGTGGCTTAGAATGCTCGGAGACCGGGTTCGATCCCCAGCCGCGGCGCAGGAGTCAGCATAAGAAATTACAGGTACCAAGAATTTCAGGTGTCAAACCTATGCAGTCAAGTCTACTTTAGTTCGGAAATGGGGAGATAGATAAGTAGGAGAGAAAGTAAAATCAAGAGAAATAAGTGTAGAACGTTGTATGTGTGGCGGAGCGTATTAAAATGCGAATTTGAATCTGAAGCAAGTGTTATGCCTTTACCTCAGCCACTTTGAGTTATTAAGCAATTTCATTCCAAAAACATGTCTACCATCAACTACAACTTCCAAAGCCGTATATATTGATGAATTTTTAATCTTAGTCAATAAGAATTGAGGAAAGAATTAAAGAAAGGTAAGAGAGTAGGACCGGGATTTGAACCCGGAAACTTTTGGTTGGCAGTAAAGCAGACTTGACACTCGACTACCGAGGCTCCTTCAATGACTGTAATGACACTTTTTTTTCCATGAAACAAGTTTTTTGAAGATATTGGGATATTCGAAAAACTGTCGAATGAATTGACCGATCTTAAAGATGATGTTTGGATTCGAAAAACTGTCGAATGAATTGACCGATCTTAAAATGTATTTTTCTAAACTGTTCTACCCTAACTAAGGTCTTCCCCCCAGGCAGAAATTTCAAATTCCATTTAGTTCAAAAGTTAATTGAAATTGAATATTTCCATATGTTTTGTATATCATGAATTTTCGCAGATGATTAACCACATAGATTCAATATTTGTAAAACTTTTTGAGGTCATAAACCGTAGTTGTTCGAATTAAGCAAGAACTATTGGCACATTTCTTGGTCATAACATAACATAACATAACACGCACTGCGCAATTGTTCATAAGAAGCGTTGTTGTCAAAGTCATTTCGAGGGCTCAAATGTACAATTCGTCTTTTTATGCTTCATCTCTCGAGATGAAATTCCGCAACAACTTTGCCGCAGTCATACATACATGTTGATATTACTAGTTGCCTCAAATTCCATAAATGTGCATATTTCTCAAACATAGCCATGTTATATTTATTGAAGTCGCAACACAAGGATTTATCAATAAGTCATAAGTTATGCGAGCACATCGTAAGCTTTAAGTTCATTCAACGGCTGTTGTGTCTTTCGTCTTTATTAGAATTCAATATTTTTTTTTTTTTTTTTTTTTTTTTGTTGACTCTTGTAAACATGCTCGTATTCTATTCATATACTTGCTCTTGTCATCTTCAACTTATAATTTTTTTTCTTACTTTTTCCCTAACCTAGAAACATATTTTGTCAACAACCGAACAAGCAAGTCATAAATAATTTCGGCACTTTCTTGCCCTGCTTGACTTCAATCACCTTGAATCACCTCGTATAGCCCTTTAGCCTCCTGGCATGTGGTATGTTTTCTAGATTCATATGTGAAACCACAAAAGATGAACACGTGAAGCAAATTTTTTTTTTTTTTTTTTTTTTTTTTTGTATGCGTTGATGTCAATATTCATCAAAATGACGTAGTAGACGTTGCTGATATTGCAAATTCCAGATACCCTGCTTACATTGTCTTAACTGGTTTGATGAAGGACGTAATTCATGCAGCAGCTTTATACATTCAGAGACAAGCTTGTGTGGTGGATTCTATTTTTATGTGTGTGTGTGATTTTTTATCTATAAATTTTTTTATTATTTTTTTTCTACATTTTGTTGTTGCTAGAAGCAACCAAGAGATGATTTGACTGATTTGATATCCTTTCGTATGTGTCATGTAGGAGAATGTTGGGCATGTGTGTGTGTGTGTGTGTATGGGTGTGTGTGTGTGTGTGTGTCCTAGCTTTATTGGATTTCTTTTTTATCAACGATTTTTTTATGTGTTTGCACATCAATCAAGTTAAAATTAAACCATGTTAGGAAATCCTACAAGCGTTTCTACGAAAGGGAAATTATTTCACAAAACAAACTGTGGAAATTTATGCAAAATTAATCTCTTAGATATAAACAAGCTCTAGCAGCTTCTTTTTATATATATCTCATAGATTAAGGTTGTTCGGGTGGGTTTACATAGAAGTTGCTTGGAGTATTTTCTAAATAGTTATGGGGGATATGCTATGGGATGATATTTAGTCATTAATTAGGTTTGGATTAAAGATTTTTTGGTAAAAAAAACCAATGTTGACTTTATTGAACTATAATTATCCTAATTCAACACTCTTGTTTTAAAGGATTTCTTCATAAATCTTCAATAAACGGAAAACTTTTTTAGCTGGTACAAAAATAAATTTAGTTTTTATAGTTGCAGTAGCTTAACTGTGCGTGTTATAAATTGAAAAAACTTGATAATTACCTAGATCATGAAATTTTGTAAAGAAAAGAGAAACAGAATAAAATATAAAATACACCCACATTATTGGAGTTAACAAGGCTTTGAATACGTCATTTTATGTGAGAGCTTTTTATCTTTTTATAATGATTTTTCACTGAATACTTTACCGCTTACTATGCAGGAATTGTTTCAAGTTTCGGAAGGGGTAGTAATCGCTGAGAGTCAAAGTTGGTGAATACGGTGGATATTGAAGTCCGTTCTCCACATGCTACATCAAACATGGTTTTCGAGATCTTGCATTTTGCTGTATATTTCCATCTACTACTCACTTCATGTTTGGCTTTTGCTTTAACAACTTTTTGTACAATTCCTGAAGTGGAATAGCTATGTGTTCTATGAGCTCTGATCCCAGCCCTGCACTTTCCTTTGCTGGTCCGTCTGCCATCTCGTTTTCGTCAATGCCCTGGTGACTTGGAGCCCGGAAGATGCACACACTCTTTGAAGTGTTCAATGCATCAAGTACGTCTTTGTTTGATAGGACATTTCTGTACTTGCCGGTATCGGAGCACATGGATTTGATTGCCGCTTGTCTGTCAACAAAGATGTTAAGTAAAGAGTGATGAGTATTTTGTACTGGTGACCGTGGTGATCGTGGCATGCAGGTTAAGTGTGTGGCTTAGTATGCTCGGAGCACGAGTTCGATCCTTAGTCGTGGCGAAAAATTTTTTTATTAAAAAAACTTCTTTATTAAAAAAACTTCTCGCCACGACTAAGGATCGAACTCGTGCTCCGAGCATACTAAGCCACACACTTAACCTGCATGCCACGATCACCACGGTCACCAGTACAAAATACTCATCACTCTTTAATTAACATCTTTGTTGACAGACAAGCGGCAATCAAATCCATGTGCTCCGATACCGGCAAGTACAGAAATGTCCTATCAAACAAAGACGTACTTGATGCATTGAACACTTCAAAGAGTGTGTGCATCTTCGGGGCTCCAAGTCACCAGGGTATTGACGAAAACGAGATGGCAGACGGACCAGCAAAGGAAAGTGCAGGGCTGGGTCACCGCCATTAGGTTCGGTCACCGCCATTGCAGACAATGGCAAACCTCAAAGAGTAAATAATGCCAAGTAAAGCTTCTTGAGAACATGAACTTTAGCCGTTCAGAGTCGGCATAAAACATGTAGGTCCAGTTCTCGGTCTATTGTGTGCAAACATTTAATAACACACACAACACAATTGATCATAAGAAGCTCGGTCGAAGTCCTTTCAAGGGCTGAAATGGCCAATTTGTTTTTTTGTTTGAGTGTCATTTGTTCTTCATGTTAACCACGGTGGTATCTTGTATTTATTCGGAAACAATACCGAATCTGTTTTCACTGCTTTAATACGAAGACGACTGAGTTCGTCCATCTTAGTTCCTCTTTTAGCGTGTGCTCCATTAAATAGCTTAATGTCGAAATGCATTTTTCCACTATAATAATGCTATTATCGTCCTCATAAGCTGTTTTATTTGGAGCTCTGCCTTTGCAGTTTTTGTATAGTTCTTTGACATCTCCATTCTATAGTAGCGGCGAGAGAATGCCACCTTGGGGTGTCCTCCAGTACACTTCTCTTAACATGGTTGTAGAGCCCCAATCGGCTTGGACCCTTCTACAATTTAGTGCCCGGGCGATAACAGTTAAGTATAACCTTAGTTGATACATTTTTGAATGCACCTGAAATGTCTAGAAAAGCCTCTAATGCAAATTCATTGTGGTGAAACGTTTTCTCTTTCTAGAATTTCTAGGTTTTGTAGTGCTGTCTTGACCGATTTTCCTTTCGTATTTGCATGCTGATTGGCTGCAAGCAGCGGCTGGTTTGTACCGTTTCTTATATGAAGTTCTACTAGTTTCTCAAGAGTTTTGAGTAGAAAGTATGTTATGGCTTATTGACCTGTATTTCTTTGGATACATGTGGCTACTACATTCTGTTTTCGGTATGAAGACTTACCTAGCTGTCCTGCACGCAAAGAAATTTTTCGTTTATCGTAACTGAAAAATTCACCAACTATACTTCGTTTGCGAACAGTATTTGCTGCAAACGAGTATTCAGTTGTCATCAACTTAAAAATATTCTTGCTTGAAACGAAAAAACATCGAACTTAATGAAATTTTATCATTGTTTTGGAAGTTCAAGTTTAGCCGAGCGTGCTGGCGTTCGGGTCTAGAAACTCGATGGACCTGGGTTCAAGTCCCAACAGCAACACCAAATTTTTTTTTTTTTTAATTAATGTTTTTTATTATTATTTTTATTATTCTTATTTTGACGGTTCCTTTTGACCAAGCAGTTAATGAAACAAAATTACAATTTCAATAATTAAATTAAAATTTTTGATACTTACACAGCCAAGAATCGAACCCACGTCTCCCGCGTGCCAGTCTAGCATGCTTCCATTGAGCTATTGTGAGATATTGTCTAGAATGAATTTTTTATTTACTTAAGCTGTATTACATTCTTGTTTTTTTCGTTTATGGCAAATATTTAACATTTGTCATCAACGAAAGCGAGCTGTGTAGCAGTTGTGTGACTGCGCTTGTGATTCACAATTGTGTGTCTGTTTGTTCACACTCTTAAAATACTTCTTTTTCGTTGATGGCAAATATTAAACACTTTTCATCACTGAAATCAAGCAACTTTTTTTGTCAGTCGAGAATTATTCGCTTATAACAAATTAATGTTTTTTCCTGCAAACGAAGTTTTCAGTTGGAAAAAACAAATTTTTCGGTTGCTGCAATTTAAAAATCACTGCCGTTTATGACAAACAAAATTAATTTCTTGCCACTAAATAACGTGTTTCCCGCAACTAACCATTATTATGCCAACTGTTCAAACGTTTACAAACAATGATTTGAAGCATGACAAACGAAGTTCGTTTGCAGCAAACTGGCGATAAACGTTTTTTTTCTCTGCGTGTGTAGGCTACAGACACGTGGTTAAGTCTGATACAACCTTTATATATCATCTCAAGCTAAGGAACGACTTGCTTTTAACATGGCTAGCAATATGCCATCAGGTCTTGGAGATTTAAATTCTTCAAAAGAATTTAGCCCAACGGATTTAATCTGGTTCCTTTTAGTTTTAAATAGTCTGTAACGGGATTTTCAAGTGTCTCTCTATGGCGTTAGTGCTTGAGACTTCAGTACAGCCTGAATAATAAAGTTTTAGAAGCACATCTATAGACTCTTGACTGCTTTCCGTCCATTCATAATTGTCTTTCCGGAGCCGACTCTGAAAGAAGGGCTGTTTTGAGAGCAGCTTTCTAAGCTTTGTTATGACTGTAGTTTTCTCAATGCGAGAGCAGAAGTTTTTCCATGTGAATGTCTTTGCTCGCCGGACATAGCTTTTGAAAAGTTTGAGCCTCAATTTGTATTCCCCCCATATTTCAGTTAATTTAAACAGTTTGAAGAACTTTTTTCTTAGGCCACTTCTTTGCTCTACAAGATCAAGACTCCATCATGGTGGCCTGACTTTCCACTTCGTTCGCGTCGGTCTACAAGAGGAGTGAAAAGCTTTTATTAATAGGTCTGAAAGCGTCTTTAGGTACCTTACAATGTTGGATTCTGTATTTATGCGTTTTAGGGAGGGTAATCTTATCTCTGTTCCTTTGAGATAAGCTAAAAACTAATCAGGAAATGCAATCCGGAGCTCACCTGGTCACCAGCTGGACAATGCAATATAGTGGAATACCGGTCAAGGAACATTTATGGTAATGAAAAAGCATATGAACTGGTCAGGCTAGCTTCTTCCCTTGCCACAGTAACAGTGGAATCAGTCGCAGTTCCTATTGGGGCCTATAGCCCCAAAGTAAAACTATGCCGGATATAAGTATTGAATATCCACCAGAAGGATAATACTAAGGACTGTATTGAAAAGTATGTTCCCACTTTGTTTGTTAGTTTTTCCTGGTGTATTTTTTCGCTTACATTTTTTTAACAGCTCTGTCATGCAGTATTCTTTCAGCTGTCAAAAAAAAATCGTTGTGTGTTATACCCTAAATCTGAAAGGTCAGGGTATATTAACTTTGTGCAAACGTTTGTAACGCATAGAACGAAGCGAGTCCGGTATAGAAAAGTATATATATTCTTGATTAGCGTCATCACGTAAGTCGAGCTATTCATGTCCGTCCGTCCGTCCGTCTGTGTGTTGTCCGTAAACACAGGATAAGAAGAAGGAAACAAGATAATTAGATGAAACTTGGTACACATGGTCACATGCACCCAAGGATCTGCACTATTGAATATTTTTGGAATCCGCCCACGGACACGCCTACCTACCATACAACGCAAAAATTTAAAACTGCATAACTCAGCTCATAATAAGCCTAAAACAATAAAATTTTGTGTTTTATACCAACACAAAAATGTCTTCGAAAAATGGACGTCATCCGCTCACGGACACGCCCACCTCCCATAAAACCCAAAAATTTAAAACGCAATAAATAAGCCTGTGTTTAACCTAAAGAGCTTAAATTTGGCACATATGTTTTTTATAACAAAAAAAAAAACTCGCGTGTAGCAACGTACACGTGGCAGAAGTGAAACTTCTTTAACAGTAAGAAATATAGCCCGTTTCAAAAGAGAAGAACAATTTCGCGCATGTTTGAGAATAAGAAAATAATTTTGAGAGCGTAGTTCATTCTGATTGGTCGACATTAAAAAAAAAATGTAATATTCTCTGAGCAGAAAAATAAATGAAAAAAATTAATATATATTCCTGAATTTTGTTGTTCATCGCAACTGCGCTGCGGAAGTACTGAATTTTATTTTTCGAAATCAACCAATCAAAATTGAAAAAAAAGGGGGCGTCAAAAAAAAATTTGTTAGCCGACATTTCACTTCACAATTTTTTCTTGAGAAAATAATTTTTTTTTTATGTAATTTGTATTTGATTTCTCTCTCAAGATGCAGGTTGCTGCAGGTTGTCGGTGCAACACCGTACTTGTGCGATCATTTGTTCTGAATATTTGCGCATTGAAATATATAGAAAAATAGTAAAAAACACTCAATAAAAGCATAAAGTTCAGCGAACAGTACAAAAAGAGCAAGAAATTACGCTCTTAAAAATTTTCTAGCTTTAAAAATAATTTCTCACTGCGCATCGAAAAATGGAACTAAAAAATGTTCTTCTCTTTTGAAACGGGCTATAAGAGAGATTTTAGTGTGAAATAGAAAGAGAAAGTATCTTAAAAGAAATTCAAACAATACAAAATTGAATAATAATTTGTTGATTCAATATCTGCATCCATGGACCGTACCGAATATGGTTTTTGTCGAAAGTGTCAAATATTAACTTTTATCTCTTAATTTTTATTTTTTCCGACAAAAATAACAGTTTTTTGTGCCTTATAGTTTTTTGGGCAAAAATAACAGTTATTTTCAAAAAAAAGTCAGAAAGCCATTTTTCGATTTTAATTTCTTGTCTCAAAAATACTAATGTTTTTTTTTCTTTGAGTAAAAAAATAAAAACCAAAAATTATTTTTTTGTTTGAGCTTAAACGATAGAAATCAAAACTGATTTTGTTGTTTGAGTAAAAAAAAAATAAAAATCAAAAATGATTTTTTTTGTTAGAGTAAAAAAAATAAAAATCAAAAATGATTTTTTTGTTTGAGGAAAAAAAAATAAAAATCAAAAATCATTTTTTTTGTTTGAGTGAAAAAAATAAAAATCAAAAATGATTTTTATACTTGAGTTAAAAAAAAACTCGCGTGTATCAACGTACACGTGGCAGAAGTGAAACTTCTTTAACAGTAAGAAATAAGAGAGATTTTAGTGTGAAATAGAGAGAGAAAGTATCTGAAAAGAAATTCAATCAATACAAAATGGAATAATAATTTGCAATTCAGATTCAATATTTGCATCCAGGAACCGTACCGGCTATGGTTTTTGTCGAAAGTGTCACATATTAACTTTTATCTTTTAATTTTTATTTTTTCCGACAAAAATAACAGTTATTTTATTTTGTGCATTATAGTTTTTTTGGGCAAAAATAATAGTTATTTTCTGCCATTTATTTTTTCGGTCAAAAATATCAGGTAATTTATATTTGTTCAAGTCATTTTACCGATAAAAAAATTTTGATATTATTATTTTCATCTCATCGGTGAGACATTTTACACATGGTGTCAACAGTTTAATCTGTCAAGCAGCCTTTAAGAAACACAAATTGCTTGATATTTTTGACCGAAAAAATTTAAGTCACAAAATAAATGCAATTTTTGACCGATAAAATAAAAGTCAAAAGTAACCTTTATTTTTCCTCAAAATGTACTGAGGAAGGAGTTAACTTTTAAAGAATCAGTTTCAAATTTAAACGCGACTTAATATTCGTGAGGCTGAGGACATTTGTAACATAATGGTATATTTGAAAAAGTCTTTCGACAATTTTTTTCATTTGAAAATTGTAAAATAACAGTTATTTTCGGTACTTGTTTTAGTTCAGTTGGTGTTTTAGTTGCTTTCGAATGTCTTCTCAACATTGTTACTTTTTGAATGCTGGATTGCATTTGCATAGTACTCTTTGAAGGAGCCTCCGAAAGCAAAGGCAAATCTTGTTCATTATTACCTCCTGCTTTCTGATCATAATAATTGCTATGTTGATAGAAGGCCTCATAAAGCAGCGAACGTTGATTGTTGAGTGCATCAACTGCACTCAACGGTTGGCTTTAAAATTTTGTTGAGATGCATCAGTGTGTTTTTTGGCGATTGGTTCTTTGTAGATTCACCAAAATACACTGATGTTTCGTAAAAATGCATTTTGAAACTCAGCCGTTGTTGCAATCACCTTACCTTCATCATTAGTTGCAGACCCAGCTGCGGCTGTATTCTTAAGAGCTCTAACTCGCTCTCTATATTCACGAACGCATTCTGCTCCTGTTTTAGCTATTTTTTTAATTTTTTTCCGTGCATACTTGTAGGATGAAAATTAATGTTACGGTTATGTTAATAATGTAATGTTAATGTTAATCTAATGTTAATGTTAATTATGTTATTTTTAGTATGTTACGCGTTTAATTTTAATTACATTTTGTTTGGCTAGTTATCATGTGCCTACGTGGCGTAAACGTATAGATTCCGGCTCATCAGCACGATGTTCGGGGTTCAATTCTTGGCAGCGGCATTAATTTTTTTTTAATTTTCATATGAATTGAAAACGTTAGCCTAGCGTCACGAAAAAGGACTTTGAAATTTCACTCGCCGCCAAAGAAGTTTCACTTCAAAAAATATTGTCAGAAGTTAAAACTTTATAAATCATTAAGAAAATACATGAATTTCAAACAGAAATAAGAAATTGTCTCTATTTATGGCAATATTTTAATATATATTAGTATATAAAATGAGGTTTAGGGTATTCCATAGTCAGGCTAGACCAACTTTATGATTTATTTAATTGTTTTTCATTTAAAAATGTGAACTAATCATCGTTGATAAAAGCAGACTTATGCTGTTTTGTCTTGTGTTTAGCTTAACTAACTAGCTCTATATCTGCTGAATAGAAACAGCTACTTCCATCTTGCCCACCTTAGACCATCGCGTACATGACTGCCGCTTGCCAATTTAATTCACACACATGCACACACACCCTTCATTACACTTACACTCACTCTCACACAGACGCATGCATGCATTTTAAAAGCTTGGCGCGATTTAAAGAACTGCACATTAAGCAGCAATTAAAATGCTGTCAAGATGTGGCTTTACATGCTCAGCCGGAGCATGTGAAGCTGATGATGCTGCACTGCAGCACAGGAGGCAACAGCAACAACGAAAACACCAACAAGCAAATGCACACAAACGCATTCAAGGAAGCGAAAATTTGTGCAGAATAAAAGGACAAAAAAAAAAAAAAAATATAGAAGAATTGTAAAAAAAACTGCCAAAAAAGCAGAGTAAAATGAAACGAAACGAGAACGTAGCAAATGAAACTCTTTGCTCGCGTATCTTTCAGTTTGCTGCAAATCGTAAATTGTGTCTCTTGCTGCGGGTTACCTTTTCTGTTTTTTATTTATTTTGAACGTATTTTCTTCTTTTTTTTCATTTTATAAACCATTCTGGGCGCACTCGACTTTGGTGTTCTTCTTGTTTTCCGCTGCGTCAAGTGTACGCGTGCTGCTAACCCGCAAATAAAAAATGCAACAATGACAACGTTTGTCGTATTCTTGCCAGCTAGCTATAGCTACTATCTAGCTACAGATACAAATGCAGAAAAAGTATTACGTAGCGCAATGAAAAAAGTGGCTAGGTTTTTTTTTGTTTGCCATTTGATGCTTTGCTAGTTGATGCTGTTGCCAAAATTGAGCTTAATGTGATGAACATGAACTTCTTCTTTCAGTTCGACCTTCATGATACAATTTTTATCTGCTAGCTATTTGGCTGTTTGAAAAGAAATAAGCTATATTAAATCAGTAGTTGGAGAAGATAAAAATGAAAAATTAAAGCAAGAGCTCATCAGGTGAAGTTTGGGTTCCGTTTGTGAAGAAGGTTAAGGTTCTTGAAATGTTAAAAAAAAGCAATTGTTAAGGTTCTTAGGAGATTAATTGGCTAATATTGAAGAAAAACTACTAAATATTTTTTACTACTTTTTATAATTGATTATTAATGAAAAATATAAAATAATGAAGGATGGAAATTATTGATATGCGAGCCATAGAGAAATTTAGCAACACATTGAGAAAAATCACACTTACAACTGCTTGCTAAAAGGAAAAGTTTACAAAATGAAAGCATATAAAAATTTTGAATAACTACTTAACACTTCTCGGTCAAGGCAATCTAAATGTTGTTTTTTTCACAATTTGCACATCATTACTTTGAATGCCTTAACAATATTTTTCAATCTGAGTTCAATCTTGATTGTGTAAACGCTGCATTTATTGCTAGTGGATTTCATTTTTCTTTTTTTTTGTTCTTTGTTTTCTTTAACAAAAAGTGAATCAAAACCAAACTCAATTTGCTTGATCGCAATGCGACGCACTTCAATGGTAAAGAAACAGCATTTTTGGCACACTTTGAACTTTCACTCAAATGCTGTTGATGCTTGCTCTTCTTCTACTTCGTCTTCTTCTTCTGTTACTGCTGCTGCTGCTGCAACTCTTCAAAATACCAGCAGCAAAGGTGGTGCATCGAAGAACTTGCAACAATTTGACTAAAGTTGAATTTCTTTGGAAAAGTTTTGCGTTCTAGATATGTTGTAGAGCTGTTTTTTTCCACTAAAATATATATATACAGTATATATTATATATGCAATTTTTTTTCTTTTTTTTACTGTGCCAAAAACTTTTGTGGCAACCCGGCATTCATTTATGTTTTGTGTTTGCTTCGGTTTCTTACTCAGACGGCAGCAGCATTCAATGTTTGTGGTGTTGCTGTTGTTGTGTGGGTGTGGCAACACTATGGATCCACCTTGGCAATTTTGTAACACTGCAAGCTGTGCGGATTTGTTGTGAATTGGAAAATGCTGAAAACCATTAAAATGCTTTTAGTTGAAATTTATTTAAGCTGCATTTTTGTATTGTTGTTTTTTTCTTTTCTATGTATTATTTTTAAAACATTTATTTTGTTATATTTGTATGTTTTTTTTTTATAAATTTTTTCTACTATTCTTACACACCCAACCAAAGCATATGGGTGTGTATGACTTGATGATTGTATGTGCTATAGTTGTTGTTGTTGGTTGTTTATTTTTTCAAATATAATTTAAAAATTGCCATCATTGTTGGCAAATTTTAAACGAAATTGCATTTCAGTGTAACCAACTGACTGGGTGTGTGTGTGTTTGAAGCAAGTGAGTGTGTGAGGTTTTGTGTGAATGTGAGAATTTATGAAATTGCTTTGAAAGCAATGCGGTGTATCTGTAAAAACTGAAATTGCTGCTATTTTTATGTATGACAAAAACAAAAAAAAAAAAAAAAAAACAACCCAGCACAGTTATAAGTTTTCATTTATGTTGTTGTTGCGCAATTTTTAACATATTTTTATACATGATTTACTGTTCCCTTTTGCGAATTGCAAATTCAAAGTAAATTAGTTGCGGCTTAAGCTACACAATTTTTCTTACAACGAGCACATAAAATAAACATAGATATAGCTTAATATTATTTAACCTCTGTTTTTTTAAATGTCTTGCGTGTTGTTACAAATGTGTGTGAATTCGCCTCTTCTGAAGTCTACTCAGAATTGTGTTTATATGCAGCAGCCTGTTGTGACACCTGTCAAAATAACTTGTCAAAAACAGCCGACAAGGAAGCATTCCGCAAAGTCAAAGAACTCAGTCATGTTTATAACAAACCGTTTAACGTCTATTTGAAAACGTTTGTTTCAAGACAAGTCAAAGTTATAGATACCAACAAGCATTTAATGATGTATCTATTGTAAATATACGGAAGTGAGCATTTATGAGTATCTAAATGTTTGAACTTTAAGCATTCTTTAGCGAAAGAAAAGAGTAACAACAAGGGCTGAAAGTAATAGAGTTGAAGAGAAATTCCAATAAATTAAAAATAACTTTTATGCAATATTTTTCATAATTTTTCCATAATTCTTTATTATTTATGATATAAATTTCTTTCTTGATTTATGAAATAATATCAATCATCTAATTATAGGAAAGACAAGCGTCCTGCTCCGTGCTCTATATCGCTCAAACTTTTATAGTTGTTATACTTTTAAAAATATGTTTAGCCTGAACAAGAACCTGTTTCGCTATTACACTGCTTTTTATATAAAAAAATTGTTAGCCTAAAAGTATGCACACAAAATTAATTTGATATTTATCAGTAAGAACACATTGAAAAAGACTGGAACAAAACTACATTTGAGGTGAATGAAAACTGTCTATTTCCTGCTACTCAATTATTTTGAATACAACCAGTCGTATGACGGGCGTCTTTACTAGTATTTCATAGTATTCTGATTAGAATATTTTGCCGTTCCAGCTGCATACGTAGCCACAGTTCTTCTAGCTTCAATCTAGCTGTTTGGTACTTCCTCAACCATCTCTACACGAATGAATGACCACAAATTCTCAATAGGATTAAGATCAAAATTTTGTACTGTAAGCCATTTTAATAATTTTGCCATTTTTTAATAACTTTGACGTATGTTTTAGGTTAAAATCTTATTAAAATGTGACTTCTACTACAGGATAGGCACTCATCGCAACAGATGAGTTCAGATAGTAGTTTACTTCATTATTTCATACATTTTTTGTAAACATCCAACATGGTTCAAGACTTTTCGTTAATTATAATACAATATTTTGTTGAGAAATAAACGATTAATAATAGAAAAAAAGATTAGATTTGCTAATAAAATTTATCAATAAATTAAATAAATATCCAATTATCCAATTCAATGCCTGAATGTCTGTATAGTTGAAAATAATGTCAAAACATTCTTGTCTTTCATACTAAGACAAAAGCAGGACAAGATCCCAAATAAGTACAAAGTCTTGAATCTTATTTTTTTAAATTTTGTAAGAAAACCTAAATTTTGTCAATTTAGGCCTAACATTTCCTTCTGCACCACATCTGCACAGAGGCCCCGCTGAACCTGAACCCACCCCGAACCATATGAACCGCACCTGGAGAAAAACCCGGGCATACCGCGAACCGTCCCTGTCCATTAACATGCAGCTGTGCGTCGCACAATCAAACAATAACAAAACATACAGCAAGCCAGTGGCATGATCACAGTAGCACAAAAGCAAAACAACACAACGAAGTAGCATAAAGCAAAACCAGCAAAACATACAAACAATATGCATTCTATACACCCACAAGTGGCAATAACAAAATACATAGGGCTCAATAAATGGCGATTATGACAACAATAACCTGCAGGAAAAAATATTGCCATTAGTTTTAGGCAAACGAGATTCAAGGTTGAGACCAGATAGTAATTTTGTGACACAAACAAGGTGCCGTTCCTCTTTTTGGGGACAAAAGGAGTCAGCGAACCAACAGTGGGGCTCTTTTGAGGTTAACACGCAAGCAGCGCACATCGGTTAGTCAAGTGAACAAGTGACCACGGTCAAGAAGTGAACCATTGACATTTAATAAGTGACCAAGCACAACAGTGAAAGTGTTTTCTTGTTGGCCCGAGTGGTTTCATACGTCCTCTGGTATCACGAAAGCTATTTTTTCTATCGACCCGAGTGGTTTCATACCGAACGGTCTGCTCTAAAAGCATCCAAGTGATTGCATTTTTGTTCAAAACAAGCTAAATGACATCTACGACTGAATTTTACATCTGGTCCGAGTGGTTGCATACCGGACGGCCAATCGAAATTTCAAGTACACCATGGGCTGGCGAACAAACGACATATTTCACGGACCCTACTTTGAAGGACTTCGAGGGAAATCAAGAAAGAGCTGATAATAATCAATTAAATGTGAATTTTGTGAAAAAAGAGGAACAAAATAAAAAGATTTTAAGAGTGAATTTAAAAGAAACTATTTTGTTATTTTCTAATTAACACCAGGAAATATTTTTGTTAGAACCCCGGCTATGCGACGAGCTAATCCCAGATCGAAAGTTCGTTACACCTTTCAAATCTTTCATTTCTGTTGGATTTATTTATGATTTTATTACATTATTATATATGATACTATTGGCATGTATAATTTTTAGCATTAAATCCCAATTTTTCGTGTAAAAGAAAATATTCTTGCTCTCTTCTATTGATGTAGACTTAAGCCGTCATTTTTTCTTCAATAAAAATTTATTTTTTCGCCATCATGACTGTTAAAATAACCCCAGAATAAAATTGTTTACCCTCCAAATATAACGGTTGTAATAACATCTCGATCAGTTATCTTTTTGAATGGATTTTTTTAAAACATACCGAATTCCGACAGATCCGTGCATATTTATTTCTCTTTTTTCAGTCCAAATCACGTACTTCTACTGCTTCAAAGACTTATTTACATGAGCTTTTGAAAACCCTAACCGCATTTTTCTGTGATGTGCTATTTGTGGAGATTTATTGATCTACTGTCCTGCTTTGTATATAATTTTTTTATCTCTAGATTAACAGTAATTTTAAAAACTTGCTTCCCCAAATTATTTTTGAGCTCCTTTTGAACGTCAGTGACTGATTTTGCTGTTCCTATAATAATGGAATGGGAGCCTCTATATAATTGATGAGTTTACATTCAAAACCAGATAAATCACACAGATCGAATTGTTGTGAAATCGAAAAAACGTTTTAATTTTGTCAGATATTTTTTTATAAACAAATTAATTATGCAAAATTATTCTCCACAGAAATAGATATATTATGTGAAAAAAAAGTATAGTCTCATAATGCAAAAAAAATCGTATTTTCAATTTCATATTAGGACTTGTCTGGTTTTGAAAGTTAGAAATGAATCGAAATTTAGATTCCGCCGTTCGGGGTCTCAAAAGTTGGAAGAACTAATTAAAATGATTTCTACATACTTGTTTTTCAAATCGGAGCATAATCGCCGAAGCAATTGTGATTCTCCTGAAGGTCCTTATTAGTAAATACAAATGGTTTATGCTTTTTATTTTTTATTTTTTACAAAACGCGTATCCAAATCCGCTAAAATGTTAAATTTATTACTTATACCAACGTTTTGACATTAAAAAATATTTAAAATTTGAATGAAAATTACACATATGAAGACTTGCTTGGACTAATCTGGTTTTGATTGAAAATTTACAGTGAACATGTCTGTTTTTGACTGAAAAGGAGATATTTGAATACATTTTTCTCTTGGATTTTTAACATTTTTATCAAAGATGATTTTATGGGTCGGTATATTGTAAAAGTAGCTTTATAATGGTATTTCTAACTACAATTTTTTCTTCCTGTGACTTATCTGGATTTGAATGTAAACTCCTCAATTGTTATTAGCAATGTTTTTACAGAGCCGTATAAAAAACCAAGACATAACGCGACAAGACGATTAAGTGCTGTGGTGTAAGTCTCGAAAAGCAGGTAAAAGCTTGCTAAGAAAACTTCCTTTACAAGCATCTTCGAAGTTTCAAGTAAAAAAAAAACCAAATGGGCCATTTCAACCCTTGAAAGGACTTTGACCGAGCTTCTTCTTATGATCAATTATGTTGTGTGTGTTATTAAATGTTTGCACACAATTGACCGAGAACTGAACCTACATGTTTTATGCCGACTTGGAACGGCTAAAGTTTATGTTCTCAAGAAGCTTTACATGGCATTATTTACTCTCTGAGGCTTGCCATTGTCTGCAGAGAGGTGGTGACCGATCAGAAAAATTTTTTTATAGAAAAAACTTTTCGCCGCGACTGGGGATTGAACTCGGGCTCCGAGCATGCTAAGCCACACACTTAACCTGCACGCCACGGTCACCTATTAGAAGTTTCAAGTAAGTAGATTTATACTTTTTGTCACAAGATCAGAAAGCTCCTCTTCTGATTTTTTTATTATATGTATTAAAGAGGCCTTTACTAGCCCTGCTCCGTTTTCGACTTTTTTACTGTACTCGGCCGTCTTCGTTGGACGTCTTTGGATATTCTTTTTTTGGCTATTCAAAAGGTTTTTGAACTCGTTTTTTAACCATTTTTTATATAAATGTACAATATCTTAGAATAATGTATCCAAATTTGAAGTCTATTCGAGTAAAACTAACGGAGATATGAGTTTTTAAGTAAGTGTACCCCGAACGTACAAACGTACGTGTACAAAATCTTAAAGCGATTTTCCCACAAGTTGTGTTTTCAAAGTCTGTGTTCACTTGCATTTAAAAACTACTTGACCGATTCATTTTAAACTTAGTACACATTTTTTGCATAAAAAATACTTCCCCCCAACGCAAGGTAATTTTGTTTTCTTAATATAAAGGGTGTTTTACACCCACAAAATGTTACAAATGTTGGAATTTTTCCTGGAAAACAGCAGTTTACATTTTGATGGCCTACAAACAATTTTTAAATAAACAAAAAAAAAAATTAAAGAAAGTTAAGGGGATGATTTGATGATACTCTGGAAAAATTTAAATGGTTTTGACATCAGATAATTTATGACCGATATATAGTAAACACCGCAAATTGCTGTTTTTCTAAGACGTTTTGGGAAAAACTCTGTCACAGGCTTAAAAAAATTACAGAATATTGTTAGTAGTACACTAAATAATGTACAAAAGATTGTGATAAATTTGCTCAAGCCATACTCTTAAATATTTCACCAGTAAAGTATTTTTATAAACGCTGAAACCCTTACCCCGCCCTAAAAAGTATCCGACCGCTCTAAATTTTTTTTGTGTATTTAGTGAAAGTATGCAATAAAATATTTGTTCAAAACTAATTGAACAGCTACGTTCTACCAATACCAAAAAACAAGCATTTTGAGACTAAAATTCAAAAATTCATAACTCGGGCCCAAATAGATATTAAGAAATATTTTAGAAATTTACTGTTCATTTACATGGCTTTTGAAAAAATTTATTCAAATTTGAATGTGTTCAAAAAAAGTATAATTATTTTGCTCTCTGAAAATTTGGTAAAATTGCAGGCAACAAGAAACAAAATAGTAAACTAACGACTTATTTTTACTCTACATAAACTAAATTTTTGACGATAAAACTTTATCTTAACATAAGTTTAATTTAACTTAACTTAAACTTTATATAAAAATTTGCATCAATAAAATTGCATTTTCCACAAAAAAATATTTTGTTTAACTTCGAAAAATGAAAAAAATAAACACCGACGATGTCGTTGGACGATTTCGTCCATGGGCCAACTTTGACAGCACCTTACTGACAGACAACGTGACGCACAGTGCTTTGCGCCCCTACAAATTTTGAAAATAAATAGAAGCAGTCGTTCGATCTTAATAAAACTACGATAAATTTGTATTGCTGATATCAAATATTTAATTAAATTTTAATTTGGTTAAAAACTTTTTGATAAAGTTGAAATAACAAAATACGCTTGTATGGGAGCTGCCATGCCCATTTGTCCGAGTACGCCCTAATTTTAAAAATTTTGTATTAATTACATATTCTACATCTGGCTTTGATGTCGTTATTTTAGCTTTTTTCATTTCCAAGATATAGCGTAAAATGTGTTTAAGTTTTATGGCAGCTGCCACGGCCACTTGTCCAAAATTTCTGAAATATTTTTTTGAACTTTCATCTACCTCAGACATTGAAAACTACTATAGAAAAATCCAAAAATAATTTTCTCCGTCTAACTTGTATGAAACAAGACACTGTATACACTCTTCTATACCGGAATCGCTTCGTTCTATGCGTTACAAACGTTTGCACAAAATTAATATACCCTGACCTTTCAGGTTTAGGGTATACAAAATCAACATATGCTAGCATCCGCATTTTAATACATGGTTTCTAAAATTTGCAAATTTTTCTGTTGTTGATAGTTTTTTTTTTAAATTTGAAAATTTTGCAAAATGTTGTTTATTAGTATTTTAAAAAAATTAATATTTTGAATTTTTCAACTTGCTCTCAAAAAGACCATCAAGTGTAAGCGATGTATACAATTTCGAACCTATATTCACAAGTTCCTTAGAAATCATATCGATGTAAAAACTTCTAAGAATTTTGAAAATAGAACCTGTTGAAAGTTCAACTGTTAGTTGAGAATCGAACTCTACCCATCATACCAAACACATCTAATCATGACCATCATACTACAAATATCATACTGAACTCATCATACCATGCCCATCACACTAAAAGTCATCATGCCATACTACCATCATACAAAACTTATCTTACCAAATTCTTCTTGTCAGAACCCAAGGTACGTATTATGACTACTATAAATAAGCATGCAAATATTGCTCATGCGAGAAAATTTTGGTTGCAAGTTTAGTACTTTTTGTTTTCTTTTAAAAAAGTTTGATTTTGAAACAAAAGGTACAAATGTGTATGATTGCATACGTTTACATACTAATCATAAGACGGTATTAAAATTTCAGAGAGGAGATAATTCGTTTGCGTTAATTTTAGTTACTTAACCTAATTTTAATAATTTCCGAAACAATTGCATACATTTTTTTCACAATACAACACAACAATTTAATTTTATTACTCTGACTCGCTCGTTTCTGCAACTTTTGTCACCGCAGTCCTCATAATATTTTTTACTTTGACGTCATAATAACGTTATTCTCACTTGCACAGTCTCTGTAATGAAATGATAAAAGTCGGAAAGTAACAATGAAGTGGTTACTAACAGAACTCTAGTTGCTTTGGAACAAAAGTTTGGACTACTGATGACACACAAATGGTTTCCATTTCATACTACATTTTGTACTACATGTCTGTCTGGGATATTACATCAGTTTGTTGCATACATGGCTAAAGAAGTTTCAATTCAAAAATGAGTTTTGTTGATATAGGTAGACTATCTACTACTTTTTCAATACTAAAAATATCATCCCTTTTTCAATACTTAAAACTTTTTCAATACTAAAAATATCATTCCTTCACAAATAAGCATGCAAGAAATACAATTTGAATGGAAGTGTCAAATACGTAGCTTACCTTATAAATATGTCTTGGTCATAACCATCATACCAAACTCCTCATACAATATCAAACATACAAAATGCATCATACGAAATTCTTAGTACCATAACCATTATAGTTCTTACATCATAATATAACCACACTCCTCCATCCTCTTTCACTGAGTGTCGATTTTATTTCTTGCAAAAATTTTATCAAAAACCTTAATATAGAAAAATTTTAATACAAAAACCGGTTAGGGAGTTTTCGATACCAAAAACGCCTAAACTATGAGTTCGTTCAAAATTGAATGAATGTAACAGTATTTTAATTTCACCATTTAGTGTTGCAAAATGTAAAACTTTACAAAAGATTTTCTGAAATTTTGATGCAGAGAGCTTTATAATTACAACAATTTTTCAAAGAATAAAAATAATTTCATACAACAATGACGTACAAAAAAAACATAATAACGGGCGAATAATGGAAATAAAGCAGAACAAAAAAAAAGAGCGCATATTTTGTTCCTTTATTTATTATTCTCTGACATTGTTCGTTTCCTTGAGCTCATGAGTCACATATGGTAATTTTATGAAATAATGCTATATTAAATATATTTTTTGCAGCAATTTCATGCAATACGTATACAATAAAATACAATTTTTTTTTTGCAACACAAAAATTCTATAATTTTATATATGACTGGCAATGTAACTAAAGTGTTTAAAGAAGTTTAAAACGTATTAAGATTTAAGTATTTTTAAAGACTTAAAAATGTATTTTTCAAAATTAACCCATCTGGAGCAAGTTTTCTCTTCATAAAACATAAAACTGACATACATCCCTTGATATTTGCGCTCAAAGTCAAGTCATAAAGCAAAAATGCTCACATGTCAAAAAGTCATGCAAATATATATTCATATATGTATTTGTCTTTGCTATATATGTATGTATATGTATGCATATTATTATTGCCAACCAATATAGCTGAGCTGAGCTGCCTGTCAAAACGTACATAAATGCTTTTTAATGTATGATGAAGGGTAACGGTGTTTGTGATATCGGGCTTTGGAAATGCTTGCAACGAAAGCTACTTAATGTTGATATTTTTGGCTGTGTTCTCTGTCTTATTTGCATTTTGTCGATGCTGAATATGGCGATGTTCATAACGATGATGATGATGATGATGACTACGATGATGATTATTGTGAAGTCAAAGATGAGATGATTTTGTTTGCTGTTGCGTGAATACATTTTGGCAAAATTACCTGTCAAACATGTCAAGGTGCTGCAACAGCTGCAAGCAACCACAATTTATGCGTAACGCCTTTTATCTTGTGTTCATCGAGCTAAAACACCGCCTATGTTATATATGTTAACGGCTTAAGCGTGAGTTAAGCAATAAACTCAAAGGAAAAAATGCTTAATTCACAAAACCTCCACTTAAAACAGTAAAAGGAAAGCTATTAGAAGACTGCTAGTTCGAGGTTCATTATAAATGGTTATAACCAAGATTGTGATGCAGGTGAGTAGATTTGTGTAACTTTTGCTGCATTTTCAAAAAAAAATATAGTAGTAGTTTGGCGTACATCAAGGTTGAATATGACTACGTGTGATATTTTGTTAAGTTAATTTTTTTTTTAAATTTTACAACTATATAAAGTGTTGTAGTGTTCAGAATAAAAAAGAAATGTGAAATTGAAAATGCATTATCATGTGCGTATGGGTGGTAAATAAGTACCGCACAACCCAATTCATCACTTCAAATGGATTAAAAATGGATTAGAAGATTATTTGTAAGGTACAGACATACAAGAATTAAGCTAATAAAAACGTTTTACAAAAGCACCAGGTATTGACACCATTAACTGAAAAAGTATAAAAGAATTACCAAAAGTTGTTAGAAACTCTAACTCTATATCAGAAATACTTTGCTGAAAATTCAATATTTATCAAGTGACTGGAAATTCATAAATCAAATTAACATGTTATCAAAATCCGGTAAAAATGAAACGCTCATAACCTCTTATAAAACAATAACATAAGTTTGTTACACTACTTTTCAACCTTTTTGAAAATCTTTTTATCAAAAAGTTTTGGTTCACTTAACCTTTTTATATACTATACGTACGTTCGAGTGGTTAAAAAATATATATGGAAAGATACGGCTCTTTTTTAACATCGATGCGCGTCCATTTTCAGAAATTTAATAAAAAAACAAGTAAAGAAAGTCTAAAGTCGGTCTAGGCCGACTATGAAATACCCTAAACCCACTTTTCAAAAACAAAAAATTTTTATTGTAAATGGGCGTCTCCAAGGGTGGATGAAGCCTATATTTTATATACATTTAAATGTTGATGAAAAATTTACACATACCATGTTTTATTTTTGTAGCTCACAGTTAATGCCTTTATAATGCTTTCCCTATGAGAGGTGGGCGTGTTCATGGACGTATTACTTCCAATTTTTTAATACACCTTAGTTTTGGTATAAAATACATACATACCAAATTTAATTTCTCTTTGACAAACATAACCTTATTTATTGAGTTTAAAACTTTTTGGGTTGTATGGGAAATAGGCGTGTCCGCAGGCGGATGACGTTCAGTTGTCAAAACCATCTTTGTCTTGTCATAAAAAACATACGTGCCAAATTTTAGCTTTTTAGGTTAAACAGAGGCTTATTTATTGCGTTTTCAATTTTTGGGTTGTATGGGAAGTGGGCGTGTCCGCAAGCGGATGATGTCCATTTTTCGAAGACATCTTTGTGTTGGTATAAAACACATACATATCAAGTTTTATTGTTGTAGGTTAATTATGAGCTGAGTTATGCAGTTTTAAATTTTTGCGTTGTATGCGAGGTAGGCGTGTCCGTATGCGGATGACGTCCATTTTTCAAAATCATCTTTTTTTTGTTTTAAAAAACAGACGTACCAAATTTTATTCCTGTAGGTTAAACAGGGGCTTAGTTATTGCGTTTTAAATTTTTGGGTTGTGTGGGAGGTGGGCGTATCCGTAAGCGGATGACACCCATTTTTCGAAAAGATCTTTGTGTTGATACAAAACGCATACATACTAAAGTTTATTGTTGTAGGTTAATTATGAGGTGAGTTATGCAGTTTTCAATTTTCGCGTTGTACGGGAGGTAGGCGTGTCCGTGGGCGGATTCCAAAAATATTCAATAGTGCAGATCCTTGGGTCCATGTGACTACGTGTATCAAGTTTCATTCAATTATCTCTACTCCTTCTTCTTATCCTGTGTATACGGACAACACACAGACGGACAGACGGACGGACGGACGGACGGACATGGATAGCTCGACTCACGTGGTGACGCTGATCAAGAATATATATACTTTTCTATACCGGACTCGCTTCGTTCTATGCGTTACAAACGTTTGCACAAAGTTAATATACCCTGACCTTTCAGGTTTAGGGTATAAAAAGTTAAATTTTATTTAAATATTTTATATAATATGTTTACAAAAATTTAAGGCGATTTTTTCTCAAAAGTATAGATGCTGAGGAAAAGATTTCTAAATATCGTGTTTAGAAGTCGTCAGGATTATGAAATAAAATTTGATAGCTTAACTCGTTTTTGCCTGAAATGTTAAAAATATGTTCCATTTTTCTTCGTGATGTTTTAAAAAAATGCTACTTAATTACTACTGTTACACATAAGAATAAAATCCAGCTCACAATCCACAAAAACAGACACCTATTACTATTTTTAGCTTTTGTCCTTGAAAAGATTTGCAAATTTCTAAAAAAAACTAATTAAGACTTATAAATAAAGTTTTTCATTAAACCTTTTTAATGTTAACAAGAAATGATTAATTTTTGTCATTAAAAAATTTATGAAGCTCTCGTGATTATGTCGTGACGTCTGACGCCAAACACAAAAATCATTCTGACGCTTATAACAACATTAAATATTCCAGAAAATTAATTTCCTTAAATATTCATAATCATAAATTAAGATTTTTTTTTTACCACCACCACCACCCACCAACCACCAGCTAAGAATTATTAACATTTTAATATCAACTAGAATAACAGCTCATTTAATGCACATTAACAACTTCCGCTTCATGACCACCTGTAATTTTTCTGACATTTTATAGAATGTAATGATTGTAGATGGCGGCAGCAGCAGCAGCAGGAGCTGGTTCAAGTCAGAAACTGAAACTGTGCTAATATGATTTTCCATCTACTTACATACGTGATGGTTCAGTTGTTCTTTACCAGCATAAAATAACAGTTAGCAGAACAAAAACAAGCAATTTTTAGTATGCTTATTTAAACCACAAAAACAGCAGCGCAAACATGTGCTGCAGGCAAAAGTACGATTTTGTTTTTTTTAAGCCACACGTGCAGCTTGTAGGTGGTCTAAGTTGCCCACCGCTGCGCAGAGCTTGCAACAGATTTTGCAGCTTTCTGCGGTGCTGCAGTCTAACTTTTAATTTTTTCAAAGCTTTGTAGAGTGTTCAAAAATAATAATAATTATCAATTTGTTGATGGTGGGTGCAGCGTTACCATAGTTTGGTCTGTTCTTCGGCAGATGCAAATTTTACATTATTTGCTCGTTTGGTTTAAAACTAGAATTTCTATAATTTTAGACCATGTTTTGTATTCCACTGCAATATGGCAACGTTCAAACACATGCTACTTCAAGTTGGCTCTAGTTGGTATTCTTCATGGCCGGAAGCGCGTGCTCGATGTCGAAGGAAGATAAAATTCAAATAGCTGGTTGAAATGCAGGTCGTATGAAAAGTTTAATATTGTTGTGGTTGTGCAGGAAAGCATAAAATAAGGCGAAAAAAATCATCTTTTTTGGGTTGTAGGTTTAGGGTTGTCGGTAGGTTATTAGTTTGGCAACTTAAAATGCGATAAAGGTAACAAGGTGAATGGATTTGGCCGCAAGTCGTTTTATTTAAAGTTTATGTTATGTCGCTAGTGGGGAAAAGGAAAGAATATATTTTATGCATACTTATACAAAAGTGTATGAGTGTTTATGTGTTTGTTTGTAACTTAACGTTTATGTATGTTTGTTTCAATTTAGTTAACAATGCTTATGAGATTTACCTACTTTTAGTATAGTTAAGGGTATCACAATCATGTTTGCGAAGACTTTCAATCTTATGCAATTTTTTAAAAATCATCTTCTTAGTCTTAGACAAGAAAGTGATTGAACCAAACGATGTATAAGCAGTACAGTTCATAGAGACAAATAGAGCTGAATTGGCTTAGTTAAAAAAAACATTAGATAACAAATAATCGCTTTTCTGCAATCGAAGAGAAATGTTTGTTTTAGGGATTTAAGAATTTATTTGATAACATATTTAATACCCCTTTTTACGCCGGTACACGGTTTTACATATAAAAGCTTTTTTAATAATTATTAGTTAAATCGGTTTGTCTGAAGAAATCAAAACTCAATAGGATTAGAATAAGCTAACTTTTCTTGTCCACTCAAATGAGTATGACTCACAATCAGTCTTCCACGAAATATTGGATATAAAACTCATAAATAATTTAAATTTTTCTAGCACTGCGTGCAATCTTCAATCTTCTAGCACTGCGTTCAGATTGCAAGTTGTAAATGTTGGAAATTTGACTTCTGAAGTAGTCTAGTGCCAAGAGATGTCTTTCAAGGGTCTTTGCTCAGGCCACTTATATTTATCATGTATATTAATGACCTGCTTAGAGTTTTAAGGAATTGTCATGTTCACATTTATGCGGACGATGTGCTAAAGAGGCAGTTTGTTAAATAACATAAACATAAACGCTACAGTTTTTAATGAGGACACTGAAAACCTATGAGATTGAGCTGAAAACACTGAATTTTGCTGAAATCCCTTTTTTTATAAATGTATGGCTTTCTATAAAAAACCGCTTGATAATTTATATTTACAAAAAGTTGTCACCAAGAGTTGGCTGACACAGCTCTACACGCCGCAAAAAAATATAGGATTGTAATTGTCAATAACAAATCCTTTCAAAATCTTCTCAATGTAATGTTCTTGACTTATCTTTATGTTATCATCAGTAATGTCGATTTTCATTCCATGAAAAAAATGTTATCTCATCCAAATCATTAATTTTGAAATTCTTAGACAATGTTTTTCTTATTATGATATTCTCATTATTAGCAATGATAAATATAGGATTATAGTATAGTAAATAGTAAAGTATATAGTATAGTATATAGTATAGTTTATAGTATAGTATATAGTTTAATATTTTTTGCGTTAAATCAAGCTTAAGTTTTCAAGATATCGCCATGAAACTTGGTACATAAGCTTATCTCTTCTATTTAAATGTCAAATTTTAAAATTAAACAAGTAAAGAAAGTCTAAAGTCGGTCTAGGCCGACTATGAAATACCCTAAACCCACTTTTCCAAAAATAAATAATATTATTGAAAAGGGGTGGATGAAGCCTATATTTTATATGCATTTAAATGTTGATAAACAATTTACACATACCAAATTGTATTCCTATAGCTCACAGTTAAAGACTTAATTGTGCTTTCGCTATGGGAGGTAGGCGTTTTCATAGACGGATTACTCCCAATTTTTGAACACACCGTAGTTTTGGTATAAAATACATACATACGAAATTTAATTTCTCTATGACAAACATAACCTTATTTATTGGGTTTTAAACTTTTTGGGTTGTATAGTAGGTAGACGTGTCCGTAGGCGGATGACGTGCATTTTTCAAAACCATCTTTGTCTTGTCATAAAAAACATACGTGCCAAATTTTATCTCTAAAGGTTAAACTGAGGTTTACTTATTGCGTTTTCAATTTTTGGGTTATATGGGAGGTGGGCGTGTCCGTGCGTGGATAATACCCATTTTTCGAAGACATCTTTGTGTTTACATAAAACACATACACATCAAATTTTATTGTTGTAGGTTAATTATGAGCTAATTTATCCAGTTTTCAGTTTTAGCTTTGTATGGGAGGTAGGCGTGTCCGTGGGCGGATGATGTTAATTTTTCAAAACCATCTTGTTTTTGTAAGTTAAGCAGAGGATTATTTCTTGTGTTTTAAATTTTTGGATTATATGGGAGGTGGGCGTGTCTGTAAGCGGATGACGTCAATTTTTCAAAAACATTTTTGTGTTGATATAAAACACATACTTACCAAATTTTATTTTTGTAGTTGTATGGGAGGTAGGCGTGTCCTTGGGCGGATTCCAAAAATATTCAACAGTGCAGATCCTTAGGTGCATGTGACCATGTGTACCAAGTTTCATCCAATTATCGCGGCTCCTTCTTCATATCCTGTGTTTACGGACAACACACAGACGGACGGACATAGATAGCTCGACTCACGTGGTGACGCTGATCAAGAATATATATTCTTTTCTATACCGGACTCGCTTCGTTCTATGCGTTACAAACGTTTGCATAAAGTTAATATACCCTGACCTTTCAGGTTTAGGGTATAAAAATAGGATGAAAACTGCGCCTACCGCCCGTATAAAGTGGCGTCATCAAGATGGTAAAACGTTTATAAATTCCATAGTTTTTAAGATATCGTCTTGAAATTTGACGCATAAATTGTTTTATTTAAAGTCAATGTTAAAAACCATCAAAATCTGACAAAAACTACTCTTACCTCCCATATAAAAGACGCAATCCGATTTGTGCTTCCATTTTTCTAGAAACTGTAGAACCCAAAAAAAAAAAAATAATTTTTATCATATGCTGCGTTTTGTAGTTCGTCGTATTCTTCCTATTCTAAAAACAACGATTCACAATGAGTTCCGTATTAAAACGGGATTGATTAAAGATGTAGATAAGGCGTGTTTTGGTAACTCCAATGATGGAAATACAAGCCGCAAATTTTTACCGGAGCCCAATTTGGCAGCAACCATTTTTTAAATAATAATAATTATTGTAATGATACTGTCTTTTAGAAAATTTTAACAAAAATTATAATTTGAAATACAAAATATAGGCTAGTCTTTATCTTAAATCTTATAAACAAACACAGTATTTTATTTTGACAAAAATTGACTCTTAAATCAAAAATTATGAATTTTTTCCAAAATTTCCTGATTTGACCACAAAAAATTATATTTTTCACTAAATTTTTTAACCAGTAGGTAATAATATTGTTTGAAAATCCATGAAAATATCTTTCTAAATGTTCTGCATCAAAAACATTCGTAGCTAGAGCATTTTTAGTGAAACAATGTTCTATAGCCTACAAATTAACCTATAGCTGCCCAGTGGGTCAATATATACCCCCACTTGCGGTACATTTTTTTGTTTGTTTTTGCATTCCCTATAGTTTAAAGTCATAAAATAATTTTGTCCAACTAAATTGTTTTGAATACTCCACTCTGCGACGTCTCTGTGGATGCGTATTATTATTTAGAGTATACGTTATGCAAAACTGATCCATAGTTCGTCGAATTAATTGCTCTGTTGAACAATTATGTTGACCGTAAAATGTTTTATGTTTAAAATGTTGACCGTAATGAAATGAATTATTTCGAACAGAACCATTATTTCTAAAATATATTTACATAATTTGGAAGCGTTGTTCAGTCGTCAGTTCATTCATGTTGAAATGCCAAACCAAAATAAAAACAAATCACTTGACAACTGACAAAATGGCTGCCAGTTTAAACATTGTTGCCAACATAAGGTTTTATACCTCTTAAAATAAACTACCTTTACTAAACAACTGTATGTAAGATATGCAATACTTATAAATTTAGCATTTTTTGCACAAACTTAAGTTAAACATTTATTGCTCCAATTAAGATATTTTATATGTCTGTTTTATTTTTTTAACTTTATCTTTTTAAGAACCTAATATGATCAAATTCATGAAGAACATTTTAAATATCCTCTTTTTTATATAACATTTTACTTTCTGACTAAATCCATATAAGATATAAAATTTGTTCCTTCAAATATTTAAAAAAAAACTGAATAAACATTATAAGCACAAGCTTTAACTTCTGTGTTTTTATTATTATTGAGCACCAATACTATTAGTACCAATACTATAGATAACCGCTCTAGGATTAAGTAATCAAACTCTGAGTTAAAATATTTTGTTTAGATTTAAAACGTTGAAAGCAGCCATATTTTGATTTACATTAAAAAAATTAGGTTATTAAGCGTTAAAAAAATAAGGTAAAATGATAACAATGTTATCTTAGAACAGTTTATAACAAGCACTGGTTACTGCGTTAACAAAGAAAAAAATATTTAAAGTGAATCTTTTCTCAGTGATGTGACACGCAAAAAAAAAAAAAACTCTAGATTTTTTAAGAAGAAACATGGGCTTATGATAAAAATTAATCTTTCCTTAACTAAGGATATTGATGTTTTATTTAAATTTGTAAACTTTTTAAACCGTTTTTCGTAAACCGTTACAAGATGTTGGTCACACCCGGTTTTCAAATTTTTTTTCTTATATTGTAATTGTTACTAGCATATGAATAAATACTTTGATTAGAACTACTTTTGTAAATTAATATATATCGAAATCATTTTTAAAGGTATTCATTTCAACAAAAATTCATTCTAAAAATTTATTAATCTATTGTTAAAAAAAAAAACATATCTTTTTGATTTTGGTGTCAAAAATATGCGATGGTTATTTTATATTCATTAAGTTCTTATATATAATTCCAACATAATCACATAATCGCACTCGTCACACCCGGCACAATCTTGTGCCACACCCGTCACATTTAACAATTAAAAAAAATATTGATAATAGCCATTTTTTCAAAATATTTTTCACTAGTATTCAAAAGAAAATGACAAAATGTCGGCCGTAATGCTTTGTCTACACAAAGAGTTAAATTTGAGTTACCAGTACAAAGCTGAGTTCAAACATTAAACAAATAATAAACTCTTGCGTTACCAGTACAAAAAATTTACGATTTAACTCAGCTTAACTCATTATATATTATGAGTTTTTTATGACTCAATGTAAAAGTGCCTAAAGTACACTACAAAATAATATAATTATTTATATTCAGTGGTCTTTTTGATGAAAGAAACATTTTTTTTATAAGAAATGTCAAAATAGAACAGCTGATTCGTAAATTATACAATTTATTTTTTGAACTATATGTTGTTATTTTCTAAAAAAAATATGAAAAATAACTTCGAATAGGAATTGGATAATAGTGGGGAATGAGGTTTTCATCTAAATATAGAATGAAAAAGGCAAAGTTTTCGCATAGCAAGAAAAAAAAAACGCATGTGTACGCAGAGACACCAGCAGCATTGTCGGCAAATTTAACTCAATTCTGCTATGGTATCTCTGTGTGAACAACTTGGGTTAAATGTTAGTTAAAATTAACTTAACTCTCAGTGTAGACATAAACCTGGAAGGTCAGGCTATATTAACTTTGTGCAAATATTTGTTACGCATAGAAATAAGAGAGGCCGGTATAAAAAGGTTTTATATTCTTGATCAGACTCACTCTCGAGTCGATTTAGCCCTGTCCGTTCGTCCGTCTGTCCGTCCGTCCGTCTGTGTGTCCGTAAACACATCATAAGAAGAAGGAGATGAGTTAATTGCATGAAACTCGGTACACACGTGCACATGAAACTAAGGATCTGCACTATTGAAAATTTTTGGAATCCGCCCACGGACACGCCTATTTCCTATACAACCAAAAACTTGAAATCATTGTATTGAAGGTTTTGTAAAAGCTACAGAAATTAAATTGAATATCTATGTATTTTGTACAAAATCTTAGACATGTACAAAAAATGGGCGTGATCAACTCACTAACACGCTCCCATACAACCCACAATATTGAAAAAAAACCATGAAAAGGTTTACACATGGCCTACAGGGATTAAACTTGGTATGGATGGATGTTATTTAAAAACAAATAAAGAAAGTCTAAAGTCGGTCTAGGCCGACTATGAAATACCCTAAACCTTCTTTTCAAAAACAAAGAATTTTTATTGTAAATGATCGTCTCCGTGGGAGGATGAAGCCTATACTTTTTATGCATTTAAATGTTGATGAAAAATTTACTCATACCAAGTTTTATTCCTGTAGCTCACAGTTAATGCCATTATTGTGCTTTCGCTATGAGAGGTGGGCGTGTTCATGGACGGATTACTCCCAATTTTGGAACACACCTTAGTTTTGGTATAAAATACATACATACCAAATATAATTTCTCTATAACAAACATAACCTTATTTATTGAGTTTTAAACTTTTTGGGTTGTATGGGAAGTAGGCGTGTTCGTTGGCGGATGACGTCCATTTTTCAAAACCATCTTTGTCTTGTCATAAAAAACATACGTGCCAAATTTTAGCTCTGTAGGTTAAACTGAGGCTTATTTATTGCGTTTTCAATTTTTGGGTTGTATGGGAGGTGGGCGTGTCCGTGAGCGGATGACGTCAATTTCGAAGAAATCTTTGTGTTGGTATAAAACATATACACACCAAATTTTATTGTTGTAGACTTATTATGAGCTGAGTTATGCTGTTTTAAATTTTTGCGTTGTATGGGAGGTAGGCGTGTCCGTGGGCGGATTCCAAAAATATTCAATAGTGCAGATCCTTGGGTGCATGTGATCATGTATACCAAGTTTCATACAATTATCTCTACTCCTTCTTCTTACCCTGTGTTTACGGACAACACACAGACGGACGGACGGACGGACGGACATGAATAGCTCGACTCACGAGGTGACGCTGATCAAGAATATATATATACTTTTCTATACCGGACTCGCTTCGTTCTATGCGTTACAAACGTTTGCACAAAGTTAATATACCCTCACCTTTCAGGTATAGGGTATAACTACGGTGTGCTCACAAAATGGGCATCGCCTATGAACACGCCCATCTCCCATACGACCATAAAAAACACCGCTGTATAGAGTGTTGTACACAAGCTATACAAATAAAATAAGACACATGTATATTATCTATTAAAACGCAGATAAACACAAAAAATTAGCGTGATCTGCCCATAAACACGCCCACCTCCCATGCAACCCATAATATTAAAAGCACTATTTAAAAGTTCATATTTGACATAGAGAGATAAAACATGGTATGGATGCGTTTCATATCAAAATTGAGGTGTGCAAAAAAAATGGATGCCATCTGCTCACCGGCACGCCCACCTCCCATACAACCCACCATGACAAAAACTCTATAAAGAGGTTTATACATGAGCTACGAAAATAAAACTTGGTGTGTTAGATTGTTGTGTCAGAAATAAGATGTGTTCGCAAAATGGTCGTCATCCGCCCATGAACACGCCCACTTCCAATACAACCTCCAATTTTAAAAACACTATTAAAAGGTACATATATGACCTAGAGAGATGAAACTTCGTATGGGAGCATTTGATATCAAAACTGAAGTGTGCGAGTCAAAAAAAATAAGAAATGGGCGTCATCTGCCTACAAACAAGCACAGCTACCATATAAACCAGATTAGTTAATCCTGTATTAATTCTATAGGTAGATAGAATGCATGGATTTTGTTAGGAAGTTATGTCTTTTTTTTTTAGTATTTTAATATACATATATTTAAATATTATGGGAGGTTTAGAGTATTTCATAGTCGGGCTAGACTGACTTTAGACTTTTTTTACTTGTTAAACCCTAAACCTGAAAGGTCAGGGTATGTTAACTTGTGCAAATGTTTGTAACGCATAGAACGAAGCGAGTCCAGTATATAAAAGCATATATATTCTTGATCAGGGTCACATCGTGAGTCGAGCTATCTATGTTCGTCCGTCCGTCCCTCTGTGTGTTGTCCGTAAACACAGGATAAAAAGAAGGAGTTGAGATAATTGAATGAAACTCGGTACAAATGGTCACATAAAGTCAAGAATCTGCACTATAGAATATTTTTTTGATTCGCCCACGGACACACTTGCCTCTCATACAACGCAAAAATTGAAAACTGCATAAATAAACTCATGTTTAAATTACAAAGATAAAATTGAGTACGTATGTATTTTATATCAAAACAAAGATGTCACCGAAAAATGGAACTCAACCCCAACGGACACGCCTACCTCCCATACAACGCAAAAATTGAAAACTGCATAAATAAACTCATATATCAAAGCAAAGATGCCATCGAAAAATGGGTGTCAGCCGCCAGCAAACACGCCCACCTCCCATACAACGCAAAAATTTTAAAGTGCATAAATAAGCTCACGATTATTAACTAACAAAAATAAAATTGAGTACGTATGTATTTTATATCAAAACAAAGATTTCATCGAAAAATGAATGTCATCGCCCATCTCCCATACAACCAAAAATTCAAAACTCAATAAATATGCTCATGTTTAACGTACAAAGCTGAAATTTGGTACGTATGTGTTTTATATTTAAACAGAAACGTCTTCGAAAAATAGATATCATCCATCCACGGCCACGTGCACCACCCATACAACCCAATATATGAAAACTCAATAAATAAGCTTATGTTTAACCTACAGAGATAAAATTTGGTATGTATGTATTTTATACACGCCCACCTTCCATACAACCCACAATTAAATAAATAAATTTATAAATTTTTCATCAAAATTGAAATACATATAATATATGGGCTTAATGTGCTCACGGACACGCCCATTTTCCTTACTATTATTGTATGTATTTTGAAAAAGTAGGCTTAGGGTATAGGTTTAAGGCTAGACTGACTTTAGACTTTCTTTACTTGTTGGGTTTTAAACTTGTGCTCATCACACCCATCCCAGGTGGTAAAGTGAATGTCACTATTAAACTAGTATAAATAATTGCATTATGTTATAAGCATTTTGAAACATCTGCTAGTAGACCCTATAGAAGCTTTAGTAAATTGTCTAAATTTTATTCAGTTAATACCATTTTCAACACTATAAAGAAGTCAAAATGTCGCACTACTCTCTATGGAATGAGCTAAGAAACCTTTTTCATTACGGTTCTATGGTTTGGTTTCATATAAATTTGCACTTTGACATCAGTTTGATATAAAAAAAAACATGAATAAATATTGTGTTTTAATTACACAAATTATAGTTGATATAAAGTAAAAGTCTTAAACACTATTGAATTACAAAAAAAATCAGTAGATTTTATATTTTTATTTTTGAAAGCTATTATAATTCAACACATTCTACACATTCAATTTCTATCATTAGTTTATCTTTAAGTCACTGTTTATTGCTGGGTTAATGTTTATGGTTTTCTCTGCTTGCACTGAATTTTCTATCACTTTTATTTTTTGTGACTGTAAAATAAGCCGGATTGAAATTTAGATATCGCCGGATACCAACTCAAAAGTTAGAGGGACTCTTAAAAACTATTTCTGCATCATTTTTTTTTGGATCGGAGAAATCCCCATGGAGCGGTTTTAGTTCTTCTAAACCATTTTTTTGGCCAAAAAATCATGTTTTTTGCCTAAACTTTTTTTTTCAGAATGCATACCCAAGATAAGCAAAAAAGTTAAGATTGTGATAATACACAAATATTGGTTAAAAAAAAATTTTGAAATTTATTGTCTTTACAAACTTGTCTTTATTGTCTTGTCTTTTGGGTCTCAAAAGAACCCCAAAAAATCGATATTTCATCATTTTCGAAAAGATGTTTCTTTTAAACACCTATAAAATATTTATTGTTCAAGCAATTCATATGCATTTATGCTAAGTGAAAAGTCATTGATCTCTTCTTTCCATTGATATATCTTATGGTGTAGTTTAACCAAAACTAAGTGCCACAATATATAAAACATGAGAAATTAATATTCAGAAGGATTCTTCAGCTTAATTATTATTTAATTGCCTTAATTACCGTTAGATTTTGACAAATCTTGGTATGTTTCAGTTTTTAGGTACACTTAATCGAATTCTGACAACTATTTTTTAGAAAAGTATACGCCAGATGGCGCTCCAGTACAAAATGCATGAATTTCGAAAATATTTTTTTGAACGCCTACAAGATACGTATTTTTCATGTAACTCACTTTTGATAAAACCACTCCATACGTTATACCAATGGAAAGGATAGCTCAATACTTTACCAATAAGCTTAAATGCATATGAATACCACGAAAAATGTATATTTTATAGGTGTTTAAAAAAAACACATTTTCGAAAATGATGAAATATCAATTTTTTGGAGTCTCAAAAGAGTTTGTAAGAACAACAAATTTCAAAATTATTTTTAACCAATATATGTATACTATCACAATCTTTACTTTTTTGCTTATCTTGGGTATGCATTCTGAAGAAAAAAAAAAGTTATAGGCAAAAACTTGAGATTTTGCCCAAAAAAAGGGTTCAGGAGAACAAAAACCGCTCCATGGGGATTTCTCCGATCCAAAAAAAAAAAATTATGCAGAAATAGTTTTTAAGAGTCCCTCTTACTTTTGAGTTGGTGTCCGCATGACTTTTTTTTCGCCATACAAAATCGATCCGGCTTACTGTAAAATAAGGATGGGCGATGAATTATTGGTAGTGATGAGACAAATATCTAAAAAAATTATCGGATATGAAATATATCTCCTTCTTCCCTGCTTAGAGTAAAAATTTCCTTTTCCCTTTTTGCAGAAAACTGCGACGACACTAAAATACTGATTTTAAAGTATTCTTAGCTACAATCATATTTTTTATCAAAACATTGCTTCCAAATGGATAACGTGGCTGTCACAAGCCATATAGAAACTGGCCTTCCCTTATACACTTCCCCTGCTAATCTGATGCTTGTTAAAACATGAGAAAACTGAAAACAAAATTCAGTTTTTATTACCTTTTTGTAGTTCTTTTGTATTAAATTTTACCTTTAACTTTTATTACTTAAACTCAATTTTTATTCCCAATTTAAAAACTAAACAATTTAAAAGTTAAGTACAGCTTTGAATAAAACAAATGTCTTGTATTTTCAAAAGCATCAATTCGAACAAAAAAAGAATTAAAAAAATACAATAGTTCATTGACTAGTTTAAAAATTACTTCAAAATTTTTGACCGTTTAATTATTTTGTATTAAATTAAACGTATTAAACCTTAGGTTAAAAATATGACTTTAAAAAGTCAAATTCTTTTCCCTATTTATTACATTTTAGTAAAGTTTTGACAAAAAAAATTTCTAGTATTTTGAAAATAATCAATTCTAATACAAAAGGATTAAAACAAATTCCTTAGTCCACGGATTGGTTTAAAACTTATTCTAAGATTTTAAACCGTGTGATTTAATAAAATTAATTTGAAAGAATTAGTTAATTCTATAAACTCTTATGAAATAGAGGAATAAGCTTTGAATAGCAAATACTAATAAAATATTGAAAAGCATTACATTTTCTACTTATTTGGCTAAGTCAACGATTTGATTTTTTTTTTCAACATAAAACATTCCACATTCGCATAGAAAATCTTTCAAATTCCATGAAAACTGCAGTTTGTGCGAGAGGAATGCGTGTGTGGTTTATGCGTATTTTTGAGCATGTGTGTGATTGTCACACAAAAATCGCTGTTTGTCTGACGCAACGACATGTGGATTCCAGCAGTTTCAGATAGAGACAGTATTGGATGGACATGCGTTACATTTAAAAAATATTTAAAAATAGAGTACTTCAAAAAGTTGCTCAAAACAATACGACACGAAATAGTTCAGTTATGTTATCCTATATATGTTGAAGGAGGAAGAAGTCAAGGTCAGTTGCTGAATTCAATTTTTGATTTGATTTTGAAACTTTTTACAATTGATTTTATTTGCGCAAAACGAACAATTGAGCTCTTTGGCTCAAAGAGCAATTCTTTTTGCATGTTGCTGGCACTCAAACACATGCAGACTCTCTACGTTAGTAAACTCAGTTTGATTTCGGTGTGCTATTTGTGCTGGTTATTTATTTTTTTTCTTGTTTTTTACCTCTGAATCCTGCAGTTTCAACATAAAATCAAAATCAACACGAACGAGTCAATTGAAAAAGAAAATGACAGAATACAACAACAAAAAAACAGATCATGAAAAACTTCAAAACAAGTTCATTTCGTTTAGCTATGTGTGCGTAAAGTGCAGCTGTAAATGTGTAAGTGTGGGAATTGGATTGGCAAATGTGTGTGCATGTGTGGACTTAAATTTCTATATTTGTTTTGCCCAACATTTAAACGTTGTGGTATTTAATTTCAATATGGAAAGGTTAAGCGCAGCTGGGATGAATATTTTCAAAATTTGCAAAAACAATAAAATAGTATGAAAACATTTAAAGGCGACATGGAGACTGTCATGACTGATGTTTAGCCATTCTCTATAGTAGACATTTGAAAAAAGTTCACATGCCATCGGTTGCAAAGTTTTAATTCCTTCTGTGTTTACTTTTCACTCGGTTTTTTCTTTTCATTTTCCCTCTTAAACTCTTCTGTCAAAACCAATACGACTGCAATTGTTTTTTTTTTATTGTTTTCTATTGTTGTGTTATTTTTCCCCCCCAACAATGTCTCATTTTCATTTTCTTGAACTCATGCTGTGTGTTTTGTGCACGTGCGTATGTGTATTTGCACTTACTTTTCACAATGCAATTGAATTCTTCTTCTTCTTTTTTTTCTGTTATCTTCTTGTTGTGTGTTTATTTTGTTCTTTCTTTTCTATAGAATTCAAACTCTTTGCCCTTCAAAAGCAACACGAAGTAAAGTTTCTAGTTAAAAAAGCTGGTAGATAGCTAGCGGCTTATTTGTTTGTGTCTATCTTAAGCATACGTAAGCTTGTGTGAGTTCTTAGCCTGATATCTTTATATGCTTTGTTGTTTAAGCCAGCCAAGCAGGAAATTGTTCATTACTTTGCATTAACTTTTTTTGGCTGCTATTGTTTTTTTTTTTTGTTGGTTGGTTTGTAGTTGTTTTAGTTTTTTTTTTTTTTTTGTTTTGCTTTAAAAATGTTTGTTTGTAGAAGTCATAGATAGGTAGCGATAATTTTAGTTATTCTTCTTTGAACAGTCACTTTAAATAACACTAGGCGTCAAAGTAAAAAAAAATGTCTGTCATTGTGACTGTCAAGACATTGCTTTGCTTATATATTTTAAATTATTTAACACAAAAATTGCAATAAATTTTAAATTTGAATTGGTATTAAATACTCCACAAATGCATTTTTACAACTATCTGAATCGAATCAGCAGTTTCATGACCAGAGGTTATTTTTAGCTTTAAATTTTAATCAAAAATTTTCGAGTTGACTAAAAAAAATCGATGAAAAAAAAAACGCAACAATTAATCATTTAAAACAAAGAAGGAAAATTATTTTCCTAAAGAATGGTAGTAAGTAATTTCTTTCGATGAAAAGAAGTTAAATTTTGTAAGGACCAAATGCTTATAACTATTACTTTCATGATCTGCTATAAAGGCTATTTTTTTAACTAGTCACCATAGCCGTAATGGTTTGGAGAGCTTTATCATGCACCGAGAAAAAATGTACAGCATTTTCTTTTAAATTTAATGTTAGCTTTTTTATTTTTAAAGCTATGTGAAAGGAATCAGCTTAACTTTAAAAGAACACTTGAAGTAATGTTCTTTTTATTTTCTTTTTGATGCTACAAAACGAAATCGTCACTTGCCGATGATGTACGAATGAGCAATAACACATGATGCTCTTGGTTGTGAGCATGATTCAATAAGACTTATATCTTATAAGATATTTACAATATCTCACAATATCTCAATGGAAGCGTGCTAGACTGTCACGCGGAAGAAGTGGGTTTGAATCTTGGCTGTGTAAGAACCAAAAATTTTAATTTAATTATTGAAATTCTAATTCTGTTTCATTAACTGCTAGTTAATGTCAAACAAAAATAATGTCAAAACCGTCAAAATGAGTTGTACCGTAACGTTACAAAATACACTTACTGCATTATAATATAATATATCTTTAATATTTTATATGATATATCATTAATATTTGATTTATTTAAGTAAGTTTCATATTATTCAATATTACTTTAACATAATTCCGTAAAATGTGAGTGCGGAACGCTTGAATTTTTTCAAAAATTTCAGAGCATATTTTTAAGGCATTTTCTGTTTTGTGATTTATTGAAACTTCAAAAACTTTATTTTTATTTTTCATTTTGAAAGTTCAGTTTTAAAAAAAATTTTAAAAATATTTCGTCGTACCTACTATGGTTTCCGTTTTTACTTTGAGGTATTTTATAAGTATTTGAAACTGAAAATTTTTGTTTGAATAATTTAAAATCGAATAAGTGGAAACGGGCCCGTCATTTTTGACGGGAAAGAACTAGTTACTATAACATAATTCCGTAAAATGTGAGTGCGGAACGCTTGATTTTTTTTTGAAAAATTTCATAGCATATTTCTAGGCATTTTCTGTTTTGTGATTTATTAAAACTTCAAAAACTTTTTATATTTGTTTTTATTTTGAAATTTTCAGTTTAACAAAAAATTTTTAAACTTATTTCTTCATACCTACTATGGTTTCCGTCTTTACTTTAAGGTATATGTAAAATATTTGGAACTAAAAATTGTTATCTGAATAATTTAAAATCGAATATATGACCATCCCTGATTCCATTGCATCATCTTGAGTGGTCGCCTAAACTAACAAGTGGTATTTTTCACCAAGTCGCCTTGATCAAAGAAGTATTGAAAAATATAGTAAATGTTTTCACAGTTTTAATTAATTTTAAAAACTACATGTAACCTGACGGAATAACAATGCCGTGATGCGTCTTTTAATGGTCTTTAGTATGAACTGTTTCTTTTACCGGTGGTATGCGTTTTAATATGATTTTCTTCGGAAAGTATTATCAAAGTTAAGAATTTAGTATAAGAATTTAGAATTTAGCTAAATAGCTAAATTGTTATTCTAACTTTGACCAAATTTATTCTAATTGAGCTTAAAGTGAATCATTATTTCATGATTATCCCTTATTTAAACCGGGCCCGTAATTTTTGACGGAAAAAACTAGTATAAAATAATCTAAGCTACTTACCTTAGGCATATTAATATAAGTTAGACCTACATGTAAGCACAAGGCAACGATAACAACAACACCGACAAAGTATTTATTTTTAGACACCAGCCAACAATAACAGCTCCAACAAAACCACATATAATAGCGAAAGCTAAAACAACAACAACGACACAGTACTTACTCGCAGACACCAGCCAACAATAACAGCAACAACAAAACCCACACACAATAACCGAAGCTAAGACAACAACAACGAACGGAATATTAAATTACAGACACCAGCCATCAATATTAACAACAACAACAGAGTAGCAAGTATGACCACGGCAGCCAGAATTACACTCAATGTTAGAATTCACAATTGGTTTCAATTGTAAATAGTATAAGAGTGGGCAACTGGCTCGACAGAGCAGCAGTCTACTTCTTGGTCCAGTTACCAACCGATTACTTTACTGCTTACTACCTGGCTACCAACCGACTACTGAATCGATTATCATCTGGTCACTAGCCGATTATTGAACCGATAACCAGCTAGTTACCAGTCGATTACCGAACCGTATACCATCCGGTTATCCTCCGATAACCGAACTGACTACCATCTGCTTACCAGCCGACTACCACCTGATTACCAGTCGATTACCGAACCAATTACCATCTGATAACTAAGCCGATTACTAACAGTCGGTAGTCGTTCACACTCGCCTTACGCGATACCCACTCACAACTATCTGAAACTGCCTCATCATCTTGTGCTGCAGAGATTTCTACTAAGTATACTAAGGAGTTAATTCTTTAATAAGTATAATCTTATATATTAATACGTGAACATTAAAGTTTGTCGTACGTTTTTTTGGTATTAATTAAAACTCAAAATAAATGAAACTTATATCATTCGAAAGGCTATGTTGCCCAGATGTGCAGAATGTATATATAAATGATATATATGGTAGAGGGGGTTCCCAAACTTCTAAGAGAGAAATTAAATTTTTTAGAAAAAACCCGCTCTTTAATTAATATGAAATTTGGTTGGGGTAGAGTTTTTGAGTTGGTCGAATTTGAATTTTTTTTAAAAGAAACAATTTCTTAAAAAATTGTAGTTTTATGCATTCATCAAGTGTTAAATTTGTAAAAAAATGTGTTTTGAACTCAAAAATTTGACTTTCCATGTGAATATCGTGGTCGGGTTTTAACGGTTTTTAAATTTTTTTCATTTTTTCTAAAAGTCTGATAAATTTTCTTTTAAATGTGCTAAAAATTACAGCAAAATTCTAACCAAAAGTATTTTTAATGAATTTTCTTAATATTGTCGTTAGTTATTTAGCGTGTGTTTCAACCAAATGCCAAGAGAGAGAAAAAAACTGTCTCAAATTGAATGTTCTAAATTGGGAAGCCAATATCTCCGCCATCTGTGAATAAATGTTATTTATTTCTTTTTTGTACTTAAGTCTTATCAGTTAACTTAAAAAAACTTTTGAAAATAATACCGTTTTTTGTTTGTTTATATTTAAATTATTCATTTTAAAAAAAGACCATAAAATTTGATTTATTCTAAAAATATGGGGTAAAAATTATTTTTGTTGTAAAAAAACCAAAAACTCAAAATTGCAGGTTTGATTTGCTTTCAAAATCTTAACCGAATTTTTGGTGAATTTATTTTGTCTTGACACTAAATTAATGAACTGTCCGTGCCATCAAAAAATCAAGGTTACCCCCTATGATTTCTTTGACAAAACTAAATTTTTTTAAAATGTTGTTTTTCTGTTTTTGAACGAAATAATAATATAAAAAAATTTTTTTGAAGAAAATAGCTTATTATCTCCAATCAATTAAGAGTTATAGCTTCGAACTTATTATGATCATCTCACATATATTTATAAATAGGCAATCAATAAATTGGTCGAATTTCGACCCCAGGCGATACTAGTAAGGAATTAATACTTAAATAAAACTCACTGAATTGTATTTAATATTGAAACTGCGTCTTTTATTTAACAAAGGTTAGTGGATTCTTTGTTTGAACCTGTATTGGCTGAGATTACCTCAGCCATCGAGAAAACCACTCTCAAAATTTTTTACTTAAAAACACTAATTAAAAAAAAAAATATTTCTTGAAACTTGAACTTCCAGAACAATGATAAAATATCATTAAGTTCGATGTTTTTTTGTTCAAGTAAGATATATTTAAAAAAAAAATTTATTTTTATTTAAAAAATAAATCAATTAGAATCAATGCAGCTTTCTTTTTAAATAAGACTCAAAACATTTTCTTTTAATTAAAATGAAATTTTAATTAAAAAGAAAGAAATAAAATTGATACTGAAACAAGGAATCTCAAAGCTTCAGAATATGTTTGGACCCTTACAATGTATTAACTTGCAGGATAGCACTTCTATTCATACAGCACGTATCGTACGTTACAAGCTGGAGCAGTGAGCAAAATGGTCAACTATTGTCATGGTCTCCAAACTCTGCGGACTTTAACACTGTTGAAAATGTTTAGGATTTATTAGTTCGGATAGTTGACAATTCTGGTTGACAATTAAAAGACCAAGAGTCACTCATTTATGACATTAAAAGTATATTGTAGTGAAATATGCTTGAACTGCTTGAAAAAACTGTATGATTCCATTCCAAATCAGATTTATAAAATAATTTTAAGTACAGAAATAATGAGTGCTGCCATTATAAGAGATTATTAAAAAAAAAAAAAAATAAACAAAGATTAAAAAAAAAAATTGGTCACATGGTACTCAATGAATTGAGTTGTAAACCCTTTGGCGAGTGGTGTACCATATATTGTACATCGATTTGTAGAGCGTGTTGCTAACTCATCTATGCATAAAATCGTCTGATTTTTTAAAATTTTTAACAAAACAATGTTTAAATGAATTAGACAAGTGTCTAAAATCTTTCACTCAGGACATTTTTCTGCAAAAAAATTTTTAAAATTGTTAAAGATAGACTTTTTTTACAAAATAAAGCCATTCCTGTATGTTTCCTTGCGCTAGATTTCATTTCCGTGTCAAAGCATTAAATAAACTAAAAGAAGAGTATATATTAAGCGAATATGATGGAAAGAAAATTATTTCAGAGTTTTGAGTACCAACTGATATGGAGCTACCCCTATGGGCAACACGTAACCCAGGCTTATGCATATGTATAGATGAGTTAGGGCGAATTAATTGTTTGTTTTGTACTGAAATCATTTACTTTCGGACTCTACACAAAGTTATAAAAAATAAATTCCAGGGATTTTAAAAACTCGAAATTAAACTGCTTTAACCCTTTATCTGGCCATGTGACAGTAATGTTATAAACCCTTATAATGCCTTAAGTTTCACTATTTTTGTTAAACGTCTGGTATTGCAACACAACTGACAAAAACGGACTGACTAAAGGGACTGACAAAAGAGAACCAATGCTGTGAATCAGTTAGAGCATTCATTAAACTAAAGCAGTAGTACATACATGAACCCAATGAGCTCTCTTAACGTGGAGTAGAAAACCAATGCTGCGAATCAGTACGTACAAAACAAAAACAACAAAACAAAAACAAAAAAAGCAGCAGACACAACATGTAAACAACTAATAATTGATTTTCATATATAAAAATGTAGATGTTTCTTCTAAGATTTTGCTATTTTGTGGCTTTAATATAATAGTGACAAAATCCAAAATTAGATATTCATTCAGCGCAGAATATATTTGATATTTAAGTATTTATATTATGTTTGAACGATGAGCATTAAAGGATGTAGGTATACCCTAAAGTATTGGCCGAAAACGTTTCATGGCCTTGAAAAAATTTGTTAAAGCGACCCCATATAAATTGCGCTATAGGACGTAATTCTATGTAAAAAAAAAAAATATTTGGTGTTGGAGAAAATGGAAACGTACGCTTTCACGACAAATATACTAAATGTTTTTAAATTATTGGACATATCTAAAATTCATCCATTTGGTAGTCACATACCCGAAAAAAAAATTCATATATTTTGTCAATAAAGTAACAGAAATATGTATGTCCGGTGTCCGTGTCGTTAAATGTTCTACCTCTGCCCCAAAAGAAGTGTTAGTTCTGCAATATCTTGAGCACAGTGTAGGCACTAAGATTTTATCAGGCACTCATCGGTTTATTGTGTCCGAATATAATCGCTAGTTTTAAACACTTAATTGACATACTAGAGACTTATGGCGTTTTCGTTTCTAACAAAAAAAATTTTGCCTTTTCATTGCCCTTGCCTTTTTTTTCGATTCTAAAATAAGTGTAAGCGGGTGAGTAAATTCTGTGTTCGTTTCTTAAAATGTCACACTGACAGAGGGCAAAAAAGGCGCATTTTCTGAACTGCAAATTTTCTCAGGGTAGATGATTGCCCTGCATATGAGCTCTTTTTATAACGACAATATAATGACATGCGTGCGTTAGACAAGGATGGTTACATTAGTTTATTTAAGTTGATATTTTTCGAGTAGGCAAAAACATGAACTTTTACAGGGTTGCGGGCAACATTGAAAACATTTTGCACTGCGACAGGGCAACATTTTTTGATAGAAACGAAAACGCCATTAATTAAGTTCAATTTAAGTGACTTTCAAGGTACTTCTTGAGTATGTTTCGGGTACATTATAGTTAAGACTCAAGTTATTTACAAAGTAATTTATGATACCTCTTTCGGTAAAATATAAAAGATATTTTTGTAATTTTTTTCTCGGGTCTTGCTCGCTAGAGCTCATTTGCATTTGGCCTAATATCAATATGCAATTCATTTTTTCATAAACTTCGGAATATTTCGGTCCTAAACATAGCTTTTAAAAATTAAATTGAGTCTGATAATTGGGACTTTTGTGCCCGTATACTTCGATACGGATACAAAGTGCTTATCGGGAACATTATTCATAAATATGTAATGTAATATTTCATAATGTTTTGGTAGAATAAGCAGATTTTTTTGCATAATGTACTATTATTTGTTCTGCATTGAAGCGATTTTGTTTTTTTTACAAATAATTTTCCTATAGTACTATAAATTCAGTTTGATCAAAGCATTAAACAAACTCAGTATTCTACTCTATTTAGCATGTTCACTAAGCTTAAAGCACTTGTTTGAATACTATTCTTCAACTTTTCGTAAACTTTTCGTTAAATTAAAAGTCACTCATACGCCACAGCGTACTTCGATATCAAATAAATTTATTTAAAATCAATTGTGGTGAACATGAATTCAGCGTGCCAACATGTTCTACAAGAGATACTTTTTAAAAATTGAACGAAGAATATGAAAATCTATGCTTCCAGAAATAAAAATATCGTTTCGAACAAATTGATTCGCCATAATATGTATGTATTAGTGTCCGACCGATTATTCGGCTTCGTCTTCTGTACTCAGCATAATCGGCCGATATTTTGACCTTTGGCCTTGGCTTTGGCTTCGACCGAAATAGCCGATTATTTTTGCCGAACATTTTTGATTTGCTAACCATTTTTTTTATAAGTTTTGAGATTTTTATACCCCCACGCGTACTGCGTAAGGGGTATATTAATTTTGTCACGACGTGTGTAACACCCAAAAGGAGGCGTGGTAGGTATGGAAAAGTATATATATTCTTGCTCAGCATCACCACCTGAGTTGATTTAGCCATGTCCGTCTGTCTGTCCGTCTGTCCGTCTGTCCGTCTGTCCGTCTGTCGACACGATTACAGCCGTAATTTTTAAGCTATCGTAATGAAATTCGATATTTAAGCTTTTTTTAAAAAAACTAAGGTCAAGTTCGAGAATGGGCTAAATCGGATGAAAACCACGCCTACCTCCCATACAACCCCAAAATTGAAAACTCTACAAAGAAGCTAATATTAAAGCTACAACACTGAAATTTGATATATGTGTATTTTATGTCAAAACTGAGATATCTTATAAAAATGGGCATCATCCACCCACTAACACGCCCACCTCCCATACAACCCCAAAATTGAAATATCTATAAAGAGGCTAATATTAAAGTTACAAGACGGAAACTTGGTATTTGTGTATTTAATACCAAAACTGAGGTGTGTTTTAAAAATGGGCGTCATCCACCCATTAACACACCCACCTCCCATACAACCCCAAAATTGAAAAATCTATAAAGAGGCTAATATTAAAGTTACAAGATGGAAACTCGGTATTTGTGTATTTAATGTCAAAACTGAGGTGTGTTATAAAAATAGGCATCATACACAATCTAACACGCCCACCTCCCATACAACCCCAAAATTGAAAACTTTTTAAAAAGGCTTATATTTAAGCTGCAGGAAAACAATTTGATATGTATGTATTTTAGACACATAAAAATAATAAAATCTCTCAAAATCTCATACAAAAAGCTCTCCAATTTAAGATTCTTCCACCCTTAAGAATCGGCCGTGGGGGTATTTTAACTTCGGCCAAGTCGAAGATATACCTTACTAGTTTTTTAATTATTCAGTGAACTGCGTTAGAAATTCCACATTTGAATTATATTCATTGTACGTTTTGTGTTTCTCTCCTTTTCTGTTCTTTCATGAGTTGGTGTTCAAAAAACAAAACAAAAACAAATTGGCCATTTAAGGCCTTTGAAAGTATTTTGACCGAACTTCTTATGATCAATTGTGTTGTGTGTGTGTTATAAAATTTTGCACACAATTGACCGAGAACTGGACCTACATGTTTCATGCCGACTCCGAATGGCTAAAGTTCATGTTCTAAAGAAGCTTTACATGCCACTATTAACTCTCGGAGGTTTGTCATTGACTGCAGAGGTGGTGACTGATCAGAAAAAATTTTGTATTGAAAAAATTTTCGCCGCGACTGAAGATAGAACTTGGGCTCCGAGCATGCTAAGCCACCCACTTAACTTGCATGCCACTGTCAACACCATGGAACACATGAGTTGGTTGTTCACTCGTTGAAAATTTTATTCAATTGATAAATGCAACGAGTCAGACTAGAGTTACAACGAGTTACCGCTAGAAATTTTCTGCCAGATTTCAGTAAGTATTATATTTCTGTAGCGTTTCTCAACTGGATTGAAAATAAATTTAATTTTTTTCTACGTTATCAATAAATTAATTACAGAAAAATCCAGAAAAACTCTTGCGTTTACCTCGATTTTAATGATTTCACTACTTTTTTTTTGTACTGAAATGAATATATAAAAAAAGCAAAGCATAAATTTTATAATTTTTTTACTTGATAACATTTGTTTGTTATTCGGCTTCGGCTTCGGCTTCGGTATTCGGTTGATTATTTCCATTTTGACGAATCTTCGGCTTCGGCAAAAATTCACATCGGTCGGTCGGACACTAGTATGCATAGTTGTATTCAGCTTCCAAGTTCTTTGGGGCGTATGAGTGACATTAATTTTTATAGTTATACATTTTGAATGCAGATCTAAATTTCTTTCATAATTCAAACGAAAGCATCAGTAGTATTTTGAATTGCTTCTCAAAACAATTTTGCATTAAAATTATTTAATAATCATCTTTAATATATACACAAATGCCAGTAAAACTGCTTCTATTCATACATAGATTGATTGGTTTACGGCGAATTAAGACAGCTATGACGCTTCAGCTTCTTTTGATGTATTTTATGACATCGATAAATATTCATTGAAACATATAAATAAGCAAATTTTGATAAAATTTTGGCCGAATATTGCACAACAGACATTTCTGAGATGATCATGTAAAGAGTTAGAATTTGGTTGAAAAACTAAACGTACATTTAAGTATGTTTGAGATTGACAACATATAAATTTAGCCTTTTATTTAAACTAAGTTGTTATTTTATGTTTAATATTCAATTTTGAATATTTTTTAAATTTTACAGACACCGTTTAGCCAGACACCACAGAACAGTTCTATTTAAGGACTGAGAGTAGCTCGCAATAGTTAAAAAAGGAATTAATTAACTTCTGTGTCGTAATTCTTTCGGAAAATATCAGTTAAGCAACAAGGTTTAAGTTATTCCTTAGCTTTGTTTTAAAACTTAGCTATTATTTAATAATTCAGCTCAACTAAAGCCTGACATATATGAGTCATATAAGAGCAAATCAAAAATGAGTACAAAATTATAAACATGTCAACAGCAAAAGCTTATATTAATTATTTTTTAAAAGAAACGTCAACTTTTGTTAACAAAATATTTCACATAAAATGTAGGCACTTCTCAGAACTCAGTTGATAATTAAAAATAAATGCGTTAATTGAATTTGTTTTCCTTTTTTCTCCATGCAAACCTCTGCATACTGCTTTGATATATTTTTCGAGCTTATTAAAGAGCTGTTTGACAACTGCAAAAAGGCATGCAAGCATGGCTAATGAAAGTTGCCCTGCCAACGGCACATTTAAATCTTCAATAACATAAAAGCAGTTTCAATTCTGGCGTTGTTGATGTGAACACGGCAAGCTGCTCGCATAGCAGCTACCTTGAATAAAATAGTTTTAATTATAGAAACAGCAACTAAGTCGTGTGACACTCCGCACTGCAACATGAATGAAAGAAAAAAGAGAGAAAAAAAAAAAACAGAATCGCCTTACCCGAGAGAATCTTACGGCGACAAAGTAATGCAGTCTGTTCAGCATTAAGTGGCAACTCAAGCGTAAGTAAAACAAAGTCCTTGCAGTGTCAGGCAGGCAAGGCAGCGTGAACTCATATAAAAAATAAAAAAAAAAAAATAAACTTCAGCGCACGGACAGTCATCGTCATATATAACCACACAAACAGATATAAAAAACAATAAACTATTTTAAAGCTGAAGCAGTGCCACAAATACATAAACGAGCAGTTTCACTACAACACACACATACACTTACGATGCGATGCTCATAACAACCTCATGAAAGTTTTTCAATTAAGTGCGATGTCCTACTTATGCACACCAGCAATTCCTGCAGCAACAGCAGAAAGTGAATGCATTTAAAAAAAAGAAAAAAATACATATAAAACTATAGCATAAAAAAGTAAATATGTGGCAGCACTCAAGTGCCACAAGTAGGTGCACAAGACTAGTTCTTGAAACCGCATCAAATGCAAGCCATGCCATGCCTGCCTCATATTCGAGCCTTTGCGGTAAGGTCTGAGGTGCTGAACAGACATGCAGTGGGCGTGTTACAGCCCAAAATAGAGCGGGGGGGAAGAGGAGCTGGCAAGAGGCAGCTGTAATTTTCATTTCGATTAAAGCTGCGTTTTCATTAAATGAGAAAAGTTATCACGTCGACGTTGTGCTCTTGTACTCATCGTCATCGTCGTCAGCGCCGTCATCGTTGTCAGCGCCATCATTGCCATCAGCATCACAATGAATTGCGTCTAAAAGCTGATCATTACATGTGCGAATTTATGTGTTGCATGTTAGGATATTTTGTGCTCGCCACCATAGCAGGCTAGCATGCTTGTTGGTTGTCACATGAAGCTCAGTTCAACTTGCTTCATGTTATTTCTGCTTGGTGTAGCACAGTAAGAGGCGTATCGTCTATGATGACGTCACTCTTAAGCATATACGTGACACTAAATTGTGTATCATGATGATATGCGTGTGAGTGTTGCCAATATTTAAGACATGCCTGACAAACGTTCAAAACATCATTCGCATAACATTGAATAGAGTGAGCCATAGGCTCAGATATTAGATTTTCCAATGGGTGTATGAAAATTAGAAATTTATATTTACGAAAAAAATGAGCTGTTCTTGTTGACTTCAAAAAATTTCAAAGTTGTGGCACACATACAAAAACTCAAATTTTAGATTAAAATGCATGGAGTGTTTTGAAAACTGACAACAAGATTAGCAAAATTAGAATTACGTGAATTCTACAAAATATCACACAACAACTTAATCGGCTGTTCTAAAAAGCTAAAAGTTTAAATAGCAAAACCGACAGAAATCAATCAATAAGATGGCTTTATTTAATTTGAATTATATGTAAATCTAATTTGAAAATAAATATGGCAAGAAATTTAGTTAAAAAACAAAACCTTACAGTATTCATGCTTGAAAATTTAACAAAAAGTTAATATAATAAAGTGTGATCCAATAAGAGCTGCCTAATTTGTTTTCTAAATAAAATACATACAAATCTAAGTATTGATGCAAATCTTTATTTAGAATAATAGTTCGGTTTCCACAATCAATGTATAAAAATTATTTTTATCAAATGTTGGCCACGACTAGCTCTTAAATTGTTCATTCTGTGGGTCCTGAGATCGTTGACGAATCAACTGTTCACAGTTTTCAGGAACACTTTCTGCTATTGCAGCAATATTCTCAAAATTACGGCCTCTTTGCACTCAGTTTGAATGATGAATGTTCAAAAGTGCTAAAATTGGTTCAAAATTTGGTCTTGGTGTTATGAATGGTACGCTCAGTATGCTTATAACGACCAAAATTATGTCGAAGAACTCTACAATATTCTGTAATTGAGGACTGATTTTGGTAATAACTTTCCACAATTAATAAACGTTGTTCAGGAATATGTCTATTCATGCTTGAGTCGTATTGAATGCTGAACACAAACGTCATATGTACAAGCCATTTTACACATAACAGCTGTCGAAACAACCCAGTTGAAAAAGGAACCTCGTACTGGATCACCCTTATATTAATACGGGAATAGAAATCTTTGTCGCACGCTTTTTTGGAATTAATTAGAACTCAAGATAAATTAAACTTATATCATTTGAAAGGTACTGTTATGCAGATGTGCAGCATGTTTATACAAATGATATATCTGATGAAAAGGGTTCACAACCTTCAAAGAGAAATATATAATTTTTGAGAAAAAATTCGCTTTTTGCTAAATATGAAATTTGATTGGGAGCAGGGTACACTGAATAAGGTAGCCGCAAGAAGGAGAGCGCGACTGCCACAAATGTCAAAGCGAACTGCTTCAGCTGTTGTTGTTGTTGTTGGTTTTTTTTTTCGACAGCCAGTTGACTTTGACACTTTCGGCTATACGAAAGAGAGCACAGTCAGTTTTGCAGCAACCTTGTTATTCAACCATGGTTGGGAGCAGTGTTTCCATTTTAAGGGAAATTTTTCTTTTTGAGTGATTTTTCTATCGTCTGTTGAGTCAAAAGGAAAAAGGAAAACATTTTGCTACATATATCAAAATAAAGGGAATATTTAAATTAACCATCTTGAAAGAAAAGCTTGCAAAAATGAAAAATTAATAAAATCAATCAATCAATCATATCAAGAAAACTTATAATTAAAAAAGGTAGAAAATTGTCTTACTGGCAATACTTCCCTTAAAAAGAATAAAAGAATTAATTCTATTCAAGATAGCTGGAGGAGGAAAATTTGAAGGCTTGGCTTCAGCTAGTGGTCTATGTCGTTTGAAGGACTTCTTGCAAGCCATGTGGAAGCCCTGCTTTTATGTTGAAAAATTTAAACTTGTTGATACAGTTCTGAACAATACATACGCTTAACACTTAGTATAACACTGGTTTACAGCCAATATGTACTTTGAATGCCACTATCCTTTTCTCACGTAAAATCGGTCACTAATTCCGAAAAAAAAATTTTTTTTTTTCTGTCACTCCGTTTTCGAGATATTGCCCACTGTAGGGTTTTCAACGAAAAAAAAAAGTTGGTTCCACTTAATTGCATATATCTCCAGAACCAACAACAGTAATCAAGCAAATGATATATCAAATAAAAGCTAATAAAATTTCTTACAAACAATGCAAACACCATTTTTTGGTCGAGTTGTTAGTTTTGGCGGAATAAATTCAAATTTCGGGGATTTTTTTTATTTTTCAGAAAAATTTCCAAAAAAAGACAAAATAGTTGCAAATTTCGTTAAGAAATCAAAATATTTTGTTACTTTTGATATTTTTTACTAAAAGCCTTTATTTTTCCAAAAAAAAAAAGCTATTGTTGAAGAAAATCTATTGAGAAATGAAAAAGTTGTGTTTAATGGAACGAAATCACCCAAATTGTGTGATTATCAATTTATGCATTTGGACTTATTTTATTGCCATAAAAAAAAAATGAGAACTAAAGGTTGTTGTAATAAAATCATATATTCTTCATTTTTATTGTTCTTTTAATAATTTACATTATTTTTACATTATTTAAATTGTATATAATTATTATTAATAATCACAAAACTTACTGATATTAAACTAGCCATGTTTTTTGCGGAGCATATTTTTGCCAAAATATAGTCGATAAACTTGTTATACTAGTGCATTCAAGATTGAAAACAAGGAAAATACACATTTTCAACGATTTTCTAACATTGCGATGTCCTTTGAATAAGACGACTTCTCAAGTTTTCTGAAATTCTTCATATTGCAGTTTTTAGTTCGACCTGTTCATTAGTCGAACGTCTCCTTCCCTGGAAACTTTTTGAAAATGGGAACAGATAATAGTCGCTAGGGGCCAAAGCTGTAAAATATGGGGGATGAGAAAGCAATTAGAAAAGTTACTTGTGCAATTTGGCCATGGTTTTTATCGATTTGTGATAAATGGGTAGTTTGTTTACGACTTCACTCTTGAATCGATTCAATAATTTGCAGTAATAGTCGCTGTTGATTGTTTTCCTTATTGATTTTAGTGTTGCCATCACTAGGAGGTTGCCAGCATCTTGAACGCTCTAGTATTCGTTGATCCATTACTCATGTAAAGTTACTTAAGAAAGAAATTATTTCTAAAGATTTTTCAATATATTAAAAGGGCCAAAAAGGGATTTTTTATAGTTTTTTTTTTTGTGGGAAAAACCTACAAAAATACTGGCAACACTGGTTGAGCGAGAGAGTTTTAAAGTTGGTCGAAATTAAATTTTTCTCAAAAAATAAAAATATTCTCAAAAAATTTAGATGTATTCATGATGCAATGAACTGAAGGTTAACTCGATAGAAGATAGCGTACTAACGTAAATGGCAAAAAGAAGTTGAAAATTCATATAAAATCCTAACGTATTCTAAAAGCTATGAGAAAGACATCAAAAATCAATTATTGTCAAAATGTAATCGAAGTCAAAAAGTTGAAGCTGTCTTGTTGCTCTTATTAAAAATTATAAAAAATTATTCTTTTTTGCGTTTTTATTTCATTTCAAGTCCAACATCATTGAAAATTTAACGGGGGACATAACATAGGCCGTGTTTATAAATCGAATTTATTTTATAATTCTGTAGTTTAGTCAATATTCTTAAGATTCTAAGAAAAAAGATTTCATGGAAAAATACCTACGGGTTCAAAAGTTACAGCCGAATTAGTGAGAGCGCATTTTTAATTTTCCTTGCATTTTTCTTTGTTCACAAACTTTGAATGCGTTTTTCTCGAAACTACGTTTTTCGTAATTGCGGCACTAGCGGGATCATTTTTTGACAAAATATTTTTTTGTTTTTAATTTTTTTTATCTTGATTCGCTATCAAGACACGAGCTTTTTTTTAATTTTTTTCGATTTTAATGAATTTTATGGAACTCCGGATTGTGCCTCGAGCACAGAAAAAATACGATTTTTTAAAACTGCTCTCATTTTAAAATTTTTTAAATTATGAATTTAATTTTTTAAGATATCTTTTTTTGGGTTTTGTCCACAACCTCTGTGAAAAGTATTTAGTCCAATTTCCGTAAAACAGTACCAGAAATTTTATGTCAGAAAAAAATTCGAATTTTAAAAAGTAAAAATATACGAACCAAATTTTATCCTTCTAGATTAAACAATACCTTATTTATTGAGTTTTAAATTTTTTGGTTATATGGGAGGTCGGCGTGTTCGTGGGCAGGTGACATCCATTTTTCAAAAACTTTTGTGTTTTGATATAATATACATGCTAAGCAAAATTTATGTCTTTAGGTCAAACATAAGCTTATTTATTGAGTTTTCAATTTTTGCATGATATGGGAGGTGGGCGTGTCCGTGGGCGAATAATACCCATTTCTCAAAAATATTTTTGCATTGTTATATAAAACATACGTGCTAAATTTTATCTCTCTAGGTTACACATATGCTAAATTATAAAGTTTTAAATTTGTAGGTTATGTGGGAGGTCGCGTGTTCGTGGGAGAATGACTTTTATTTTTCGAAGACGTCTTTTTTTTGACATAAAACACATACGTGCGCTATTTCATTGTTGTAGGTTAATTATGTACTTATTTATGCAGTTTTAAATTTTTGCATTGTATGGGAGGTAGGCATGCCCGTGTGCGGATTAAAAAGAATTCAATAGTGCAGATCCTTGGGTCCATGTGATCATATGTACCAAGTTTCATCCAATTATCTGAACTCCTTTTTCTTATCATGTGTATACGGACAATACACAGACGGACAGACGACATGGATAGCTCGACTCACGAGATGACCCTGATCAAGAATATATAATCTTTTCTATACCGGACTCGATTCGTTCTATGCGTTACAAACGTTTTCACAAAGTTAACATAGCCTGACCTTTCAGCTTTTGAGTGCAAAAAGAAGTAACATACATACATTATATTTGTATGTCGCTCATTTATTCATACTAGTATCTCCTGGGGTCGAAATTTGACCAATTTATTGATTACCTATTTATAATTGTATGCGAGATGATAAAAATAAGTTCGAGGCTATAACTCTTAATTGATTGGAGATATAAAGTATATTTTCTTCAAAAAAATTAGTTTTTTTATTATTATTTTGTTCAAAAACAGAAAAACAACATTTAAAAAACATTTAATTTTGTCAAAGAAATCATAGGGGGTAAACAGATGGCGGAGTTATTGGCTTCAGAAGTTAGAACATTCAATTTGAGACAGTTTTTTTTTCTCTCTTGACGTTTGGTTGAAATACACGCTAAATATTAAGAAAATTAATTAAAAATACTTTAGGTTAGAATTTAGCTGTAATTTTTATCACATATAAAAGAAAATTTAACAAACATTTAGAAAAAAATTAGAAATTTTGAAAAACCGTTAAATTTTGACCAAGTTATTGACATGGAAAGTTAAATTTTTTAATTCAAATAAGATTTTTTTACAAATTTTACAATTGACGAATGTGTAAAACTACATTTTTTTTAAAATTGTTACTTTTGAAGAAAATTCAAATTAGACCAACTCAAGAACTTTCTCTTTAAAAAATTTTCATTTTAATCAAAGAACTCGTTTTTTCTGAAATATTTAATTTGTCTCTTAGAAGGTTGGGAACCCCCTCTATCAGATATATCAGTTATATATACATTCTGCACATTTGGCCAACATAACCTTTTGAATGAAATAAGTTTGATTTATTTTGAGTTTAAATTAATACCAAAAAAGCGTACGACAAATTTTAATGTTCACGTATTAATATATAAGACTTGTTAGCCTGTTGCTCGAGTTCGAGCAATTCAACAAAAATTAAATGTGAGAAATATTTTAGACCTATAATATATGATATTCTATTCAAGAAGCTTTTTTCCTCAATAACGATATATTAAGTCTCAATAATAATATAAAAGATAAATATCTGAATGCTTGAATTAAAACGTATGATCTGACACTTCATTTTTAAATGTCAAAATACAAAATACTGTCAAAATACTAAGACAGACTTACTCTAATATTACTCCTTAGACAAACATCATTACTATTCGAAAACATAGCAGCTTAACTTTTCAAGCAATAAAGCATAACTACTTAATTTTAATAAAAACGAAGTAAAAAATAGACTTAAGACAAAATATAATAATAACATATAATAAAGAAACTAATAAAAAATACTTACAGAACACCTACAACATCGATTTTAAGCTCATTTTGATGAAAAAACACCAAGAAACTCAAACAATTTTATTTTGAAAACCGTTAAAATTTGACTGAGTTGTTTGCTCGGAAAGTGGAATTTTTGATTTTGGAACTGCATTTTTCGGACAATTGACATTTGAGGAATGCATAAAAGATAATTTTGGTTAAAAATTTTTAGTTTTAAAAAAAATTCAAATTCGATCAATTCACAAGCTCTTCTCAAACTAAATTTCAAATCGATTAATAAGCGGATTTTTGTACAAAAATTTTATTTCTGTCTTAAAAGGTTGGGAACCCCCTGAAGCGAAATCACAATTTTTAAAAGTGGTTTGCACATCTACAGACTAAACCTAATATAATGACATCTGAATCGATAAAATAAGTCCATTGGTCTGGGAGGAGTTGAAGTCACAAAAAAAACCTTAGCCTATTACTTATATAGATAAGCAGGATGATCAAAACAGATTCATGGCTATAACTTTTAATTGGTTGTAGGTATAATGAAATTTCTTTTTTAAATATATTGTTTTTGAAGCTTGTTAAAGATTTAAAAAATATAAGAACAACATTTTAAAAAGAAAAATTTCGAGCAAAAAACCATAGGGGGTAGCCTTGTTTTTTCGATGACACATAGTATTTATAAATTTTTCGGTCAAACAAAAACAAATTCGTCTTAAATAAACTATAAACAATAAAAAAAAATAGAAAATGCAAATTTTAAATTTTTTTATTTTTACAACAAAAACAAATTTTAATCCAGTTTTTGAGAAAACATTCATTTTATTGGACTCTTTTTAAAGGCAATGATTTAAATATAAATAATTTAGGAACGGTAAAAGCTTTGCAGTTCTTTTAAAGTCAATTCATTTAAATTAAATACAAAAAAGATATAAATGAAATTTTTTAAAAAGTGGCAGAGATATTCGCTTCCAAATACAGAACTTTAAATTTCAGAGAGTTTTTTTCTCTGTCTTGGCATTTGATAAAAATACACGTTAAACAACTAAAGACAATTTAAGAAAATTCATTAAAAATACATTTGGCAAGATAATTGCCATAAATGCTAACATATTTCAAAGAAAATTAAACAAAAATTTAAAAAAACAAAAAAAATTTTGAAAACCGTTGAAAGTTGACTGAGTTGTTTGCTCGGCAAGTGGAATTTTTGATTTTGGAACTGCATTTTTCGGACAATTGACATTTGAGGAATGCATAAAAGATAATTTTGGTAAAAAATTTTTAGTTTTAAAAAAATTCAAATTCGATCAATTCATAGGCTCTTCTAAAACTAAATTTCAAATAGATTAAATAGCGGATTTTTGTACAAAAATTTTATTTCTGTTTTAAAAGGTTGGGAACCCCCTGAAGCGAAATCACAAATTTTAAAAGTGGTTTGCACATCTACAGCCTAAACCTGATTTAATGACATCTGAATCGATAAAATCGGTTCATTGGTCTGGGAGGAGTTGAAATCACAAAAAACCTTAGCCTTTTAATTATATAGATATGCGAGATGGTTCAAATAAGTTCGAGGCTATAACTCTTAATTGATTGGAGGTATAAAGCTATTTTCTTCAAAAAAAAATTATTTTTTTATTTAATTATTTTTTTTTCAAAAACTGAAAAAAACATTTAAAAAAAATTTAATTTTGTGATAGAAATCATAGGGGGTAGCCTTGATTTTTTGATGGCACGGACAGTTTATTAATTTAGTCTCAAGACAAAATAAATTCACCTAAAATCCAAAATAGACTTTGAAAGAAAATTTGAACTTAGAACTTTGCTGTAAATTTTATTACATTTGAAAGAAAATTTTACAAACTTTTAGAAAAAATTAGAAAAATTGGAAAAACGTTAAAATTCGATTAAGATATTGACATGGACATCTTGATTCATTGTGATCTTCATAGACTATGTTAAGCACTCTACCTATAAAAAACCGAGAACTTTTATATATTGTTTTCTGACGGCTAAAAATTTCTGCCAAAAAGAGGATTTTTTTTGTAAATTTGTTTTTCAAGGCATGCCATTTTTTTGGTTTTTATATTTTTTTTATTTGTAGAGGTAGAGTGCTCAACACTTTACTGAAGAATGCACTTTGAGTTTTTACTTTCAGACGTCTTTAAAATGCTGGAGACGAGAAACCAATTTACAACCTTTTTTTAAACACGCCAACTTCAACGACCTCTAGAAAATAAACAACAAATACAAAAACCCAAAAAAAAAAAAAAAAAATAGGTTTTTTTTAATATCTTTAACATAATGTAGATAAATTTGAATTTCATAATACCATGAAAAAAAAATTAATAAAAAAGGTGTTGTTTTTAAAAGCTTCACACTGTATAGTACTTTAAAATATCTTATTGGGATAACAACGTCAAAAGTGTATTATACAGGGTATTCCAGACATATTGTCCCAGACAATAATGCGATGGGTGATTCTCTATCATAATGCAAGCAAAATATTGTATAGGTGGATTTGGCCGCAAACGTCTACCTGGGGAGTTAGGAAGGAAAAACACAAGACATAGGTGTCATTACGTTTTAATCCACATCTAACATTTCTGTGTCGACAAGGAATAACAGCTAAGGTCGAGTTAGGACAAATTGAGGTTATTACTTTCATTGCGCTTTTTCACAACGAAGCATACTAATACGCAAAGTTTTAAGGTTAAAAAAAACAAAAACAAATTGGCCATTTCAGCCCTTGAAAGGACTTTAACCATGCTTCTTATGATAAATTGTGTTGTGTGTGCCGACTCCGAACGGCTTAAGTTCATGTTCTCAAGAAGCTTTACATGGCATTATTTACTCTCTGAGGTTTGCCATTAGGTTTGTTCAGTAACAAAAAATTGTTACAAATTGTTACCAATTATTGCAAGTTTTTACTAGTAAAGCGTTCACGTACTCGAAAAACTTGCAACGAGAGAGGAAAACGAGAGCGTAAAAAAGTGAGAGAGAAAAAAGAAGTTGCAAGTTTCTGCTAGCAAAATTTATACTTGCAAGAACTTGCAACTACTAAAAAAACTGTTTGTCAAAAAAAAAAACAAGCTGTCAAAAATTTTTCTGTGGATTTCCTATTAAAATGGATGGAAAAAGAAACATTTATGATGCTGAGGGAAATGTTAGTATAAATGTTAATGTTGGTAGGATACAAGAAATGATTTCAACAATTTATAACATTAAGTTACAGCAGCAGTTTTTTGCGGTTGAAATAAACTGTCAATTCCTTTGATCAGCTGTTGTTAACTTGCAAGTTTCTACAAGTTTCCTGTTCACGTACTTTTTCAGCTAATTTTCTCTTTGTACATATTTTTTCCTCAATTCTTCTTTTACTCTCTCTCTCTACTCTGAACAGACCTATTGTCTGCAGAAAGGTAGTGACCGATCAGAAAAATTTTTCTCTCTCCTGAAATTTTGAAAATGAGTTTGGCTGTTATTTTTTGTTGAGACAGATTTCTCTACAACAATTACTCACAAAATAGCTTTTTAAAAAGAAAATTTAAATTTCTTTCAAGTTATCAGCACTAAGTTTTTCATAAAGTCAGTCACAACTAAACAAGTTATGAGCAAAATCAAAAGAATAGTTTTTTAAAATTTTCAAATTTTTACAAAATTCAACTTTCAATGCAGTTTTCTCGAAAAAAACACAAAATATTTTAATATTGAACAATTTTTGTTACTTTCGTTACACATTTTATTTTTCTCTGAGCAACTTATTTTCATACAAAAATCAATTTTTGATTTTATAAATCGTACTTCGCGCTGTGTTTCTAAATGCAAAAACAGCGACTTTTTTTATTTTGAATGCTAACTAGTAAAACAGAAAAATCGATTTTTTTAAGAAAATAAGCTGCTAAAAACTTATTTTTTGACTTAAGGTGCTCGTAATTTTTTTTTGGTTTTAACTTAAGTGAAAATGGTAATCATTAAAAAAATAAAAATATTTTTGCTGCCCATTAACAGAGTATCAAGAATATCTGACAAATGCAGTTTAAAGCTTGAAAATGCTGGAACTTTATCTAGCAACAGCTCTATTGGTTGAACTTTTAAATTCCTATCTTAAAGTGGAGCATACAATGTGAGCAATTCGCTCTTAGTTGAACAATTCTAGTCAATTTATATTCTCTTCACATCCTGCTCTAGCTCTTCACTCATTTCAGAAATTGAATTGCTTTTCCATGATTGTCTTAGAGTTTGTTTTTTGTTTTTTTTTTTCATTCTAAAATTTTTTATTTGCCACTTAAAAATCTTTCATTGTTGTCTACGCCATGCATACAGTTGATGGCTTGTTTGTATTTATTTTCATAAAAAAAACATGCAAATATAGCTACATATGCTAAAGCATGCATACATACATACCCTGCAAACATTTGTAATCGTCTGAGAATCTCCAGAGAATCGCTTGGAAGATGAAACGATCGCCGGCGAGCTCTTCTGAGAGTCTTCCGGGAATCGCCGAATGTAAGCAGCTGAGGCCATAAAAGCGATTCGCCGGGAAGATTCGCCGGCGAATCGCCAAGAGGAGTCTTAAGCGATTCGCCTGGAAGATACGCCAACGAATCGCCGAGAAGAGTCTTAGGCGATTCGCCAGGAAGAGTCGCGAACGATTCGCTGAGAGGAGTCTTAAGCGATTCGCCGGGAAGATTCGCCAACGAATCGCCGAGAAGAGTCTTAGGCGATTCGCCAGGAAGAGTCGCAAACGATTCGCTGAAAGGAGGAGGAGAAGCGCCAACGAATGGCAGAAGGGATTTTTGTTTGTTGCAGAGCATCGTTGTTGAATGTTACAAGTTGTTGCATGTTTGAACTAGCGGGCTCTTCAGACTTTGTTTTATCCCAGTTTCATGAAATTTTTTAAAAGTTAAATTTTTTTGATTAATTTAAACGATTTTTCAGAGCCTGCTTTATATAACAATGATAGATTTTGAAAAGCTTTTTAAAAAGCAATCTTCCAACGATCGCCGGAATGAGCGAAGGAAGATTTTAAAACTTTTTTGAATCGCGCATTCATCCCTTGGGCGATCAAAAAGCGATCAATCTTCCAACGATCGCCGGAATGAGCGAAAGAAGATTTTGAACATTTTTTGTCAATCGCGCATTCATCGCTCGGGCGATCGAAAAGCGATCCATCTTCCAACAATCGCCGGAATGAGCGAAGGAAGATTTTTAAATTTTTTGAGAATCGCGTATTCATCGCTTGGGTGATCGAAAAGCGATCAATCTTCCAAAGAACCCTTAGGCGAATCGCTGGCGCGTCGCCAAATCTTCTAATCTTCCAATCGTCTTCCAAATGTTTGCAGGGTACATACATAGATACATACATACGTATGTGTTGTATGTAGTTGTATGCATGCTTGTGTGTGTTCCCTGTTTGTCTCTTTATGCCGTCTTGTAATATTTTCTATGTTTTTGCATTTTATTTATTTACTTATTTATATGTTTGTTTGTTTGTTGTTTTTTTGACATTTGTTTATATTTTTTTTTGTGTCATTGTTGCTCAAGCAGTTTCTTTGTTTTCTTCGTATTTTAAGCATTGTTTATGTGCCTTGTTCTTATTTTTTTTTTTTTTTTTTTGTTGCTTGCTTGTTCTCTACGACATCCACTCAAAATGGCTGCACGTCTCAGCTGTTTCATTAAATGTCGGTTATGCTGTGCACGTTGCTGTCATTGTAGTTGTCAGTGTTGAAAATAATTTAAGTGTATTTTGCAGCAGAGTAGCAACTATCGTTCGTTACAGTTGTTGTTGTAGTAGTTGCTGTAATTGTAGTGTTTGGGTAGAAATACCTGCCAAGTGGCACTTAATGCAGCGCCGCATTTCTGCTGTGCAGCATTTTTTTTTTTGCTTTTTAATTGGCCTGTCAGGCAGCTAGTTTAATTTCCGCCTTTTGCTCAACACTTAAAAAAGATAAAAATTGTATATTAGACAAGTTTCTCGATAAAAATCCTCTAGTTTATTGTTGCATGCACAATATTTTTGCTCTGTTGACTTTCTCTTTGACATGTTTGTTTGAAGTGACTTAAATTGTTGACGTTTTAATACTGAAAAATTGTGATGCTCTAATCCATTTAGATGACTCGAATATGTCACGCTCTTCTAGCTAAGCGAGCAGAACAACATATGAAGTAATCTATGTATTTGCAGCTATTTGCAAAAGTCTGCTTGTATGAAGACTGCATGCAATAAATTATTGCAGCACTTTATTTTTGCATAGACTGCTTTTTTCAAATGTACAAGAATTACACTGAAAAAATTATGATTAATTTCAGTAGAAAGTTTTAAATCTTGGAAATAGAAGTCATAAACTTGAATTTGTGATTTGAAGAAAACATTGATTCTCATAAAATATATATATAATTGTTTTGATAAACGATATCTAATATCTGCATTAAATTATAGGAGAAAAAATATATATAACAAGTAAAAAAAGTCTAAAGTCGGTCTAGGCTGACTATTAAATACCCTTAACCTATTTTTCTCAAAAAAAAAGTAGTATTCTTGAAAATGGGTGTGTCCGTGGGCTGATGATGCCTATATTTTATACGCATTTAAATGTTGATGAAAAATTTACACATGGCTCATTCCATAGAGACAAGTGTGAAGTTTTGACTACTTTATCGTGCTGAAAATGGTATTAACCGGTGAAAATTTTAGCAATTAACTAAAGGGTATTTTAGCAGATGCTCCAAGGTTTCAAAATGCTAAAACATAATGCAATTATTTATACTTGTTTGATAGTAACATTCGCTTAAACACCTGGAACAGGTGTGAAGAGCACAAGTTTAAAAACTAAAAATTCTGAGTTTAACATTGAAGTTCAGTCCATCTGCCACAATGAGACCGACCATTATTGACTTGCATATATTTAAATTTAATATATTTTTTGTTGAATACCACACTGAGAAAAAAACACATACCTTGCTCCGGTAAAAAATTTCTCTATTTTTGATAGTAGCAATTTTCTCTTTTTCAAATAAAATTTTCTTCAATTAGAATAAATTTTCACATTTTCGAAGAAATATTTCTTTCTAGGAAATGGAAATATTTCAATATCTCTAATAATGATAAGTATTTTTCTCGCACAAAAAATTGCTCATTTATAGAGAAATTTTATTGAAAATTAAAAACTTTTCTTATATTTTGATAAAAAATTCACTATGAGAAGTATTTTCTTCAATAAAAACAAATATTTTCTCAAAAAAAAAATTATTTTTCTCTAAAAACAATATATTTTTCCATTTCATGGAACCTTTTTATCATTTTTAGAGAATTTTAAGTATCGCAATTAGAGAATAGCATTCTCTGGAGCAAATTCTATACCATTTTTCTTTAAATATGATGCCTTTTTTATCATATTCCGAGACACTTTTTTCTGAGTGCAGTTAAAAATATTTTGAAAAAATGGCGATAACCATTCTTTTTAAACTTTTAAATGGAACGGGTGTGACATAAGATTGCCCCAGGTGTGACGGGTGCAAATGATGTGGGAATTATATATAAGAACTTAATGGATTAAATAACCATCACATATTTTTGACATTAAAATCAAAAAAAAATGTTTGTAATTAATGTATTGCATGAATTTTTGATCAAATTAATACCAAAACAAATAATTTCGATTTTTTTAATATATTTAAAAAAAAAAACTATGTTTTTGTAAAAAATTTTTCGCATGAAATTTCGATCAAATTAATACCTAAACAAATGATTTCGCTATACATGAATTTACAAAACTTGTTTTAATCAAAGAATTTATTCAAATACTTGCAAAATGTCATTATTAGAAAAAAATTTTGAAAACCGTTCCGGGTGTGACCAACTTCTTGTAACGGATATGAAGAATAAGAATAAAAATAACTTATTGAATTGACAAAAGCTAACAAATTTATGTAAAACATCAATATCCTTCCTTTAGGAAAGTTTCATTCTTATCATAAGCCCATGTTGCTCCTTAAGAAAACTATAGCATTTTTCTGAAACGGGTGTGACACTGAAAAAACACTCAGTTTGAATATTTTTCCTTGTTAATGCAGAAATCAATCCTTGTTATAAACTGTTCTTGGATAACATTGTTATCTTTTTTAACATTGCTTACCTAGTTTTTTTTAATGTGCATCAAGAGATGGCTGTTTTCAACGTTTTAAATCTAAACAAAATATTTTAAGTTTTTCACAACTCGGAGTTTGTTTAGTTGAATTGTCAAAAAAACATAAGAAAGCATTAAAACTAAAAATAATTTTGCCACAGGAGTAACTTAAGACTCCATTTTAATGCGAGAAACAAAAATTATTTAAATTCAAAGCATTTTAGAATTCATGTTTCCGTTTCTCATTTGTGTGGAATCAGCCACGTTCCAAATTGTATTCCTGTAGCTCACAGCTAATGCTTTTATTGTGCTTTCGGTATGGGAGGTGGGCGTGTTCATGGACGGATAAATCCCAATTTTTGAACACTCCTTAGTTTTGGAATCAAATACATACATACCAAATTTCATCTCTCTATGACAAACATAAACTTAATTATTGAGTTTTAAACTTTTTTGGTTGTATGAGAGGTAGGCGTGTCCGTTGGCGGACGACGTCCATTTTCCAAAACCATATTTGTTTTGTCATAAAAAACATACCTGCCAAATTTTATCTCTGAAGGTTAAACAGAGGCATATTTATTTCGTTTTCAATGTTTGGGTTGTATGGGAGGTTGGCGTGTCCGTAAGCGGATGACACCCAATTTTCGAAGACATCTTTGTGTTGATATAAAACACATACATACCAAATTTTATTGTTGTAGGTTAATTGTTAGCTTATATATCCAGTTTTCAATTTTTTCGTTTTATGGGAGGTAGGCGTGTCCGTGGGCGGATGATCACCATTTTTCAAAATCGTTTTTGTTTTGTTTTAAAAAACATACGTGCTTAATTCATTCTCTGTGAGTTAAGCAGACGCTTATTAATTGTGTTTTCAATATTTGGGTTGTATGGTAAGTGGGCGTGTCCGTGGGTCGACGACACCCATTTTTCGAAGACATCTTTGTGTTGATACAAAACACATACACACCAAATTTTATTGTTCTAGGTTAGTTATGAGCTTATTTATGCAGTTTTCAATTTTTGCGTTGTATGGAAGGTAGGCGTGTCCGTGGGCGGATTCCAAAAATATTCAATAGTGCAAATCCTTGGGTTCATGTGATCATGTGTACCAAGTTTCATCTAATTATCTCAACTCCTTCATCTTATCCTATGTATACGGACAACACACAGACGGACAGACGGACGGACGGACGGAAGGACGGATATGATTAGCTCGACTCACGTGACGCTGATCAAGAATATATATACTTTTCTATACCGGACTCGCTTCGTTCTATGCGTTACAAGCGTTTGCACAAAGTTAATATACCCTGACCTTTCAGGTTTAGGGTATAAAAATATCTTTCAAGATAGTTATTCTTGGTACTTTGATGAGGTATTGAGTTCTGCTTAATGGCCCAATGAGGTTTAAGTACGTCTGTTCTTTTTTTTCGGAGAAAAATGGAGTTCTCAGATAAGAAAGTAATTAACTCTAGAACCACTCCAGCTAACACAAGTGCCTTAAGATTCTACAATCAATATCTGTCTTGTATGAGAACTAAATTGGTGAATTTACGTAATTTCATCTCCGATGCTGATTATGATGTTCATGTGTTGGTCGAAACATGGCTAAATTATGACTTTTACGATAATGAAATAACTGCCAAATTAAAGTTTCAAAAAAATCGTAAAGATCGGTGCCATCTTAGAACGGGTTGTTCTAGAGGTTATGGTGTTCTAGTGGCTATCAGAAGGGATTTATGTTCATTGATATGTAATATTGATACATTAGATGGGCTCTTAGATCAACTCTGCATTACGATATTTCATCCCCTGACAAGCATTGTTTTGAGCACATCATATCATCATAGTCCAAACAGTTCTGCGGAAATCTATTGCAAACTTGTAGACAACATTATTTCGCTGGGAATGGTATTTATTCGCTTAAGGTCAATAAATTGTTTGAAATACACTTGGTTGATATTTTTTAAGCTCTGATTTTGTTCAAATTAATTGTGTTTAGAATAAATTATACAAGACATAAGACTTTATATTTGTTGGTAAGTAATTTAAATTTAAATTATTTGAATGTAGTTGCGCCATTTCTGAGTCAGCATTACATCACTGTGCTGTTGTTTTTGAAATTGAAATTTAATTCTTTCTTGAAAGTAAATTCATCTGATTAATATCTTTAGGATTATTAAAAATGTAGTTTTGATTTATCATATGAAATCATTGATGGTATAGTTTGGTACCAGATTTTTAATGAACTTGATAGTAAAAATTGCTTAGAAGTTTTTCTTAAGTCATGATCATGTTTTCAATAAGACTAGTATCGCCTGGGGTCGAAATTCGACCAATTTATTGATTTCCTATTTATAATTATATGCGAGATGATTAAAAGTAGTTTGAGGCTATAACTCTTAATTGATTCTCTTATCTGTTTTCTATTTTCTTCAAAAAAAAATATTTTTTTATTTAATTATTTTTTTCAAAAACAGAAAAACAACATTTTTTAAAAATTTAATTTTGTCAAAGAAATCATAGGGGGTAGCCTTGCTTTTTTGATGGTACGGACAGTTTATTAATTTAGTGTCAAGACAAAATTAATTCACCTTAAATTCGGTACAGACTTTGAAAGAAAATCAAAAATGCAATTTTGAGTTTTTGTTTTTTGACAACAAAAGTCAGTTTTACCCCATATTTTAAGAATAAATCGAATTTGATGGTCTTTTTTTAAAATGAATAATTTAAATATAAACAACCAAAAAACGGTATTATTTTTAAAAGTTGATTTAGGTAAACTGATAAAACTTAAATACAAAAAAGAAATAAATAAAATTTATTCACAGATGGCGGAGTTATTGGCTTCAGAATTTAGAACATTAAATTTGAGCCAGTTTTTTTCTCTCTCTTGGCATTTGGTTGAAACACACGCTAAATAACTAACGACAATATTAAGAAAATTCGTTAAAAATACTTTTGGTAAGAACTTTGCTGTAATTTTTATCATATTTGAAAGAAAATTTAACAAACTTTTAAAATCCGACCAAAATATTCACATGGAAAGTCAAATTTTTGAGTTCAAAACACATTTTTTTACAAATTTAACAATTGATGAATGCATAAAACTAATTTTTTTTAAGAAATTGTTACTTTTAAAAAAGATTCAAATTCGAGCGACTTAAGAACTCTCTTTCAACTAAATTTCATATCAATCAAAGAGCAGATTTTTTCTCAAAAATTTAATTTCTCTCTTAGAAGGTTGGAAACCCCCTCTATCAGATATATCATTTATATATACATGCTGCACATCTGGGCAACATTACCTTTCGAATGATATAAGTTTCATTTATTTTGAGTTTTAATTAATACCAAAAAAGCGTAGGACAACTTTAATGGTCTCGTATTAATATATAAGATTCTTCTGAAAAAGATGACGTATAAACTTCCATGGTAAACTAGTGTTTTAGAAATGCTTAAAAATCTTAGGAATATGTTTTGCGCAAAATTTTAATCTCCAGGTCAATACAATTCAATGAACAATTGTGTAAGGGGGTTTTCTCAAAGGCTGAGGTATGACTCAGCCGCTCCAGGATCAAACGAAGGACCCTCGAACCTCCGTTAAATAAAAAGACTTGTTGGTTTTAATATTTCAAGTACAATCAGTTTTATTGAATAATCTCTATGATTAATTATGTATATATATGCATATATATATTTTGTACATAAGTCTTTCAAATACACAACAACAATCATTCGAGGGTATCAAGCTATAATTTTCCAGTAATTGCTCTCTCTGACTCTGCCTCGGTGATTACTGGCTCTGGTGCGGTAATATTCGGAATTCGGTGCTTCGGTAAATATCGGTGATTTGCGTTCGTGGCGAGTTTTATGCGGCTTGGCTTAGACAGAGCTCGACAGAGTGCGTTGGGTTTGGAAAATATACCGTAGAATTATTATATACAAAAGTAGAATACATACATCTTTTGCAGCTTTAAATTATACAATGTAAATTCTATGTAGTATATATATATATTTCTCAAATTGTATAAAAAACCTTTATACATATTTCAATAATAAAAACTAAAAATATATCATATGCTTAACTTATATAATTCCTAATGGGTAATTAATACGACCAGCTAAGTGTTCGGGAAGATCACCGACCGAAGCCGATGCTTATACGACAAGCTAAGTATTCGGAGGGATATCCGACTGACCGAAGCCGCGGTGAAAATCCAACCGAGTGCAACAAACACAACTATAAAGTATTCGGGAGGATATCCGACTGACCGAAGCCGCGGTGAAAATCCAACCGAGTGCAACAAACACAACTATAAAGTATTCGGGAGGATATCCAACTGACCGAAGCCGCGGTGAAAATCCAACCGAGTGCAACAAACACAACTATAAAGTATTCGGGAGGATATCCGACTGACCGAAGCCGCGGTGAAAATCCAACCGAGTGCAAAATACGGAATATAACTACAATGTATAAAACGAGCAACCCGCCTCTCGGTGTTTTGCTCAAAAAAAATAGTTTACTCGTTGCCAAGTATGAGACGGACAAGACACTACGCCTTCGAGCCGTGCCTACTGTCGACACAGTTGGCTCGTCTTATATAGTTTATTTACAAAACGTGTTGTGAATTATATTGCATGTTATACAAATTCTGCTCATAGCTGATGGTTGCTCTATCATGCGTTGGCGGTGTGTCTGACTGGCTGTGATGTTGTTTTTGCTGCACACTATGCTGGCTGGTTTGCTATGCGTTGGCTGTGTGTGTTTAACTTGTTGTGGTGTTGTTGTTGTTATATATACTATGCTGGTAGGTATTCGTTGTGTTCAACAAGTAGATTTTGTAACGCCGTTACAATTGATTCATTATAAAAATGATTTTGATTTCCTAAATAAATTCCGTTAGAAACAATATATTTTGAATCTTGAGAGTCGCATGAAATATGATGCGAAATGGTTTTGGAGATGTGTAGAATGGTTTTGGAGATGTGTAGAATCCAAAAAAGGGTTCGTCTTATGCCATGTTCACACAAAGAGTTTAGTTTGCGTTTCGTTTGAGTTTAAGTGCAGCTGTTCACTCAGAGATGCGTCGGCAGAATTGAGTTTACGGTAGAATGAAATGATCGCCAATTTTTGGAATTTCGCTCAAAACTCAGCTTTTTTCGGCCCATACTGACTGACTGATGAGAAACCCTCATCTTCTAAACTTTCCCAAGTTATTTTATTTGTTTTTTGGCTTATTTTTGTTAATAATAAAATACAAATAGAAACATGTACAATTGCGAATCAGCTGTTGTTGTCATTTTTTATTGTTCAATCGAATTGAACACAGCTAAAATCTAACTTGTTGTTGTTGTCATTTTTTATCGTTCAATCGAATTGAACACAGCTTAAATCTAACTGAACGAATGTTTTTATCAAAACACTAGCATACTTGTAGGCATGTATCAAATTGAGTTTTGGTAAACGTAGAAAACAAGTTGTGTTTAGTTGCGTTTTCTCCTGCAAAATTGTACTGGAAACACCAGCGTTTAAATTGAGTTTAAGGACAAAACGCAACTTTGTACTGGAAACGCAAACTAAACTCTCTGTGTGAACATGGCATAACACTTTGACTGATATAGTTAATTTATTTTCAGAATTTTTCAAATCTAATTTTAGTAAACATTATTCTAATGAAATAATTCTTTATTGAATTTTGGCTGCCTAGCACTAACTATAGTGGATATTGATATTGACATTCTTGGTTTAAAAGATTCCTTCAAATCTGATCTTGATGAACTTAGTTCCCACTTTATATAGAAATGTGTTAAATAAATAAATGTTGCACTATTATTGATTTTTAATAAATCTCTTGCTTCTGGCACTTTAATACATAACTGGAAACATTAATGGTGTGCCTTTTAACTATAGTCAAGGAATTCTGTGATTTTATTTTCATGGGATTTTTCTTTGATTTTCAAATCGCATTTTTTTTAATGGCTTTTATGAAACGCAATAGCTCTGCTTTCCTTGACCCTTACACCATTAAGCAGCTCTATACTGCATTTGTAAGATCTAATCTTCCCGTTACACGTCTCGTTGCATGTTAATAAGTCTTGAAAGTTTTGAAAGTTTTTCAGAAAGCATGTCAATTATAATTTTAATTGAAGTCCTCGTTCAAGCCTTCGTTATAAGCAGCGTCATTATAAAACAGCTCAGGATTGCTTTGTACTCCCCGAGGCCTGTTTGGAAATTTATAACAAAACTGAGTTTTAAATGTGTTCCATTGTTGTTATATAAAATAAAAAATTTGACAAAAAAATCAGCATTATTGAAAACAGTTCTTTAAGGCGGAAAGTTTCTTCGGAGATGGTGGCCTCAGAGATTCTATTTTGTCAATGATCCTACTTGAAAAAAGACCTAAAACTTCGCAAGCAGCACGGTAAGTAGAATACAAAACTCCACCTAAAGTTCTTAAAAAATTGAAGCTTGTAGGTCGTCTATTCATGTGTTGGTGACTCCTGTTCTCAGGTAAAAATATTCCGTGTATCGCTTTTTTGACAATTTTTCAAATGCACTGCCAAAAGAATTTAAAGAAGCAAAAAGAAGGATCGTGGCGACCGTGGCATGCAGGTTAAGTGTGTGGCTTAGCATGCTCGGAGCCCGGGTTCGATCCCCAGCCGCGGCGAAAAGTTTTTTCAATAAAAATTTTTCTGATCGGTCACCACCTCTCTGCAGACAATGGCAAACCTCAGAGAGTAAATAATGCCATGTAAAGCTTCTTGAGAACATGAGCCGTTCGGAGTCGGCATAAAACATGTAGGTCCAGTTCTCGGTCAATTGTGTGCAAACATTTAATAACACACACAACACAATTGATCATAAGAAGCTCGGTCAAAGTCCTTTCAAGGGCTGAAATGGCCAATTTGTTTTTGTTTTTTGTTTTAAAAAGAAGGATATCGCTCGTGTTAGTCAAATATTAACCATACTGCTTCAGACAAATTTATGTAACGGATATTAAGGAATTTTGAAACTCGTACATTCTGTGCTCTACTGAAAATGTAGCAGTGTCATTGCCTTGGCTTACATATTTGCATATGTATGGAATCGCTTGCACTGAATGACAGTATTGCACATTTATTTGCGAACTTAAACATCTAAAAGCAAAGCAGAATATGGCACAACCCACTTATTTTCTAAAGTTAAACCAGCACACTCGATAACGGTCGTATATCCACTATCAGTTGGATATGTTCTAAAATCCTCTTCAACAGTTATCTAGTATTTCTTCTTGGAGGTAGCACGGGTATCTCTTTATCCAATTGCGATTCTGCATATATGATGAAGCTGAATTGAAGTCACCACTGGCTAGATAAGGTAAGATTGATCCAGCTGTCTCTATTTGTAGTCTAACATAGACCATCTTGTCTTTTGTAGTACCGGTTAATGAAAGGCCTTGAGGAAGTTAGTAGATTTCCTCAAATATTTGCGCGGGGTTCGTATATCTTAGCAGGAATTCTAGAGTTATTATGGCTGCATCTTTTAGTGATGATAACGTCGATAAGCCTTAAAGTTAAAGTCGTGATCATAGTAGAGTGGGGCATGTGCGAAGAAGGTGCACCTGAGTTTCTTAGATACTAAGTTTCTTGCATTTCCTGCAGTTGTCAACCGTGTTAATATCCAGCATTTAAGCTTGAGCCGCCAACATGCAGTTACCTGTAAGAATACAAAAAACAAAAAACAAATAATTGGCCATTTCAGCCCTTTAAAGGACTTTGACCGAGCTTCTTATGATCAATTGTGTTGTGTGTGTTAATTTAATGTTTGCACACAATTAAGCGAGAACTGGACCTACATGTTTTATGCCGACTCCGAACGGCTAAAGTTCATGTTCTCAAGAAGCTTAACATGGCATTATTTACTCTCTGAGGTTTGCCATTGTCTGCAGAGAGGTGGTGACCGATCAGAAAAATTTGTTATTGAAAAAAACTTTTCGCCACGGCTGGGGATCGAACCCGGGCTCCAAGCATGCACACACTTAACCTGCATGCCAAGGTCACGAATAAGAATACCTGTTAGAATACGCACCTGATTAAACCACACCATACGATATATCAATAGATAGAAGAGCTCGATACTTTTTCAATAAGCTTAAATGCATATAAATACCATAAAAAATAAATTTTTTTAAAAGGTTTTAAAAAATATCTCTTCGAAAATGACGAAATATGGAAAATGGAGAAATATCAAGAGGAAATACAACAAATTTCAAAATATTTTATAGCCAATATTTTTGTACTATCAAAATCACAATTGCATATATTGGGTATGCATTCTGAAGAAAAAAAATGATATGCAAAAAATTTGATTTTTTAACCAAACAAGCGGTTCAAGAGAACCGCCTCCATGGGATTTCTGTGATTAAAAAAAAAAGTGATGCAGAAATAGTTTTTAGGCGTTCCTCTAATTTTTGAGTCAATCTCAGGTAAAATCTAAATTTCGATCTGTCTTACTGTTCTATGAGCTCTGATCCTAGCCCGGCACTTTTCTTCGCTAGTCCGTCTGCCATCTCGTTTCCATCAATGCCCGGTGGCTTGGAACCCGCAAATGCACACTCCTTTTGAAGTTTTCAATGCATCTAGTGTATCTTTGCTTGCTTCAACATGTCCTAAGACGCTTGTACTGTTATACCAGTTATAAATTTTGCATGTGAGTTTAGAGTGTCCAAACATACTGGAATTGATTTCAGTACATCTGTTATGCATTGCGCAGCTTGCCGCTGAGTTTTTTCAAAGTGTTTGCGATACGTTGCAACGAACCTCTGAACGCTACTATTATTTTTTTTTTCAGCCGAGGTATGCTCAGCGGCTGTCCAGGGTTTTGTACAAGAGTTTATTTTCAGAGGTTGAAAAGTACGGAGTCCCTTTATGTGGGTGTCTGTTAGTGTGGGTGTCTCGTAAGCTGGAGTGTCTCTTGACGTGGGTGTCTCTTAAGTGTGGATGTCCCTGATGTGAATGTACCTCTGGAGACGTTGGCTGATATCAGGGTGTCTCTTTGACGTGAGTGTTCCTCTAGAAAATGGATGTCCCTGAAGGGGGTGTTCCTTAGTAGACTTAGGCTGGTGTGAGGGTGTCTCTTTAACGTGAATGTCACTTTAATATGGATGTAACTGAAGAGGGTGTTCCTTCTCGTTGATGGTGCCGTGCCTTCTTGCAGCTGATAGTAACGCTTTGACTTGGGTGTACCTTTTGTCTTGGCCCCCCTTCTTGAAAGCGCACGACATTACCGTTGATCGTGCGGTTTATCTTATATACAATTGCGTGAATTTTTACCGGTCTTGCCGCTAAGTTCGTCGCGAGTCTTTGTTGCCAGTGGGGTCTCGTAGAGAGCGAGAGTGAGTGTAACAGAGCAGAAGTAATACTCGCTGCGCCACAGTGTTGACTCAAAGAAGGAGAGGGGATCGGAGTATAGCGCAGTCGTGAAAATGGTTTCCACTCAAGTCGTGGTACGACTGGTTGGAGGTAAAAACACCATGCAGAAGTAAAACAAGGCTGCGCCTCAGTGTTTGAATAAAAATTTTCTGGGGAAAATGCAAAGTATATTCTGTTGAGTGACTTTAGAGTAAAACGCTAAACAGAAGTAAAACTTGCTGCACTTTAACGTTAAACCCAAAGGCTACTCAGAAAATAGTGGAAATGTCTTTCGCGTATGGACGGAATGCTTATAATATAACACTGGGCAGAAGTTAAACTCTCTGCCACTCAATGTTATCCTTAAATCAATGGGATTGTAGAGGAATAAAGATTCTGCCAGCAAAAGGATAAGGAATGTCGAGGTGATGTTCGTTCTGTCTGATGTTCACGGCATGATATTGAGTCTACTCGTCAGTTTGCTGTCGAGTACAACTCCCAGATATTTCATGTCAGTTTTCGGAATGAGTCGAGTATCGTTTATTTTAGGTGGTTTCCAGGGAGGTATCTTGTATAAATTCGTAAACAAAGTCAGATCTGTTTTATCTGCGTTGATACTAAAAATGACTGAGTTCGCTCATGTAAGTACCTCTTGTAGTAAAGTCGAAATGTATTTTCCATAATTATGCTTAAATCATCCTCATAAGCTGTTTTATTTGGGGCTCAGCCTTCAAAGTTTTTGAGTAGTTTGTTGAAAACTAGATACGATAGTAGAGGTGAGAGGGGACTCTTCTTTGGAGTGTTTCCCTACTCACTTCGCTTACCATAATTGTATAGCTCCATGAATTACTAGGTTGTGTTGTACTGTCTCGACCGATTCTTCTTTCGTATTTGCATGTGGGTTGGCTGCAAACAGCGGCTGGTTTATATCGTTTTTTATATGCAGTTCTACCAGCTTCTACCAGTGTTTTGAGTAGAAAGCGTGTTAGGCTTATTGGCCTCTAGTTCTTTGAATACAGATGGCTACTACAACTTGATTTTGCTATGAAGACCACCCTAGCTGTACTCCATGCTACAGGCACATAGTTACGTCTGCTACATGCTTTAGATATTATCTCAAGTGAGGGAACAACTTTCAAAGTGGTCGCTTTTAACATGGCCGATTTAACAGATTTGGCTCTGAGAATTTAAATTTTGAAATGTAATTTTAGCCCATCGGATTTTGTCTGGTGCTTCTAGTACTTCTCTGTGGCGTTGGTATTTGAAACTTTACTACAGCCTGGAAATGTACATTTAGCAGTACATCTAGGGATTCCTAACAGCATTCCGTCCATTCACTCTGACTCTGGCTCTGAATGGAGGACTGTTTTGAGAGTAGCTTTGATGAGCTTTGATAAGTCAGTACTTTTCTTTATGCCAAAGCAAACGTTTTTCCATTAGGATATTGCTTTTGAAAAAATGGAGCCTTCATTTGCTTTCTTCTATATTTCTTCTTGGCAAGCTAACTTAACCAGTTTAAAGTACTCCTTTAGTTCGCGTTCTTGTTCTACAATATCAGAGCTCAAGCATTTGGTATGATTTTGCGCTTCGTACGCGTGGTTCTATAAGAAGAGTACTAGGCTCTTATTAACTGTTCTGAAGAGGTCTTTAGGGACCTTTCAATGCTTAAGAAAATCATTAAGAATGTCAGGATTAAGCCACATCTCAGATAATATTCACTTTGAAATCAGTTCTTTCGATCAGATTAAATTAATTAATTTAAATACTGCAATTTTTATTAATTTGGCGCTCGTGGTCGTGCATGCTAACTGGCGTGCAAAGCAATTTATACCGAGTTCAATCTTCACCTCAAGTAAAATTTTTTCCCATAGTAATGAATTTTTCTGTTCGACCTCTCTGTAGACAATGGCAAACCACAAAGAGTAAATAAAACCATGTTAAGCTTCTTGAAAATATGAACTTTAGCCGTTTGGAGTCGTCATGAAACATGTAGGTTTAAGAGAATTCTTGGTTAATATTTGTGTTGTGCAAATATTAAATAGCACACACAACACGATTACTCATCAGAAGCTCGATCAAAGTAACTTCAAGGTCTGAAAAGGCCAATTCGGTTTTTGTCGTTATTTTTATTTATGATGTTTTATATATGTATTTTGAATTTTTGTAAATTAAATTCTTTCTTTCAATGAATAAAATTCAATCATATCATTTTCTGCCCATCTAAACAAACTTGTTTAAGACAATATTTGACATAGTATCCTTAACGAACAAGCTCTTGTAGGCTTATTATATTTCACCATAACCATATGTATGTGCATTCAATGAAATCCATCGAAACACAAAAAAATTCCCAGAACATCTAATTTTCTTTATGAGATTTAATGTATTGCTAACCTCAGTTTGTTTCAAAATTCGATTTATTTCAAAATTATTATGTTAATGTGATAAACTGTTCCGAGAAATGTGTGCGATGTTTGCAAAAATACATTAAAATGTCATAAAAAATTCAACAAAATCAACTTAATAAAAAGAGATTTTAATATTATATGCTTATTTTTTCCGGGAAGTCTATTAAAACATGCTCTTCATAATTTATCGAACACAGTAGCTATTAAATGCCTTTAAGCCAATGAGTGTTTTTTTTTTGTGCTGAGCACCTGTAGAGATTTGATATTTTTATTTTCTCAGAAAACATTAAATTTCTTTCAGTGTTTTATGAAAACAAAGCTTTATCTGACAGCCAACTAAAACCAAGCCATTTTTAACGGTCTAACATGTTTTGTTTTTCCGGTTTTTTAATTTTATTTGTTCAAAACGCTTTCAATCAGCAACAAACAAGATGCACTCGAGCACATCACATGACATGTGAATCTAACAATTTAGAATGTTTCTTTTTTATGGTTTTTAATTTTTTAAACTATACATATTTTTGTGTTGTGTTGTTTACTGCAAATTGTTGCTTTTTGTCGTTTTGTTAGCCAACATTGAGTTGACCCTGACATTTTTTAGCAACAAAAATTTATTGTTTTTTTTTTTTTTTGGCTTTTGCTTTTGCTGTTTGTGCCAAGTGTTAGAGTAGCATAAAAATAGCAACATAGTAGCAGAAATAGTAGTTAGTAAAAAAAAAAATACAAAATAAAAGTATGCAGTTTGACGAGTAGAACGTGCCAGCCAGCCAGTCAGGCAGTTAGCTAGCTGCTGTTTATTTAGACATTAATTCCTTGGACCTTTTTAAGCTGCTTTTCGCCATTGTTTTCATAGCTGTTTAGTATGCAAAAGCTTTGTTTTGGCCCAGCATTTTTTTCGCTCAGCCAGTGTTGTTTATTGTTGGACGCAAAGTGGATTTGCTTGACATAAATAATTGTATGCAAATTAGAATTATTTGAGTTGTTTATTGAAAAGTTTGTTCGGCTATTCTTGCTCTCTTTCTTCACTCTCTCTCTCTCTCTCTCTTGTTACTTTGTTATTGTTGCTCTCATTGTTGACAGATAAAAGCTTCTTAATACTTAAAGTTTTAAATATTATTGAGCAAAAAGTCAAAAAAAAAAAACCAAAAGAAAAAAACCAAAAAATTTAAATATCTTGCTAATGGCAAATGTAATAATATTAAAATGTCATTCAAAAAGTGACATAAAAATAAAAAGTTTCCTGCTGTAGGCGATTCCATTAAAAACAATAAAAAGGCAGCCGCCTTTTTGTTTTTTTTTTTTTTTTGTTTTTGGTGGCATGACTTTGAAATATCCGGCCAAAGGCAAAAAAGTTCTATAAAAACCGCAAAATTAACTGCAAAAGTAATGTTGTGGAAAGAAAAAAAAACAATGTTGAAAAACTTAAGCGGAAATATATGATGTTTAAACGTCAGCATCATGTTTTAACTGCCTATTTTTAGGTGTGCAAAAAAAGCTTATATTTCATGTAGTTTCAGTAAAAATGTAGAGAGCAAACAAATGAAAATGATATCTTACATTGCCAACAAAAACGGTTAGAAACAACAGAGGCTACACTCCTTTAACTGACAGGTCGGGCACACCTTGCCGGAAGTACAGGTGCGGCGCATGCTTGAGGGCTGCTTTCAATACTTCATGCGTATTCCCAAAGGGTTCAAACAACACGCAACGCAATTGTTTTCATTGCCATTCTAAACGAACGAACAAGCGTCTAACTGACTGATTCAGTCCACTGACAGGCGTTCAAATATTAAATGCTGCAAAAAAAAAATTCAATTGAGAGTTAAGCGAAATGAAATTGAATTGAATTGAATTGAATTGAATTTCTATTGATGTGGTTTTGAATGCTTGTCCGTTTTGTTGTTTTTTTTTTTTGCCTATTATTTAATATACAATATTGTGCAGCCTAATTTTAGGCGCATTTGTCTCTTGTACGCCTGGGAATTGCATGTTTTAATCGAATTTCATGCTAATTTTTAGCTTTCAACAATTATTATTTCATAATTAAATAGCGTTACATAATAAATTGTTTCATTTACCAGTAAGCCTACAACTATGCTTTGAATTTATTACGCCTCTGTAAGCTAGGCTTATTTAAAGTGAACTAAATGTATCATTTGCTTAAATTTAGAATGATTGCATATGTATATGTTGCTGTAATTTGGTCTATTATAAAGTCAACAAATGCTCAAAATGTGAGTTGACTGCTTGTGCCAGTGTCGGTGAACATGCTCCTACCAGTTGTTGTTGTGAAACTCATCAACTTAGTCTGGTTGTTAGTTTTTTATTTTGTATATTTTGCCAAAATATATTTCAAGGAATTTTCTAATCTTGACATATTTTGTAGATTTTGTACAGGTTTTTTATTGCCTGTTTGTCGACGTGCCATATTTGGCGTAATTTTTAGTAAAAAGTTGAATTTACAAAATATGTTTTTGTATAAATAAGTACCTATTTAGTTATACTAGCGTAGCAAGAGTAGCCAATAAATAATAAAACTAGGCTAAGTTGGTCAAAAATTTAATTTAATTCTAATCATTTTAAAAAAGTTGCTTGCAAGAATTATAAAAAAAAGTATCTTAAGTAATTAATAAAGAAAAATTTTTGAAGTGAAACTTCTTTAGCGATACGGCGAACGAAACGGGTTGTAAAACCAATGAAACGAATCAAACGGCGAAGAATTAAGTTGAATTTAGGTCAATTAAGGTGAATTTAGTTGAAATTAGGTGTTCGAAACACCCTATCAATTTGAAGGAGAAAAATTATTAAACAATGGTTTGAGTCCGAACTGACAGATTAATTATTCAACAAAGTTGTAGAACGTACTTTTTGAAGTTGGAATTTTCAACTAGATACGTTTTGTTTCAACTTCGAACAGTGACACGTTACGCTGGAATTTTCAACCAGTATAATTCATTGGCCAATCGGATGCAATAAGATTAACTGCAGTCACAGGCGGTTCGTTGGCAGTTTTATGAATTCCATGAATGATTTTGACCAAAATGTATGATTCTATAGCCAATCGGATGCAATTTGATTTTCTGAAGTCATTCGCAGATGGTCATTGAAACTTTAATGGATTCCATTTATAACTACATTTATTACAAGACGAACTCAATTTATATTAATGACTAGCGGATGTAACCAGGTGTTACTCGGGGTTGTGCCTCGAGCACAGAAAGAGGACAATTTTCAAAACTGCTCTCATTTTTATGTTTTTAAAATTATCAATTCAATTTTAAAATTTTTTAAATTATCGTTTTTTGAGGTTTTGCCCCCTCCTTCCGTCGAAAGTGTTTAGTCAAATTTCCGTAAAAAGACATGATTAAAACAAAAAATGACATCTTCAACATCTCGATCTGACGTCTGGTTTCTGAGGAAAATGAACACCCGCACTCAGAAAAAAAAACACATATCTTCCTCCTGTGAAAAATTTCTCTATTTTCGATAAAAGCAATTTTCTCTTTTCAAATAAAATTTTCTTCAATTAGAATAAATTTTCACATTTTCAAAGAAATATTTCTTCATTTCTAGAAAATGGAAATATTTCAATGTCTCTTATAATGACAAATATTTTTTTTCACACAAAAAATTCTCATGTATACAGATAAATTTTTTGAAAATGAAAATTTTTTCATATATTTTAATAAAAAATTCACTATGAGAAGTATTTTCTTCAATTAAAAGAAATATTTTCTCAAAAAAAAAAGTATTTATCTCTTAAAACGATATATTTTTCTATTTCATGGAAGCTTTTTATCATTTTTAGAGAATGTTTAGTATCGCAATTAGAGAATATCATTATCTGGAGCAAAGTCTATAGCATTTTTCTCTAAATATGATGCCTTTTTTATCATATTCCGAGACACTTTTTTCTGAGTGTACGCCTATTTATATGAAGATGAAGTTAAAGTAGGCTTGAAAAATTTCAGAATTCCAAACAATTTAGAATTAACTCAAGCAAAAATAAATGTATGCAACAAATTATTTGCGCAGTTGATGCAATTTTAGCAACTTTATCCTAACATTAATTCACTTCAAAATAGCCCTGTTATATAACATGTATGCACTGAGAAAAAAACACATACCTTGCTCCGGTAAAAAATTTCTCTATTTTCGATATAGAAATTTTCTCTTTTTCAAATAAAATTTTCTTAAATTAGAATAAATTTTCACATTTTCGAAGAAATATTTCTTTATTTCTAGGAAATGGAAATATTTCAATGTCTCTAATAATGATAAGTATTTTTCTCGCACAAAAATTTCTCATTTATAGAGAAAAATTTATTGAAAATGAAAAACTTTTCTTATATTTTGATAAAAAATTCACTAAGACAAGTATTTTCTTCAATAAAAACAATTCTTTTCTCAAAAATAAAAAGTTTTTTCTCAAAAAACGATATATTTTTCTTTTTCATGGAATCTTTTTATCATTTTTAGAGAATTTTTAGTATCGAAATTAGAGAATAGCATTCTCTGGAGCAAAGTCTATACCATTTTTCTCTAAATATGATGCCTTTTTTATCATATTCCGATAAGCTTTTTTCTGAGTGTGGCAAAAAGTATTACGGATGTATATAATATTTTCATAAGGACTATAGCTGAAATATTTCTAAAAAATATTTTGATGAAATAATTGAAGTAAAAACAAACTATTGGATGTGACATTGTTTGAACTTCTTTTTTTTTTGAAAATTTATAAAGTCAAAACTGAAAGTAACAATGCACGTATTGTTTTTTATGGTAAAATTTGTTGGCACATAGGTTGCAAAAAAAAATTTGGCAGGTTTTCAGTAAAAATTAAAAATAAGTAAGAATAAAATATTTTAAGTGGCAACTCTTGTCTGCATTGCCAAAATCTTAATTGCGCTCATTACAAATCAAAATCAAGGTTGCTGGCTCAATGATTTCATATAAAGGGCATTTTTTAAACTAATCGTTAATATTTTGCAAAAATATAATTATTATAAAGCAAACACTTACGCTGAGGTAGTTACTTCAAGTTTTTTTTTAATTTTTGTTTGTAAGAAAATTACGCGTCTTTAAAGTTGATTGTTTAGAAAATGGCTGTAAATTTTAGTACTAGAACGAAATGCAATTTTATTTTCAGGCTCATTTTAAAAAAAGGCGAAGTTACTACCTCGACGTAAGTGTTTGCTTTACATATAATTATATTTTGTTGTTTTGCAGATGACTACAGATCATATTATTCTACAAGCAAAATGGTCCTACTCTTCTCGCATCGCTTCATAAAAACGTCACCTACACGCAGATGACGTCACAAAACAAAATTTATTTTTGTATACTTTAATACTTGTTGAAATTAATAAAAAAACCAGAGTTTAACAATGTCTCTGACCATTTTTTTATAGTATTCTTTCAAAGCGCCTTCAGAATCGCATACATGTATACATAAAAGTACCCTTAAGCTGTGGGCACAATTATTTTTTCCAAATAAAGTATTTAAAAGTAAAGTATTTAAAAGTTGTTGGGGGGTAATAACCCCCTTTACGTTATGAATCCTTTATTGCTGACTTCAAGCACTTACTTGTTATAAAATAGCATCAACTACTTGATTCTTTCTTTTATTATTTATTCTGTTGAGCTTCATTTTATGTTTTCTCAGCAAATGCTGTTAACTCCATTTTTTTTGCTCATAACTTCGTTCATTAAGTCTTGCCACTCCATCATGGGCCTGGATATGGACTTTAAATTTATTAAATATAAAAAAATTTGCGTACAATATTTCTTATCTACTTGTAGCCAGCAGCTTAAAAGCAAACACAAAGAGGAATATTGTCGGTACAAGAAACAAAAAAAAAAAAAATTCCATGCTACTTTTTATTAAAAATTCTCTGTGTTGTTTTCAGTAACTTACTAGTTGGAGTTCTCTTATTTTCTTTTTATAAATTTAATTTCCTGCAGATGCAGGTAAACAACTTGACTACCTGACAGCACTATCAAGTCCTGCTAGTGGTGTAACCAGCTGTCAGACCGTGTGCTTGTCTCGCTGTCTGTTTCTGTTACTTTACGCTTGACTTTCTTGCAGTGAAGTGAGACACACACTCTTAACATGATGAACAAGAAAAGGGAATCAAAACCAAATAAGAAAATAAAAATGACTTTTAAAACAACATGCTTAGTATTGACAGTAAAGAGTGGAGGCTTGTGCCCGTACATTGGCTCGAGCGGTTGATTTATTTCGTAACACTGAAATACTGATATCGTAAAACTGCAAATTTTTACAAATTTTAAGTACATGTGAGAATTTTGAATATGAATTTTTTTACATATTACTGCGCGCATTTTAATATATCTGACCGTTTTATATGCATTGCTTACGAACATTATATCGGTCTTATATTTGAATTCTTGTAAATTCCTTGCTGTTTAAATGCTTCACGGAAACCAGCCATCATTGCTAGCATACATTCACAACCATGCATGCATGTATTCGCCTTTTATGGTAAACAAGACTTGGCTTGGACTCAATTCTGTCAGAGAGCACCAAAGCCTCTGCTGGGCAGCCATCGACTAGTATTGGCAAACGTATAAGTATAAGTTGTTGTTGCTACTCGAAGTGACTGCAATAAATCAGAGTTGCAAAAAAAAATGTACGTCATGCACCCACATTCTAGGTAAAGCGTAGCAAGAAACAAAATAAACTATAGCTACAGTGAATATTTTCACTAGAACTAGTTTTCTGTTTTTTTTTTCTTAAATTTTTTGTAAAGCTTGATGTTTGGAATATTTGTTGTGCTGGAGGCATTTCTGTCAACGAGAAATACAGGACTTAATTCGTGTCCATACTTGCCATAGCAAAAGCAATAAAAAATCTGCCAACGAGAATTAAATGACAATCATTGCTGCTGTCTACGTGTTACTTGTGCAGCGTTTAAAATCAATATGTTAAGAAATTTAATTGCTATTTGTGTGCCTTTGCTTTTTGACTCTTTTATATTTTGTATTTTTGGTCAACACTTTTAAGTAGATTGTATGAAGTGCACATCCGCATCCGGCTGCCTTTGCCTGAGCTGCAATTAAAATAAAAAATAATCATGGGTTGCGGTTATTCAACTGCTTTCGCAAGCATTACACAATGTGTTGTTGTAGTTGTTGTTATGCATTGTATGCCATTAGGGTAGCAATAATAACAACAACAACAATGGGATTTTATTTAACCCATTTTTGCACTTACATTTTGTGGCCAAGTGGCAAATGTGCGTATGTGTTAATAATTGTACATCAAGGTGTTGAAAATACCTAATAATTTTTCGGTTTGTAGTAAGTAGTGTGCGTGTGTGTCTGTGTGTACATAAAAGTGTACAAAATTGAAGTTAATTAGTTTGCGTGCTTATATTTGTCAAAGCTATGTTCCTGTGCGCGTGTGTGTATGCTTCACAGTCTGTGATGCTGTTATATGTCTACTTCCTGTTGTTGCCAACATGTCAATGTGTTGTTGTTGTTATTATTGTTATTATTGTTGCTCTAACAACACACTAATTTGCAGGCAATGTTCATGTTGCTCTTTCTTTTGCTGTTATATATATCTGTCATTGTTGTATTTGTATTTTTATTTGCTTTAATGTTTTTATAATGCTGCTGCCAGCTAGCGTGCTGCTGGACGTTTGTGTGTGTGTGTGTGTTAATGTGTGACTGGCTTTAATTTGTGCTTGACACTTGCTAAAACTCGTTTATGTTACCAATAAAAACATGTCGTTAAGCACGAATTTCTATATTTTTTGCTCTTGTTGTTGATTTTTTTTTCTCTTTTTGTGATAAAAGATTAACCCACACTTAACACCCGCACTTAATCAACATTAAAATTTAGGTGTTTGCTTTAAGCAAAGCAGCTGCTTTGTTTATTTTTACAACACCTTTAAGCAAAATCACATGTTGTTGAATGCAGTGTACACATCTTTTTAAGAGGCAACAAAGTGCTTCACAATTAATCTGCTAAATAAAACTAGCATCATATGAATTTTTTATTAAGTTTTTGAAGATTTAACATATTTCTGCTTTGATTGGAAGAAGATGCTAAAATGAACAAAATATATACTAAATACTAAATACCGATACTAAATGAAAAAAATATTCTACTTTACTACTCAAAAAGCTTTACTAAGTTTGCATGAAACATCAATTATCTCATCAAAATCAATTTAAAATCCAAATTCAAATCCAAATCTAAATACAAATCTAAATCCCAATCCAAATCCAAATCCAAGTCCAAATCCAAATCTAAATCCAAATCCAAATCCAAATCCAAATCCAAATCCAAATCCAAATCCAAATCCAAATCCAAATCCAAATCCAAATCCAAATCCAAATCCAAATCCAAATCCAAATCCAAATCCAAATCCAAATCCAAATCCAAATCCAAATCCAAATCCAAATCCAAATCCAAATCCAAATCCAAATCCAAATCCAAATCCAAATCCAAATCCAAATCCAAATCCAAATCCAAATCCAAATCCAAATCCAAATCCAAATCCAAATCCAAATCCAAATCCAAATCCAAATCCAAATCCAAATCCAAATCCAAATCCAAATCCAAATCCAAATCCAAATCCAAATCAAAATCAAAATCAAAATCAAAATCAAAATCAAAATCAAAATCAAAATCAAAATCAAAATCAAAATCAAAATCAAAATCAAAATCAAAATCAAAATCAAAATCAAAATCAAAATCAAAATCAAAATCAAAATCAAAATCAAAATCAAAATCAAAATAAAAATCAAAATCAAAATCAAAATCAAAATCAAAATCAAAATCAAAATCAAAATCAAAATCAAAATCAAAATCAAAATCAAAATCAAAATCAAAATCAAAATCAAAATCAAAATCAAAATCAAAATCAAAATCAAAATCAAAATCAAAATCAAAATCAAAATCAAAATCAAAATCAAAATCAAAATCAAAATCAAAATCAAAATCAAAATCAAAATCAAAATCAAAATCAAAATCAAAATCAAAATCAAAATCAAAATCAAAATCAAAATCAAAATCAAAATCAAAATCAAAATCAAAATCAAAATCAAAATCAAAATCAAAATCAAAATCAAAATCAAAATCAAAATCAAAATCAAAATCAAAATCAAAATCAAAATCAAAATCAAAATCAAAATCAAAATCAAAATCAAAATCAAAATCAAAATCAAAATCAAAATCAAAATCAAAATCAAAATCAAAATCAAAATCAAAATCAAAATCAAAATCAAAATCAAAATCAAAATCAAAATCAAAATCAAAATCAAAATCAAAATCAAAATCAAAATCAAAATCAAAATCAAAATCAAAATCAAAATCAAAATCAAAATCAAAATCAAAATCAAAATCAAAATCAAAATCAAAATCAAAATCAAAATCAAAATCAAAATCAAAATCAAAATCAAAATCAAAATCAAAATCAAAATCAAAATCAAAATCAAAATCAAAATCAAAATCAAAATCAAAATCAAAATCAAAATCAAAATCAAAATCAAAATCAAAATCAAAATCAAAATCAAAATCAAAATCAAAATCAAAATCAAAATCAAAATCAAAATCAAAATCAAAATCAAAATCAAAATCAAAATCAAAATCAAAATCAAAATCAAAATCAAAATCAATTTCAAACTCAAAATCAAAAGCAAAAGCTGAATCAAAAGCAAAAGCTGAATCAAAATCAAAATCAAAATCAAAATCAAAATCAAAATCAAAATCAAAATCAAAATCAAAATCAAAATCAAAATCAAATCAAAATCAAAATCAAAATCAAAATCAAAATCAAAATCAAAATCAAAATCAAAATCAAAATCAAAATCAAAATCAAAATCAAAATCAAAATCAAAATCAAAATCAAAATCAAAATCAAAATCAAAATCAAAATCAAAATCAAAATCAAAATCAAAATCAAAATCAAAATCAAAATCAAAATCAAAATCAAAATCAAAATCAAAATCAAAATCAAAATCAAAATCAAAATCAAAATCAAAATCAAAATCAAAATCAAAATCAAAATCAAAATCAAAATCAAAATCAAAATCAAAATCAAAATCAAAATCAAAATCAAAATCAAAATCAAAATCAAAATCAAAATCAAAATCAAAATCAAAATCAAAATCAAAATCAAAATCAAAATCAAAATCAAAATCAAAATCAAAATCAAAATCAAAATCAAAATCAAAATCAAAATCAAAATCAAAATCAAAATCAAAATCAAAATCAAAATCAAAATCAAAATCAAAATCAAAATCAAAATCAAAATCAAAATCAAAATCAAAATCAAAATCAAAATCAAAATCAAAATCAAAATCAAAATCAAAATCAAAATCAAAATCAAAATCAAAATCAAAATCAAAATCAAAATCAAAATCAAAATCAAAATCAAAATCAAAATCAAAATCAAAATCAAAATCAAAATCAAAATCAAAATCAAAATCAAAATCAAAATCAAAATCACAATCAAAATCAAAATCAAAATCAAAATCAAAATCAAAATCAAAATCAAAATCAATTTCAAACTCAAACTCAAACTCAAAATCAAAAGCAAAAGCTGAATCAAAATCAAAATCAAAATCAAAATCAAAATCAAATCAAAATCAAAATCAAAATCAAAATCAAAATCAAAATCAAAATCAAAATCAAAATCAAAATCAAAATCAAAATCAAAATCAAAATCAAAATCAAAATCAAAATCAAAATCAAAATCAAAATCAAAATCAAAATCAAAATCAAAATCAAAATCAAAATCAAAATCAAAATCAAAATCAAAATCAAAATCAAAATCAAAATCAAAATCAAAATCAAAATCAAAATCAAAATCAAAATCAAAATCAAAATCAAAATCAAAATCAAAATCAAAATCAAAATCAAAATCAAAATCAAAATCAAAATCAAAATCAAAATCAAAATCAAAATCAAAATCAAAATCAAAATCAAAATCAAAATCAAAATCAAAATCAAAATCAAAATCAAAATCAAAATCAACCAAGACCAAGACCAAGACCAAGACCAAGACCAAGACCAAGACCAAGACCAAGACCAAGGCCAAGACCAAGACCAAGACCAAGACCAAGACCAAGACCAAGACCAAGACCAAGACCAAGACCAAGACCAAGACCAAGACCAAGACCAAGACCAAGACCAAGACCAAGACCAAGACCAAGACCAAGACCAAGACCAAGACCAAGACCAAGACCAAGACCAAGACCAAGACCAAGACCAAGACCAAGACCAAGACCAAGACCAAGACCAAGACCAAGACCAAGACCAAGACCAAGACCAAGACCAAGACCAAGACCAAGACCAAGACCAAGACCAAGACCAAGACCAAGACCAAGACCAAGACCAAGACCAAGACCAAGACCAAGACCAAGACCAAGACCAAGACCAAGACCAAGACCAAGACCAAGACCAAGACCAAGACCAAGACCAAGACCAAGACCAAGACCAAGACCAAGACCAAGACCAAGACCAAGACCAAGACCAAGACCAAGACCAAGACCAAGACCAAGACCAAGACCAAGACCAAGACCAAGACCAAGACCAAGACCAAGACCAAGACCAAGACCAAGACCAAGACCAAGACCAAGACCAAGACCAAGACCAAGACCAAGACCAAGACCAAGACCAAGACCAAGACCAAGACCAAGACCAAGACCAAGACCAAGACCAAGACCAAGACCAAGACCAAGACCAAGACCAAGACCAAGACCAAGACCAAGACCAAGACCAAGACCAAGACCAAGACCAAGACCAAGACCAAGACCAAGACCAAGACCAAGACCAAGACCAAGACCAAGACCAAGACCAAGACCAAGACCAAGACCAAGACCAAGACCAAGACCAAGACCAAGACCAAGACCAAGACCAAGACCAAGACCAAGACCAAGACCAAGACCAAGACCAAGACCAAGACCAAGACCAAGACCAAGACCAAGACCAAGACCAAGACCAAGACCAAGACCAAGACCAAGACCAAGACCAAGACCAAGACCAAGACCAAGACCAAGACCAAGACCAAGACCAAGACCAAGACCAAGACCAAGACCAAGACCAAGACCAAGACCAAGACCAAGACCAAGACCAAGACCAAGACCAAGACCAAGACCAAGACCAAGACCAAGACCAAGACCAAGACCAAGACCAAGACCAAGACCAAGACCAAGACCAAGACCAAGACCAAGACCAAGACCAAGACCAAGACCAAGACCAAGACCAAGACCAAGACCAAGACCAAGACCAAGACCAAGACCAAGACCAAGACCAAGACCAAGACCAAGACCAAGACCAAGACCAAGACCAAGACCAAGACCAAGACCAAGACCAAGACCAAGACCAAGACCAAGACCAAGACCAAGACCAAGACCAAGACCAAGACCAAGACCAAGACCAAGACCAAGACCAAGACCAATTTTTTGTGCATTCTTCAGTTTTGATATAAAATTCTTCCAAACCAAGTTGTATCTCTTTGGTTCTAATAGAAAGCTTTTTATATTGTTTAAATATTTTGGGTTGTATTGGAAGTGGGCGTGTTTTTTGGCGGATCACGTCCATTTTTTGTGTTTGTCTTATATTTGATATGAAACACTTACAAATAAAATTTTAATTCTTTAACTTAAACCAAACCCTCTATGAAGATTTTAATATTGAGGTCGTAAGGAGGTAGGCGTGTTCTTGGGCGGATTTAGGGCATAAAAATATAAAAGTGTTGATTGGTTCGGCAAAGTTTTTTATTAATTTCATGAACTATGCGGCGTTTTTGTAAAACGTACAGGTATAGTTTAAAAGTTTAATACTATAACGTTCACAAACACTCGTAGAATCTCAAACCGACACGCTCTCATTACATGACACATATCCACAAATACCTACACAAGTTTTATATGTGTGACAAAAAGGACATAAAGAAAATGAAAAACATAACTAAAAATTCAGAGGCTGTCAGCAGCGGAGAGTTACAACACATTACATGGATTCATAAAGGACATGTGTAAGAAAGTAACAACAATACAAACAACAACAAGTGCACATTCAAAGCTAGCCAGTGCAGCGTTGAACTTTTTTTTTAATTAATCTCTCTTAGCAAGGACCCATAATTCAAGCTCGGAAGCCTGCCGAAAGTTCCAACGGTTCATGTCATCTCAACGGAATGCGGCGCACACATGTTCGGCCAGTGTTGATTTTGGACACTTTGTAGCAACATTATTTTTCACTGTTATGTTTTGTTTTTTTTTTTTGTTTTAAGGCGTTAAGGCAAGGTTTTACAAAGATGAAATGCTGTTGAAAGGAAAAGAGAGGCCTCATGATGAAAAATAGCCATTTTAAAATGACAAATTTTAGCAATTTTATACATAAATTTTTTTAATATTTAACATAAATGCAGCTCATTTAATAGTCGTTTTGTTTGTTTGTTCTTTTCTTTGCAGCTCCTGTAGAATTAAAATGAATGCAAATAAAAACAATATTTTTAATACTGTCAACAAATAAGCACAGAAAAACAAAAGGAAGACAATATCACGCGCCAAAAGAGAGCGTGTCAAGTGAAACCGTTAAAACGAGGCACGTGACCAAGCGATGTGCTCGTAAAGAGTAACCAACCATCCAACCAAACAACCAACGAAGGAACCAAACAACCGAATAACTAAGTAAATATAAGCATAACGGTAATATTTTGACAATTCCCCAGTTGCGTTGACAATATTGTACGTTGGTGGTTGTGCCAACGTGTTGATGATGTCAGCCAAAAACGGCTAAGAGTAGCGCGATTTTAATTTTATTATTATTTTTCGAACGCTTTATAAGCAACAATTCGAAGGCAGCACGCATTTGCCATATTTCATTAACTGAAGCAGCAACAATAGGCAGAGAAACTGAAAGAGAAAGAGAGAACGAGCAAAAGAGACATAAGACAAGTAAATAAAATCAGTTTTGATATGCCTGAAATGACAACAACAAGACAAGCAACAGCAATGACAGCCGAAAATAAACATAAACAACAGTAACATCAACGTCAAGTTCCCAAAAGGATAACAAGCAGAGCAGCCAATATACTCTTGCCTGCAACAGCAACATCAATAACAACATCAAGAACAACAACAACAGCTAATACATTGCATGCTGTCACAGCATGTGCAGATGTTGTTGAAATTTTTAATTTTATTGCCAGAAATGAATTTACGACAACATTAACCAACAACAAGCAAAACAACAACAATATTAACAACTACCACTTAAAATTATCAGCAGCAGAAGTCCCAGCAGCAACAGCAGCAGCCACAATTTACCTAGAAGTTGTCAACACTTGTGTACAGCTGCTAGCAGCAGCAGCAACAGCTTCTCGAACGTGTCAACAACAAGATGGCGCAGCAATGGGTGCTAATTTTATTGGCGCTCCTCTTGTACGCAGGTGAGTGCCAAGTGCTGATTAACAAATATTGCACCATCTTTAAAAAATATTTTAAAATCATTTTTAGCGTTGAATTATTAAATTTTAAGTAAAAACATTTATTAAATAAGTAAATAAGCATTTGCGTTTATTTATAGCAGTGGAGGAGAAAAATTATTATTATTATTATTTCACAGAAGCAAATTTAAGACGATAAAGCTAGCTGAGTGTTCTTATCTTCTAATGGTTTCAAGAATTTATTTGTAGATACTTTTTCTAAGGAAAGTAGCTAGCTATAACCTACGATAATTTTAAAACTCATTATGTATGAGAGTAGCTATTTCTTATTATTTTTTTTTGTTATTATAAAAATAAATTTCATATAACATTTTGGTGAGAACATTTTTTTTTGAATAAAAGTTATTTCGCTTCAAATATTTAAATAAATTTTTTTTTGTTTTAAAATTCAAAAACATAATCAAAAGTTAAGAAACAAATGCAATTTAATAAATTCAAAACAAAGAAATGCAATTAATATTGATCCTTGTTTATTAGAAAATTAAAAACAATACAAATTTCTTTGGGCCTTCTCGAAGCCTGGATGCCCGTAATTTGATGTAAGCTTCCATTTGAAATAAATTTTAAAGTAAAAAAAAATTAAGAAGACATGTTTTTTCAATTAGAAAATCTTTAAATAACAAAGAAAAGAACCGACTCAGAACCTGACAACGGCAGTAACCTTTGGACCAATCTTAGAACTGGTTCAAAAATATATTTGCAGGTGTTAATTTATACCTTTGGAACTAATTAGTAGCTGGTCTATTTATAGAACACGGTACATTTATACGCACGTTTTTAATGAAATTGAATCGAAATATTGGAAATTCTTGTTTTGCCGAGCTTGCTTGCGTTCAGGCTTAGTACTCGACTTACCTTGGTTTAATCCCCGGCAAAACTTTTTATATTCAATAATGTCTATCTACATTTTGACGAAAATTTTCTATGGTAAAAATTTGAATTGTAAAAACCTAAATTGTAAAAACCTAAAAATTTTTAAAAAAAATTTGTAGTGGTATATTTCATGTATTCTATAAATTTTCTATCTACAAAGATGCTTATTTATGAATGCAAAACTGTCTATCTAATCATAGAATTTTTAAGTATCGATGATTCCATGTCACTTCCGGATGCACTTTTCTGACATCAATATTTTCGAAAATTTTAAACTTTTTTAGTGAATAGCTCTTCTGAAAAATAAAACAACTGCGTTTTTGCAATTAATTTTTATGTAAAGTTATACACAGTGAAAAACATTAAAAGATTTGAAAAAAAATTAAAAAAATTAAAAAATCTACACCGTAAGTCGTACAAAGAAGAAACGACTTCCTTCTTTTCTTCATGTATAGTTTTAGTATCTTGAACTTGATCTTTCTGATGGTGTAATTTATTTAAAGTACTTTTATGAAAAAATTTGTTTTTTAACTTTAATATTCAAAGATTGCTATTTTTAACGAATTTTTAAAAAATGCCTTATAACGGTTTTTTATTTATTTACGAGTATTTCGTGTATAAAACCCCATTTCTAAACATTTTCTAGCACAAACTATGCCAATAACAATTTAATCCATTGGTTGATGTTACCAAAGTTGTAATCACTCGTTGTCAAATGTTTTATCTATTTTTACAATAGGAAACAACAAAATTATAGAACAAAAATACTTAAGAGAAAGGCCACACGCAGATGGAGTGTTGCAAAGATAAGGGCAAAGTTGAAAAACCAGACTATATATTTGAAATATGACTGTATCAGGGTTACTAACAATTCCCGAAAAACAGTCAAAATTAACTACGGAATGTTAAAAAAACCATTTGACGCATTATATATGAGTTATGATTTTTTTTAAGGATATCAATCTTATTGGATTTTCAAGCATTAGATCTGGTCGAGTAAGATTTGATCCGACAGTATCACAAATAAGATCTATTTTATACTAACCAAGAGCTAGTAATAAACTTAAATTGCACTTTGACCATGATTACACTGAACTACCTACAAGACTTAAACAATACTCAGATCATGAAGAACTAAAGCTCTTACAAACCGATCGACTTCGAATCCAGCAAAGTAAAAAAAACATTGACAGGATCTTAAAGCAGTAACTCCCCTGGAGTATTATACTACCTTTACAATAATTTAAGCCAGGCCAAATAAAAGTTATGCAAATATATAACAGCTTCAATTGTTTATTTTTTGATCTCTTTTATAAATATTTTTACTAAATTTTAATATTAATTAATAATTTATTTTTTATATTAAATTAAAAAAATTAAAAAATGATAAAAAACAACGCCGTTGCATGAAAATTTGTTTAAAATGATTTAAACCATACATACATACTGCTTACGCCGCAGGGAATAAACAGAGAAATGTACTTCGCTTCCTGTCATCAATAAATAAATACATGAATAAGTTTATTCCATGATTCTTTACATGGATTGCTGAAATTCAGAATTTGTTCATACTTTTTTGCTATAGTTTTTTTTTAAAAACGATTCAAGAACTTCTAAGACGATTCAAGACACCCTTCTGACACGGGTACCTTGGTATACCAAATGTCAAATTTGTTCCATGGTATCTTACAAATAGTCGTTTTTTATAGTTATTTTTGCTTTTTGAGCTTATGAAATGTTTGGGTTGGCCAAATTCAAAATTGAATAGTCCTTAGCCTTCTGATAAGGGTACTCGTTAATTTATTCATTAATTTTGTAAGAAGAATTTCAAATGCAAGTTAGGTTAGGTTGAAATTCGCAATTTTAAAGAAGGATTTTAGGGGAATTTTGGCGGCATCTTTTAGTGACGATATCGTCGGTGAGCCTAAATATTTAAGTCTCCATCTAAATAAGGCATGGTATGTGCAAAGAAGATGCTCTAGGGTTTCTTGGATACCTGGTTGCTTGCATTTCTTGCAGTTGTTTTACGTGGTAATACTCATATTAATAGCGTGGGTATTAATATGAGTATTACCGCCACCATGCTATAGCCAGTGAGATTCTCATCACTGTCCTGCTGTCCCTACGCAGGACTAGGCCGACTATGAAACACCCTAAGCCTGCTTTCCAAAAAAACATTATATTATTGAAAATGGACGTGTCCGTGGCCGGATGAAGCCTTTATTTTATATGCAATTAATGTTGATGAAAAATTTACACATACCAAGTTTTATTTCTGTACCTCGCAGTTAATGCCTTTATAGTGTTTTCGCTATTGTGGGTTGTATGGGAGGTGGGCGTGTTCATGGACGAACTACTCCCAATTTTTGAACAAACCTTAGTTTTGGTATAAAATACAAACATACCAAATTTGATCTCTCTATGACAAACATAATCTTATTTATAGATTTTAAACTTTTTGGGTTGTATGGAAGGTGGGCGTGTCCGTAGGCGGATGATACCCATTTTTCGAAGACATTTTTATTTTGATACAAAACACATACATACCAAATTTTATTGTTGTAGGCTAATTATGAGCTTATTTAGGCAGTTTTCAATATTGACGTTGTATGGGAGGTAGGCGTGTCCGTGGACGGATTCTAAAAATATTCAATAGTGCAGACCCTTGGTGATCTTGTGTCCATGTGATCTTGTGTACTAAGTTTCATCCAGTTATCTCAACTACTTTTTCTTATCCTGTGTTTACGGACAATACACAGACGGACGGACGGACGGACAAACGGAAGGACGGACATGAGTAGCTCTACTCACGAGGTGACCTTGATCAAGAATATTTATACTTTTCCATACCGGACTCGCTTCGTTCTATACGTTACAAACGTTTGCACAAAGTTAATATACCCTCAGCGTTCAGGTTTAGGGTATAAAGAAAGTGCACTTGTGTATGAGTGTGGAGCTATTAACTCTATATGTATGTCTGTTAAAAGCGCTTCAAAGCGCTGCCATTGCCGATTGGGACATTGGTAGTCTTTCTAACCCCCTCTTAAATACACTTCGTCAAGAAGACATTCTAAAAATCGAATCGTGCTTCTCCTCAGCCTTGTCGAAAATTGCCTACAAGAGGCATTCCCATAAACTTTTAAAATGCTATTTGAGTAACATCCAAAAATGCTTCTATGGCATTGCTTGTGCAAGGCAATTGTAACATACTTAGCTACTTAGAAGCATTTTGTATTATGTCTTCTGGATCATGGAATGCATTCTTAAAGTTTTTCTGGAAAATACCCACAACAATCCTTTCATTGTAGGCGTCAAGGAAATCTTCCATTGAAAAATTTTAAAAGCACTTCTAGAGAAGACTAGGAAAGTATTCCTCTCAATGATATGCAAATGTTAAAAGAATGCCTTCTGGATATGAAAGTAGAAAGGATGGATTGAGATATCTTGAGTTGTTGTCAAGAACAACTCCCAGATATTTCGTGTGAGTTATTGGGATAATTTGAGTGTCATTTAGTTTTTGTGGTATCCACGGAGATATCTTGTATTTATTCTTAAACAATACCAGATATGTCTTCTCTGCGTTGATACCAAGACCGACTGAGTTGACCCATCTTAGTACCTCTTTCAGTGTGTTCTTGATTAAATAGCTTAATGTCGATTTAATTTACCAACTATTTTTATAAAGGATCCGTGAATGGTAACACTTAACACAAGTCTGATTTGACAGATAATTAGTTTTATCCTTCCGCTGAACGAATATGGTTGTGTATCCGCTTGAAAAACGCTTGGATATTGGATATTGCGACATTACTTTGAAAATCATGGTAATGTTGCAGAATGTGTGCAAAAATTGCGTACGGATTTTGGAAGAACAGAAGCACCGTCAGCTCCGTATGTTCGTTATCTTGTGAAAAAGTGAAAGAAACTGGCATCCTTATCGATAAACCAAAGCGTGAAAGTCAAAAACAGTGCGTACACCCGAGAATATTGCTGCTGTACGGCCATGACGCCATACCGGTGACCGTGGCATGCAGGTTAAGTGTGTGGCTTAGTATGCTCGGAGCCCGGGTTCGATCCCCAGCCGCGGCGAAAAGTTTTTTCAATAAAAATTTTTCTGATCGGTCACCACCTCTCTGCAGACAATGGCAAACCTCAGAGAGTAAAAAATGCCATGTAAAGCTTCTTGAGAACATGAGCCGTTCGGAGTCGGCATAAAACATGTAGGTCCAGTTCTCGGTTAATTGTGTGCAAACATTTAATAACACACACAACACAATTGATCATAAGAAGCTCGGTCAAAGTCCTTTCAAGGGCTGAAATGGCCAATTTGTTTTTGTTTTTTATGACGCCATACAAAGTCCAACTGGTTCAGGAGTTGAAGCCAACTGACCATCAAATGCGTTTTCGCATCGCTGAGTGGGCTTGCGATCGACTTACAGAAGATGCCGATTTTGCCAAAAAAATCATCTCTTCGGATAAAGCTCATTTTGATCTTGGCGGGTATGTAAACAAGCAAAATTGTCGCATTTTGGGCACAGAAAGCCCGCACGCATACATTGAAAAGCCGATGCTCCCAAAACGAGTCACTGTTTGTTGCGGATTTTGGTCCAGAGGCATAATTGGGCCATTTTTCTTGAAAAATGAGCAATGATTGGCCGTTACAGTCAATGGTGTTCGTTATCGGGCCATGTTGAACGAATTTTTGTTCACAAAAATTGAAGAGGAGGATATTGGCAACATTTGGTTTCAACAGGACGCCCTGTTTTGAAGATCGCATTATCAGCCGCAGAGCTGATGTCGTTTGGCCACCTCGGAGCTGCGATTTGAAACCGTTGGACTATTATTTGTGCGGTGCCCTCAAAAACAAGTGTAACGACGACAAGCCAGAGACAATTGACGTTTTAAAAGACAATATTCGTGAAGCCATTTGTGAAATACAGCTGTACACAATCGATAATGTGCTTAAAAATTGGACCGATCGTGTTGGCTACTGCATGATCAGCCGAGGCAGCCATTTGAATGAAATTATTTTGCATTATTAACCGGAAGAATATTGTACATTCAAATAAAAAAAGAAATTTTAAAAAATATTCAGTAGTTTTTTTATATAATTTTCAAAAAAAAAAAGTTCTTTTGCGGACCCTTTATTTATATCGTTCGTATAAGCAGTTATCTTTGGTGCTCTGCCTTCAGAGATTTCGAGTATTTCGTTTGACAACTACGATTCTATAGTAAAGGTGAGAGAACTCCGCCCTGAGGTGCCGCCCTACTCACTTCTTTTATATGGTTATAAAACCCCACTCGGCTTTAACCGTTCCACAATTTGATTTCTACGCAAAACACTTATAAATTTATTAAAAAACTATTGCTTATGATTGGGGTACAAGTTTGTGCCCAAGATCGGTCAATGAAACACGCTAAAAATTTTTTACTGACAAAAAAAGAACGATGATGCGGGATCAATAGATACCTCATAGTTATCTCATTAAATAGTTCACAATATATTGAAAAGTCAATTTTTGAAAAACCCATCTTCAGTCATACCGCTTATATAAATACTAGTCCAAACCATTACTCCGCTATTTGGAGTCAATCAGGTACAAGTTATATGCTCAAAAATAAAGTTTTCAGGTTAAAAGTTTTCGTGGCTTAATGTGACCACTGTTCATACCTATTCATTTGCTGCCCTGCAAATTTTCAGTTTTTTTATTATCTTTATGGAGCTCTTTTGAGGGTTTCGGAAGTGACCAAATATAATAAAAATCTATGATGATTTCAAAGTAAACTTTCAAATAAAATGTAGAATTTTTAAAAGTTTTCATATGAATGAAATCGACTCTGTCCCTTTTTTTATATATTTCGTTAGTGAGATATTAAGTTCAGTTTCAGTTAAGTTAGCTCTTTAAAACTCCCAAAAGTTTACAAAGAAATATGCATAGCGTTGAAATAATATTCAATTAATCCAGTTGATATCCATTATATATCAAAATTTTGAATCGTTCACTCGTTAAAGCTGATCTTTTAAATAGATGTTAATATAGAAAAGAAGAGCGTCCTGCTTCGTGCTCTATATCGGTCAAACTGTTTATAGTTGTTATAGCTACGCTCCTTAAAACATGTTCAGCCCGAACCAGAACCTGTTTCGCTATTACATTGCTTTTTATATGAAAAATTGTTAGCCTAAAAGTATGCACATAAAATTAATTTGATATTTATCAGTAAGGACACATTGACGATGACTGAAACTAAACAACTTTTGAGGTGCATGAAAAATGTCATATCGTCTGCTACTTAATTATTTTGTATACGACCCGTCGTATGACGGGAGTTCTATACTAGTGATAAAGTAAAGAATAGATTCTTGTTTAAATAGTTATCCGAAAATAAATTGCAAGAGTTAATAAAGATGAATATTTGTTCAGGTCGTACTCTTTATAGTATACCGTTTTAAACAAATTATTATTGCCAACATATTAATAAGTTAATAATACAAAGAAAGAACGGAAAATATTTTATTTAAAATATTTTATTTATAACAAGCAAAGTCAGAAATTTTGATAGTTGGGTGTATATTTTAATTTGTAATGCAATCACACAACAAACCCAGTCTTTTTATCAAAGAAAAGCTGTCAGAAGCATATAACTTTTATTACATATTTATATATGAATATATGAATTTAAGATCTATATTAAAATTTATGAGACAGTGTGTGTTCAATTGTTTTAGTTTGCTTATATATTTTCCCATTAGTTAGTCGTTATTCTTAGATAATCAAAGTAAATATTGTGCAATAAAATCTCACTCATAATATTTATTGCTTACTTAATGTGCTAAAAGCTTATTGTTGAAATGATTTAAAAGGCACAAAGCATAAAGGATTGTCTAATTCTGCTAGCCCTAAAATACTTATATAACATTTCTTTAATTTACCAGTCTTTGTTATGGAATTGACTTTTGATATGATAAATAAAGACTTTCATGACTATTTATTAGTTTGTTTTCAAAGTCATTTATGACCTTTATTGGATTATTTCTTTCAATAACACGGCTATGAAGTATTTCATTTCTTCTTTTGGTATTGTTTTTGAAATTTTCTTATGAAATGCTTTTTATGCATTAAGTTTAAGCATAAAGCATAAAATTTTATAGAAACAATAGAAACTCATAGACAAACTTTAGGCATTTAATTAAATTTGCTTTGTTTTTTGCCTCAACATAACCTAGAATATTATTATACGTATGTTGGTATGAAAAAATTTCATATCCTGGATAGCCAGCCTAACCACTTAAAATTTTGCAACTGCCTTTCAGTTGATAATTTTCTTGTCATTTTTGTGGCCATTATTGTTGGTTTAGTTATTGTTGTGTGTGTGTATTGTTGTTATTGCTGTTGTCGTTGTTGTTGTTTTAAAAAATGCTGCAATATTATTACTGCAGCAACAGAAGCAACAATTATCATAACTTTGCCTGCTACATTGACCGACTTCAATGCTTTTGTCAGAATCCTTTAGCTGCTGATATCGAATGCACGGCAAGGAGTAGCCAAACATAACATAGCATTTTCAACTCATACAAACACACATACATACAATTACGTGCGTTCGACCACTGACAGAAATATAAACAAACAAACAAACGAACAAACAACCAAACAGGCGCACTTAAGCAGAGCACGCACACAAATGCCGGCCCGTCCTTTAATAACATTGTTGTTGTTGTGTGAGTAGTAAAAAACCCTAGTTATATTCTACCCAACAACATGGCATATATTGGTAACTTCTGATAATGTGGATATGCGTGTGTGTGTGTGCCTAACTGTGTAAGCAAGTTTGTTTGACAATTTCAGCTGTAGGTAATGACATTTTCTTCTCTACTCAGCAGTTCCGTTTCCGGTTCACGTTTTTCAGCAAAAATCTATAAAAATTAAGCTTTATAGCTGGCGCCTGTTAGTTGCTCTGGTTTCAGATATATTTTAGAAACATGTCACATCAGATGTTAGTTATAATGCTCTGATATGTACTGGCTGGCTGCTGAAAAGGAACATTTCTTAATGTTCATTGTTTAAAATTACTTTGTAATAATGTTTTCCGTGTTTATTAAAGTTATCGACAGATTGCCTTTAATTATCGGGCTTCATTTGCTTCTATATAATCTTGATACTGCAAGCTGAAAATTAGTTACCATAAAGGTCAAATTAAGTTACAGAAATATTATTTTGAAAAAATAAAAATCCAATTCTGTTCACAAAAAGAAATTTACTCCACAGATTCTGGAGGCTCTAAAAATAAAGTTCAGAATAACAAAGTACAAGTTATTGTACTTTGCTTGTGCACCACGACCCAAAGTATCTTTTGTACAAGGTATTTGTATTGGTTTTCCCAATTTATGAATTATAGCATGGTTTCTAATTTGGTATCCCAGACTTTTGATGATTTGATTTTTTGCAAAAATGCCCCATAAAAATATAGAAATTTTAGTATGTACTTATATTACCGGTTCTGGAGTCTCTTGCTCCGCCTCGCAGAGTCTGAAGTCTGTTTCAGAAAGACCTTTTTTTGTGATGACTTCTGAGAAGACAGTTACTTGTATAGTTACCTGTAAGAAGTTAAGGAGGGACACAACATTCGCGGCAGAGAAAACAGACCTTTTTTTAAAAATTCATAACTCAGTCAAAAACAAACATTTTTCCAAAATTTATTATAATACATTTTATTTTTGTAGAGAATTGAATTAATTACAAGAAAAAAAAATTCAAATCCATGTTTTTCACTCCAACATAGTTTTATAGAGCTCCAAACTGGCGGCAGAGAAAAAAACGGGGCCTCGTGGAAAAAACGGGGCCCCGTTTAATGACTTTAATGACTTTATTAAATCTTAACAAAATTGGTTAGCGTATGTATGACAAGAGCTTCTTTTAATTTTTTTTTTTTTAAATTTTTGGTGATGTTCCCAATTTGAAAGTGTATTTTTTCGAAAAAAATATTATTTGTAAAAATTCATAAAAACTCGAAAAAAAATTTAAAAAAAGCTTATATCATACGAAAGCGAATCAAGTTTAAAAACATACAAAAAAAAAAAAAAAAACAAAATTTCGCAAAAAAAATGAAGCCGCTAGTGCCGCAACCAGTACGAAAAACATGGTTTCGAGATAAATGCGTCAAAGTTTGTTAACAAAGAAAAAAGCAAGGAAAAATAAAAATGCGCTCTCACTAATCCAGCTGTTATTTTGAACCCGTAAGAATTTTTTCATGAAATTTTAAGACTTAGAATCTTAAGAATATTTACTAAAATATTACAAAATTATAAAAAAATTAAATTTTATACGATTTCAAAAAACGGCCTATGTCATGTCCCCCGTTAAGGATTGGGGCTGGTTAGCTTCAACAGAAACTTTTATAAAGCTGTATTAAGATTAATGAATTTCTTTGCTTGCCGAAACTTTTTGTTTTCTCAGTTCCCAACCTTTTCCACAAAGAAGCCAACTGAAGAAAATACCATTTCTGACTGGCTTCAAAATGATTCTGGGTCAATGAGGGATCGAGATAAGCCTATTTTGACAAGGTAGTTTGGCTTTTTGTTATTTTTGAACGCTTTATGTCCTAGTATCCACCTGGTCACTTTTTGGGGTCATTGTTTTGGGACTAAGGTTTGGTAATTTCTTGTGAAATAACATGCCAAAACGAGAAATTCTGAATTTATTTTTTTCTTTATTACATGCAAGCAAGAGACTTACGATGTCATCCATTTTTTGGCACAGTTTTTATACGATCGTGTCGTATGCGTTACATTATTATATTTAAACGTGTTACATCCGAGAAGAATATCCTTAATGTCTGTACTTTCATATTTTGAGAGGCAAAGATAAATATTTACTTGTCTCTCAATAGGATTTAAGCAAATTTTAAATTTAATTATAACTTTTTTTATTATAAACTTTATAACCAATTTAAGTTTTATTAAGTATTATTAGAAATTTCCAATATTTCTGAAAAAATATTTAAAGATTTGATCCCTTAATAATATTTTTTGAAGTGAAACTTCTTTAGCCGCGTATACAACATATGGCGAACAAAACGGGTAGTAAAACCGATGAAACTAATGAAACGCCGGTGAATTAAGATGAATTTAGGTGAATTTATTTAAAACTAAGTGTTCGAAACACCCTATAAATTCGAAGGAAAAAAATGATCAAACAATGGTTTGAGTCCAAACTAACAGACGAATTAATCAACAAAGTTTTAGATCGTACTTTTTGAAGGTGGAACTTTCAACTAGATACGTTATGCTTCAATTTCCAACCATGAAACATTACGCTGGAATTTTCAACCTGTTTGATTCAATGGCCAATCGGATGCAATAAGATTATCTGAGGTCACAGGCGTGTCATTGGCACTTTTATGGATTCCATGAATCATTTGGACCGAAATGGTTGATTCTATGACGAATCGGATGCAATGGGATTGTTAGAGGTCACAAGCGGCTTATTTGTACTTTTATGGATTCCATGGAGCTATCTGAGATTCCATTTTTAAGTACATTTTCTTACAAGACGAACTCAATTTATATTGATGATGGGCCGCCCGGCTATACGCAAAAATCGATGCAAAGGCCAATTCACTGTGACAAGGTACTTCGCTACAACTAGGTGAAACTATCACAGGGCAACTCTATCGAACTTAGTTGATGCGTTTGAACCGATCCTAGAAGCAAATACGTCCAGGGTGCGATCAAAGGCACAACAAGGTAATTTTGCAACATAACAACGCTCGTTCACGTGTTACACAGCCAGTTAAAACATACCTTGAAATACTGAAATGAGAAGTCTTATTCGTACTATTTGCTTTCTTTGATGACGCATGAAATTGAGGATCAGCACTTTCGCTCTTTTAAAATAAAATTAATCTTCTAATGGCTTTAAATGAAAACTTAAAAACTATCTACTTTTTTGAGTTAAAGTTTCACTTATACCGTATATGCTGGCCAAACACATATTTTTTTAATGAAAAATATCAAGATTTTTTTAATCGTTTGACTTGAATTGATTTTTTGTAAACTCATTAGTACCAATAAAGGGTGGGGGTGGGTTTAAAACTCAAAAATTCCCCCATTACCTACGGACTTGCAATTGACTATATCGATGTCAGCATATAGCTGATAGAGCTCGTGGTTCCATCGTTTTCGGTACTCGCCATAGACGCAAATTAGACCATAGGTCTTGCAAAGGATTTTTCTCTCGAATGCTGCAAAAGTCCTTTCATCAGTGTTGCTCAACGTCCAGGTTTGTGATGCGTATAGTAGAATGGGTATGAATATTGACTTATAGAGCGTCAGTTTCGTTCGTCTAGAGAGGGGTCTACTCTCGACTGAAGTCAACTGCCTAAACGAAGTCCTTTACAACCTCAGTGACGTGGTTTTTAAGACGCTGGGACTGTTTGTTTGTTGACACAAGATACTTCGTTTTATCTGCGTTCACTGCAAGACCCATTCGACTCGAGCAGCATAAAACTCTTATAGAAAATTGTGCCGCTGCGTCTCAGGTCAGCAGCTCGGATGATCTTCTCCATGATTATATTAAAGAAGTCGCACGATAAGGAATCACCTTGTCTGAAATCTCGTTTGGTATAGAACGGAAGGGAGAGGTCATTCCCGATTTCACTGTGCTGGTGGTTTCTTCTTCATCTTGCTAAGACGTATTAGCTGCGCAGGAATACCAAATTCAGACATAACTCCTTATTGGACTGTCGAAGGCGGCTTTGAAATCGAAAAAAAGATGGTGTGTGTCGATTTGTTTTTCGACGGTCTTTTCCAAGGGACGTAAAGATCTGGTCGATGGCGAAATTTCCAGGTTTGAAGTCAGTGTACACTGGATATCGGTCACTAGATTTCCTCTTTCATCCTCCCAGGAAGTGTTTTCGATCTTAAAGCACTCGACCAGGCGTCTTATCTTTTCAAAAAATTATCAAGTCTCATTTTTGTCGCCATTCATCTGAATTTTCTCACAATAACGCATTTCTGCCTCTCGTTTTTTTCGCCCGAAAAGGCGTCTCTCTTCCCTCCTCTTCTTTAGGCATCGCTCCATAGCAGCACGTTACAATCGACTGCAGGGTGGCTTTTTAGACGATGTTCTTCTCTGCAGTGGCGACACGACACTCTTGGTCGTACCACTAGTTTCGGCGAGAGTGGTGGTAGCCTATCACCTCTTCGGCAGCTGTACGCATAGAGTGTTATATGTGCGTCCACTGTTCGCATATATCGTCGATCAGAGGTGTGCTTTCTTGAAGCAGGAGTGAGAATCGAGTAGCGAAGGCCTCGGTCGTCCGTTTTGACTGCAGCTTTTTGACTACTAGCTTTCTTAGTGTAAGATTGCGATCATTCTTAGCTGCGCACAGACGTGTGTGCATTTTGGCTGCGACAAGATAATGATCCGAGTCTATGTTAGCACCACGGATCGTTTGTATGTCTAGTACACTAGAAGAGTGCCTTCCATCAATCAAACTGTGATTGATTTGATAGCGTTTATTTCGATCAAGTGGCCTTATGAGTATTAAGATGCTTGAATCTAGTGGAACAGAACCACTAGATATTTCGTGCTGCAGCAAAGTTTTTATGTCATTTCAGGTTCAGCGCTCATATGCTCGTATCAAGGCACTCGTAAGAACTTTCTTTGGTCTCGTCATCTTTTTTCTTCTATCGGAGCTTGTACACATATTATTCTTATGATAAAAAAATGTCGCCTTGACTTGTATTATGACAAGTCGTTCGTTCACAGCACGGACAGAAAAAAATGGGCTAAAATCAAGCGCAAAACGTTCATAATTGAAATCAGCTCAATAGAGCTCATAACAATCTCAAAATATGCCACTCATGTTCGCAGTTTCTGCCAAAGATTGGGCTTGAAAGTACTATTGATAATTACGTCAACATATGCTTAAAAAGTGTTATCTTGGCCTTGTTTGTAAAAATTCATTTTGTTGTTATTTACGTAATTCTGATTTGGTTGTTGTCCATGTTAGTATAAAAGTGTATAAAACTGCAGAAAATAAATTAAAAAATTATATTTTCCTGTCCAAATTGGATGATGTATGTTTATTTTATTTTTATTTTTGCTTTTTTCTTTTTTCATATTTTTTATATTTTTTTTTTATTTGCTTATTTTTAAAGCTTGTTAACATTTGATAAATTTTTGATAAACAATGCTTAAATTATCAAAAAATCACATACATACATTATGCAGGATTGGGCGAGTTAATTTTTTGATTAACAATCTCATTAGGGCTTGATATCAAGAAAATTATGGCTTAGCTCAGAATCGCTAACAAAATTATTTGGTTTGAGATTGTTTTCAGCTCAAATTTCTATCCGTGATTAGTGAATCGCAGGTTTTGATGCCGTACTCTCTTGCCAACAACAAATCCGCATCCAAAAAACACAAATTGGCCATTTCAGCCCTTGAAAGGACTTTGACCGAGCTTCTTATGATCGTGTTGTGTGTGTTATTAAATGTTTGCACACAATTGACTGAGAACTGGACCTACATGTTTTATGCCAACTCCGAACGGCTAAAGTTTATGTTCTCAAGAAGCTTTACATGGCATTATTTACTCTTTAAGGTTTGCCATTGTCTGCAGAGAGGTGGTGACCGATCAGAAAAATTTTTTATTGAAAAAACTTTTCGCCGCGACTGGGGATTGAACCCGGGCTCCGAGCATGCTAAGCCACACACTAAACCTGCATGCCACGGTCACCACATCCGCATCCAAACTCGTGCTTTTCCGCATGATTGCTGTAGTACATACCACAGGATGCTTTCCGTAAGCAACTCTGTGCCTTCCATTGTATTTCTTGGATTGCAGTGATATTAGCTTTATATTTTTCCAAGATATCAATCAGTTGGATAGAGGCGGCATCCCAATTTCCCATCGAATATGCAACATTTAAGGAGCATATCAATAAATCGTTATCAGTTTTGCGTTATCATATCAGTGATAAACTGTCTTATTTTGCTTTTGCGTTAGTTCTGATACGAACGTGCAGATGAATGTTTGTTTAACAGTTTTTTTAAATGTACATGAGATTCATGCATTTTTGTCATTTATTTCAGCGACCATTTTTGTGCTTTTTGTATTTGTACAAGGATTTTCTTAAGTTTATTCACAAAAGTTATGAATGAATCATATTACTTTTTTATTTTTTCATGAAATCTACGGCATTTTTTTATAGTTCATGTTTCTTGTACACACTCTTAATGAACTTTAATTACTAGGTTTGTGAAATGTACATGTTCTATTCTTCTTTTTTTTGTGGGTTTTGCATATTGATATCAAAAATAGTTCATGCGCCTTACGAAATCAGTTACTTGACTAAAGTTCTTGCATGCAATTCATAATGATCATGTATTAATTCATAATTATTGTGTACTTTTTTGGTTGAGTGCAGTGAATGTTAGGACTAAGTAGTCAATGCCTTGTAGCATAAGGCATGGGTAGATTCCATTGGGTCGTGGTGATTTATATGGACCGAACTTCGATACAGCCCATCGTACTTTTTTGAAAGTAAGGAGTTTGCCAGTAAGACCTCTGTTGCCATCTGGCAATGAGTGGTTGGTTCCTGCAATCCGTGCACAGTTCCTTGCAAAAATACATCCCGGGGAGTGGTTCGGATAATAAGGGCCAATAAGTTTCGTCCGGATTTTTTGAGTAACTTCTGTCAGGTTTGAGTAGAGTTCATTCCTCAACTTTTTGTTCCACGAATACATCTCGCTTCGAAACTTTATAAACCACGGTGGGCAGCTTTCGGGAAATGCTAACGTTATATTTTTTTTGAGTTCTTTTGTCTCAAATTCAAGCTCTTCCTTTGTAAAATGGGTTGAGTTGATTGGTTTAGGTAGCATTAAAGTTTTTGCCTTAAGAACTCAATGTTGGTGTTTTTGAGATTTCTGTAAGAGTGGCAGACTTCAGTTGCGTCCTCAAGTCAAATCTGTTATGGCTGAGAGAGATATGCATAAAAGTGGGATCCATTAATAACCTCATTTCCAGTAATGTTTCTAAAAGTTGGTTCATTACCCTTATTGACAATACCTATACTATTTTTATATAATTGTATTCAAAAAGACACGCACACTAAGAAAAAAACACATACCTTGCTCCGTTAAAAAAATTTCTCTATTTTTGATAATAGCAATTTTCTCTTTTTCAAATAAAATTTTCTTCAATTAGAATAAATTTTCACATTTTCGAAGAAATATTTCTTTACTTCTAGGAAATGGAAATATTTTAATGTCTCTAATAATGATAAGTAAAATAAGTTATAAAATGAAAAACTTTTCTTATATTTTAATAAAAAATTCACTATGAGAAGTTTCTTCAATAAAAATAAATATTTTCTCAAAAAAAAAAGTATTTTTCTCTAAAAACGATATATTTTTCTATGTCATTGAACCTTTTTATCATTTTTAGAGAATTTTAAGTATCGCAATTAGAGAATAGAATTCTCTAGAGCAAAGTCTATACCATTTTTCTCTAAAAATGATGCCTTTTTTATCATATTCCGAGACACTTTTTTCTGAATGGACTAATTTTGTTAATATCTATGCTAAAATCTACAAAGGCTATTGTCTCTATCTAAAGCCTTTGCCTTGTGTGTGTCGGTTGCATTTACTAGAAAGTTTTCTGAAGCCAAAAACACCTCTGATTATCTTGAAATGTGGAAACAGTTGCCCAGAAGGGCACCAAGTCATCGGAAAAAATTCTGAAATAGTGCAGATTTTTAGTCTGCTATTCGCCAGAAGTGATACCCTTAAACGATAGTTCAAAGTGCTGTAAAACAAACTAGCTTTTGTACCATGCAATGCTTTAATGATTTCAGAATTGGCAAATGGTTTCTGAATATCCAGGGTTGTCTTTTAAAAACCTTCGCAAAAGTACGTCAGTTGCTTTTTAGCTTGTTGAAGATTTGTCTGTAGTCAAAAAAAATTGTTTTTTTTCCTGCAGGAATTTCAAACTGACTTAAAGAACTTTCTATTGGAATTTATAAAAATCAAATTGAACAACGACAAATAAAATTAAAATTCATAAGAACCTCATTTTAAAATTCTGTTTTTAATTAATTACGACTTATCTGCACAGTTTGTGTTTCTTCTAATTTTCAACGATCTCATTTTTAAATCAACTTGTCCTGTTTGAATTTTTAACTGGCAACGGCTCATATATAACAAAGACTTTTTCCAGCAACACATTTTGGCCCTAGATATACATATTTATTTGTAATTTCTGTATTTGCATTGGTTAATCAAAAGTTCTGTTAAGTTCTTTAAGCTACATTTTGCATATTTTGCCTGTCTTTGCCTTATATTCCTCTTTGCTGCAGCAAAAACTGCTTTAATATTTCTTTAGTCTGCTTTTATCCTTTGACAAATATGTACAATTATCCTGTTCATTCGTTTATGTCATATTTAAAAATTGTCATCATTTTGTAAAAAATCAAAGATTTTGCTTTATATCCGTCTCTCTCAGACTGTCTTTCTGTCGGTCTGTAATTATGTATGTCTCATGTCCATGTACTAAATACCAGTGCTCCAAAAATGAGCAGCAGCAGTTGATATTTTTGTCGTGCTCGTCAACCTTGTGACAGAGTGCTTTGTTACTTCCTCGTCTAACTCCGACTCTGACTCTTTAGACTGACATTCCAATTATTCTTATCGCATCAACTGAAAATATGTCGGCATGCTTTTCGGCGAATAGAAAAGTGAGCAACTGTGTGTGTGTGTGTGTGTGTGTGCTGGAGTGAGTACTGCAAAGCGCCGGTTATCCTTTTGTCGCTTATCCTTCGTGCGCTCTCTGGCATAGTTCATGACTTGTAAGCATAGCAGTTGTTGTTGGTTTGGCTTCTTGTTTTTAATTTTTGTTGTTTCCTTTACTTTTTTGCATTTTGAAGAAATGCAAGCAGCTTGATGTAGGATGGCAGACATTTCGTACATTGATGTTCTTCCTTTACTTTTTTTCTTGTTTTGGTGTTGGCCTTCTTTGAGATCATTAACATAGCCTGACCGCAAGTTCTACTAGATTGCTGTGTACTTACATATTTTTCTTTATGTTTTGTAATTTTGTATTTTTTTTTTCTACAACCATAACAAGGATAATGTGACTGGCATTCCAACTGTTCATTTTCATAATATTTGGACATAAGTTCTGCTCATGATTGTGGAGTGGATTGCTGTTTAATAAGTGCAGAAGAACTGGCATGAATTGTAATTAGAAATTTTTTGTTTGATATCAGCAGCAGATAAACCCTCTCTCTCTCTCTCTCTCTTTAATGATGTTCATATAAATAGCTTTCATAAATACAGACTTAATTTCTTAAATGAGAAACAAGAATTAAATAAAGTCTCATAAAAAGAGTTCTCTTATGAATTTATGCATTTCTGGGCAGCAGAACTTCTATATTTTATTCAAACATTTTAACATAACAAAACATTTTTTTAAAACTTTTATCCAGAAACAATTTTTCTACATATTTCTTTGGAAACTCAATTCATTAAATATTTTTCAAGATGTTGAAAAAAATGTTTTTGTCATGCAAGGAAATACTTTATTTATTTTACATGAGAAATAAATTTTCTTTGAAGCGAAAATTTCTTTAATTCGTGGTTATTGTGGTATTTCTAAATCTTTTGAAGTTAAAAAAAAAATCCCTTTAAGTAACTCAATCAACTTAAAGGCAATATAAAATGATTTTAAAAATTTTCCAATAACTTCAAACAAATAATTAAACAGACGCTACGTAATCGAAAAAGGTTTAGCCGAGCTATTTCTGCATTTGACCTCAAGCTAAGTATGTGGTTTAGAACATAAGAAACTCGGTTGCGTCTTTGAAAAGTTTGCAGGCTTTTTAATTAACATCAATTCACAAAACGGTGTAGGTTGTGGTGTCAAAACTGTATAGAACATACTTAATATAAGAAATAAACAAGTTGTAGAAAGTCAAATTACAAAGGATGATTTTGCCAGGGTAAAAGGATGAAACCAATCTAGGTTTTTGTTGAAATACTGCACAATTAGAAATTGTTAGTTTTAAAGAATATACCAGAGAATGTGAAGAAGCAAGATTTCATCCTATAATGTTGTTGTATATCCCAAAACTCTCTGCCAAAAACTGAACTTGAATATAAAATTACATGGATACTACTATGTAAACATGGATACGAAAATACAGTTTAATTTCATAGACAAGACTTCAAGCACCGCTAAAGCAACAATAAGGCCATATACATAGAGGGTATGTAATATTAAGAAAAGTGTTAACGTTGATTATAAAATTTATTTTCTTTTTGACACCACCGCAAAGACCAATTCAGGTTTTTTTTTAAAAAAATTTAAAGAAGTGGTGGTACACATGTCGTTTCAACCAAAAGTCATCACGTTTTCAAAGCAATAATTTCCAAAAACCGTCAGGTTGTCCAAAACCGTTCTTTCTTACTGTGATAACGTTGATGTTATCTTTATTAGCCGCCGCTGAGAACCATATCGAAACATTTTAACTAAATTTTTATATGCTTGGTTTAATCGATATCGGCATATAAGCCATACAGCTCGTAATTTCATCATATTTGGTACTCGCCATGGACTCAGATTGAACCATACATTTTAAACTCTCTCGAACGCTTCTGAAGTTCTTTCAGCAAAACTTCTTAATGTTTAGGCTTGTAATGCATGCAATAGGACGGACATAATTTTAGACTTATGGAGTGTGAGTTTTGTTCGTCAAGAACTCTGCATCTCAATTGCATACTGAGCCGAAAGTAACACCTGTTGGCAAAAAGTATCCGTCGTTTATTCTTAATATTATCGTTGGAGGTGTTTATGCTGAATGCCAGGTAAACGAAGTCCTTAACCACCTCAAAGGAAGGATTATCAACAGTAACGTGGTTTCCAAGCTTTTTTGTTGCTCAGCCGGTAGGCCATTGGCTTTGCAGCTTTGTTGTTTTTTATTCAAGCTATAGCTGTTAAGACCTCATTATAGTCGAGCAGCGGAACTTCAACGCTATCATCTATAATTGGGATAACCGGGAGATGACCCCTTTTGGCGGAATAATTGTCAGTGTCGCCATTTCGAAGAAAAGGTAAGTGAACAAGTTCAAAAAAAAAAAAACAAAAACAAATTGGCCATTTCAGCCCTTGAAAGGACTTTGACCGAGCTTCTTAGGATCGATTGTGTTGTGTGTGTTATTAAATTTTTGCACACAATTGACCGAGAACTGGACCTACATGTTTTATGCCGACTCCGAACGGCTCATGTTCTCAAGAAGCTTTACATGGCATTATTTACTCTCTGAGGTTTGCCATTGTCTGCAGAGAGGTGGTGACCGATCGAAAAATTTTTTATTGAAAAAACTTTTCGCCACGGCTGGGGATCGAACCCGGGCTCCGAGCATGCTAAGCCACACACTTAACCTGCATGCCACGGTCGCCATTAAGCAAGTGAACAAGTTCAGTGCTTTAAATATCTGTCACTCGATTTCCATTTTCGTCATCTAATCTTTTCGACAAATTTTCGAGCTCCTCATTATACCCTAAACCTGAAAGGTCAGGGTATATTAACTTTGTGCAAACAATTGTAACGCATAGAACGAAGCGAGTCCGGTATAGAAAAGTATATATATTCTTGATCAGCGTCATCTCGTGAGTCGAGCTATTCATGTCCGTCCTTCCGTCCGTCCGTCCGTCCGTCTGTGTGTTGTCCGTAAACACAGGATAAGAAGAAGGAGTTGAGATAATAAAATGAAACTTAGTACATATGGTCATACGAATCGAAGAATCTGCACTATTGAATATTTCTGGAATCCGAACACGGACACGCCTACCTCCCATACAATGCGAAAATTGAAAACTGCATAACTCAGTTCATAATAAGCCTACAACTATAAAACTTGATATGTTTGTGTTTTCTATCAACACAAAAATGTCTTTGAAAAATGGGTATCATCCGCCTACGGGCACGCCCACCTCCCATACAACCCAAAAATTGAAAACGCAATAAATAAGCCTCTGTTTAACCTACAGAGCTAAAATTTGGCACATATGTTTTTTATAACAAACCAAAGATGGTTTTGAAAAATGGACGACATCCGCTTACGGACACGCCTACCTCCCATACAACCCAAAAATTGAAAACTCAATAAATAGGGTTATGTTTGTCATAGAAAAATTAAATTTGGTATGTATGTATTTTATACCAAAACTAAGGTCTGTTCAAAAATTGGGAGTAATCCGTCCATGAACACGCCCACCTCCCATAGCGAAAGCACAATAAGGGCATTTACTGTGAGCTACAGGAATAAAACTTGGTATGTGTAAATTTTTCATCAACATTTAAATGCATACAAAATAAAGGCTTCATCCGCATACGGACACGCCCATTTTCAATTATATTATTTTTTTTTTGGAAAAGTAGGTTTAGGGTATTTCATAGTCGGCCTAGACCGACTTTAGACTTTCTTTACTTGTTTTTTGCCTGAAAAAATGTCTCTATTCTCTTCATATGCATTACAAGCGACTGCAGCGTGTGCTTTGTAGGGGTCGTCCCTCTATGCAATGGTGTCGACACTTCTGGTCGTGACACTGGTTCCGGTGAGGGATCTACTACATTGTTGGTATCATCTTTTGCATACGAGAAAAAGATGATTATGTGCACCTACTGCAAATATCGTTAATTGAAAGAGTGTTTTCATGAAGCAGGAGTGATGATTAGCGAATGCTTCAGTTTTTCGTTTTGATTACGTCTTGTCAACGTTTAGCTTTCTCTGTGTTGGATTACGTGTTCTTAGTTGCGCACAGACAGGTGTAGATCTGGCTGCGACAATGTAATGAACCAAATCTATGTTGTACCGCGAATCGTACGTACGTCTAGAACACTGGAATCCACTGAGTGGATTCCTTCAATTTAAATGTGACCAGTTTGGTTTTTATCAGGGGACAGCCTTCTGGTCTTGCCCAGCTTTGCATTGAAGTCACTGTTTGACAGGTTTAAGTCGGAAGGTTGAAGCTCGTAGTCACGTTAGCATGAAAAGGTCACCCCCTTGTCACACATGTTTTCGAGGCACGTTTTCAAGCAAATACAAAATTTGAAAATGTGGATGCCGCTCTTTGCTGCTCCTTGCCTTAGAATATACTTCAACAGAACTGTGCCATGGTTGTTTTTCGTCCAAATCGAAGATAATTTTTTTACTAGTAAAAACTCATTTTGACATAAAAAAGTTCTTAAAATTTTGTTTCATTATAACTGTTATTGACCACCAAAAATTCAATTTTTTGCTATTTTCCAAAACAAATTTGTTTCCAGATCAATCCCAAAGCAATTAATTTTGGGAGTGATTCTGAGCTAAGCCATAATGTTCTTGATATCAAGCCCTAATGTAATTGTTTATCAAAAAAGTAACACCCTCATTCGTGCATAATTTATGTGATGTTTGGATCATTTATCAAAAAAACACTTGTGTCCAATTTAAGTGATTGTTTATAAAAACAAAAACATGCTCACTTGTGTTCAATGCATGCCACTTATGGATTGATAGCAAAAATGAATATTCCCAATTTAAGGACTTTTGTAATTTAAAAAAAAAAATATGTCAAATATTACGATTTAAAATAAATAAAAAACAATATAAAAAAAAATTAAAAAACTTAAATATGCCCTAGTACAAAATTTACATGTGGCTCAAACAGGTTCAGTGAAATAACGCCCAATGAAATAACGCCCAAAATAAAAAATGAAATAACGCCCAAAATATTTTGGGCTTTAAAAAATGAAATAACGCCCAAAATAAAAAATGAAATAAAGCCCAAAATATTTTCAAAGCAAATCATTTAAAATATTTTGGGCTTTATTTCATAATGAAATAACGCCCAAAATTTGTATGAAAAATATTTGGGCGTTATTTCATTTTTTATTTTGGGCTTTATTTCATTATGAAATACGCCCAAAATCAAAAATGAAATAACGCCCAAATAAAATGAAATAAAGCCCAAAATTTTGGGCCTTATTTCATTATGAAATAACGCCCAAATTTGTATGGAAAGTTTTTGGGCGTTATTGCATTTTTTATTTTGGGCGTTATTTCATTGGGCGTTATTTCACTGAACCGCTCAAACAATAAAGAATAAAAGAAAAGATTGAAATGAAAAAAATAATAAAAAATAATATTTTCATTGTTCAAATTAGAAATATTGCATCCAATTCGGACGGGAATATATAATTTATTAATTTATTCTCTGCTTTTTTATACATTTTATACTAACAGGAACAACAACCAATTGAGAATAACATCGTTCGGTTGTTCATATTTTTGATGTGCATAAACAACAACAAAATTAATTTTTTTTACAAACAAGCCCAAGATTACTCGTAATTAGCACAAAATGACGTGTTTATTAAAATTGGAACGTGAATAGCATGTTTTGAGATGGTTTTGAGCTTTACTGAGTTGATGTCTTTATTTTTATTATTTGACGCCCCCTTTTTTTTAATTTTAATTGGTTGATTTTGAAAAATAGAATTCAGTACTTCCGCAGCGCAGTTGCGATGAACAACAAAATTCAGGAATATACATTAATTTCTTTTCACTAATTTTTCTACTCAGAGAGTATTAAATTTTTTTTTAAATGTCGACCAATCAAGAGTATTTAACAAATTTTGAAATTGAATACCGTTTAAATTTGTTTCATGGGATTATGTCTTATTTGCGGGCAAATATATTTATTGTCTGTACGATTCATATCTAATATGCAATTGTCTAATAATTACTAATTATAAATATAAATAATTATTTATTTATTTTTTTATACTGTTTTATCAAATAAACGGGAATGATCGAAAATTATTTAATAAAATTTTATGCTCTATAGACTCAACAGAATTTTTTAAAGTATCAATAAAAAAAAAACAGAAAGTATATCAAAAAATGAGAAGTGCACACCTTATTTTAAAGTTGATCTCGACACAACTCAAACAAAAAACTTGCTTTGGACCGCCGGAAAAAAACATCAAAATGCTATTTTTATAAATTACATTTTATGTCTGAACTAGGAAACGATATTTAGTTAAAATGGATTTAATTCGTGCTACATATTCCTTTTAAAAGTTTTGGACTACCGAAAAAATTAATATATGTTATTTTACGAGGAAGTAATTCGAGTTCAGATGAGGTTAAATCGAGGCAACAGGGCATACCATTCGAATAACCCCTTCGATTCCTTCCTTCCCTCCTTCGAAAGGGGACATCAAAAAGTCCCTTTTAACGGAACACCATTTCCTAAGATGGAATGGACATGTAAAATTGTATTATTTAATGAAAAAATAGTACTTTGGCTGTTTTTAAGTGTGTCCAAAAAATGTTTTTTATTTGAAGCTGTCTCGAGGATATTTATAAAATACTTTAAGGGGGCATTTTTTTTTTTCGACAGAAACAAACAGAAAATATAAAGGTTTTATTTTATATATGGGCATTTCCATGGTGTCGAACGTGACTGTTGCACACATTTCAAGTGAAAAAAATGTCATAATAAAACAAATTTTAAAAAAAAAACAAAAGGCGAGCCTTTTAATTATTGGTATTGCAAATTGTTCGGTCATTTTTAATTCTCAAGATATTGGCAAAAAACCAAGGTGGTCGCACGTGACCAAAAACAGAAGTGGTTTTCGTGGCAAAAAATTCAAACGCGGATATCAGCGAAATGGGAAGGAATGTTTTTATGTAATTTTTTTTTTTAGTGTTGTGTATTGATGTTCCTTAGAAATGGCTTGCATTGTAGACATAAAGGATTTATATTTTTATTTGATAAAATAGATGGTCGCACGTGACATGTCGCACGTGACATGTTGCACGTGACACTTTTTCGATCACCATATTTGTTTTTTTTATCTGCTCTGTAATGAAATTCAAATAAAAAAACTATGCATATGTCAACAAAAATATTTATTCAAACATAATAATAAAAAACTAAAAAAACTTTCATCAGTATGGTTTTGTGTAAGTATAATAAACATCTACACTGTACAACAAAACTGAAGTTTTTGCAAATCCCAAGAAGTTTCTCAACGGTTTCCTAAGATTTTGGATTCGCTGAATCCGAATCTGAAGTCAGAATTTTCGGGTCACCCTAGGTTTTCGAGCTACAGAGGAGGCAAAACCCTAACCTCCTACTGTTACTGAAATGAATATGATAGACCCCCATTACTTTTACAAGAGGAACATTTTTTGCCTTGGAACCCATCCCCTCTAACCCTTCCGTATGGGGGCTCCCATACAAATTTTATGATACATCTCAATACATCTCTGCACAAGTCTGCACTGAAACTGGTATAACAAATGACTTTTTTTTAAACTTTTGAAAATAAATTTATAACTTTCTCTGAAACTCTGAAAAACAGACTGAAAAATTTAAAATCATATTATTGTCAGTTACTTTATTAGTACAGCATATCCTTTATTCATCTGTATTCGAAGAAATATTGTAGTGCAGAATGAACTGTTCCTTTGGAAATATTATATAGTGTATAATTAAGACTTGTTGTGTGTTCAAATTTTAGTATTCAAACTCTATAGAAGACTATAACTACGTATAGAGCAACAATAACTTATCAGTAGTTTTGAATAATATACGCTTAAAAACTAGTTTCCAGATCTACCTAGAAAGCATATGAAATGCATGTTAGGTAGATATTGGAGAGTGATTACATTATTTGCATTTAGTTTTATATTTCAACTAGAAAAAGTACACAAAATTTTTAAACAGATCAATGAATGCCTTTATAATCTTTTAGAAAGGATTACTCTTAAACGAAGAACAATAATTCAAGATTTTTTTATTTTTTTTTTTGTGTACAATATAAAACAGGTACAAGTCTTTTGTCTTCATAAATACAATTTTATTATACATGGTTCATATGTTTTGAGAACCCAAAATGTCGATATTTAGTCATTTTCGAAAAGATGTTTTCTTTAAACACCTATAAAATATGTACTTTTTTAAGGTTTTTACATGCATTGAACTTCTTGCTTCTTCACTTTTTTGCTTATTATACCCAAAAAAAGTTACATACAAAAACTTGATTTTTTTGGTCAAAAAAGGGTTCAGGAAAACCAAAACCGCTCTTTGGAGATTTCTGCAATCCAAAAAAAATAAAAATATGCAGAAATAGCTTTAAGGATGCCCTCTAAGTTAGCTTTTAAGATGGACTTTTTAGACGGTGTTCGGATGACTTTTTTTTCTCCAAACAAAATCAATGTGGCTTAATGGATAGTTTAAATTTTATCAGACAAATCTTCAGATCATCTTTAAATCTTCAAAGCATTATTTTAAAAACATTACTTTTTTATACCGGAAAAGAATTGAGAAATTAATGAATTCTGGTTATGAAAGCACATTAACCAAAACTAAGACTTATTGCTTTATTCTAATTGCAAAGAAGCAGCATTAGAATTTATATATAAGTTCGAAAAGAGTCCATTATAATTAATGAGAAATAATTTTATTTGTAATAAACTTAAAAAAATGTACTCTATGGTATGTAGCTTTTTGAATTCTTTGGAAAATTTTTATAACCAGTTTGCTTATCCTGCTTCTACTTGTATAAGTAATAAAGCAATTTTATTTCTTTGAAATTACACAAATTCCAGCAATTATTTAGACTCTTTGTGCTAAGGTTCTACGGAATGTTGATAACAATTATTTACTAGCAATATTTTGGCACAAATTCTTGCCCAAATTTAGCATAAATTCTAAATTAAATAAAAGTGCAATTAAAACATTTCAACGTTATTTCATTCTGTAGAAAAAAAAAAAAAAAACATTTAGAGAAAATAAGTCCTACATCGTGTTAATTATTTCGGCATTTAATGCTGTAGTTTCTGCAGCACTGTTTCAAAGGACATACAATGCAGATATGCTTATTCGGCTGTATCTTTCAGTATGTTATGCATGCATGAGGGTATGTTTGAGTGGGTGTGAGAGTGAGAGTGAGAGTGTATGTGTGTTTTTGTACTTTTCTGTGATTCTTAGAAATTTACAAGCTGGTAGTAAAAGATGAAAGAGATGAGATTTATGCAGCTTTCATGGACTTAGCAGAGAAGAGTTGATGTTTGGCCAGGGCTGCAGTCAAAAAAAAAAAAACAAAAAAAGGGCGCAAAGTGAGGAAAAAATTTTACAAAAATAGTGTCAAAGTGATGAAGACAGAATAAAGGAATTATTTTATCAAAAAGCAAAGATTTATAAAAAAATTTTAGATAGTGTTTGCTGAGTATTTTCCAATAACTGTTATTCAATACACTTTTGCACAGAACTAAGTAATATTTTGTTGATTTTATTAATTTTTAAATTTTTAACTTGAGATTTATATTAAAAAAAATTAAAAACTTTGTGTTGAAATATATCTGATATAGTTTTTATATGAAAATTTTTATTTTTATACCCTAAACCTGAAAGGTCAGGGTATATTAACTTTGTGCAAACGTTTGTAAAGCATAGAACGAAGAGAGTCTGGTATAGAAAAGTATATATATTCTTGATCAGCGTCACCTCGTGAGTCGAGCTATCCATGTCCGTCCCTCCGTCCGTCCGTCGGTCCGTCTGTGTGTTGTCCGTATACACAGGATAAGAAGAAGGAGTAGAGATAATTGAATGAAACTTGGTCCACATGGTCACATGTACCCAAAAATTTGCACTATTGAATATTTTTGGAATCCGCTTACGGACACGCCTACCTCCCATACAACGCAAAAATTTAAAACTGCATAACTCAGCACATAAAAAGCCTACAACAATAAAATTTGATGTGTATGTATTTTATTTCAACACAAAGATGTCTTCAAAAAATGGACGTCATCCGCTCACGGACACGCCCACTTCCCATACAACCCAAAAATTGAAAACGCAATAAATAAGCATGTCTTTTACATACAGAGTTAAAATTTGCCACGTATGTTTTTTATAGCAACAAAAAGATGTTTTCGAAAAATAGACGTCATCCGCTCACGGACACGCCCACCTCCCATACAACCCAAAAATTGAAAACGCAATAAATAAGCCTGTGTTTAACCTAAAGAGCTTAAATTTGTCACATATAATTTTTATAACAACACAAAGATGGTTTTGAAAAATGGACATCATCTGCCCACGGACACGCCTACCTTCCATACAACGCAAACATTTAAAACTGCATAACTCAGCTCATAATAAGCCTACAACAATAAAATTTGATGTGTATGTATTTTATAGCAACACAAAGATGTTTTCAAAAAATGGACGTCATCCGCTCAAGGACACGCCTACCTCCCATACAACCCAAAAATTGAAAACGCAATAAATAAGCCTGTGTTTAACATACAGAGCTAAAATTTGGCACGTATGTTTTTGATGTCAAGGCATAGATGGTTTTGAAAAATGGACGTCATCCGCTTACGGACACACCTACCTCCCATACAACCCAAAAAGTTTAAAATTCAATAAATAAGGTTATGTTTGTCATAGACAAATTAAATTTGGTATGTATGTATTTTATACCAAAACTAAGGTGTGTTCAAAAATTGGGAGTAATCCGTCAGTGAACTCGCCCACCTCCCATAGCGAAAGCACAATAAGGGCATTAACTGTGAGCTACAGGAATAAAACTTGGTATGTGTTCATTTTCCATCAACATTTAAATGCATATAAAATATAGGTTCATCCGCCCACGGAGAAGCCCATTTACAATAAAATTTTTTTTTTGTTTTTGAAAAGTGGGTTTAGCGTACTTCATAGTCGGCCTAGACAGACTTTAGACTTTCTTTACTTGTTTTTATTTGAATATGAATATGTTTATCTATGTTTATATATTTTTTTTTATTATTTTTATTTGAATATGTTTATCTTTGATTTTAATTAAAGCTTATTTTGTACATTTTGAGATTTGAGAAGCTTTCAAATTTTATCACAAATAAAAATAAAAATCAGGAATCCGAAAATAACTGTTATTCATCAATTTTCGAATGAGAAAGACACAATGAAAAAATTGTCGCAGGACATTGTCAAATATACCATTATGATACAAATGGTCTCAGCTTCATGAATATTTAGAGCCTTTTAAATTTTCGACTGATTCTATAAAAGTTCAAAATTAACTGTTATTTTTTGACTTTTTTTTTTAGACAAAAATAAAGGTTACCTTTGACTTTTATTTTATTGGTGAAAAATAACAGTTATTTTGTGACTTTTATTTTTTCGGTCAAAAATATCAGGCAATCTGTGTTTTTTTAAAGGCCGCTTGTCCGATTAAAAAACTTTTGATACCATATGTAAAACGTGATCACCGATGAGACCAAAATAATGGTATCGATAGTTTTTTAGTCAGTAAAATGGCCTTTGAAAAAACGCAAATTGCCTTATATTTTTGACCGAAAAAGTAAAAGGCAGAAAATAACTGTTATTTTTTTTTTTTTTTATTGACCGATAAAATAAAAGTCAAAAGTAACTGTTATGTTTGCCCAAAAAAATATAAGGCACAAAATAACTTTTATTTTTGTCGGAAAACATAAAATTTAAAAAATAGCAGTTAATATTTGACTTTTTTTGATAAAAACCATAACCGGTACGTTCCCTGATAAAAATATATGTTTAAACCGAGCCTGTCAATGTGACTTTTTAAAGCTGACAGAGAAATAACATTGCAACACACATGTACACAAATACTTTTAAGATTGTTAGCACACATGCATGATTAATATGCGTTAACTTGATGACATGTTGCAAAAATCTCTGATAGCAAAAATGTCTCATTCCTGATTGTTTGTTTGTACAAGTCAGAGATAAAATTTGCATTTTAAGCTAATGTTTTGAAAATAAATCTTATAATATTCTTAGGAAATTTCCAAAAAAAATAAAAGATTCGAAAAATCTTAAGACAAAAGATAATAAATCTCTCAGATCATCATTAGTTATTTATGAAGAAAAGCATCTTTCACGCTTAGCAACAAATAATTTTACACCAAAAAGCTAACATTTCTTGCAAAAAGCTTCTTTAACATATCATTACCAAGGATCTTGGCAATTGTTAAAAATTAATTTGCAGTTTTTAAGAGCATGAAGTTAATTGCTTATTTTATCAATTTTTTTTTCATTCGATATTGTTTGTATTTAAAATTAATTGGTGCTCAGAGCTTGATTGTATAGCTATTTATAGTCTACTAATATGAGACGATTTAATGATGCTTCAAATGCAGCAACTGATTTGCTTCTTATCTTTGGCTTAATTTGAAATTTCTATTTATTTATTTCTCTTGACAGCTTATTGCGATTAAATTTTCGTTGTTTTTTTTTTTTTTGGTTTTTATATTCCATTTCAAGCTTGTTTACAGCATACAATCGAATCATGAATTGAAATGAAACTCTGAATTTATGCAAATTGAATTTATATCTCATAAATATTTCATTGGTATTGAAATTTTATGTCAATCTGTTTTAAAGAACAGTAAAAACTCAGCAAGTAACAAAAGTTAAAATAAAATATGATAAAGTTAGAAAAAATAGAAGAAAAACACAAAAACTGTGTCGCGACAGATATCTTAGATATTGTTAAAACGTGTTGATTTATTTCAAGGACGACATATAAATTTAATCAACTGCAGAGCTTTAAGATTTTTGATAGCAACTAAGACATGGGTTGAACATAATGAAAAAGGTTGGTTAAAGATAAAAATGTTATTGCCTGCTTTTGTTAAATTTATCCACATCAAAATGTCAACTTTAAATAATAAACACAAGAGCCATATTTTTATGCACTACATTAGAATGTCATACAAAGAGTTCAGGAAGTATCATAACACAACGCTCCTAAGGGCAGCTGTAGGTTTCTTTTAAAGCAAACAAAATCTGACACACTTTGCCAAATAATAACATAAATTCCAATTTTTAAATATCTTTTGTGAAAATCTGTATACAACAAAATTAAGACGTGCCACAAAATATGACAAACACACCCATACACACACACACACACACACACACACACACACACACACACACACACACACACACACACACACACACACACACACACACACACACACACACACACACACACACATCTTAAAAATTGTGCACACAATAAACTTATAAGTTTATGTCTAGCAAAATATTTCATAAACTTTATGAACTTTTGTCCAGCAACAGCAGCACTTAAAAGCCTGCAAAAAGTCAAACAAAAAGTAACAAATAAACAACAAAAACAACAAACAAAAATATTAAAAAAAAAAAAAATTGCAATACAAACTTTTAATTTAAAGTAACATAGTACTTTTGGCTACAATTTTAACAAGATAAAAAATTCAAGCAAAATAAAGCAGTACAAGAATTTACAAAAAAAAAGGCAACACTTAAGAAAAAACATGTCCTTAAGCAATATCTTTATTTTGCTGGCTACATTTTTGCGTATTATTATTAAGCAAAAAAAAAAAGGCGTAGTAAAAATTAAGTAGTAGAAAAACTATGCTTTTAGTTAGCAATGCACACACACACACATTTGCAGTGTTTCAAACCAAAAAAACTTGCCGTTTTGTTTGCTTCAAGTGTGGCTGGCTGGCTGTCGGTTTGCAGAGCGCGCCAAATACTTCAGTCGTCGGAAACAGGAACTGTGTGTACGTTGGGCGCCATTTATAGCAGACATTTTTGCTTCTTCTTCTTCTTCTTCTTAAGTGTTTGCTTATGCAAATAGAAGTGTCACTATCGTCGTATATGTGAGTGCGTCTGTTTTAGCATATCTGCGAGAATATGTGCTGCTAACTTTAGCTGATGTCTAACTGTATTCTTTGGTTATATGTTTGCGAGTATTTGGAAAATTGTCGACGTTTAGTTTTGTGATTTCCGGTTCCCAACGCTAAAGTGGCGTATATTTTGAAGCACTTTGAAGCTGCTTTAAGCCGCAGCTTTAAATATTTAAGTGTTCCTGCCTGCTTCAGATACATGCGTACTACAAACGTGCTGGGTTTTGCCAATATCTGTATCTGTGAACCTCAATTCAATGACTCGTTGTACTTGAGTGTCTGAGATTTGAAACGCTTCGTTTTTATATGATTGCTGTTTTTTTTTTTTTTTTTCTTAGGATTTTTATTATTTTTATATGGCTGGGTCGATCCGCTCAATAATGCTTACTGCTGCTTGCCTGCCTGGCTGTTGTTTACTCATAAACGTGGTAGATTTTGCATAAAGTCACTTACTATCGATTTATTTTTTTTTTTTTTTGTTGTAAATTCTATCATTTGTGCCTGTCAGCCTTGTGTAACCTTCAATGACCTTATTGTTATGATAAACTTTACTCTACTGTGAATGTAATAAATAAAGAAAATGACTTATTATAAAAATAAGTCATCTTCCTTAAAATGTCTTGAAGAAATTTGTATACAGAGGTCGCAGTTTAAAGTAATGTTTTAAATTGGCTTTTTATTATCTTGACTTTTTATAAAAATTGGTAAGAAAATTATTAGGTTTTAATAAAGAAAGGCAAAAAAAAGCAAATTTTGTTGACAATGGCAAACCTCAGAGAGTAAATAATGCCATGTAAAGCTTTTTGAGAACATGAACTTTAGCCATTCGGAGTCGGCATAAGACATGTAGGTGCAGTTCTCGGTTAATTGTGTGAAAATATTTAATAACACACACAACACAATTGATCCTAAGAAGTCGGTAAATTTTTTTTTTGTTTTTGCAAATAAGATAATTCAATTTTGAAGAACTGTGTGAAAAAAGATGAATTGAAGGGCTTATTGTAAAAACATGATATGCCACACAAAAAATATTTCGAAATAATCGACCTTAAAGTTTTTAAAAAATGTATTTTTGTATGAAATCATTGAAATTCTTACCAGAACTATTACGTATACGGTCAAAATTGATCGGGTAATGGTCACAATATTTTCAGTGGATATTGAAACAGCTGCTTAATTAAAAGTAAAACAATGGCTTGAAGCAGAAAAACTTTTTTTGCAATTTTTTTATTTTATGTAATAATGTGTACCACCTTCTTTATTCAGAATTACTTCATTTGTTCTATTCGGAATACTATCGTAGAGATTTTTTTACCAATTTAAGAGAAATTTCAGTCCATGCCGCCCTAATTGCAAGAATGACTGACTCTCGATCTTCGAATTGCCGACCAAGCTCGTATACTTTGCGAAACAACCATATCCACATATTATGCATTATATTGAGAACCGATGAGCATGGTGGCCATTCCAATAAATTTACATTTTGCTCCCTTATTCAGTTTTTGACTTTCATTGCGGTGTGAATCGGTGCATTATCTTGTTGGAACATCCAAGGAATTGGTCCGATAAGTTCCTTAGGATCAATTGTGATATTTGCTTGTAGCAATTCGCGGTCATTTTGGCTGTCTGAAACTCGAGATCAATACCTCCAGAATACCAGTTACAGTGCCTCACACCATTAAACTTCCTTCGCGGCTGTGGTGACGGGCCAAAAAACGTTCGTCCTACCTTAAGTTATGGAAATAATACTTAAACCCGTCAGGACCATCAAAATTAAATTTTTTTTCTTCCGAGAAAACAACAGCATTCCACTCGTTCTAGCAAGACATGTGAACCCTGCAAAACCCAAAACGTGCTTCTTTCCGTTGCGGGTTATGCTTTTTACGGGATTAAGGTATTATTTGCGACAAGGAACTTAACTTTAGGTCTCATATTGATAATGTCATTAGTAGAGCCAACTCTGCACTTGGTTTCGTGAAACACTGGTCCAGAGAGTTCTCCAATCCTTACGTCACTAAATCTCTCTATCTTTCCTTTGTTAGACCCATCCTCGAATATGCCAGCCATGTTTGGTCTCCTATCTTCAACACCCATTCAATGCGAATCGAAGCCGTTCAACGCAGATTCAATCGTTTCACTCTTCGTGGTCTTCCCGGCTCTGACATATTCAACTTACCTCCCTATGCCAACCGTCTGAAGTTGATTAACATGCAAACACTTGCAAAGCGAAGGGAAGTTGCCGATGTTCTCTTCATTCATCAACTAGTATGCGGTACCATTAACTGCCCAGAACTACTCCATTTAATATCCTTTAATACCAACCCACGCAACCTTAGGTCTATACCTCTCTTCCACCTTAACTTTGACCGCACCGACTATGAATGCAGTGAACCTATAATCAGAATGCTTCGGGTAACCAATAGTTTGATCAGTGAATTCGATTTTCACCTAAGCAGACCACTTCTCCGAAATATCCTTCTTAACTCCAACGAAACTTCTTCCTCCTCTCTAATGTATTCTTCTAATTAACATATGGTACCATTGTAAATTAAGATACTCCCTGTTAATTATAAAATTTAGTTTTTAAGTATTCAAACTGCTTGTATTAAGCTTATATATAAACAAATATAAATAAACATGTTCCGCACAAAGCTGCAGACAACTTTAGAACTTCTGCCAAATTTTGTGGCTATAGTACGCGCGGAAAGGTCCTGCTCGCAATATGCCGCAATTTTGGCCTTCTCGACGGCAGTTAACCTTCTCACTCGGCCCATACTCGCTCTGTATAACTAGCAAAAATTTAAACTAGTAAGGTATATCTTCGACTTGGTCGAAGTTAAAATACCCCCACGGACGATTCTTAAGGGTGGAAGAATCTTAAATTGATGAGCTTTTTGTATGTGATTTTGAGAGATTTTATTATTTTTATGTGTCTAAAAAACATACATATTAAATTGTTTTCCTGCAGCTTAAATATAAGCCTTTTTATAAATTTTTAAATTTTGGGGTTTTATGGGAGGTGGGCGTGTTAGATTGTGTATGACGCCCATTTTTCTAGCATACCTCAGTTTCGACATAGAATACACAAATACTGAGGTTCTGTCTTGTAACTTTAATATTAGCCTCTTTATAGATTTTTCAATTTTGGGGTTGTATGGGAGGTGGGCGTGTTAATGGGTGGAGAAATTCCATTTTTATAACACACCTCAGTTTTGACATTAAATACACAAATACCGAGTTTCCATCTTGTAACTTTAATATTAGCCTCTTTATAGATTGTTCAATTTTGAGGTTGTATGGGAGGTGGGCGTGTTAATGAGTGGATGACGCCCATTTTTCTAACACACCTCAGTTTTGACATTGAATACACAAATACCGAGTTTCCGTCTTGTAACTTTAATATTAGCCTCTTTATAGATTTTTCAATTTTGGGGTTGTATGGGAGGTGGGCGTGTTAGTGGGTGGATGACGCCCATTTTTCTAAGACATATCAGCTTTGACATGGAATACACATATACCAAATTTCAGTATTGTAGCTTTAATATTAGCTTCTTTGTAGAGTTTTCAATTTTGGGGTTGTATGGGAGGTAGGCGTGTCCGTGATCGGATGACGAAGACATATTTGTGTTAGTATGAAACACATACATATCAAATTTTATTGTTGTAGGGTAATTATGAGCTGAGCTATGCAGTTTTCAATTTTCGCGTTGTATGGGAAGTAGGCGTGTCCGTGGGCGGACGATGTCCATTTTTCAAAACCATCTTTTTTTTGTTATAAAAAACATACGTGCCAAATTTTAGCTCTGTAGGTTAAACAGAGGCTTATTTATTGCATTTTCAATTTTTGGGTTGTATGGGAGGTGGGCGTGTCCGTGAGCGGATGACGTCCATTTTTCAAAGACATCTTTGCGTTGGTATAAAACACACACATACCAAATTTTGTTGTTGTAGACTTATTATGAGCTGAGTTATGCAGTTTTAAATTTTTGCGTTGTATGGGAGGTAGGCGTGTCCGTGGGCGGATTCCAAAAATATTCAATAGTGCAGATCCTTGGGTACATGTGACCATGTGTACCAAGTTTCATCCAATTATCTCAACTCCTTCTTCTTATCCTGTGTATACGGACAACACACAGACGGACGGACGGACGGACGGACGGACGGACGGACATAGATAGCTCGACTCACGTGGTGACGCTGATCAAGAATATATATACTTTTCTATACCGGACTCGCTTCGTTCTATGCGTTACAAACGTTTGCACAAAGTTAATATACCCTGACCTTTCAGGTTTAGGGTATAAAAAGGCAAACAAAAAATTGTTCGAATTTCGACCCCAGGCGATGATTAAATAAGTTTTGTTTTTGCTGAGGCACAGGGATATATGGAGATACTGGGATTTTGATATCCAGGAACCCTAAATTTTATGCGGTTCGACAAAAATTGCTTTTGAGAAAAAAACACATTCCGGGTGGCGTGGGGTTAGTTAGGAAAGTGGAAAATTAACTATCCAAGCTTTTCCCCTAGAGGGGTAAAATGTTCGATCGACTCCCATTAATTTTTTTGCCCCGAAATTTTTCAAGAACATACCTACCCTAATCTCAAAAGGGGTTTGGGGTTCCCAAACAAAATTGATATTTTTAGGAAATTTGATCCCACCACTTCCAGAGTGCGCCTAGTAGGGTAAGATGTGTGCCTGACTGCCATTGGTTTTTTCTTTACAACATTTTATCGCAACATACCTACCCTCTATTTCCAACTCTTTAAGGGAGGGGCTCCTATACATATATTTTTTAATTTCTTTAAACAAAATTTTTTTAAAATCGACTTCTATCGATTCTCGAAATTTGTGTCGAGCATACCTGTCGTAAATGAGAAATAAGAAATTTTGTAATTATAATTGTAATAAAATTTGAATTAAATTCATTTCTTGTTGTCATGGGATGAATATTCATTTATTTCTTTCGATTTGCGGCGACAACTTGAAGCAAAAATATTCTTTCCTCATATTAAGCCTCTTGTGGTGGCGTCGTTGACAACGTATAGATAACGCATTATATCCGGGGCTTGTTGGTAATCTTCGCGTTCAGTTCAGGTTTCTGGATCGGTAGCAATCAAATCAGTTGAAAATCTGAAGCTTGCGAAAAATTTTGCTATCTCAGGAATGACGTAATGGCTTAAATCCTTTTTAATGTCTAATTCACTTTCTCCGATGTCAATTGAAACTTTTGTATACCTCTTTTAAGAAAACAATATTACCTGGACGAGCAATTAGTTGATTTCCGTTGCTGCCGATATTCTCGCTATCATCTTCCTCGTCTTCTTCTATGACATCAACGACATTATCTGCTTCTATAACTTCTATCATCTCATTCTGTTCATCGTCAGACGATGCGTTCATTTGAAAATCCATCTGAAAATTTGTTTGATCGGATAGCTTAAACAAATACTATGAAACTGCTCTTTGTGAAAGTAATTTAAGAGAACAATTTTTCGGTTTCAATATTGAGAACAAAATCTTAATCATGCCTGACGTTTACTTTTTTTGATGGTTACTGTTTCCGAAAGTACTTTTTTTGGGCTAAAAGGAGTTGGGTACTTGCGTAAAAAAGTGGATATCCACTACAAATATCATCCCTGCTCTGTACAAAAAAAAAAAACACAGAAACCAACCAACTTTAGAACCTCCTCCTTTTTGAAGTTGGTTAAAAATGTAAGCCTTTTGACACATAAAAACGACACAAAAAGGTTAAGATATAAAGGGTGATTTTTTAAGAGCTTGATAACTTTTTTTTTAAAAAAAAACGCATAAAATTTGCAAAATCTCATCGGTTCTTTATTTGAAACGTTAGATTGGTCCATGACATTTACTTTTTGAAGATAATTTCATTTAAATGGTGACCGCGGCTGCGTCTTAGGTGGTCCATTCGGAAAGTCCAATTTTGGGCAACTTTTTCGAGCTCATTTCTGAGCGATGAGCGATGAGGCTCATTTCTGGTTGAATGGCTACGTAAATAAGCAAAATTGCCGCATTTGGAGTGAAGAGCAACCAGAAGCCGTTCAAGAACTGGCCATGCATCCCGAAAAATGCACTGTTTGGTGTGGTTTGTACGCTGGTGGAATCATTGGACCGTATTTTTTCAAAGATGCTGTTGGACGCAACGTTACGGTGAATGGCGATCGCTATCGTTCGATGCTAACAAACTTTTTGTTGCCAAAAATGGAAGAACTGAACTTGGTTGACATGTGGTTTCAACAAGATGGCGCTACATGCCACACAGCTCGCGATTCTATGGCCATTTTGAGGGAAAACTTCGGAGAACAATTAATCTCAAGAAATGGACCGGTAAGTTGGCCACCAAGATCATGCGATTTGACGCCTTTAGACTATTTTTTGTGGGGCTACGTCAAGTCTAAAGTCTACAGAAATAAGCCAGCAACTATTCCAGCTTTGGAAGACAACATTTCCGAAGAAATTCGGGCTATTCCGGCCGAAATGCTCGAAAAAGTTGCCCAAAATTGGACTTTCCGAATGGACCACTTAAGACGCAGCCGCGGTCAACATTTAAATGAAATTATCTTCAAAAAGTAAATGTCATGGACCAATCTAACGTTTCAAATAAAGAACCGATGAGATTTTGCAAATTTTATGCGCTTTTTTTAAAAAAAAAGTTATCAAGCTCTTAAAAAATCTTCCTTTAGTTATCAAAACCGTGAATACACTACCTTTGTGTTAAAGTGCGTTTTGCTTACTTTTTTAAATATGTTTCATCGGATTTAAAAACCGATGAAGCAAAGGACTGTTAAAAACTAAAATCTTAAAAAAAAACTGATCAAAGTACATTCCATATTTAGCCGTCGCAACCAAGTGGCACCCATTTTTCATCAGCTTTCGAGTCCCTCTCTTGATCTGTAAAATGCAAACACTATTTTGTAATAAATGTGTGCATTGGTCTCCTCATGTAGAAAATTGAAAATTCTGAAAAACGAAACGGAAAATTTGCAGCATAACTGAAACGTGTTAAACGAAAAAAAAAAAAAACCAACTCAACCAGCTACAGATCTGTTAACAAACATTCAACAAAACAAGAAACAACAACAACACGCACACATGAGGACGGCATAAATGCGAAAATCATCAACAACAGCGAGAATCTCATTTTAACAAATCCAATGCTAACGCCGAGCCAAGCGCAATAATCGTCCTCAACAGCCAGTCCACAGTGACTCAACGCCAAGCGCAACATGAGCATCATTGCAATGTGAACCGTAAGCTAGATGAAAGCCAGGTGAAAGCCAGTCGCTGACTGCTACATGCTTGGCTACACTTTAGTCACAACTAGCAGAGCCAGCCAAAGAGCTCCTCGCCTGCCAAGTGCCACCCCGAATGCGTGTCCATGACGTAAAAAGGGTAAACGTGAGTTTTTAAAATCTTTACGAGACAACGTAAAGAATGCGCCAAATCGAATTGCAAAAAACATGCTGCAGGCAACACTAACGTCATGTGAAACGTTGCTCTAAACAACGCTCTAAATGTATGGAATACTACGATAGAATCGCTTAAGAATCTGGCTGACGGCAGGAGTAATAACAGGAAAATAGAAAATATCAGGATGTTTTGAAGTTGTTTTTGTTGTTTTTGTTGGCATTGGTAAAGCATATAAGTATGTATGTGTATGTGTGTGTGTTCAACAATTTTATTTTACTCACACACTTGTTTTGTAAATGTTTTAGATACTCATAGATAGTAACGGTGTAGCTAGAGCTTCTGACTTGCCTGATGTGGCTGGATTTGCGGTATCTGTTGTAGGTGCCACTAGAGTGCCGACAAGAGCAAGCAGAAGAATGATGTTTGGTATTATTCCATAATGTTGTGGTAATGGTATTTAGGTTATTGCATTTTTGCAGGCTACTTTAGGCAAACGTTTTTTTTTTTTTTTTTGGTGTGGCAAGCAGCCATAAAAGGCTATGTTGTGGAAGAGAGAAATAGTTTGGGTTAAATTTTGAAAATCAATTTCGTTAACTTTTATTTAGTTAAAAGTTGTTCTTAAAAAAACTTTTTGCCGAAATTTTAAAATTTGCTAGTTTTATTTAATTTTCTTTGTAGTAAGCAAAAAATTTGTCAAGAATTTCTAAATAATTTGTGCCATAAAAAGACTAGCCCAGAGAGAGTGAAAATGAATACAACTTTTAAATGCTTGCAACTTTGAGATTTATAGCACTGCTTTCTATTTCATGACGCTGCTGCCACATTATCTCGTCTCAAGTTCATAAAAAGCATTTTTCAATGTGATTCAAACCTTAGCTCAAAAATACACACCCACACATACAAACAGTCACATATTCATAAATCAGCGCTCAAATGTAGGTTAAGTGTTAAGCTGTTTGTCAGTGAGTTTTTGTGAGGGAGTTGGTTGGTATGCATTAAAATTTAAAGCTAAAATGGTTCTCAGTAATGCAAGTAAAAATAATATAATTGGCATCACTTACAGGTGCAGCTGTTGATAGTCCCACAAACACTTACCCAAACATACACATTTACCCAGTAATGTTGTTATAAATTTCATTTCCTTGGCACTTGCGTAAAGAAACCAAAACAAACAAAAAAAGCAGCTAACAAAAATAAAACATTTAGTGTCAAGAGGTAATTAGGTGAGAAGGACTTTGGAGAACCGAGTTTATATAGTGAAATTTTACCGTGTTGGAGTTGGTGTATTTGTGTGCTTGTTGATGTGTATGTGTGTGTGTGAAAAGTGAAAAATCTTGCTGAGTGCTAAAGAAACCATTAAGTAGAGGATTTCCCTTTTTTCTTTCGTTCCAACAGATGTCAAGTGTTTTTGTTGAAAATGGAAAATTTTAACAGTTTTTATGAAAGATTTTTTGCATCCACATATTTATGGCGCTGAACTTTAAGTAGTTGGTGAAAATAAGGAAACTTAGCAGAAGTTCGTTAAAGAGTTGTTAGGTGGTTAAAATGAGGTAACTGAATGAAAAATGATAATCATAGAGGTGTGGCATCAGTAGAAGTAGAAGTAGCTAGTAGCTGATGCCAATAAGTAATATATATAAGAATTGAAAAATTTATTACTTAGTCTAACTAAAGAGTAAAAATACGTTTTGCACTTTAGCACGTCACACCCTCCCACACAACTTTATATAATGCTTTCAAATATAGCTGAAAGTTGTATTATAGCCCATAAATCACGTTTAAAACTTAGATTATTTGTTAAGCCCTTAAAAGGACTTTGATCGAGCTTCTAATGATCAATCGTGTTCTGCACAGTAAAAAGTTTGAGGATAAATTTTATCTTTTTTATAACATTTCTGTTGTATAAACTCGTTTTATTCCAAATTTATTATAAGTTTTATCCCACTCAATATTATAAAACTTGCATTTCCATTCAAACCGCTATTTTATTCGAAAATAGTATAAATTTTATACCATAAATTTATAAAAATCATATATATATTCCAGTTGTACACATGAAAACCTCACGGAGCCACTCGTCTTCCACGTACAAATCGAGTTTTCGAAGCTACCGAACTTCAGCGATGCTATCAGACAATCAGTTTGCGTTTGTTCTTCCGTCAGTAATCATGTTATGCGCAAATTGTTAGTGCGCTTAAATTGGAAACTCTGCCAACATGATTTAACATGCGAATTTCTGAGTTCAATTTTTTAATCTTTATTTTTCCTGTAAAATTGTTTTTGAAAATATAAAAAAACAATATATCATGAAATCTATCAATTGAAATCTAAATATGATTCCTGATTTATGACTTTAAATGTGACACATATTAACATATTTAATGTATGTTAACATATGTGCAACATATTTTTATGCAATATTGCTATAAAAAATAACCAAATGTGGTATAAAAAGATTTTATACTTTTGCTTATAAAAATGTATACCAACCTGGTGTAAACACATTTTATACTTTTTTCGGATAAAATCTATACCAACTTTTATAAATTTGGTTTATACGATGTTATGGTATACATTTTATAACATATTTGGAATTGATTTATATTTATACCAAAAAGTATAAAATTTATCCTCATATTTTTTACTGTGTGTGTGTTATTAAATGTTTGCACACAATTGACCGAGAACTGAACCTACATGCCGACTTCTTCTTTAGCCGTTTCATGCCGACTCTGAACGGCTAAAGTTAATGTTCTCAAGAAGCTTTACATGGCATTGTTTACTCTCTGAGGTTTGCCATTGTCTGCAGAGAGGTGGTGACCGATCAGAAAAATTTTTATTGAAAAAAACTTTTCGCCGCGGCTGGGGATTGAACCCGGGCTCCGAGCATGCTTAGCCACACACTTAACCTGCTTGCCACGGTCACCACAAGTATTTTATTATATATTGAAATATTAGATAATGGTTATATAAAAAGCGGGTTAACCAAGTTCAGAGTTTCTTTCATTCTTTTATTTTTTTCATGTTTTCATAAAATTATAATTCTTTGTGTACTATCTTAAATATGCCATGATTAAATGTCATAAAAATATCTTTTTAAAAAATAATTCAATGTCACGAATGTTGACTGCATTCGTGCTGTTATCAGCTTGAAATTTTGGAAAAACTCAAGAGAGATTACAAAATTTGTAACACGAAAACGTCTCTTAAGATACATAAAACTAAGGTTTGGAATATTGTGTGCTCAATAAATCATTCAAAAAGTTATGAAGCAAAAAGTATGCCTCTGCGAAGAATGCTTTAATATAACTGATGATAACATTATATCTTATATATTAATACGTGAACATTAAAGTTTGTCGTACGCTTTTTTGGTATTAATTAAAACTCAAAATAAATGGAACTTATATCATTCGAAAGGTTATGTTACCCAGATGTGCAGAATGTATATATAAATGATATATCTCATAGAGGGGGTTCCCAACCTTCTAAGAGAGAAATTAAATTTTTGAGAAAAAACCCGCTATTTAATTTAAAATTTGGTTGGCGGAGAGTTTTTGAGTTGGTCGAATTTGAATTTTTTTTCAAAAATAACAATTTCTTAAAAAATGTAGTTTTATGCATTAATCAATTGTAAAATTTGTAAAAAAATGTGTTTTGAATTCAAAAATTTGACTTTCGGTGTCAATATCTGAATCGAATTTTAACGGTTTTTCAATTTTTCTAATTTTTTCTGAAATTTTGTTAAATTTTCTTTCAAATGTGATACAAATTACAGCAAAGTTTTAACCAAAAGTATTTTTAATGAATTTTCTTAATATTTTCGTTAGTTATTTGGCTTGTGTTTCAACCAAATGCCAAGGAGAGAAAAAAACTGTCTCAAATTGAATGCTCTAAAGGGCCAAATAGACTACACAGACTGTCGCATCAAACACGTGTTTGTTGCGACGGTCTAATAGTGTATTTGGCTGTTTGAAGGTCTGTTCAGATGTCTGACAAAAATTAAAATATTTTAATTTTCGGTCGTGTCTGACGGACCGTCTGTGTAGTGTATGGTGAAACCTCACAGATTTGCGAAACTTTCGTTGTGCAAAGACGTGTTGCAGCGAAAGAAAGGATAAATTTAGCTGAGTTTATTGAGCTTTTTAAATCCATGTCGTCACTTTGGAGGATTGAAAGCAAAAAGTATTCTGAAAAAATATTAAAAACAATAAATATGAAGTGTTAGTGATGAAAATAAAGATAGAAATCATGAAGCATCGCTGTCCTCACTCATCGCGCAACAAAGGGGAACTAAAAAACCAAGTCTGCGTGCATGAAGTCTGTGTAGTGTATAGTCGTCGCAATGACAAGAAAAAAACATCTGTCTGACCGACAGTCTGTGTAGTCTATTTGGCCCTTAAATTGGGAAGCCAATATCGCCGCCATCTTTGAATAGATTTTATTTATTTCTTTTTTGTATTTAAGTCTTATCAGTTAACTTATAAAAACTTATGAAAATAATACCGTTTTTTATTTGTTAATATATAAATTATTCCTTTAAAAAAAAAGACCATAACATTTCATTTATTCTTAAAATATGGGGTAAAAATGATTTTTGTTGGAAAAAAAAACAAAAACTCAAAATTGCATTTTTGATTTCCTTTTAGAGTCTATACCGAATTTTAGGTGAATTTATTTTGTCTTGACACTAAATTAATAAACTGTTCGCGCCATCAAAAAATCAAGGCTACCCCCTATGATTTTTTTGACCAAAATAAATTTTTTTAAAATGTTGTTTTTCTGTTTTTGAAAGAAATAATTTAATTAAAAAATAATTTTTCTGAAGGAAATAGCTTAATATCTCCAATCAATGAAAAGTTATAGCCTCGAACTTATTTTAATCATCTCGCATATAATTATAATTAGGCAATCAATAAATTGATCGAATTTCGACCCTAGGTGATACTAGTATATATAGCAGGGATGATATTTTGAGTGGAATAGTACTTTTTTGAGTACTATTGACTCTACAAAAGTACCCGAGTACCTTCTTGCCGAAAAAAGTACTCTGGTATGTTAAAGAATTTTGCTTGAAATTTTGTCAAGAGTAAAAAATCATTTTTAAAAAGAAGTCATAAACTTGTTGCCAAAATTTTCGCCCAGTTTCGTATTATTTACCGTTGATTTTAGAAATGTTCCCAGAACAAGAACTTTAAAAAAAAAGTTCAACATTTTCATTAAAATTCGCCATATCTTTGGTCAGGCGGCAAAGATTAGATATTTTTTGGATCAGATGGTAATATCTTCTTTAGTATTACTATTTCCAACCATTTGTTTATTTGTAACTGTAACACCAGCTTAAATTTTTACGAAAAACATGGGTTTTGGATGTTTTTCAAAATGGCTTAGCTCACTATCGCTGGCTATCGTTGCAGCAAAAAAAAAAAATTATGTGCAACCGTCTTAGAATCGATGAAAGTTAATTTTAAGTTGGTGGCAATGACAACTTTTTTGTCCCCCATAAGGGTCGAGACACCCTTATATACATATTTAACGGGTTCTAAAAGAAAGCATGATTATTTAATGTTCCTTTATGTGATAAATATAATAAAATTTAAAAAAGTATTGTTATAATTTATGTATTTATTCACATATCATTACTTAGTAAAAAGTACCCGAAACAATAAAAAGGTACTATTTGCCTTTTTAAAAAAGTACTCTCGAAAATGATCCGATATCATCACTGATATATAGATCGATGAAAAAAGAACATGATATGAGACTCAAGGCTTTTCTGAAAGTTTGGAAAAAAAACACTGTTCTTTATATTAAAAATTGTGTTCTAGGCGTTGCTAAGGTGCAATTATAAATATAAATAATTATAATTGCAATAATAAATATAAGAAGATTGTCATTTAAAACAGATTTTTTTCTTCTAAATAAGAAGTTATCACCTTATTTCAAAACGATTTCCTATTTAATAAATTCAATAAGAATTTCATCATAATAACAAGAAGGTTTTCTTATTGAAATTTCTTCGTTTCTCGCTTCTGTTCTTCCCCCGAGCCTAAAAACTTTTTAAGACGACCAACTTCTTATTTTTATGTGAACTATTTTTCTCTGTGTAGGTATTTAACCGGATATGGGAAAAATTTGCGCAATAGAAAAAATTTCAAAAAACAAATAGAGTTGTAGAGGTCGGAAGAGTCTTAGACCACGTTTACAGTGGACGCTGAAGCTGAAACTTTTAGCAGCTGCTGAAAAACGCTTTATGTATAATCATTTGGAACAAGCGAAAAGTGTTCATAGTGCATGCGTAAATTCAGGGTCACGCCACTTTCGAGGCTTTTTGATACCTTTTTCTTCTATCTCGCTTGGGTGCACAGTGTTAATTTTTTATTTCATGCAGGCATGCACAACGAAATCAACAAAATTTGTTTGTTTCGTTAAGGCAGAAAAATAAATTATCAGAATAATTTCGCTTTTTAAATAACGTTAAAAATTATGAAATCAAATTTCGTTTTGTTGAAAAATTAAATTATCACAAAATTTCGTTTCAAGTTTATTGAAAAACAAGTAAAGAAAGTCTAAAGTCGCTCTAGCCCGCCAATGAATAGTATTGAAAATGGGAGTGTCCGTGAGAAGCATGTCGGATGAAGCCCATATTTTATGTGCGCATGTATTTTATGTCAAAGCAAAGACGTCTTCGAAAAAAAGGATGTCATTCATCCATGGCCACGCCCACCTCCCATACAAACCAAAAATTTAAAATTAAACCTACACATTTAATTTAATTTTATTTAATTTAAAGTTTAACCTACACAGATACGTATTTGTATTTTGAAAACGAAGGTGTAGCGTGTTTCAAAGTCGGACTAGACCGACTTTAGACTTTCTTTACTTGTTTTCAAATAAAATGTTCTTCAATAAAGCTTTATTTTTTTTGTTGCGTGAAAATTCTGACAAATTGCGAAGAAATTGAAAAATTTAAGAAAGCCAAGCTTTACTTACCAAAAAACCGAAAACGAAATATACAAAAACAAAAAATATACGACAACTGTCTCTATGCATTCGAAATAAATAGGCAGTTCAATTAAATTTTCGTGAAAAAATGTTGCAAGGAAAATGTTGCGAGTATTTTTCACAGCGGAATAGAGTACAACTATGACGAACATGTTGTGAAAAATTTCACACATATTTGACAGCTATAGTTTTTTGTATGTAGATTTGAATGAAATTAGGTTTAGCTGAATTTTTGTGATAAATTGTTATGACAATAAAACTGGTTGATTCATAGTCGGATACGTCACACAACATTTGATCGTTTTCCTTCTTGTATCCACCAAGAGAAATTTGCTTAAACTTATTTCTAAAAGTGTGAGAGGTCTTAAATTGATAAAATAATGTAAAAGAATAATTATTAATAACTTCAATTTTTATCAACTTTCTTTTAACCATAGCAAAATTCGTATAAATGTTGTGTACGTCACGATGAAATGCCGCTATTGTGGTTCTGATATAGAAGATATTGTCATTCAAAGGTTAAAAATATTCATAATGTTGCATTAAAATCATTTTTGAAGCCCTATAATGTTTTATGCCTTATTAAGTTTAAAAAAAATAGTATTATGTGATAATATGAAAAACTTGCCATTTAAATGCAGCACATTGACTTCAATTGTAACCAAATGACAACGCTGGTAACAAGTAAAAATTTGTAACAATTTGAAAAAATTTTGGTATTGAAAAAATTTAATTTAGAAGAAATAAAGGGGCTTTACTTTATATTTAAATCTGTTTTAATAAGTCATTAGTTTTAATTTTATAGAATTAAACTACTATCTTCTTAATATATAAAAGACAAGCGTCCTGCTCCGTGCTCTATATCGATCAAACTGTTATAGTTGTTATTGCTATGCTTTTTAACATGTTCGGCCTAAACCAGAACCTGTTCTGAAATAATCCAATTATAATCTTTGTACGTACTATACTTATTAGAACCTGTTCAGCCTGGACCATAACCTGTTCTTAAATTATGTATTGGAAATCTTTTTTTTTGAAGACTATCGTCATTTTTTCTCAACTACTATACATCAAATATCATGTGTTGCTATTAGAGTGCTTCTTAATTACCAGAACTAGAACCTATTCGGTCTGCATAAGCTGAACAGCAATTATTACATTCAGTGACGTTGGTACCAATTGGAATTTCTAGAATTAAATCATAATGTTAGGTCTTCTGATCCAAGTTTTAGTGATTGGCTACTCAAGTTAGGATACGGAGATCTTACGAATCATCATTTTATTTGTAAAGATTCGCTTATAAACCCTTTTAATGGCTTGACTAGAATAATCGTGCAAAATATTCCCATCATTTAGGCTATAAAAAGATTAATTAAACATCCCTCTGATTTTTACATGAGCTGCATTACTTTTGGCAGGCTATCTACTATAATGGACATAATCATAATAACGTTGTTTTATAATATTAAAGCTCAACTAAAATAACCGGAGACCAATGCAAATGCGTTATTTAAAATGTTATTATAGAAAAAAAAATTATACTTTGCACACCAATCACAATAACCACTTTCTTTGCAAAGTGTCCTATATAATGGACAAATCCATTGAAAGGGTTAGAGAGAGTTTTGGCGATACTTTCACTCCGGATAACATCATCCATTATTCCAAAATTGCTATCCTGTGCCCAAAAAAATCCGGTGTGAACGAAGTCAACGAGTGTGTTCTAATTATTTTAGTTTGTGACAGATCTGAGCACGGATTAAATTGAAGACAGTGATGATCACGATAAACGAAACTGCACTGCCGAGTTTTTGAATGAATGTTGTCCTTCAGGAATGCCACTGCATAAGTTAAATCTCAAAATTGGAAGTATTATAATACTTCTTCGAAATTTCAACACCAAAAGAGATATCTGTAATGGAAGGTGGTTAGTTTTGAAAAACCTAAAAACTTAATTAATCATTGCACAGGTATTGACAGGCGCACTGGCGAACATGAAATAGTTTTCATAACTACAATTGATTTGGCCCCGACAAACACAGATTTGCCTTTCACTCTCGGGCGGCTACAATTTCCAGTTAAACTGGCATTTTCAATGAACATAAATAAATCGCAAGGGTCAAATATTGCAAAAAGTAGGAGTTTTTCTAGTAGTCATGTTAAGAGTAGGAGTAGTCATGTTAAGAGTTCAGCGGGCTAATAATGTATAACTATGCTTTATAGATGACAAGGGACAAGGTAAATTGGTTAAAAATTCTAAAAAATTGTATACTAGAAATGTAGAAATATATAAGAAAGTTTTATCAAAATAATTTAATAAACATGTTTTCAAATAAAAACCTTTGTATATAAATCCTATAAATTTTTTATATTTATTTTGTATATATATATAGTTTTATATATATTTTGCTGACTTGAAAATTTTTATAACGGTTTTTATTTGAATTTATAAAATATTTTTGGCTATATTTCTTCCAATCTGAAGTTGAGATTTTTTGTTTTTCTAGAGAAATAAATTTGTATTTAATTTAAGTATTTCAAATTGAAATTTTTAGAAAAATTAAGAAGAAAAATGTCTTTTTTTATGGTGCTATTTGCTGTGGTAGAAACCCGGTGTTGATATTATGTTTATCTTCTGGCAAAATGCTATTTTTGAGCTAATTGCATCAATAAACTCAAATCTGTGAACATATCCTTTGCTCTTCCAGTAGATTTTCCTGTCTTAAAAACTTAGTTCCTAACAATATGACTTCATCATTTTGTAATTCAATGCAACTTCACCCTAAAGTAATGCAACTGAAAAGTCTTCGCTATGGAGTACAGATGGATAAACTATTTCAATTCAAGATGAACATAAGAGTTTTCAAAATCGCTTTAATATATTTGATTTTATCATATAATAAAAATTGCAAACTTAGCTCTTTACAAAAACACAAATTCTTTCATATCGTTGGTTGAACAATATTTAATTCGCAACATAGCTTCTTTTCAAAATATGATTGTTTATCAATTTTTTTTAAAGCATAATTAAAATACATTTTGATCAGTTATATTCTGCATATCATCAATATGACATGTTGTTCTTCATCAACTTCCAAGATAAAAACTTATTTTCCCAAAAAACGCGGTTTTTTGTTAAATGCTCTAAAGTATATAATTTATTTTAGAACTTGTTTGTTACATAAAATATCAAAAATTTAATAGAACCCACTGCGACGAGCTCATGTTTCTCACATTCAAAAAGATAACTCCGTGACACATAAATAAATCACGCTTTTACTGATTTTCGCCATTACAGCTGATAAATGAGAGTGACGCTTACTTTTTTTTGTCAATTTGTAACGGTCTCTGTTATGTTGAGACTTTGTCAATTTTTAAAATTTCGAAAAAGCTCTTGATTGATTAGATAATCAATTCGCCCCTTTTCAATTTTAAACTTCAAATATTCTACACAACATAATGACAGGCATGCATTTCAGACATGACAAGAAAAAACAAAAAAGTTAAAACCTTTGAAACCTGACCCAACAGCCACAGCTACTATAGCTCGGCACAGGGAATACTAATGTAGACGAACTGTTTAACCCTATCCAAGTATGTACAAAAACAAGAATGAATACAGTATGTCTGTCTGTTGCTCTCCATGTCGGTGTGCCTATCCATAACAGCTTATTTGAAGGCAGGAATGTCAACGGCTACCATCGTGGCCCCGGAGGCAAAACTCTTAACAATGCTTTCGTTACGTCTGATTAAACGGTGTGATGTGTGCTCATTGGATAACTTCAATTAAAGCCTGCTAGGTTGGAGGACGTGGTGCGAGCAGTGTCTGTATAAAGGATTAAAACGACTTTGGCTCTGTCGTTGCAAGATGGTGGTAAAGACTAATGAATAAAAAATGCTCAACCACGAGCGAACAGCAGGAATGTCAACGACTTTCATTTTAAATATAGGATATTTATATACACACATATATATATATATATATATACGTTATATGACAGTGTGTAGTAGCTGTGGTACTACATAGCCAGGCTTACAATGTTGGCAAATGTTTGCAGCATAGATGTGTTAAGGTTGTGTTGCGCCAAAGCATGTCGCTGTAACAAAAAAAAAAAAAAAATTTAATAACAAGAAAAAACCAAAAAATTAAGCACTACCGCTCCACAGGCACTCAATGAAGTGTGACACCAGCACAAGGTAATAAGTGAAAATATTTTAAAAGGAATTTTAATCTTTTCGCAACGAGAGCTTATTTAAAATTGCACTTTAGCGCAGACTAAGCTATGAAGTAGTGAGCACGGGTGAGCTGGTGAAGAGCTGAGCTGCGTCCAGACAAAGGGCTGAAAAAATGTCGACAAGCTTGATTCTACGTGCGGGCTTAAAGTTAAGTTAACCTCTATGGCGCAATATTTTTATTTTTATGCAATTTTTTGTATTATGAGAGAGCAAAAGTTGGCGAGTCAAGAGGTAAATGATAAGGTTTTATTTAATTTTTATACGCTTTTGGCAAAGCTGAGAGCTTTTGAGTGCAAAGCGTGGCAGGCTTTTAAAAGTAAACGTTACATTTAATCTTGCTAAAGTGACAGTCTCAGTAACAGTATCCCATCAAAAGTGACAGAATACTACAGTACTCATAAAAAGTATTCTACATTGAGAATTAAAAATTAATAACTGAGCATTGAGTCTCGAGTATTTAGAATTCAGTACTGAGTATTGAGAAATGATTACTAAGTATTGAGTATTGATCCTTTAGTATTTAGTATTAAGAATTGAATACTGAGTGTTGAGTATTCGATATTTTGTATAAAGATGTGAGAACTGAGAACTTAAAACTGAGTACTGAGTGTTGACAAATGAGTTTTGTGTAAATAAGAATTAAGAACTAAGAATTAGGAGTGAAGAATTAAGAGTTAAGAATTAAGAATTAAGAATTAAGAATTAAGAATTAAGAATTAAGAATTAAGAATTAAGAATTAAGAATTAAGAATTAAGAATTAAGAATTAAGAATTAAGAATTAAGAATTAAGAATTAAGAATTAAGAATTAAGAATTAAGAATTAAGAATTAAGAATTAAGAATTAAGAATTAAGAATTAAGAATTAAGAATTAAGAATTAAGAATTAAGAATTAAGAATTAAGAATTAAGAATTAAGAATTAAGAATTAAGAATTAAGAATTAAGAATTAAGAATTAAGAATTAAGAATTAAGAATTAAGAATTAAGAATTAAGAATTAAGAATTAAGAATTAAGAATTAAGAATTAAGAATTAAGAATTAAGAATTAAGAATTAAGAATTAAGAATTAAGAATTAAGAATTAAGAATTAAGAATTAAGAATTAAGAATTAAGAATTAAGAATTAAGAATTAAGAATTAAGAATTAAGAATTAAGAATTAAGAATTAAGAATTAAGAATTAAGAATTAAGAATTAAGAATTAAGAATTAAGAATTAAGAATTAAGAATTAAGAATTAAGAATTAAGAATTAAGAATTAAGAATTAAGAATTAAGAATTAAGAATTAAGAATTAAGAATTAAGAATTAAGAATTAAGAATTAAGAATTAAGAATTAAGAATTAAGAATTAAGAATTAAGAATTAAGAATTAAGAATTAAGAATTAAGAATTAAGAATTAAGAATTAAGAATTAAGAATTAAGAATTAAGAATTAAGAATTAAGAATTAAGAATTAAGAATTAAGAATTAAGAATTAAGAATTAAGAATTAAGAATTAAGAATTAAGAATTAAGAATTAAGAATTAAGAATTAAGAATTAAGAATTAAGAATTAAGAATTAAGAATTAAGAATTAAGAATTAAGAATTAAGAATTAAGAATTAAGAATTAAGAATTAAGAATTAAGAATTAAGAATTAAGAATTAAGAATTAAGAATTAAGAATTAAGAATTAAGAATTAAGAATTAAGAATTAAGAATTAAGAATTAAGAATTAAGAATTAAGAATTAAGAATTAAGAATTAAGAATTAAGAATTAAGAATTAAGAATTAAGAATTAAGAATTAAGAATTAAGAATTAAGAATTAAGAATTAAGAATTAAGAATTAAGAATTAAGAATTAAGAATTAAGAATTAAGAATTAAGAATTAAGAATTAAGAATTAAGAATTAAGAATTAAGAATTAAGAATTAAGAATTAAGAATTAAGAATTAAGAATTAAGAATTAAGAATTAAGAATTAAGAATTAAGAATTAAGAATTAAGAATTAAGAATTAAGAATTAAGAATTAAGAATTAAGAATTAAGAATTAAGAATTAAGAATTAAGAATTAAGAATTAAGAATTAAGAATTAAGAATTAAGAATTAAGAATTAAGAATTAAGAATTAAGAATTAAGAATTAAGAATTAAGAATTAAGAATTAAGAATTAAGAATTAAGAATTAAGAATTAAGAATTAAGAATTAAGAATTAAGAATTAAGAATTAAGAATTAAGAATTAAGAATTAAGAATTAAGAATTAAGAATTAAGAATTAAGAATTAAGAATTAAGAATTAAGAATTAAGAATTAAGAATTAAGAATTAAGAATTAAGAATTAAGAATTAAGAATTAAGAATTAAGAATTAAGAATTAAGAATTAAGAATTAAGAATTAAGAATTAAGAATTAAGAATTAAGAATTAAGAATTAAGAATTAAGAATTAAGAATTAAGAATTAAAAATTAAGAATTAAGAATTAAGAATTAAGAATTACGAATTACGAATTAAGAATTACGAATTACGAATTAAGAATTAAGAATTAAGAATTAAGAACTAAGAATTAAGTGTTAAAAAAAAAATAAAAAAAATTGAAAATTAAAAAAAAATAATTAAAAAGTGTGTGTTAATTACTCAATATTTTTGATAAAGTTTATTCATTTGTATCAGTTTCAATACAAACCAAAGCTACAATTCCGGGTTCATGTCTTGGTTAAAGAATCTTATTCTGACAATTTAATTTTGCTTTCATTGCTTTGAAAATTAAAGCTTCTTCAACAACTGCACATGAAATTCATATCCTGGAAAAATGCATCATCAAACGAAAATGTAAATCATATGAAAAACCAGGTTTGCATAAAAATTCAGCGCCGTAAAATATGCCCATTTTTCATGCAAAAAAAAAAAAAAATGCATATTAATGTGCAAATACGTAAAAAGAGTTTCAAAGAAAACAAATAAAAAAAAAAGTAGAAAACTGTGAAGCCAAACATATTTACGCAAGCTTAAAAATGGCGCTTCACATACACTCAGACCTGCAAAAAGTACTCGACTCATAACATAGCATGTTGAGGCATGCATGCTGTACGCTGACTTCAAAAATAACACAACTCCAAATTTGAAAACGTTGAAATATTAAACAAACCGTTTTTCAAATTTAACAATATTTAACAAGTGATTTTAAGTATCTTTTTCTTATCAATCGTTTTTTTTTAAAGAATAAATTAAACAAATTTTTGACGCTTCTCAATACTTTACTAACATTTTGAGTTTTATACTTTTGTATTCTGAGTGCGATGCATTATTTCATTTCCGCCAAAAGATGTGAACATAAAAGTTGAAATGTTCAAAAAATTAAGCGGTGCAGTGGAGCACGAAATAAGCAAAAAAAAAAAAATATATAAAAATAAAAAATAATGTGGACGCTGAATGAAGCTATGCAAACGAGTATTTAACAAAAACAACAAACCTAGAAAAAATATGACCAAACTACGAAATAGGCTTAACTAAGTGGACAGGCAATTTGTTAAATGACACAGACAGGTTAAAGTAAGTCGGTAAAAAAATGTAAAACTTGAGTGTGAATTCTCAAGTTGTGGATTGTCAGAATGCTAAATAGTGTCTGATAAAAGAGGTATTTTGCTAAGCTGGGCCCTTTGCAGCTCGAGTCCCCATCACACCGCGAAGTCTGCTGACCTTAAACCTTGCCACTTCTGTGAAGAGGTGCCTTACTATGCTGTCATGTGATTAAAAATTATGTAGACGTTGTAGTTACCTGTTAAAAATTTGCGAGACTTCTTTGACCTTAGATTTTCAAAGGATGCAATTTTGTTTTTGATATTTTGTTAATTTGTTAATGAATATTTGATGAAATAATGAATGAAATAAAACATTCTGCACCACTCACAAAAGACAACGCTTATTTTTAAATACAAAAGTAAAACGAAACGTTTTAGAAATAAAAACGTACATTTAACAATAGGGGTATTCACATCGAACTCGTTAGTTTGTTAGTTGTTACTTGTTAGTTTTTTACACGCACTTTGTTTTTGTAAAATTATCGAACTATCGAACTACCGAGTAACGAAGTAACAACTGAGCAACCCTGATAAAGTTTTCGTTAGTTGGGCAAAGCAAAATCAGCTGTTATTCAATAACAATTACCGGGCTAACGAAATCAAACATAAGGGTGTGTTCACAGTCAACAAATTTAACGAAGTAACAACTAACCAAATAACAAACTAACGAGTTCAGTGTGAATACCCCTAATGATAAAGTTGGCTAAAATTAATGTTTTCAAAATTATTCTACATCACACAAAAACGAAAAACACACATTTTAAAATACAAAAGTTATACGAAATGTTTTAGAAAGAGCAATGAACGTTTTAACATATTTTGTCAAGATTTTCTGACATCTTTTAAGATGAGCAGTTTTAAATATGTTTTGCTAGAGTATTCTTATCGTTACCAATAGCTCAGTGTAAGTTCGCTTGACTGGTATGCTGAGGACGTAGGTTCACATCCTGACTATGCAAGTATTAAAAGGTTTAATGTAATGATTTAAATTCTAGTTCTTATTGTTTCATTAACTCATTGATTAGAAAAAAAACTCTCGAAATAAGTAATAAATGTATTTTAAATAAAAAAATTTGCTTGTAGGTTTCGTCAGGTATTGAACCCTGGAAGGTTGAGTATTAATTTCGACCGCTAGCCAGCACAGCTGAACTTGACCTTCGTAAAATTTAATCAAATTTTATTAACTACGTGTAGGCAACCGAGGCAATTAATACCTCTCTTTAAAATGTTCATTTTAAAATATCAAACGAACGTTTAAAACAACTCATTGTAAAATGTTTATTGTAGAAAATAAAACGAACGTTTTAAAATAAAAATAAACGTTAGTTGCGCAAATGTGGGTTTTTGCTAGTTTTGAAAATGTAGTTTTCTCAGCGATACAATGTCAAATCTTAGTGTCTTTACTAAATGCATCTCCTGACCGAATTTTGCAAAAATTTCTTTTGGTAATATTCTCTGTTAATAATGAAATTTTAAGATCAAATGTTAAAATTAACCACTTTTTGAAGTTTTCGATTTTTTATAAATTTTTAAATTATGATTGCTCAAAAACTATTTAACCAAATGTAAAAGTTTGTTGAACAAACTTGTAGAAAATTTGAAATTTCATTAGACTAAGTTTGATAAGCGTGAATATTAATATCGAACAAGTAGTGTACAAGATATATTGAAATATATGCGACTATATAAGAAAAAAGCAAAAATCTTAAAAAAAAAACTTTAAAAAACACGTTGCCATAAGAATTTTTTTTGTGATTTTCGTGTTTAGAGACCCAAAATATATAAAAAACTAGTTATGAGTTGTGAGAAACGTCAATATATGATATAGTGGTAATGTTATGAATGCTCACAAAAACTGTTAAATATTTTCTCAATGGGATCTCACTTAATAAAGGGTGATTTTTTAAGAGCTTAATAACTTTTTTTTTAAAAAAAAACGCATAAAATTTGCAAAATCTCATCGGTTCTTTATTTGAAACGTTAGATTGGTCCATGACATTTACTTTTTGAAGATAATTTCATTTAAATGTTGACCGCGGCTGCGTCTTAGGTGGTCCATTCGGAAAGTCCAATTTTGGGCAACTTTTTCGAGCATTTCGGCCGGAATAGCCCGAATTTCTTCGGAAATGTTGTCTTCCAAAGCTGGAATAGTTGCTGGCTTATTTCTGTAGACTTTAGACTTGACGTAGCCCCACAAAAAATAGTCTAAAGGCGTCAAATCGCATGATCTTGGTGGCCAACTTACCGGTCCATTTCTTGAGATTAATTGTTCTCCGAAGTTTTCCCTCAAAATGGCCATAGAATCGCGAGCTGTGTGGCATGTAGCGCCATCTTGTTGAAACCACATGTCAACCAAGTTCAGTTCCTCCATTTTTGGCAACAAAAAGTTTGTTAGCATCGAACGATAGCGATCGCCATTCACCGTAACGTTGCGTCCAACAGCATCTTTGAAAAAATACGGTCCAATGATTCCACCAGCGTACAAACCACACCAAACAGTGCATTTTTCGGAATGCATGGCCAGTTCTTGAACGGCTTCTGGTTGCTCTTCACTCCAAATGCGGCAATTTTGCTTATTTACGTAGCCATTCAACCAGAAATGAGAAATTATGAAAAAGTTGCCCAAAATTGGACTTTCCGAATGGACCACCTAAGACGCAGCCGCGGTCAACATTTAAATGAATTTATCTTCAAAAAGTAAATGTCATGGACCAATCTAACGTTTCAAATAAAGAACCGATGAGATTTTGCAAATTTTATGCGTTTTTTTTTAAAAAAAAGTTATCAAGCTCTTAAAAAATCACCCTTTATGTGCATTCATCGCATTGACACGTGTTCCTAGTGTCTGTCACAATTTTGAGTTTTGGTCGCGCTCTTAAAAGTTTTTGGTATAGTTTGCCTTTGTTCAATTTCCAGAAACATTGGCAATTCAAAGTAAAGGTAAATATTTATTAAAATGATCTATATTCCATTGCCTTTAAATCCACCAAAGTGATTTTGCAAAAAATATTGTATGTGATGATGGTGCAATGGCCATTTGAAAATGTCGAATATGGGGTGTTGTGAGACAGTAAATGTGGAGTGTTGTGAGACAGTTAATTTTTGTTATTTATTTCGTAATTTTTATCGAATTTTTTATTATATCAGCCACGTAATGCATATAAAATATCGACAAAGCCAAAAAGGAAACGAGGCATCCATCCACCTAGTGGCAGCCATCAAAGAAATTGCCATAAAAAATAATTGTTTTCCAGTTGTCTGCAAATCATATAATCTTGATAAATCGAGAGTGTATGGAACCCGTTATATGGGAAAAGTTGAAGACAAAATTTCTTCCACATCGGAGTCAAATGATAAATTAGTCGATTTTGTTGCATAGCAAAAAGGCAAAACTGGCAGGAAACCAGCTTTCCAATATTTTACAAATTAAATTGGTTTTTCAAGGCGTCTGAGTTGAGCAGTGCACTAGAGAAGGCAAGTTCTCTGAAGTCCCATTCCAAAAATCAAAACGAGGCTGGAAGCCAATGTATAACCGTATTAAATCATCCGAGAATGAGGCGTTATTGAAGAAAAAATAGCCGATCAAAAGAAGAAAAATAAAACGAGAACAAAAAAAATCGCTTAAGGAACCAGCAAAGCGTAGTCGTCATACAAAATACGTACTGGAAAGAGTTTTGTCATTAGATGAAGAAGATTTAGACTTTTGCATTTTTTGTAGAGCAAATGTGCCAAAAAGTTCAAACGAAACAACTTCATTAGTTGCAATAAATGTGATCGAGCTGTTCATCTGCAGTGTGCAAAATGAAAACCGGATATTTTAACTTTTAGCCGAATCAGATTAACGCGAATAATTTTTCTTATCTGGATTTTAATTTTTTTCCTATTTCAATAAAGACTTTTAACAAAAAATTCCATTTTGTTTATATTTATAGTAGTGTCTCACAACACCCCATAATTTTTTAAAATCCAAAATTCTAATTTTTTTTTCAGGCTTCAAGAAAAAGGCTTCAAGAAAATTCTTTAAACTTTTGAATTTAAAAAAAAATATCATCGCAGGTTGTTAGGTTATTGAATAAGCTAGACAAAAAATTTTTCCAGAAAAAATTTATTATTTTTTAAAGAAGTTATCGTCCAAAAACTAAAGCAGTCTCACAACACCCCACTCTCCCCTACTTATTTTATTTTCTATTGAAATAGAAAACAAAATCAATCAAAAATGAAAGTGCTGACTTTGAAAGTGAATAACTCTGTCATGATACAAAGGATTCCATTAATTTATTTTTTGTTTGGAATTATGATAAAATGTGTGTCCAACCATTTTTTTCATTTTCTTCATTTTTGTTTTCCTTCTAATTTCTATAATTTTTCAAAAAGAACCCTAACGAATTTCTTTATTTCGCAAAAAACTTTGATAAAAACAAGTAAAGAAAGTCTAAAGTCGGTCTAGGCCGACTATGAAATACCCTAAACCCACTTTTCAAAAATAAAAAAATTTTTATTGTAAATGGGCGTCTCCGTGGGCGGATGAAGCCTATATTTTAATTCCATTTAAATGGTGATGAAAAATTTACACATACCAAGTTTTATTCCTGTAGCTCACAGTTAATGCCTTTATTGTGCTTTCGCTATGGGAGGTGGGCGTGTTCATGGACGGATTACTCCCAATTTTTGAACACACCTTAGTTTTGGTATAAAATACATACATACCAAATTTAATTTCTCTATGACAAACATAACCTTATTTATTGAGTTTTAAACTTTTTGGGTTGCATGGGAGGTAGGCGTGTCCGTAGGTGGATGACGTTCATTTTTCAAAACCATCTTTGTCTTGTCATAAAAAACATTCGTGCCAAATTTTAGCTCTGTAGGCTAAACAGAGGCTTATATATTGCGTTTTCAATTTTTGGGTTGTATGGGAGGTGGGCGTGTCCATGAACGGATAACGTCCATTTTTTGAAGACATCTTTGTGTTTGTATAGAACACATACATATCAAATTTTATTGTTGTAGGCTAAATATGAGCTGAGTTATGCAGTTTTCAATTTTCGCGTTGTATGGAAGGTAGGCGTGTCCGTGGGCGGATGATGTCCATTTTTCAAAACCTTCTTTGTTTTGTTATAAAAAATATATGTGCCAAATTTTAGCTCTGTAGGTTAAACAGAGGCTTGTTTATTGAGTTTTAAATTTTTGGGTTGCATGGGAGGTGGGCGTGTCCGTGAGTGGATGACACCCATTTTTCAAATACATCTTTGTGTTGATACAAAACACATACATACCAAATTTTATTGTTGTAGGTTAATTATGAGCTGAGTTATGCAGTTTTCAATTTTTGCGTTGTATTGGAGGTAAGCGTGTCCGTGGGCGGATTCCAAAAATATTCAATAGTGCAGATCCTTGGGTCCATGTGACTATGTGTACCAAGTTTCATTCAATTATCTCAACTCCTTCTTCTTATCCTGTGTATACGGACAACACACAGACGGACAGACGGACACGTGGTGACGCTGATCAAGAATATATATACTTTTCTATACCGGACTCGCTTCGTTCTATGCGTTACAAACGTTTGCACAAAGTTAATATACCCTGACCTTTCAGGTTTAGGGTATAATAATTGCTGTTCAAAAAAACTCGCGTGTAGCAACGTACATGTGGCAGAAGTGAAACTTCTTAAACAGTAAAATATATGAGAGATTTTAGTGTGAAATAGAGAGAAAGTATCTAAAAAGGAAATCAATCAACACAAAATGGAATAATATTCTGTTTATTCAATATTTATTTCCAGGGACAGTACCGTTTATGGTTTTTATCGAAAAAGTCACATAAGTCGCTATATTTTTTTGGGAAAAAATAACAGTTACTTTTGAAGTTTATTTTATCGGTCAAAAATAACGGTTTTTTCTGCCGTTTATTTTTTCGGTCAAAAATATCAGGCCATTTGTATTTTTTCAAAGGTCATTTTACCGACTAAAAAACTATTGATATATTATTTTCATCTTATCGGTGAGACATTTAACTGATGTTGTCAACATCTGTCAAGCGGCCTTTTAAAAAACACAAATTGCATAATTTGTTTGACCGAAAAACTAAAAGTCACAAAATAATTGTTACTTTTGACCGATAAAATAAAAATAGAAAGTAACCTTTATTTTTCCCCGAAAAAAATACAAGGCAAAAAATAACAGTTAGCTCTTAATTTCTAAAGAATCAGTAGAAAATGTAAAAGCACTTTCGTGAGCTGAGTTGTGGACTAGCTGCAGTTGCATTCTTAAGGTACTTTTCTTAGCTTCGGGACATTTTTGGCATGACAAATACGATTCTGCAGTCTTAATTATTTCACTTTCTACACTTCTTGCTTTTAATTTTATATCGTATTAACTGTTTTCCATGTTGTCAATCACCTTTCAAGTTTTTGATAACAATTAACGTTATGATATGCTCTTTCAAATTAAGCTTTAAGCTAGGATTCGATATTCAACAAAAAAAAAAAACGCACAATTGTTATATTTTGTTACGTAATATGCAGCATTCCAAGCATAAAGAAATAAAATTTCCATGCATACTTGTAAGATGAAAATCAAATGGTACAGTACGGATCAAATGTACAGTACGTTCTTCAGACATGGTGTGTGTCTGTGGAATGTAATACACGGACTAAAACTCGTTGAATATTAATTGCATTTTGTTTGCTCATTTGTCATATGCCTTTGTGGCGTAGTGATAGAGCTTTTGACTCTTATGAGATGCGTAATAGCGAGACTGGGTTCTAATCCCGCTGGCGATGATAATTTTTTTAAAATTTTCATATGAATTCAAAACGTTAGCCTAGCGTCACGAATAAGAGACCTTGAAATTTCACTCGCCGCCAAAGAAGTTTACTTCAAAAATATTTAAAACCAAAAATGACATTTTTAATATTCTTTTGTATGCATAAATATAGGGTTTCTTTAAAGTTTCTATCATAAAAATTTAAGAACGGTTTATACGATCGAAAAATCAAGCCTAACTATCATAAAAATTTAAGGTTTTTGAAGTGAAACTTCTTTGGTGGCGAGTGAAATTTCAAGGTCATTTTTCGTGACGCTAGGCTAGCGTTTTCAATTAATATGAAAATTAAAAAAAAATTATTGCCGCTGCCAAGAATTGAACCCCGAACATCGTTGCTTATAAGACGGAATCTATTCCCTAACGCCACGTAGGCACATGAAACAAGTCTAACAAAATGTTATTAAAAGTGAACACGTAACATAATGAAAATATCATTAACTTTAGATTAAAATTAACATTACATTATTAACATAACCGTAACATTAATTTTCATCCTACAAGTATTCACGGAAAAAAAATATGAAAATAGCTAAAACAGGAGCAGAACGCGTTCGTGAATATAGAGAGCGAATTAGAGCTCTTAAGAATACAACCGCTGCTGGGTCTGCAACTAATGATGAAGGTAAGGTGATTGCAATAACGGCTGAGTTTCAAAATGCATTTTTACGAAACATCAGTGTATTTTGGTGAATCTACAAAGAACCAATCCCCAAAAAACACACTGATGCATCTCAACAAAATTTTAAAGCCAACCAAGTTGATGTACTCAACAATCAACGTTCCCCTCTACCATTATGTTACAAATGTCCTCAGCCTCACAAATATAAAGTCGCTTTTAAATTTGAAACTGATTCTTTAAAAGTTAATTTCTTGCCTAATATATTTCGAGGAAAAATAAAGGTTACTTTTTACTTTTATTTTATCGGTCAAAAATAGCAGTTATTTTGTGACTTTAATTTTTTCGGTCAAAAATATCAAGCAATTTGTGTTTTCTTAAAGGCCGCTTGACAGATTGAACTGTTGAAAATAATAATATCAAAATTTTTTTATCGGTAAAATGACTTGAACAAATATAAATTACCTGATATTTTTGACCAAAAAATAAACGGCAGAAAATAACTGTTATTTTTGCCCAAAAAAACTATAAGGCACAAAAAACTGTTATTTTTGTCGGAAAAAATAAAAATTAAGAGATAAAAGTTAATATGTGACACTTTCGACAAAAATCATATTCGGTACGGTCCCTGGATGCAAATATTGAAACAACAAATTATTATTCCATTTCGTATTGATTGAATTTCTTTTCAGATACTTTCGCTCTCTATTTCACACTAAAATCTCTCTTATTTCTTACTGTTAAAGAAGTTTCACTTCTGCCACGTGTACGTTGCTACACGCGAGTTTTTTTTTTTTTGTTTGTTTATTTTTATTAATTTTGTATTTTTGTAATTTTTTATGCATAAAAATAAATGGTGTAGTGAAAGAATAATGACAATTGCTCAATTCTTTTGTGAGTTATAATCCCAAATACCCCTTTAAACACTCCCACAGCAACAACAGCGCCACCTACCGGGTCAAACTTTAGATACATACCATCTACAGACCCAGCCGCATGTACTCACAGAATTTCGGAAGAGGTTTAGCCGTTTAGGAGGAGTTCAGTGACAAAGCCATGTACAGAAGAATTTTATAAATTAAGAAAAATAGTTCATTCAACTCAAAACACTCAGTTTTAAATTAAAAAATATAGGTTTAATTAATACTTTATAATTTTAAAAATTTATTATATGAACTTTCTTGTTGTTATATAAATCTTTTTATATCGTGGCTTCAAACTTCAACTTGAAGAATTGAAATTTTAAAAAATAAAGTGGAATACCAAAATGGCGTTTGAAATGCCAACTTGACTAGTTAAATCTATATGATTTTTATACTCGAGACGATAAACGTTATAAAATTTTGAAATTTTTACATATAAAAAATTAAATTTGTAATCATGAAGTCTTCATGAAGAAACTTGCATACAGCTCTCTACTTTCTACGAAAAATATTTAAAAAAATAAAAAAAAAGCGGGATATCTCGAAAACGGAGCGAGATAGGGCAAAAATAACCTTTTCGGAACCTGATATAATAACCTTATAAAAACTTTTGCGAATTTCTAAGAGGGATAATATAATCGAGACGCGAAAATAGAGGGGTCGCACTATACCAAAATATTGTACTAAAAATATTTAAAAAACCAGAAAATGCAGAATATCTCGAAAACGGAGCGAGATAGGCAAAAAAGAACCACTTTTTACCGTTTTCTAATGAGGATGGTATTGTAGAGACGCGTAGATAGAGGGGTCACACTATATCAAAATATAGCACTTAATATATTTAAAAAAATTTTTAAAAAAAATCGGGATAGACTAACAATTACCACTTTTGACGGGTTTATAAATTAATTTTAACAAGAAAATAAAAAAAAGAATTAAAATAAAATGAGTGAAAAAGTAAGACATAAATAAACCATATTTTTTTCTAAAACTATTTAGGAGTACTCTCAAAGGAGTACTCTAAAATGGAGAGTATTCGTTTGAGAGTATTCCATGCACATAAGCGTCACATTCTAAGCGCTTCGTTTGCATTTTAATTCCATTCGTTCCCTTAATGTAGTTGCTGGCATTCGTGCCGCTTATTTGAGAATGCTTTGAAGCGGCTTTCAATTGCATTTGTGCAGCTTTTTAGTTTGTACTACTGCAGTACAGGATCTTTAGTCTAACTTTATCCAAATAATGAACTACAAATTTGAAACCATATATTTTTTTTTTTTTTGCTTTGCACTCTCAGATTGAACATATTTTATTTCGTCTTTATGTATATTACCTATCTTTGAGAAATTTTCGACCAGCTTTCTTCCAGTTGTATATTTATAATTTTTGTTTGAATATAAGAGAAATCTAGCAAGCTGTATAAATTTTTAAGTTTTATCTGCTTTAACGACTGTTTGTCAGACAATTTCTTGTTATACTCCTTCAGAGCTTTAATGTCGTACTTATATGCACCAATATTTTTCTTATAATTTCAAAACAACTTGTCCGTACAACTTTTTTTAACAACACTAACAAGTAATAGCAACCATGAAATAATTTAGCTTTGAAAAATAATCAGCTTCTCAAATACAAAAAAGATGTATAATAAAATATTTGATATTGAAGTAACTATCCATGCTGAAAAATATTAAAATGGCGGAAAATTTTCGAAAAAAAGCTGAATTTTAAAAAAGTGCATTCAAATCAAAAAAACAAAAACGCTAAACATATTTTTTGCTGTAATTCAAGCGATGGTCATTTATATATAGAACAACAATTTAAAAAATCAGAGATTTATCAAAAAAAAAAAAAATTAAAAGAAAAAAAAAAATGGTATACCCTGAGAAGCTTCACAAATGTATTACCTACACAATTTCAAAATGTTATATCCTTTCCTTCTGCAAAAGAAAAAATAAAATAAACATAACTAGATTGCAAAAATTCGTTTACATAAATGTCTGACCAGAAAGACCCTTAAAGCGATTTTATGCGGAATTGTGTTTAAAGTGCAACCGAGAGTAAATCTAAGCCATTTTTTCATCTTTACAAATACATGTGTTCCATGAGTTCTTGAAGTATCTGTAGCTACAATCGTTGCAGAATTTTGTTTTTTTTTCTGCTTTTTGTCTAGCTTTTGTTAAAAGCAAACAACAAAGGATATAGAAACAATGAACAGCGAAAGCGGTTTAGCACAACAATAATAAGCGATTAAATGCAGCTCAGCCACACACTAGCACAAAACAAGATAGAATACAATATCTTCGGGATAAACGTTTCAAAAGCACGCAAAAGAAACTCACACAACAACGGAAAAAAAAAACAAAAAAAAAAAAAAACAAACAAAAAAAATAGAAAAAAAACTCAAATACAAAAAACCACCTATACATGCAAGGAAGTACCAACACGTTTAGAGTTGAAAGGAAGCAGTGAACCTGAGGTCGTATGTCACGCAGGAGGCTTTTACAAAGGACTCTTCACATATACAAGTAGCAGTCGGCTTTTTCACTGCAATGCGCTGTTGTTGGTTTTAACTTTGTTTTAAGTTTTTTTTTGCTTTTTTTTTCTGGTTTACTCCGCGCCATTGTTTGCTAAGATTAGCATGCAAAAAATGTCACATTCACCGCAGCAACGTTTACGTTAACGCCAGCTATTGTAGCAGCCTTACTTTCAACTTGACTCCATTCATTTGAGTTTCCAAAAAAAAAAAACAAAAAAAATATTTAAAAAAATATGAAAAAGTAATAAAGAAAACAAAAAATATACGCTTAATTCTAGCAACCAACAACGTTCAAACAAAGAAGCCAAACATGAAAAATACATTACGTTACGGTAACGTAAGCGTACTTTTTTCCGGCATAAAAGATGAAAATTTCGAGCCTTTTTTTTGGATTTTTTTTTTTTTCGTAAAAAAACCGAGAGTTGTGCTGTAAAGGTGGTTGGTTGGTCAGCTGCGTTCAAGCTGCCAGCTGACAGTTACAACTAATGGTAGCACGTCGAGCAGCAATTATCACGCTAATGGCTTTTTAAGTCTTATTTGCATTTTGGTTTTTCTGTTTTACTGTTTTACTGATATTTTTGTAACATTCTTTTGAGAGCTGCAGATATAAATATATGCGAATGTGAAATGAGAATTGGTGCTGCGGTTGCACCAAACATTGTGCGCCTGAAGGCTATATTTTCACTGTCCTTTTTGTTGTTTTTCAGTACAGCAAATGCGTAGGTGGCGGCGTTGTGCTCTCGAGTGTTTATTCAAAAGTATAGCTTTTGACACGGCATGTGTTTCCGTATAAAAAAGAGTTATTTTAAGGTTTTTATTTCAGCTGGCACAAAGTAGGAGTAGGACATTTGAAAAGATAAGCCATATTTTACATTTATAAAAACTATTATAAAAGTAAACATGTTATTACAACTTGAACACATATTGCGTTGTTCAACAAAAAGGATGGAAGTGTTCTCAAGCTCTAAATCATAGTGAATGAACAAAACAAAATAACCTTAAACTGCTTGGGTAACATTATTTGGATGAAATGAAAAATGGAAAAAAAACATTAGTTACAAAACATGTGTTATTGTTTAATTACATATAAACATGTTTTGAAAAAAAGTTACGCAGGCAAAAATAAAATAAATTATAGCAATATGAACACAGAAAGGATTTGAAACTTTTTATTTGTGATTATAATGAACTTTTATATAATTTGGTTAATTTGTCTGAATTAATTTCTCTTGAATAGTTATTAGAATATAAATAAATATGAAAACATATGTATATGAAACACCTTTTTATATGCTTTGCAATTCTTATAAAATATAAATATTTAGCATGATGACAAAACAAAGTTTTTTTGAAAAAAGTTTTTTTTACTGCTGCAGATATATATGTAGTTGTAGCAATGTGTGTTCAAGGACTTGGCTGTCATTTTTATCTGTGGTAATTTAGAAGCTATATAAAGGTTACTTCCAATATAACTCAATTTGAATATTTAAACTAATCAATTTGTATAAAAAAATCCTTAAAGTTGAAAATTGACTGTCAAGCGCATATTTTGTTTGGACATTTTAACTGTCAATTCTGACTTTTGGATGTCAAAAATGCTGATTCTTTAAAAACAAAAAGAAAAGCGACATCTTTGACACTGTTTCTTACTAATTTTTTTTTTTGCTGAACAAAAAGAAGATTTCATCACCTTTTCAACAACGTTCTTTTGTTAAAAATTATGTTTAAACAAAAAAAATATTTAAGAAGAAATATTTTAGGAAGGCGTTTAAAAAAAAACAATCTATGTAAAATAAAGAACATTTTTAAGTTTTTCTTATAAGTCATTTTCTAGGTTATGATTCCGCACAATTAACGCTTTAAAAATAATTCCTTAGTTTCACACGACTTTTTTAAGAGCTGCGTCTTCATTGTCAGCTAAACGTTTCATGCATTCCAGTACATTTCATTTTGCATTGCAGTCAAAGTATTTTCTCTCCAATTTTGTGTCAATTTAATGTTTGTTAAGTAATTTTCTACCAAATCGAAGATATTTTGTTTAAATTTATTTGAACGCCCCTTGATTTGTTGACACCTAGTATATATTTCCTTGTAATGATATATATCTTCTTTTTTTTTTTGTCATTACAAAAATATCCTTTCAGTTTATGTTATTAAAAAATAAATAGACATCATCAAGTAGTCTACTTAACTAGTTTTGAAGTGAAAGTTCTTTGGCGGCGAGTGAAATTTCAAGGTCTCTTATTCGTGACGCTAGGCTAACGTTTTCAATTCATATGAAAATTTAAAGAAAATATTGCCGCTGCCGAGAATTGAACCCCGAACATCGTTGCTTAAGAAACGGAATCTATACCTTTACGCCACGTCGGCACATGATAAACAGCCAAACAAAATGTAATTAAAACTGAACGCGTAACATACTGAAAATAACATAATTAACATTAAAATTACATTAACATTACATTAACATTACATTAACATTACATTAACATTACATTAACATTACATTAACATTACATTAACATTACATTAACATTACATTAACATTACATTAACATTACATTAACATAACATTAACATTACATTAACATTACATTAACATTACATTAACATTACATTAACATTACATTAACATTACATTAACATTACATTAACATTACATTAACATAACATTAACATTACATTAACATTACATTAACATTACATTAACATTACATTAACATTACATAAACATTACATTAACATTACATAAACATTACATTAACATTACATTAACATTACATTAACATTACATTAACATTACTTTAACGTTACATTAACATTACATTAACATTACATTAACATTACATTAACATTACATTAACATTACATTAACATTACATTAACATTACATTAACATTACATTAACATTACATTAACATTACATTAAAATTACATTAACATTAACATTAACATTACATTATTAACATAAGCGTAACATTAATTTTCATCCTACAAGTATGCACGAAAAAAATAGAAAAATATCTAAAACAGGGGCAGAACGCGTTCGTGAATATAGAGAGCGAATTAGAGCTCTTAAGAATGCAGCCGCAGCTGGGTCTGCAACTAATGATGAAAGTAAGGTGATTGCAACATCGGCTGAACATCGGTACAAAGAACCGATCCCCAAAAAAAAACACACTGATGCTTTGCTAAAATGTATTTTGGAACTCAGCCATCATCTGAACAAAATTTTATAGCCAACCAAGTGGATACACTCAACAATCAACGTTCGCATTCAAAAAGTAACAATGTTGAGAAGACATTCCAAAGCAACTAAGAAACCAACTGAACTAAAACAAGTACCGAAAATAACTGTTATTTTACAATTTTAAATGAAAAAAATTGTCGAAAGACTTTTTCAAATATACCATTATGTTACAAATATCCTCAGCCTCACGAATATTAAGTCGCTTTTAAATTTGAAACTGATTCTTTAAAAATTAATTTCTTGCCTTATATACTTCGAGGAAAAATAAAGGTTACTTTTGACTTTTATTTTATCGGTCAAAAATAGCTGTTATTTTGTGACTTTAATTTTTTCGGTCAAAAATATCAAGCAATTTGTGTTTTCTTAAAGGCCGCTTGACAGATTGAACTGTTGACACCATGTGTAAAATGTCTCACCGATGAGATAAAAATAATAATATCAAAATTTTTTTATCGGTAAAATGACTTGAACAAATATAAATTACCTGATATTTTTGGCCGAAAAAATAAACGGCAGAAAATAACTATTATTTTTGCCCAAAAAAACTATAAGGCACAAAAAACTGTTATTTTTGTCGGAAAAAATAAAAATTAAGAGATAAAAGTTAATATGTGACACTTTCGACAAAAACCATAGCCAGTACGGTCCCTGGATGCAAATATTGAATCAACAAATTATTATTCCATTTTGTATTGATTGAATTTCTTTTCAAATACTTTCTTTCTCTATTTCACACTAAAATCTCTCTTATTTCTTACTGTTAAAGAAGTTTCACTTCTGCCACGTGTACGTTGCTACACGCGAGTTTTTTTTTAACTCAAGTATAAAAATCATTTTTGATTTTTATTTTTTTCACTCAAACAAAAAAAATCATTTTTGATTTTTATTTTTTTTTCCTCAAACAAAAAAATCATTTTTGATTTTTATTTTTTTTACTCTAATAAAAAAAATCATTTTTGATTTTAATTTTTTTTTACTCAAACAAAAAAATCATTTTTGATTTTTATTTTTTTTTTACTCTAAAAAAAAAATCATTTTTGATTTTTATTTTTTTTTCCTCAAACAAAAAAATCATTATTGATTTTTATTTTTTTTACTCTAACAAAAAAAATCATTTTTGATTTAAATTTTTTTCACTCAAACAAAAAAAATCATTTTTGATTTTTATTTTTTTTTTTACTCTAACAAAAAAAATCATTTTTGATTTTTATTTTTTTTTCCTCAAACAAAAAAATCATTTTTGATTTTTATTTTTTTTACTCTAATAAAAAAAATCATTTTTGATTTTAATTTTTTTTTACTCAAACAAAAAAATCATTTTTGATTTTTATTTTTTTTTTACTCTAAAAAAAAAATCATTTTTGATTTTTATTTTTTTTTCCTCAAACAAAAAAATCATTATTGATTTTTATTTTTTTTACTCTAACAAAAAAAATCATTTTTGATTTAAATTTTTTTCACTCAAACAAAAAAAATCATTTTTGATTTTTATTTTTTTTTTTACTCTAACAAAAAAAATCATTTTTGATTTTTATTTTTTTTACTCAAACAACAAAATCATTTTTGATTTCTATCGTTTAAGCTCAAACAAAAAAAATCATTTTTGGTTTTTATTTTTTACTCAAAGAAAAAAAATCATTTTTTATTTGTATTTTTGAGACAAGAAATGAAAATCGAAAAATGGCTTTCTGATTTTTTTTTTTTGGTCAGAAATAGAAAGCATTTTGTGGTTCTTATTATTTCGCTAAGTAATTAAAATTAGTTCTTCGTTTTATTTTTAAATAAATTGAAAATCGATTTCACGAGCTTTCTTCTTGTTAGACATTCTTAATAGTTATTTTTTTTTTATCTCTTCAAAATTTTAAAAGAAACTAAGATGATATTAAATTTGAAGTTAATTTTTTTTGAGAATTTTTTAAATGACAGGCATTCATTTTTAAGAACAATTTTTGTCAAAATTTTCTGATGACATCTTTGGTCACTTAAAATTAGTGGAAGTGCAGAAAATGACCGTTCCACACTAACTTGTGTAGCTGGAACACTGTGAACAATTATCGCTAGAGACCACAGGAATGGATGTTTAAACCGTTTTTCATTCCAGTAGCTCATTATATCATCCCCTAAATGAATGGCTTTGGGTGAATAATTTTCAATTTTCTTGAAAGCTCTTTGCATTTTTACATCCCTTGACTTGTCTGCGGACTTTTCATCAGACGGAGAGACCTCAATCGAATTTAAAAGATTGCCCAGTAAGGAGGTTGAACTTAGGAATTAGGAAAAATATTTGTATCCAACAACAATAATACACAAGAACAAATTCTGTTCAAACTAAATAGGGGAATAGCGGAGCTTTCAATATATACACCGTCAAGACCGGCTTTGCTTCAGTTTAAAAAAAAACTTAATTTGTTAAGCAATGGTTTTAGAACATGTAAACAAAGTAAAGAAAGTCTAAAGTCGGTCTAGTTCGACTCTGACATACCCTACGTTAATGGTATGTCATAAAAAATAATAGTATTGGAAAAGGGTTTGTCGGTGTGTCGATTAAGCCCATATTTTCTATAGATTTCAATTTTTATGAAAAATTTACACATGTCCAAGTTTTAATCCTTTTAAATAATGAGTTTTAGTTTTGAGCAAATAAATAAAAATCAACAAATAATTTTTATTTTTGAACAAAATAAATAAAAATCAAAAAAAATTTCGATTTTCGAGCCAAAAAAATAAAAATCAAAAATAATTTTTATTTTTGAGCCAAAAAAATAAAAATCAAAATTAAAAATAATTTTTATTTCTGAGCAAAACAAATAAAAATCAAAAATAATTTTTATTTCTGAGCAAAAAACATAAAAATCAAGAATAATTTTTATTTCTGAGCAAAAAAATAAAAATCATTCTATAATAATTATTTTAAATTTTTATGCTTAACGCTTAAAAAATAAAAATCATTATTTATTCTAAGAGGCAACACAAATTCCAACATTTCGATATACTCAAAAGTTTTTTCCGACGCTTAGAACATGCTGATTTTTTTTTTCATTCAAATTTCAAAAATAATCATTATTTTCGGTCCCTGGTTTGGATACAACACAAAAATGTAATTTATCTTTGGAATTGAAACAAAGGAAATTTGTCCTTCAGAAAAAGAAAAAAAAGTCCTCCTGTAGATGTGCCGTGGCGTACATTTGGACCATACAGTGTGCTATTATTTACCTACCCTTAAGTTATGTTACTGAAATTGTTCAGTAACATGACATTCTTAAGTACACTTTTACAAATAGTTGGAAAAAGTATACTTTACTAGGCTCAAAACAATTTTATTGTTAAAGACGACATCGTACCATTACCTTTGCTGAGGATGCCAGACTCCCAAGTTACAAAGGGCTCCGCTTACTATAACAAAATCTTTTAAATTTCTTGTAACCTTTCTTGACATCGCTGTTAACGCATTAGAGAGAATCCATGTGACACATCGTATGGTTATTATTTATTATACGTTAAAAATAAACCAAATTGACCATTTGAGCCCTTGAAAGCACTTTGAACGAGCTTTTTATGAGCAATTGTGTTGTATGTCTCATTAAAAATTTATTTGTGCACAATTAAACAAGAACTGGAAGTACATTTCGTCGATTCAGAAAAACAATGACGTAAGTGCAAATTTTGGCAAATTCGGTTTACTGATTCCCAATATCCCAATATATTCCCAATATCACTGATAGATGAGACTGCGTCTGGACAATTATCCTCAATGATGGATGTTGGTACGTCTCAAATACTTTGTCTTTAATAAAAGTTCTACGTTATTCAAATTTTTTTTTTTGCCTCTCTTTTGGTATTAAGATTTTTGCAGTTATGTCATTGTTCTTCGGAACCGACGATATAATATGCCGACTTGAAACGGCTTAAGTTCATGTTCTCAAGAAGCTTAACATGGCATTATTTATTCCTGAGAGCTGTCATTGTCTGCAGTGAGCTGACGGCTCAACAGAAAAATTTATTTTTTTTTTAAAAAAACTGTTGTTCGAGATGAGGATGAAACTCGGGACTTGTTAGTTCACACGCCACACACTTAGCATGCATGAGCACGGCCACCATATCCGTAAACTTTTTTCGTAAACTTATTTACAATTAATCAAGTTGAAAGCACTAGCGTTGAATTATGACATTTTGGTCGCCACATTAGATCTGTCATTTATAATTTTAAAAAAAAAAAATTAAAATTTAATTTCAATGACTTCGGAAACCTTCTTACAACGTTTCAAACATATAAAAAGACGTTTTAAAATTTTGGCGACCGTATTGAATTCACCATTTTGAATTTTGAAATTTAAGCATCATGAACGAATGCAAATTATGAAGAAAATCTATACAAAAGTGAGTGCAGTGATTTTGAAAATTATGAACTCGACCATGTTGTCTGAATTTTTTTTTTTCTATAAACCATCCACATAGAATGGCAAACAAAATAAAATAGGTCCCAAATCAAATCCGATGAGTCGTTTATGAGTGATGGCCATTACCAACGAACTCCATTTCATTATTTTATACCCTAAACCTGAAAGGTCAGGGTATATTAACTTTGTGCAAACGTTTGTAACGCATAGAACGAAGCGAGTCCGGAATAGAAAAGTATATAAATTCTTGGTGGGAGTCACCTCGTGAGTAGAGCTACTTATGTCCGTCCGTCCGTCCATTCGTCCGTCCGTCTGTGTGTTGTCCGTTAACACAGGATAAGAAGAAGGAGTTGAGATAATTGGATGAAACTTGGTACACATGAGCACATGAACCCAAAAATTTGCACTATTGTATATTTTTGGAATTCGCCCACGGACACGCCTACCTCCCATACATTGCAAAAATTGAAAACTGCATAACTTAGCTCATAATTAGTCTAAAACAACAAAATTCGGTATGTATGTGTTTTGTATTAACACAAAGATGTCTTCGAAAAATGGAGATCATTCGCTCATGGACACGCCCACCTCCCATACAACCCAAAAATTGAAAACACAATTAATAAGCGTCTGCTTAACTCACAGAGATAAAATTTAGCACATATGTTTTTTATAATAAAACAAAAATGCTTTTGAAAAATGGAGATCATCCGCCCACGGACATGCCTACCTCCCATATAACGCAAAAATTGAAAACTGGATATATAAGCTAATAATTAACCTACAACAATAAAGTTTAGTGGGTATGTCTTTTATATCAACACAAATATGTCTTCGAAAAATGGGTATCATCCACTCACGGACACGCCCACCTCCCATACAACCCAAGCATTGAAAACGGAATAAATAAGCCTCTGCTTAACCTTCAGAGATAAAATTTGTATGTATGTATTTTATTACAAAACTAAGGTGTGTTAAAAAATTGGAAGCTATCCGTCCATGAACACGCCCTTCTTCCATAGGGAAAGCACAATTAATGCATTTACTGTGAGCTACAGAAATACAATTTGGTTTGTGTAAATTTTTCATCAACATTTAAATGTATATAATATATAGGCTTCATCTGCCCACGAACACACCCATTTTCAATAATATTATATTTTTTTTTTTAAAAGTAGGTTTAGGGTATTTCATAGTCGGCCTAGACCGACTTTAGACTTTCTTTACTTTTTTTTGGTTAAATACTGATTCTCTTGAGAAGACTTGAGGGGTGGTTGACAATACTTGAATTTGAGTAGTCTTTTCAACTTCTAGCTTGGAACCCACACAGACGACTTGAAATATTTGGATGAAAACTAATTCAAAAGTAATACAAAATAAGAAAGCCTGAATTTGAAGAAGACCGGACGAGTTCCTCTCCACCAAAATGAACAAAGGAATTTCCTCTAAAATTGTTATTTTTCGTTTTTATAGATATTTTTTTAGAAATTAAGTTTAAAGCGAAGTCATGTGATTCAGTAAACAAAAATTCCGATTGACTTCCGAAACTAAAGCAAAAATTAACAATTAATGATTTTCCATTGTATTTTTCCGAATCTGTTTTATACAAATTTCTCTTAATTGTCTAATATTATCCGATTTTTAGAAATAAGGGCTTATTAGAAAAAAATATGTTGATTTGATTTTGCTTATTCACCCGTTTATCAGTGATATAATAATGTTATACCAATGAGCATGAACTAGCCAATGCTTAGGGATTCGAAATAATATCTTTTTAACGAAAGTTTTTCAGACACTTTTCCAAAAAGCCCTCATTCATTAAAATCTGCTAATATTTTTGTAATTTTGAGGAATTTTTACGAAACTGATTTTGAAAATAAAATGGAATATTTTTCACTTTTCGAAGTGAAGTATGGAGACAAAATTTTCATTGTGGGGAGAAAAACTTGCATTTTTGCTGACCCTCAGGGCCTCAGCAAAAAATTCGTTATATTGAGTTTTTCGTTATAACGAAGTTCGTTATATTGAAGTTACACTGTATTTTAAAAAAGCAATTTTAGGGTGTTGCATAGTCGGGCTAGATCGACTTTAGACTTTTTTTACAAGTTGGTTTTGTTGCTAGTTTTTTTTTCTTTTTTTTCACTATTTCAATAAAATAGGTATGTGGAAAAAAGAGTATGAGTAGAATGGTATGGGTCAACGACAAAAGGGTTGGACCATGCCTCCATGAGGAGGCTGGCTTTATCACGACAATCTCGTAAAAGGCTCGTAAATACTTCTAAGGCTTAACTAAGGCAATAAGCATATGTGTAGTTTTGTACGAAAGTATTACTATCCTTCAATGCTGCTGCGAATGCAAATGCAGCTAGCTACATTGCAGCAATTATTTTACTCTTCTTATATTTGTTATCGATTTAAAAATTTCAACTATTTCATATTTCATTTCATATATTTCTAGTCAAATTGGTGTGTAATAACTGTAATTATTATTTATTCATTTATTAAACTGAAGCAATTAAGCTTTGGAACTAGAACTGTGTGAATTGATTAGGTGTTCTTTCAGCGTCATATGAGTTGACATACTTTAACGTCAGACAACAGGGCAACATTTAATGTACAACATTAAATGAGCAACATTTAATGTACTATAATTTATGCTTAATTATAAATAATCGTATCTATACAATTTAAAGTATTTTTAATAATTTCAATTGATTGTTCCGATGTTAGTTAAGGCATGCATGCATTAAATATTTTAACTTTAAAACTTATTCAAATTAAAACTCAATACATGTTAATCCAACTAATAAATCTTGCCACTCGAATTTAAACAACACAAAATACTCAAAATTACTTTGTAAAATTTAATGTTTGAAATTTTATTATAAAACGATTTTGTTTGGCTTATATTAAAAAAACAAATTGCTCCAACATTGGCAGGCTGTTAACGTTTTTATAAGCTTACCCACGTTCTTGGCCTAAATTCAGTATGAAGAGCACTAACATAATCTTTTCCTAGCATGGTATTTTTTAATTCATAATGAACGTTGACTCTGTTCGTGCTATTTATTTCAATATAAGCCTCGAAAGGATATGTGTGAATCCTTAATGAAGTTAAGTTTGCACGGTAACGTTTGAGAAAAGCGCAGAGCACGAAATAGCCGTAATAAATAAATGGTGCTGGCAACAAAACTAGCAAGTAGAATAACAAAATCAACAACACCAACAAAAGCAAAAGCAACAACAACACCAACAACACCAACAACAGCACCAGCAACACCAACAACAACAACAATGCAAATTGCTAAAACTTGCATGCGATAAACTGGTACGCAGTATTTAAAACAGTAAAGCGCGGTTTATAATAATGGCGGATACCAGAAGCAGAAATGTATTTGTTTGTGCCAGTAACTGTGCATTGTGTGTGTGTGTGTGTGTGTGTGTGTGTGCTTTTGTGTGTATACATGTTTTTTTGAGTGCTTGTGTGTGTTCGTTCGTTTGTTTGTTTGTTGGTGTAGATCCTGCGACAGCTTTATCAAATGACAATTTAATGTGCAAATGCGGCGAAATGAGCGACAAACAAACTAACAGCAAAAACAACAGCAACAACAGCAACATCAAAAGCAACACATACATCTTTATGGAATATGGAAATTGTTGCTGTTGTTATTTTAGCTGTATTTTTTTTTATTGCTGTCGTCGTTCTCATGACACAAATGCGTTTTTCTTTTGCTCATTAAAACTTTGATTCAAATGTAGCGATTATTTCATTTTATGAGCAGAGCTTTAAGGCAGTAGAGCTAAGGGCGGAGAGTTTGCAAGGGGCGTAACTGCTTGTACAATGCACACAACTTTTGCTAACTAATGTTAGTTGACTAGCTAGCTTAAAAGAAGCCGCAATTTTAATTATAACTTAAAAACAGTTATAAACTCAGTTGTTGTTGTTGTGCTGAACTTATGCACTGCTCGTTGACTGTGTATTTAACACATACCTTGATGAAAGCCATAGGTCACCTCATCACCAGCACACACTTACCTATAAATACAACACTTTGTTCTTCTTTGTTGTCTCTAATTATAAAGTTTAACATGATTTTTAGGCTCATGTTGCGTGTGGCATGTTACAAGCACTTTGCACTCAATTTGCATGTGCCAGCACATGTATAGCTGCAGCGATGTATATCGACGATTAAAACAACAACAACTATTACACTGCAAACAACAACAACAAAGTACGTTAATTACACAAAAAGCTAGTTTTGAAAAATAATTTTGTAAAAAAGTGTTGATGCGTTGATAGCGTTCATGTGTCGATAATTATAACGCGCTGGCAATTAATACAGCACCTATACAAAAAAAAAAAAACTACCAACAACAACAGCAACATCAAAAATAAACCCTTCAATAATATGGCACATGCAGGCATAACAATAAAAAAATTTCAGTATTTTAATAATTTTTTTTTTTCTTGCTGCCTAAAAACAGAAAAAGGTTTAGAAATGCTTTTTATAGCTGCGTTCATTTGTAATTGTGTTCATTTGTATGTTAGTGTAGCATCATTGCATGTATTCCTTAGTGTATGAATTTGAAATTAAAACATGTTACAAGCTATTAATAAAAAAAAAAAAACAAAATTCCAACAACAACATGAACAAAATGTAACAAAACTTTGGCAGCAAATAATTAACAGCTATTTTAGTGTTTATGTTATTTTGTGTGTGTATTTTTGTGTTGTTACTTGTTTTATCTGTGATTTATGATGGCGCTAAATAATCGAACCAAAAAAAAAAAAAAAACCAAAAAATTACAAGAATTGCTTTCATATCAGCATATAACTGTAATTAGGTAAAACCTTTTTATTTAATTAGTTTTTTAATTTCACCAACATTGACAGAATTATATGTTTTCACTTCAATAATTAAATAATTAAATCGCAATTCAACGAGTTTTTCAGAATTGTAAACAAAAGTATTTAAAAAAAAAATTTATTATAATAAAAGCGCATAAATTAAAAATATATAAGCTAGTTAAAATATATAAATATGCATTTGTCTTCAAATTGCATATTTAATTAACACTTTAACGTCATTGGCTCACTACAGTTTAAACAAGTTTTTTTATGATTCCACAAATGCTTCTTTGCTGATCGCCAGATAACTGTATCAGTTGCCGTGACCAATAGTAAGTTTGTCCTTAACCTTCTTCATTTTTTATCGCTATAGTGGTCTAAAACCTATGTAGAGGATTCAATGTGGCATTTAAAGAAATGCTTTTTGAGGTGTTTGAATCTGGAACTTAGGATAAGTATCCAAAAATTTCTACAAAAATCATCAGACCAGTCAGTAGCGTAGCGTGGGGGCAGGGGGTCTATCATGCCCCGGGCGCCACTCGCAGAGGGGCGACAAATCATTCTCATGACAAACAAAATTTTACAAAAAAAATTTGTTTTTAACTTAATAAATTCAATAATTAAGTTATACAAGTGTAGAGTACAATGCTATGATAATGCTGCAATTATGTTAAGTCACATATCTGGCGTTCAAAAAAAAATTATAGAAAAACATATTATACTCAACATTATCACGATGGGAATGGTGAAAATATGGTTTAAAAAAAAATGTTAAGCATGAATATGTAATTAGAATAAGTGTAATCTGCATTAGAAAAAATTAGCAGATGAAAACACTGTTACGAGTGGTACCAGAAGCTGCAATCTTATTGGAAAATATACCGAATTTAAAAACCATAACTTTAGTTCATTTTTGGGATGAACTCTTTAAGAGAACTGATCGTGTGCAGCTCAGATTACAAGGTCCTAAAATGAAGTTTAGAGAAGCGTTTCATGAGCTCAAATAATTGGCGACTGAACATGCAGAAATTCGAAACGAGATTTGTAAATAGGTTATCAAAAAGGCTAAGAATCTTTGTATTTAATTTTTTTGGGAATCGATACAACAATCCGTATAAAGTGTCGCCAACAAATGCCCGGAGAATAGACTCGAAATGTTGATCTTTCCGCAAAAAGCGAAAAATCTCGCGTTATAAAAAGCGTTCTTGATCAGCAGCAAGAAATAAGTTCCCAATTTGCATAACAAGGGATCTGTATTCTAAATATGGGTATTTACTGGACGTTGAAAATTTATTTAGTAATTCGGATAACGATCTTGAAAAGAATTGTAAAAATTTGGGTGAGTTTTAAGTGGTGACCGTGGCGTGCAGGTTAAGTGTGTGGCTTAGCACGCTCGGAGCCCGAGTTCGATCCCCAGTCGCGGCGAAAAGTTGTTTCTCTCTGCAGACAATGGCAAACCTTAGAGAGTACATAATGCCATGTAAAGCTTCTTGAGAACATGAGCCGTTCGGAGTCGGCATAAAACGTGTAGGTCCAGTTCTCGGTTAATTGTGTGCAAACATTTAATATCACACACAACACAATTAATTATAAGAAGCTCGGTCAAAGTCCTTTCAAGGACTGAAATGGCCAATTTGTTTTTTTTTTGTTTTTTTTATAATACATATTTACATAGAACAGATAGATAGATGTGACTTGTATATAACTGCAATATGCTTCTTCGTTGTAGAAAAGAGAGAGAATTTAAAATTACAAAAGAGCTTCTAACCTTTATAATCTTGTATGGAGAAGATGTTTTTCCAAGCTTGAGTATTAATCTTGGTGTTTTCACTCAAATGCGTCTTCTGCCCGTATTTTTGCACGAATTTCTTTGAGCCATAGCTTATATTATCTATTAAAAATTAAGTTTTAAGAACAAATGGTAAATTTAAATTAGCACTTTTTGCAGTTTTCGATTTTTTATGAATTTTAAAAATTCTGATAGCGCAAAACTTATTCAAATGTAAAAATGTATTGCACAACCATGTAAAATATTAGAAATTTTATTTGACTTAGTTTGTAAGGCGTGCTTATTTTCATCAAACAAATAGTGTACAAGATCCTATATATAAATACGTGAACATTAAAATTTTTCGTACGCTTTTCTGGTAATGAAACTTATATAATTCGAAAGGCTATGTTGCCCAGATGTTCAGAATGTATATATAAATGATTTATCTGATAGAGGCGGTTCCCAACCTTCTAAGAGAGAAATTAAATTTTTGAGAAAAAACCCAATCTTTAATTAATATGAAATTTGGTTGGGGTTTCAAAAAAGTTTTTGATTTGGTCGAATTTTAATTTTTTTTAAAAGTAACAATTTCTTAAAAACATTCAGTTTAATCTATTCGTCAATTGTAAAATTTGTAAAAAATGTGTTTTGAATTCAAAAATTTGACTTTCCATGTGAATATCTTGGTCGGATTTTAACGGTTTTTTAATTTTTTTTAATTTTTTCTAAAAGTTTGATAAATTTTCTTTTAAATGTGTTACAAATTACAGCAAAATTCTAACCAAAAGTAATTTTAATGAATTTTCTTAATATTGTCGTTAGTTTTTTAGCGTGTGTTTCAACCAAATGCCAAGAGAGAGAAAAAAACTGTCTCAAATTGAATGTTCTAAATTGAGAAGCCAATATCTCTGCCATCTGTGAATAAATTTTATATATTTCTTTTTTGTATTTAAGTCTTATCAGTTAACTTAAAAAAACTTTTAAAAATAATGCCGTTTTTTGTTTGTTTATATTTAAATTATTCCTTTTAAAAAAAGACCATAAAATTTGATGTATTCTTAAAAGATGGGGTAAAAATAATTTTTGTTGTAAAAAAACAAAAACTAAAAATTGCATTTTTGATTTGCTTTCAAAGTCTGTACCAAATTGTAAGTGAATTTATTTTGTCTTGACACTAAATTAATAAACTGTCCGTGCCATCAAAAAATTAAGGCTACCCCTTATGATTTCTCTGACAAAATTAAATTTTTTTTAAATGTTTTTTTTTCTGTTTTTGAAAAAAATAATTAAATAAAAAATATTTTTTTGAAGAAAATAGCTTCATACCTCCAATCAGTTCAGAGTTATAGCCTCGAACTTATTTGAACCATCTCGCTTATAATTATAAATAGGCAATCAATAAACTGGTCGAATTTTGACCCCAGGCAATACTAGTTTATTTAAATATATTTAAATATTTAAATATATGCGACTATATTTGAAAAAAGCGAGAAAAACTTTAAAGAAATCTTTAAAAAACACATAACCATTAACTTTTTTTGTGATTTACCTATGCAGAGTAGCCAAATCTATAAAAAAAAATAAAATGAGCTGTCGTGAACAGATATTTTTATGATTTTACCGCATAGTGTTAACTGTATTAAAGTTATGTAATAGGTGTATTACTACCCCGACAACAATCAGTTCGTACGCCTGTATTTTTTATAATATTAACACTTTCAACTTTTATTTATAATAAGAAAACAATATTTCTGATACAAAGTTTGTAGTAACCTTAATGCTGGAAATGTATTTTTTTTTTACAAAAAAAAAAAAAAATAAAAAAAAACAACAACGTTAAAAGCAAGATTAACCAACACAGTCATAAAATGCAATCCAAAAACTGACAACATACAATTCGTACGATAAAAAAATGCGAGTCTGCACAAGGATAACGGGAAAAATTATTTTTTTCTGATTCTGTTATCAATTGAGAATGTATTGAGAATGTATTGAGAATGTATTGGGAATGTTTTGAGAAAATTTCGGTCACTCTTTGATTTTATACCAGTAGTTTTTTTAATGATTTTTTACTCTGGCACGTTACAAAGCGGTTTGTGAAGACATAAGAAAGTTAATTGTTAAAAACTTTCTTTTACACAAAAGTTATTTTGATATTGCATAACCCCTAGGATAAGCAATGTTAACTGTCCAATACGTCATCAAAAATAATGTAAATATGGCCTCAATTGAGCTACAGCAGCTTGGCGAGGAAATAAATCAAAAGTAAATTATCGAGATATACGAGCATTGAAGGCCATAATAACCCTACGGACAAAAGAACCGGTTCAAAACCTATCAGTTGATAGGTTCCAAAGTGATAGTGACCGGTCCCAATTCTACCACCAACATATGAAACCAACCGGTCCCTTTTACATGGCATTGTCATTGACAGGGGTAAATTGACACCGGCTAGATACCTTTGGACCAATCCTAGAACCGGTTCAAAAATATATCGGCAGGTGTCAATTGACACCTCATAGATACCTTCGGACCTAATCAGTAGCCGGTCTATTTATAGAACACGGTACACTTATACGCAAGTTGTTTATGAAATTTAATCAACGTTTTGGAAATTCATGTTTAGTCGAGCTTGTTAGCGTTCCTGCTTAGTACTCGACTGACCTGGGTTCAATCCCCGGCAAAATCACAAAATTTTTTTATATTTTTTTTTTTGGTTTTTAAATAAAAAATTAAATTTTCAAGATGTTAAGCAAATTTATTTTGAAGGTTATTTTTGATTAAGCAGTTAATGGAATAGAAATTATTAAATTTTATTATTAAACACAGCCAGGACTCGAACCCACGTATACCGCGTGACAGTCTAGCGCACTTCCACTGAGCTATTGGTAACGATAAGATTAATAGAGCAAAACACATTTAAAAACTATTGGTCCCGTTCTGAGTAATATCGAACCTGTCCTGTGATAGGTTAAATAAAAACTGTCACAGGACCGGTTACTTTAGGGCAATTGACCCTGCTTTGTCCGTAGGGAATAGAAAAAAGACAGAATTTAATGAAAACCTAAGCGAAAATGTGGTCGAAGATGGTCGGAGAAGTTAATTTCATATTGTTTTCCTACATCGTAAAGACAAGCTTTTTTATAAAAATTTTAAATTTGGTTTTGAATGGGAGGTGTGTGTGTGGATGGATGATGCCCATTTTTCTAAATCACCTTAATTTTGATATAAAATGAATAAATATCTAAGTTTATTTTTGTGGCTTTGACAGAAGCCTCTTTAAGTAATTTTCAATTTTGAGATTGTATGGAAGGTGGGCGTGTTCGTGGGTGGATGACGCCCATTTTTCGAACACGCCTTAGCTTTGATATAAAGTGAATAAATACCTAATTTTATATATTTAGCTTCGGCAGAAGTCTCTTTATATAGTTTTCAATTTTGGGGTTGCATGGGAGGTGGGCGTGTTAGTAAGTGGATGACACCCATTTTTCGAACAAACCTGAATTTTGAGATAGATTAAACAAATACCGGATCTTAGTTGATCTTAGTTTTTAAAGAAAAAGCTTAAATATTGACCTACAGCACGATAGCTTCACGTGTTACAGCACGATAGCACGATAGCTTCAAAATTACGGCTGTAATCGTGTCCACAAACAGACGGACATACGGACAGACAGACGGACTGGCTAAATCAACTCAAAAGGTGATGCTGAGCAAGAATATATACACTTGTATTTACCTACCACGCCTCCATATGGGCATTACACACGTCGTGACAAAATTAATTAACCCCTGACGCAGTACGCGTGGGGTACTGCGTCAGGGTACCTATATAAAAATAGGTTTTTCCTATTCAAATACTTACAGTAGATGCAGCTGGGGTCAATAATGAGTGTAGCATCATTTCGTCAAAATGTGATGCCTCGATGTAATAATTTTTTCATTATTTTATATTTCAAAGTCGGGCTAGACTGACTTTAGACGTTCTTTACTTGTTGTAATATATTTTTTGTAAACAATGTAAAACATTTCAACAGCATTTTGTAACTAACCAAGTCCAAGTTTCAAGTGAGCGAACCTAATGCTCAGTTTTTATGCAGAAGGACTTTCCTGAAATCGTTGAACTATCATAAAGATTTGCAGCTGCACGATTCGATTACCTGAAATCTGCTTCAAGTCCTTTTCCAATCTCCAAATTATGTTATACTTTTTTGTGAATTTGTAGGTATGGTCATGGTCTTGTGTCGTGGTATATTTATTTAATGTCCCTTTTGAATGAAATGCGCATCCCTACAAGCCCAAGTGCTCACAAATGCAGTGCAGTACAAGTAAAGAGGGTAGAATGCAAAGCAGACAAGAGCAAAAAAATGCACTGGACATCCTGAATGACATAATATTTCTGAACGTAGTTGCCATTTATGATTCTGTGTTAGAATAACATATTATACTTATACCTTTTCATTAATTTTTTTTATTTTCGATTTTCAATAAAATCTATTCTATAAAACTATTTTCAAGCTACTACACGAATATGAAATAAATACACAAACACTATTTATGTCTCAAAACAAAAAAAAATTTATGAAAATATACTGTTTTTGTCTGCTTTAAAACCGTACCATCCCTTAATTTGTTAACATTTCGTACTCGAATTCAAATCTTTTAAAACATCTATGTTTCTGAGCAAAACACATAATTATTTTTAAAATTTTATCCGTTAGTTTGCTTTAAGTCAAATTAAATTAAATAATTTTTTAGTGATATGGATTATTGCACCAAATAGGCTTGATTTTGTAATATTGAAGATTTCAATGTGTTTAAATGTTCGCAGTAGTTGAGAATGTAAGAAATAGAAGAAATTGAATGTCAAAGTGGACATGTAAGATAATCTTGTGTGGCCTTATATCAAACGTATAAAAGGATAAACAGAGCTTATTGCTGTTCGGCACTCAGGTTAAATACATAAAAGATTAAGAGGTTGTCAGTTATCCTAAAATATATTTTATTAATTTTGCTGAGAGTATTGAAAACGGTCATAAATTAGGCGAAGTATATGTTTTTTGCTCGGTTAACTAAATATAAGAAAAACAAAACAAAAAAAAATAAACGAATTGTTCGTTAATATGATATGATAATAAAATAATGTTAGTATTCTAATAATTTCTTTGACAACGTTAGCAACTAATTCGTTAACAATTTATTCATATATTATCGATTTATTTAGGTTTATTACGTTCAAAAGCTTTTTTATCTTTAGTGTCATTCCTTGCTAGGTTATGTTTGATGCAATTAATATCAGTCAAATATTAATAAACCCAAGTTTTAATGAGTTGAACTGTAGACATACATTTATACATATTAAGGCTTACATGTTTATGAAAATAAATGTTCCAAGTTTAACATATCGTTGTACAAGTAAAGTTTTTCAATTAATTTAGTAAGTAGTAATTTTCAAATAACACGCTAACAAGACATCAAATCTTCGATTAGACTGTCTGCATGTCCTTCATTTTAGATGTCTGTCAACGAGAATTTGAAGCTATTTTGCAAGCAAGACTTGAAAGTTTAGCAAATTCACTTACATATGCTTGAGTAACAACGTGCGTCTTTTGTCTCAAAATCATTGCTATTAAATTTATTGAGCGTTAAGCAAGAGCTAAGCAGTCTCTCAGTAAGCTGCCTAAACTATATGTATCATAAAGGATTATGAAGGTTTGCAGACAGAAAGGATGAGGCATGCATTTAAGACAATTTACAGTAATGAGAGAGACATAACATTCGCGGCTGAGAAAACAGACATTTTTTTTAAAAATTCATAACTCAGTCAAAAACAAACATTTTTCCAAATTGTTTTTTATTATTGTAGAGAATTGAACAAATTACAAGAAAAAAAAAAATTTTTTTCACGCCAACATGGTTTTATAGAGCTCCAAACTCGCGGCAGAGATAAAAACGGGGCCTCGTGGTTGCAGCTTGGGAGTCGCAAAAATTGTCCGATCTGGAAAAAAATTACTTTTTTTAATCTTAAAAAAATTGGTTATAGTATGACACAAGCTTTTTTAAAAATTTTTTTTCAATTTTTGGTGATGTTCCAAATTTGAAAGTGTGTTTTTTCGAAAAAAATATTGACTTTAAAAATTCATAAAAAATCGATAAAAATTTAAAAAAAAGCTCGTGTCATACGATGGCGAATGAAGTTTAAAAAAATACAAAAAAAATACTTTAGTCAAAAAATGAACCCGCTAGTGCCGCAACCAGTACGAAAAACATGGTTTCGAGTTAAACGCGTTCAAAGTTTGTGAAAAAAGAAAAATGCAAAGAAAAATAAAAATGCGCTCTCACTAATCCGGCTGTAACTTTTGAGCCCGTAAGAATCTTTCCATGAAATTTTTCTTAGAATCTTAAGAAAATTTACTAAAATACAAAATTATAAAAATTTCAAAAAACAGCCAATATCATGTCCCCTACTAATGTCTTAAAAGTCAAAGATGATCAGAGACAAATATAATTTACTAACTTTACAAGAACTGTGTTAAGATGCATAAAACTTATAAATTATATATGCTACTACCGGATGTAACCCGGTGTTACTCGGGGTTGTGCCCGAGTAAAGAGGACGATTTTCAAAACTGCTCTCATTTTTACGTTTTTAAAATTATCAATTCAATTTTAAAATTTTTTAAATTATCGTTTTTTGCGGTTTTGCCCCCTCCTTCCGTCGAAAGTGTTTAGTCAAATTTCCGTAAAACTGTACCTGCCAGACATGATTAAAACAAAAAATGACATCTTCAACGTCTCGATCGGACGTCTGGTTTCTGAGGAAAATGGACACCCGCACTCAGAAAAAAAACACATATCTTCATCTGGTGAAAAATTTCTCTATTTTCGATAAAAGCAATTTTCTCTTTTCAAATAAAATTTACTTCAATTAGAATAAATTTTCACATTTTCGAAGAAATATTTCTTTACTTCTAGGAAATGGAAATATTTCAATGTTTCTTATAATGACAATATTTCTTATAATGACAAATATTTTTCTCGCACAAAAAAATTCTCATTTATATAGAAAAATTTTTTGAAAATGAAAATTTTTTACTATATTTTGATAAAAAATTCACTATGAGAAGTATTTTCTTCAATAAAAACAAATGTTTTCTCAAAAATAAAGAGTCTTTTTCACTAAAATCGACTTCTTTTTATGTATTTCTCTTTTTCATAGAAGGTTTTTATCATTTTTAGAGCATTTTAGGATCGCATTTAGAGAAAAGCATACTCTGGAGTAAGGTCAATACCAATTTTCTCTAAGTATGATGCCTTTTTTATCATATTCCGAGGTCGATACTGTTCGGTTAATTTTTTTTTTCATCTTTATATAACTTCTGTTGGTATTCGTTAAACTTCTTTTATTTTGTTCGTCTTTGGTTCTTGACTTCAGTTGCCTTCGGCTCATTCCTTGTTTTTTGTCGAAAGAACTTTTAAAAGCATAGGATCTATTTCAGTAACAGATACAAATGCTTGCCAAGTTTCATCAAAATCGGTTCATCCGTTTTGAAGTGAATGAGCCGAACATAGTTGATTGAATAAAGTGCCCTCTAACGGAAGTTTTCTGAAATTTAAATAGCCTCAATTCTGTTGCAGAGTCAAGTTACTTCACGTACCAAATTTTAGTAAAATCGATCAAGTCATTTAGGAGTTATTGAGTCTTAACAATGCACTACTTAAAGTGCCCTCTTTTGGAATTCTTTGGAATTTTTTATTCTTTATGTTTTATCTTGGGTGCAGTTGAACGTTCATACCAAATTTCATTGAAATCGGTTCAAGCGTTTAGGAGTTATTGAAAACGCACTACTTAAAGCGCCCCCTTACGGAAGTCTTTCGATTTTTTTATAGCCTCTGTTATCTTGGGCGCAGTCGAACCTTCATTCCAAATTTAATTGAAATCGGTCCAGGTGTTTAGGAGTTATTATAGAGTGCCACGCCTACATAATTCCGCCCAATTTTTTACCTTTTCCTTATCTTTGGTGCAGTTGAACCTTCATACTAAATTTCATTGAAATCGGTCCAGGAGTTTAGGAGTTATTAAGTCTTAATAAAAACGCACTACATAAAGCGCCCTCTTGCGGAAGTTTTGGGAATTTTTTATTGCCTATGTTTTATTTTGGGAGCAGTTGAACCTTCATACCAAATGTCATGGAAATCGGTTGAGGCGCTAAGAAGTTATAACAGAGTGCCACGCCCACATACTTCCGCCCACTTTTTTACACCCCCTTTGTTCTTTCTCACTATAAAAGGTACTCGGTGTCCAAATTTCAGCGCAATCGGAGAAACGGTGCGTGAGTTTATACGGAACAGACAGACAGACAGACAGACAGACAGACAGACAGACAGACAGACAGACAGACAGACAGACAGACAGACAGACAAACATTTGATTTTATATATTAGATTATATATATAATAATGGTTGATGAAAAAAAACTCATACAATTTTGTGCCAGACAATTATATAAAGCTATATAGAAAAGTATATATATTCTTGATCAGCGTCACCACATGAGTCGAGCTATCTATGTCCGTCCGTCCGTCTGTGTGTTGTCCGTAAACACAGGATAAGAAGACGGAGTTGAGATAATTGGATGAAAATTGGTACACATTGTCACATGCACCCAAGGATCTGCACTATTGATTTTTTTTGCACTATTTTTGGTATCCGCCCACGGACACGCCCACCTCCAATACAACGCGAAAATTGAAAACTGCATAACTGAGCTCATAATTAGCCTACAACAATAAAATTTGATATGTATGTGTTTTAAACAAACACAAAGATGTCTTCGAAAAATGGACGTCATCGTCTCACGGACACGCCCACCTCCCATACAACCCAAAAATTGAAAACGCAATAAATAAGCCTCTGTTTAACCTACTGAGCTAAAATTTGGCACGTATGTTTTTTATGACAAGACAAAGATGGTTTTGAAAAATGGACGTCATCCGCTCACGGACACGCCTACCTCCCATACAACCCGAAAAGTTTAAAACTCAATAATTACGGTTATGTTTGTCATAGAGAGATGAAATTTGGTATTAATGTATATTATACCAAAACTTAGGTGTGTTCAAAAATTGGGAGTTATCCGACCATGACACATCCACCTCCCATAGCGAAAGCACAATACAAGCATTTACTGTGAGCTACAGGAATACAATTTGGTATGATTAAATTTTTCATCAACATATAAATGTATATAAAATATAGGCTTCATCCACCCACGGACACACCCATTTTCAATAATATTATTTGTTTTTTGGAAAAGTAGGTTTAGGGTATTTCATAGTCGGCCTAGACCGACTTTAGACTTTCTTTACTTGTTTTTCTGAGGTTTATTATGATAATGATTATAACTTGCGATGATGATCGAAAGAATCTGCATAAGTATGAAGCAAATAAAAAATATTTTTACTTTAAAGATTTATGTTTTAGTTTTGAGTACTTTTTTGGCAGATTTAAAAAAAAAAACCGTTTAATATAAAAAGTATTTTTAAATTTTTTATTGTTATCAAACACTTTCTTAACTGACACACACTGATTAAGTTTGCACGTCAATCATCATGCTATGGCTTGTTTATGCTGCTTCTTTCTTAACATTCATATAATTCATATTTATCATTATTTAATTTGCACAATAACAACGTGATAACAAATAATTAAGATGTAGAAAGAAAGCTAATTAATCTTTGCCAAGTGTTGAATAGTGTTTTGTTGCTGTAGTGGTGCGTGCAGTTTAAGCAATACAAACAGACATAAATTTAGCGTAGCTTTTCTTGTTTTGTTTCGGTTTTTTTTTGTGTTTTCTCTACGCTTAATGTAAGTTTTTATATTGTTCTGTGCTTATGAGTTGCCATGCATAGGTTGTATGGTGCCACACACATACACACAGCACCCATATGTAAGTAAGTATGTTAGTGTGTGATTGGCATTGTAAATGATAAAATTGCATGTTTCACTCAATGGCAATAAAACTTCATTAAAAGCAACTAACCGACAGAGCACAGCAACAACACCAAAAGTCATAAAACAAAAGAGCGTTTATAACGTAAAACAACAGCAAAAATAATAATAAAAAAAATAAGTTTGTATGAAAAGGATTGCCATTAAAATGGATTAATTCACTGTTTGTTTTGTTCCTCTTCAATCCATACAAAAACTTTCACTGCACATTCTAGGCTTTGTTTGTTGCCTGCTGTCGCTGCTGTTGTTGTGCATTGTTGTGTTTTACTTTTTTTATATTCTACTACAAACTGTTTCTTCTACACACACACACACACACACACACACACACACACACTCTTTACCTTTACATGTATGTGACTTGTGTGTGTGTGTGTGTTGTTGGAAACTGACGATGGTTATTGGATATATTTATATAACGAATAAACTATAAAAGTTGCACACAAACAAAACAAAACAACACAACAACAAAATGAAAAATTGTGGTAATAAAAAGCTTTTTGTTTACTGGCACACCAATACATTGTCGAATACCTGCTTCTTCTCTATGTCGCGTGTTAATTAATTGCCTTTATTAGCAATAAAGCAATTTTCATAATTGTTGTATTTTAATTTGAAAACTAAACGCACACAGAAATAAGATCTACAGGGTGCTCCTATAATTAATGCTAAGCTGCTTTGCAACATACATTTGTGAAATAAGTTTTCAATAGCTAATTAGTAGGTTGTACTGTATTGCCATGTCATAAATTAAATGATATAATTTTTTTATTTCTTGTCATTTTCAGGTTCACTTGAGGGCGCATCAAAACGTTTCTTCACCGATTTTCTACAAGAGATACCCACACCTGGTACCGGCGGCCCTACATTCGATACCAGCGTGTCTACGAATATAACCGGTCTGGTGGGCAAGACAGTCAAATTAACATGTCGTGTCAAAAACTTAGGAAATCGTACGGTAAGTTGATAATAAACAAACAATATAAAGATTTTATTTGATTTTATTTCTTATAGAATATATAAAAAAAAAACTCCTAAAAGTTAATTTATAAGTTTTATGTAAGTATTTAGACAACAGTGAAAGAAATTCTTATAAAAATTCGAGCTATTTTAGATCTTTTCCGAAAATCCAAAAAATTTATTTCAAATCGATGGTAAGACTTGCCCGAATTGGTTATTTTTACAACGATAGTTTATTATAAAAACATGGTGTCAGAAATTTTAACGTAATTAAATGAGGTCACTTAAATCACGCTTTTCGAGGAAGTTATTCGTTTATTAGAAGAAGAAAGGATTTCTTGGTGGCAGTTTAGTTATAATTCTTTAAAAAAAAAAATGGGAAAAAAGTCTAAATTAAGCTTTGAAATGAGTTGTGAAATCGTGGAGGAGCATAATTGTGGTATTTCAGTCAAAGAAATATGCTCAGAGTTACAGGTATCAAGGCAAACCGTTCACTATCAAATAAATCAGCACAAAAAAAAACGAATTCAGTAAAAAATTTGCCACGTTCGGGCAGAAAACAACACGTAAAGAAGACTAGCTAATTTTACGAGAGTTTTCAAAGAACCCTGGTTTAACACCAAAAAGCTAGAATTACAAATGAAAAATACCGTATGTAACCCCGGCAAATAAAATCAAACGACTCCAATTTGCCGTGGTGACCGTGGCATGCAGGTTAAGTGTGTGGCTTAGTATGCTCGGAGCCCGGGTTCGATCTCCAGCCGCGGCGAAAAAGTTTTTTCAATAAAAAATTTTTCTGATCGGTCACCACCTCTCTGCAGACAATGGCAAACCTCAGAGAGTAAATAATGAAATGTAAAGCTTCTTGAGAACATGAACTTTAATCGTTTGGAGTCGGCATAAAACATGTAGGTCCAGTTCTCGGTCAATTGTGGGCAAACATTTAATAACACACACAGCACAATTGATCATAAGAAGCTCGGTCAAAGTCCTTTCAAGGGCTGAAATTGCCAATTTGTTTTTTTTTTTACTCCAATTTGCCAAATATTTTTTTTTTTTAAGACTATGAGATTTTGAAATCGAGTTTTGTGGACTGATGTAAGTACGTTTGAGTATCAGGGATCACCTAAAAAAAGATTTGTCCGAATTCCAAAGAACTCACGCAAAGAAATTGTTTCAGTCTTACAAGCAATCGACATGGCGGCGGATCGGTTATGTTCTGGGGCTGCATTTCCTCTTGTGGTCATGACGATATAGTTCCAATAGTTGGAACGATGAACCAATACAAATATTTGGTTGTTTTAAATGATCACGCATTTCTATCTGATGACAAACTTATTGGTGAGCCATTTATTTTACAACAATATAATGCAGCATGTCACAAAAATAAACTCATAATGAACTCTTGGAATCAAACTGGCCCCAAAGTTCTGATTTAAACGATTTTCTAACGAAGCGTTTGCTTAACTCGGACCTGGGAAAAGACAATATCTGAAATAAAAAGTTTATGGGAGCAAATTCCGGTAGATATTTTGAAAAATCTTATGGAATCAGTCCCAAAACGTCTTCAAAAAGTAAAACAAGCTAATCGCGGATATATTTTTTATTAAGTTATTAAGTTTTTGTCATAAATTTTCTTATCTTAAGTGTATTTTTTTATAAAACAGAACTTTCAAAATAGTTATGCCCTCTTTGAAATCAAGTTTTTTCTAATATATTTTCTTTATAAGTTATTTTTTAAGAAAAATCACACAATTCTGGTAAAATTTTGACCAAATACAAAAATTTTGATTCACGTTTTTTCAAACTATTTTAAAAACTGAAAATATTTGCCTTTTCTTTTCGTCAAAATAATTATGCCATCTACTGTACAACTGAAAACAATTTTTGAAGAATTTTGTAATACTAATAAAATACTATTCATAAAAACTTTACTTAAATTGTAAATATGAATGTTTTTTAATGGGTTGGGTCGGTTTGAAAATAAATTTTATTTTTGCCTTAAGACATTGTACAATATGTCCAAAATATTCTCCCTAAAGCTTAAATCAGCACTTATTTTTGCAAACTGGTTGTCATGATTTTCCAAAAAGTTATAACCAATCTGGGTGATATTTGGAAACCATCTTCAAGATACATTATCTAGTGCTTGAAATATTTAGATCATATTTAAACAAACAATAGTTATCATATTCTTTGTTTGAGCCTTCAAAACCAACCTAGCCCATTAACTTAACTTGACTTCTATTTGAAAATATTACTCCCAAGAGTTGAAACTTATTGCTGTGATATAAATCCCCTGTCAAATTGATTTTATATACAATTATATACAATTATATACATTTTATATAAGTCCGAAATTTGATAAAACCCCCCCCAAAAATAAATCCTGGTTGCGCCCCTGCTCAGCATTAATCTATTTGAAGCCACAATTTAGATGTCATTGAAATATTTCAACGTTATGAATTCCTGTGGCTCCAAACAAATTATTGTGGGAAAAATGTATCCACCACAGAATGGATTGGGCTCAGGGACAACACAAGACATAGCAACTAACCATGCATACACAAACACAGATCTAATTACACAATAGCTTTCAATCTACTTTTGAGTTGACTTTTGGACAAACTAACATCAAAAAATGTACAGTTGTTAATCTTCGACAGACTTTAAATGAATTTATTGAGATAGTAAAACAAAATTTTAATTATTTACCTTAACACTGTTTTAATGAATCGTATTGCTAAATATTCTAAGTATCTATATCTGTTACTTTAATCTAAATTTATCACTTTGAAAATTTATCTTAATGTGAAAACGAGTTCGAACATAAAAATCTATTTCGAAAACCTAAAACGATTCAATTAAATTCTATTTGAATTTGAGTAGTACGTGAGCATTGTTTTTATATTAAAGGAAAAACAAAAATCCATATGGCCTTCAAACCATTTTATAAAGGGCACAATGGATACAATTAGAAACAGAACTATGTAAAATTATCACTGTAAATTTATGCCTTGGAAAAAAACAAACATAGAAAAATTTTTATGAAATTTTTTGATGTTTATTAGACTGCTGGGAACACTTATTTTTACTAGTATCGCCTCGGGTCGAAATTCGAAAAATTTATTGATTGCCTATTTATAATTATATGCGAGATGGTTCAAATAAGTTCGAGGCTATAACTCTTAACTGATTGGAGATATAAAGCTATTTTTTTCAGAAAAATTAATTTTTTAATTAATTATTTCTTTCAAAAACAGAAATACAACATTTTAAAAAAATTTAATTTTGTCAAAAAAATCATAGGGGGTAGCCTTGATTTTTTGATGGCACGGACAGTTTATTACTTTAATGTCAAGACAAAATAAATTCACCTAAAATTCGGTACAGACTTTGAAAGAAAATCAAAAATGCAATTTTGAGTTTTTGGTTTTTTTACAACAAAAATCATTTTTACCCCATATTTTTAGAATAAATCAAATTTTATGGTCTTTTTTTAAAATTAATAATTTAAATATAAACAAACAAAAAACAGTATTATTTTCAACATTTGTCTTAGGTAAACTGATACAACTTAAATACAAAAAAGAAATAAATAAAATCTATTTACAGATGGCGGAGATATTGGCTTCCCAATTCAGAACATTCAATTTGAGACAGTTTTTTTCTCTCTCTTGGCATTTGGTTGAAACACACGCTAAATAACTAACGACAATATTAAGAAAATTCATTAAAAATACTTTTGGTTAGAATTTTGCTGTAATTTTTAACACATTTAAAAGAAAATTTATCAAACTTTTAGAAAAAATGAAAAAAATTTAAAAACCGTTAAAATCCGACCAAGATATTCACATGGAAAGTCAAATTTTTGAGTTCAAAAAACATTTTTTTACAAATTTTACAATTGACGAATGGATAAAACTTCATTTTTTTTAAGAAATTGTTACTTTTAAAAAAAACTCAAACTCGACCAACTCAAAAACTCTCCCACAACCAAATTTCATATTAATCCAGTAGCGGGTTTTTTCTCAAAAATTTAATTTCTGTCTTAGAAGGTTGGGAACCCCCTCTAGCAGATATATCATTTATATATACATTCTGCACATCTGGGCAACATAACCTTTCGAATGATATAAATTTTATTTATTTTGAGTTTTAATTAATAACCAAAAAAGCGTACGACAAACTTTAATGTTCACGTATTAATATATAATATTTCGTTTTTTAAAAATTTTTTTTTAACATTATGTCCTTAAAATTAGTAGTATGTATGTCCAAAGAAGTAGTTCCACGGTAACTCGCGTTACATTTAGAAAATTTTATGGAGCTAATTAATCTTTAACGTTTTTTTTATTTAAAGTAATAAATACAAACGCACTCTTTATGAAAAGAATGGGTTTTTTATGTTCGGAATTGCTATATAAATTTAGTAGTACCATAATATTTACCCAGTGTCTACTCAACAATTTAGGTTGATAACTCGCGGTAACATTTTTGAACAACATGTTCAGAGAGTAAATTTCTGTTAAATTTTCTGCAAAGTTTGTGGGTAGATTTTTCTACATTTGGCATAAATAGAAGCACCAGGATTTCAGAATGTTTTTCCTTATAAAAATCAGCTTTATCAAATCAAAGTATTTAAAATAATCCAAAAATTATGCGGTAACTCACGTTACAAAAAAATTTGGTAACTCACATTACATTCGATTTTCATATTGAATTGAGTAGCTTTAATGCACCTTTTCTAGCTTTTAGTTCAAAAATTATAATTTTATAAAAAAAATTTTTATAAAATTAAAAAAAAAAATTTTAAAAATTTCAAAATTTTTTTCGAAAAAAAAAAATTCAAAATAAATTATACGAATAATTTCATTTGAATGAGTTCAAGTTTGTTTAACCTTAACCTGAAAGGTCAGGATATATTAACTTTGTGCAAACGTTTGTTACGCAAAGAAATTAGCGAGTCCGGTATAGTTAAGTATATATATTGTAGATCAGCGTCACCTCGTAAGTCGAGCTATGCATATCCGTCCGTCCGTCTGTCCGTATGTGTGTTGTTCGTAAACACAGGTTAAGATAAAGGAGTTGAGATAACTCGATGGAACTTGGTACACATGGTCACATGGGTCCAAGGCTCTGCACTATTGACTAATTTTTGAATCCGCCCATGAACACGCCTTCCTCTCATCCAACGCAATTAATAAAAACTGCATAAATAAGGTCATAATTAATCTAAATAATGAACAATAAAATTTAGTTAGCATGTGTTTTATATCAACATAAATATGTCTTCGAAAAATGGGTGGCATCCACTGATGGACAAGCCCACTTCCCATACATTAAAAAAATTGAAACCTCAATTAATCAGCTACAGTTAAGCCTACAAAGATAAATTTGGTACTTTTGTTTTTAATACCAAAACAAAGAGGTTTATTTTTCAATGGACGTCGTCCGCCCACAGACATGCCTACCTCCCATACAAAGCAAAAATTGAAAACTGCATACATAAGCTCATAAATAATCTGCAAGAATAAAGTTTGGTACGTATATATTTTATATCAAAGCAAAGCTGCCTACGAAAAATTAATATCAACCACCCACCTCCAATACAACCATAAAATTGAAAAATCAATAAATAAGCTTAAGTTCAACCTACAGAGATAAAATTTGGTATGCATATTTTTTATAAGAAACCAAAGATGTATTTTTGTATTTATAAAAATGGACGTCATCTGCTCACGGCTACGTCTACAACGCAACCTCCCATACAACGCAAAAATTGAAAACTGCATATATAAGCTTATGTTTGTCTTATAGAGACAAAAATTGGTACGTATGTATTTTATACCAAAATTTAGAGGTGTTTAAAAATTCGTCTTCATCCGTTCACGAACACGCCCACCTCTAATTAATCTACAAAATCGAAAACATTATAACAACATTAACATGTGAGCTACAGGAATAAAACTTAGCGTGTGCAAATTGTTCATCAACATTGAAATGTATATAAAATATTGGCTTCAACCGCTCACGGAAACGCCCATTTTCTATACTATTATACAGTTTTGAAAAAGTACTTTCAGAGTATTTCATAGTCGTGCTCGACCGACTTTAGACTTTCTTTACTTGTTTATCATTTCTTTTTTATTTTAAAAAGATGTAAATAATGTATTTTTTTAAAACATTTTCAGATTTTTTTAGAGAAAATTCTTACACACCCTTTCTGTTACTATAAAAAACTGTTAAGGTCTTAATTTTGTATTGCTCAAATTTATTCTCATTCAAATTTAACTTATCCCAGCTAGAATTGGTTTCATCAAAACTACCCAACTTTACTTGAGTTTCAAGAACTGCACGAAAGTGAGCCAAAAACATATTTTCCAGCATTTACATTAAAATTTTAAAATTTTAATACATAAAAGACAAGCGTCCTGCTCCTTGCTCTATATCGCTCAAACTGTTTATAGTTGTTACTGCTGCGCTTCTTGGTGCTTCAGCCTAAACCACAACCTGTTTTGCTATTACAGTGCTTTTAATATGAAAAAATTGTTAACCTAAAATTATGCACGCAAAATTTATTTAATATTTATATTTATTTTAAGAACACATTGACGACTACTGTAACAAAACAACATTTGAGGTGAAGGAAAAATGTCATATCGTCTGCTACTTAGTTATTTTGAATTCGACCCGTCGTATGACGGTACAAGTATATAATAATGTCCAAATAACAAAAGGGGTAAAAATACAATTTTTGACATTTTGAAAATAAGTCTTTTAAAGTTGAAAAAAGATCTCCATTTAAACGAAGAGATTTAAAGAAGCAAACTCAGGTGGGTGGGAAAACATGATTTGAGAGTTTATCTAAAACTTAGCTTCAAACCATTTTGAGTATAAAAATTTAGTGTTGAACAAGAAATAATTTGGTACTGTGAGCGTGACAGTTGCAATAAGCCAAGTAGAAAAAATTGTGCAATATTTTTTAAATGACAGCATTATATTTGAGCAGTTTACATTCAAATCCAGTTAAGTCACAAGAAAAAATAGTTTTACTTGAAATGCCATTGCAAAGCTAAGGTAACAATATATCGATGCACAAAATCCTCTTTGATGAAAATGATAAAAATCCTTGAGAAAAATGCATTAAAAAATTTCCTTTTCAATCAAAAGTCCACTGTAAATTTTCAATCAAAACCAGATAAGTCCAAGCAAGTATTCATTTGTGTGGCTTTCATTCAAATTTTAAAAACTTTTGATGTCAAAACATTGGTATAAGTAATAAATTTAACATTTTAGCGTATTTGGATTTAACATTTTTTGGTTTTGTAAAAAAATGAATAGTTACAAGCAAAAAGATTCTTTTGTACTAAAAAGGACCTTGAGGAGAAGCAAAATTGATTCGGCGGTTTTCCGCCATTTAAAAAAAAAAGTATGCAAAAATCATGTTCCTTTAACTTTTGAGACCCCGAACGGCGGTATCTAAATTTTGATTCATTTCTAACTTTCAAAACCAGACAAGTCGAAACTTGAAATTGAAAATATAGTTTTTTTTTTTACACTATAAGACTGTTTTTTTTTTGCATAAAAAAATTTATTCCTGTTAAGCATAATTTTTCATAATTGGTTTGTTTATAAAAAATGTCTGACAATATTAAGACTTTTTTCGATTTCCCAACAATTCGATCTGTGTGACTTATCTGGTTTTGAATGTAAACTCCTCATTTATGTATAGCGCCTTTAAAAAACAGTTTTTTTATAAAACTTAATAAAACATGCAAAACGCTCCTGAATCTTACCGACATAATATAAAAGGAAAATGCAAAAAACGAAATCCTTTATTTATCAAGCAGATAAAGACAATAATTTACCGCAGACTAAGACTAAATTCTTGACCATTACAACTTTGCAGACAGTACAACAACCACATCAAACCACAGCTTTAAAGGCATTCTTAACGAACGAACACTGTTTGGAGAAAATTTAAAATTTAAACTATGCCATAAATCAGCTTTAATAGCTAAATATTTACACAATTCCTTTCTTAGAATATTTGTCTCATTAAGTTGTCATGATTTATTACAGATTATTTTTAAGCTCTAGAAGCTGTTGGGACAATGTTCACTTTTTTGTAAGCAGTGCTTCCTCTTTGATCTTTAATTTCATGTTTATTTTTTGCAAGACACACAAATCATTTTTTTTTATTTTTTCGTTTGGCCCATATAATGAAGTGTCGTTTTTTAACGGAAATTTAACTTTTTGTGCCTTTAAAATTCAAAGCAACATCCTTGCCGATGTCGTTAGCCTAATGTTGTGTATTTTTTTTTTGTTTTTGTTTGTTAAATTTTTCTTACTTTTTTGTGGTCATAATTTTGTCGAAATAAACGAAGTGAATTTAAAAGTTATTTACATAAAATTAACAAACGCCCACAACAACCACATTGCCAAGGTACCCAATTCGCCCCCAACACACCGCCCTCTCTGTGTAGCTTCTTAAGCCTTTGATCGCTCTACCAGCATCCGACATCAAGGCTGACAAATTCCGCACATAATTAACTTCAAATGCTAGCATATTTATTTTTGTATACTTTTTTGTGTTTTATCGCTGTTTTTGTTGATGTTGTTGTTGTTTTGTTGTTGATAAAACCAAAGTTTTTCAACGGTTTTCAGCTGCTTTTACAAATTTATGTCAAACACTACATAAGGTTCAAACTTTTATACAAGTGCTTTAGCAGTTTTTGCTGTTGCTGTTTGTTGTTGTTGTTGTTGTTGTTGTTGTTGTTGTTGTACGTGATGCTGTTGTTGGTGATGTTGTTGTCAACAACAAGCAAATAATTTTGCGTGTACTCGCTCCACTTAGCCGAGCCTGATGTGGATTAAATTAACTTCGGCATGAATTTATGGCAGGATGCAAAATAAAAAATGGCGACTCATGATAGGAAATTCGAAAGTTATTTAAAATAATTAGCAAAAAGTGTAGCATATAGCAAGATGGCGATGGTGATGACGACAACGTTGGCGATGACTATGATGCTGCTAATGATGATAGAAACAACGATAATAATGATGATGATGATGATAGAGCACAAGGCGAACAATAACAATTTAAACACAACAACAACAAAAACACTAAAAACCCATTGCTAACAACAACGCCCTGTGTTTTTTCATTGTTGTTTTTGTTTTTGGCAATTAAGTAATTTAAGCACGAGGCTGCAACAAGCAATGCATTTAAGTGGAAAAACAGGAAACAACAGTTAAGAGCGTTGAAGAAACTACTTGGAAGTTAATTTAAAATGTTATCCTTATGCTTGAGCTGCATCCTGTGTAGAAAGTTGCATTGTCAGCGGGTAGCAAGAAAAAAAAATTAAAGAAATAAACGCCAAGTACATGACAGCACAAAATAAATAAAATTACAAACTAGATAGCGACGTTTTTGTGTACTTTAAGTTTTTTATAGATTGTTACAAATTAAGAGAATTAGCAGCAATGTTGTTATTTAAAAAAAAAAAAAAAAATTAAAATCTATCTTCTTAATGGATCTTAATAATGGATTCTTATGGATAATAAGGTTCGGTGTAGTAAATTCTCGAAGAATATTACCATATGTTGGATATTACCACCCATATTTATTTCGTTGATGTTTCATGAAAGCTTGTACATATTCCCTTCACAGTTTTGAACCATTGCCTTTAATTAAAAGTTATATATTCCGTAACAAATATGGCTAATTTGTGTTTCTCTTAAGACATCTTCATATTCCTCTAACACTATATAACAATTTTCATGTATATTTTGATGTTTTATAATAATTACCTGAAACAGAAACACCATTTTAACCCTTTAACGCCGGCACCCAGTTTCCGTGGACAAAAGTTGATGAAATTTTAACCAGGTGCTAGTTTGAGGTCCGCATTAACAAATTAATTTTTTTGTTTGGAAGTGAATCCATCCAAGGTCATATCCCAGCCTGTACTTTATAAAGTACAACCGGCGGAAGGGGTTACAATATGGTTCTATACAAAAATTTTACATAGAGACAATCTTCTATTTGCTTTTATTTATTAGGTTCATATTTATTTTAGTTTTTATATGAACATATGAATTATAACTATAGAAACAAAATTTACAAAAGAAAAATTAATTATGATATTTGGCGAAGCATTCCCGTTTGATGCAAAGTGTTTTTTGCATACGGCGCACGACCACATGCTTCGTTAATGGCAGACAAAATAAGGGAGCTGTGATTCGTTCTTTACTGGAATGTGACCACTTGCTTCTCTTTCTACTTCTGACGCTGGATGGCGCCTTTTTGTGGAAGCTGTAGCTTTCCCTTCAATTAAAATTTTACGAACGATACCACATCGGAAATTTAATTGTGGTTTATATTCGTCAGAGTCAGGATTACACAACATAAGGTAAATGTACGGAATTCCGTAAGTGAACCTTATCCCGTAAATTTTTTAATTTAGTTTTTAATGCCAGAAAATAAGATGCCATTGTAAGAATCGAAAAATTTTTTCAAGCCACTGTCTCGAGAAACGTGTCCTTCCCACATTTGCATCACACTCATTTTCGAGATATCGTTAGATCATTCACAGTTTCCGAGTTATTCGACACACTTCGCCGCATGCGCACTTTGTTCTGTTTCTCTAATCAAAATGGTTAAGCCTTAGAGTATGTTTTCTTAAGCTTATAATTTGAAAATTTATAGAAGTTTTATAAAATTTATTTTGAACGAAAAGTAAGCAGTGTTTTTAAAGTGTTTTAATAGTGTTTGTTGATTTAATAAAGCAGGTATTAAAAAAAAGCAGTTATTTTAGTGATTTACGTAATTGAGGACAAACAACTTTTTGAATGAACCTAATGACGTGATAGTAACGGATTTAAGGAAAGTTATTGCATTTTAAATTTCTAAATTACATATTCATAATTAATACTTCTTATTGTTATTAAGTTTTGTTAACTTTATATATCCTTCAAAAACATTTTGAGCAAATTACGTGATATAAAATTACTTTCCAAATCCTTTATATGTGTATTTGTAATTCATTGATTTCCTTTAAATTTATTAAAAAGGATGTTATTGGAAGTATAGATATTTGTTGTCTATTTGAAAACGTGCAAACAAAATCAAGTCAGTTTGCTAGTTTTTATTGTACAAAACATTTTATTTCTTATATTAAATTTTAAATTTATGTTTTCAAACAATAATGAATGCCGAAAAATCGTTTACGGAATAAAGTTCAAAATTTCTTCAACCTTACCTAATTCCGTTATATATCACGGCATTAGAGGCATAAGGTTTCTAATTGCGTTGCATTTCTTAACGAAGAAGCCTTTTTTGAAAAAGAATTAATAAGAGGAATAAATATGACAATTCAGAAGAAATAAAAATTTATTTCAGACGAATATTGAGTGCTGTTTTCGAAAATCATGTCAGTTGTTTAAGATAGCTTGAGTTAAGGCGTCATTGTCAACAATGTTAACATCTTTTTGCTGTCTGATTATTTAACTTAATCTTTTTACCTCATTGACCATAAGTGATTCTTTTATCACTAAATTAAGTAAAGAACTAGATTTAGCACTTAATACTGTAAGAATGGTTAAAAGGTATCAAAAGTATGTCGATAAATTGAGAAATAACTACATCAAAGAAATAAATGTTTATGAACCACCGTACTTTTATAAACCGTGGAAGCAGTAATTGTTGAACGGGTCTATAACTTGATAAAAATAGGGTTTCCTGACACTAAAAATCAATTAATTTTTAATGTTGCTCCTTATAGGGGGCATTCTTCTCATCTGTCGCTATCTAAGTGAATTCTAAATACGGAATTTTTCATTTTATTCAACCAATTGCTATTGCTGTCTTCCACTCGTTTAAATCCCGATATTATCAAAAACTACACCAAAATAACAAAACCACACACACCAAAGAAATAATTTTTAATGGTTTAATCAATGAATTATTTGTTTAGAAAGGAGATTATGTTTTAGTAAATATAAATAAGAAAAGTTTTTAGGAAAAGTCGCTAACAATTTGGTTACTCCTCGGCGCTATGAGGTCAAAACCATGGCACTGATACCAAAATAGATGTGCTTTAAAAAGTAAGACCTCCAGAACAAATCAAGAATCGTGGCTTTCTATATAAATTACCTCCACTAAAAGGTTTTATTTTTATTCTATAAAACATTTTTTCAATCCCATGTAATCCAATAAATTACATTACCATTCAAGCCTTTTTCATTACCATTTTCATTACCATTTTATGTTTCGTTACTAAAATGAATTTTGAAAAAATTATAGAATGCATCAAATGTCATCACATTACTTAAAAAATGAAAATAGAAACCCTTGAACTTATGGTTTGGATTATTAACGGAATTAGAGACTTAAATTTACGGAATAAAGTTCAATCAACAAATTTTATCACGGAATTAGAGCCATTTGGGTAAATTTAAAAATGTATCAAATTTTCTCTTAAAAAACAACTTTTCTCCTTACTTACTATTTTGTAATAAAAAAAAATACATGTCCAGATGCTCTTAAAAAGATCTTATGTCAAAATGTCTTTTAACCTCTCTAAAATAATTCATTAAGCAAAAAGATTCCTTAACCTTACGGAATTCCGTACATTTACCTTATATAATTTCCAAGCGTTGGTAACATCAATGAGATATGTAAAAATCATCCACAACCATTTCTCCCCTTCAGAGCTATACGATAAGCATACATGTTTTGATTAACAATTTCGATACCTCACATATAAGAATTGTATGTTGCATACACATTGACGTTGATGTCGATGGCTGTGTGGTACAATCATTCATGTGGCATGTGGTACAATGTTGATGAATTCTACCTAAAAAAAAAAAAAAAAACAAAATAAATTGGCCATTTCAGCTCTTGAAAGGACTTTGACCGAGCTTTTCATAATCAATCGTGTTGTGTGTGTTATTTAATGTTTGCACACAATTGACCGAGAACTGGACCTAGCTACATGTTTCAAGCCGACTCCGAACGGCTCAAGTTCATGTTCTCAAGAAGCTTTGCCTGACATTATTTACTCCCTGAGGTTGCCATTGTCTGCAGAGAGATGGTGACCGATCAGACAAATTTTTATTGAAAAAAACTTTTGCCGCGACTAGGGATCGAACTCGGCACACACATTTTAAATAAAATCAAATCAGAAAAACCATTTTTTTAAGGTTTTTTGAGCAGAAGCTACAAAAATTTGCGATTTGCAATTTCACTGTTTTTGCGCTAAAACAAAATGACACTTAAAGACTCCGGAGACGGCTGACAAAAATTAGCACGTTTACTACAAAATACTCGACGGTCTTGGGATAAACAATTTTTAGAGACTATATATTTTTCTGTACTTTATAAAGTACAACCGGCGGGAAAGGGTTAAGCTCATTTGTTTTCAAGACATTGGATTTTGAGAATTTAATTGAGGCTTAATTCAAGATTTTTTTTTTTTGTTTAATTTTTTTATTTAGAATTTCAAGGCGTATGTATTGCTAAGCGCAACAATATCGCATATAAGTGTTAGAACTACATGGAAAGAATTGCATGACGAAGAAAAAAACAACGATATGACCTTTGGGCATTAAAAGTTATTAAAAAGAAGTAAAGAAAGTCATAAGTCCGTCTTGCCTGACCATGAAATACACTAAACCTACTTTTTCAAAATACAATAATATCACTGAAAATGAGAGTGTCCGTGGGCGGATGAACACTTACACACAAATTGGCCATTTCAGCCCTTGAAAGGACTTTGACCGTGCTTCTTATGACCAATTGTGTTGTGTGTGTTATTAAACGTTTGCACACAATTGATCGAGAACTGGACCTACATGTTTTATGCCGACTCCGAACGGCTAAAGTTCATGTTCTCAAGAAGCTTTACATGGCATTATTTACTCTCTGAGGTTTGTCATTGTCTGCAGAGAGGTGGTGACCGATCAGAAAAATTTTTTTTTGAAAAAAAATTTTCGCCGCGGCTGGGGATCGAACCCGGGCTCCGAACATGCTAAGCCACACACTTAACCTGTCACCAGTTAATCACCACAACGTGGTGACCGTGGCATATTGAAACGCATTGCCTCCGCACTCGTGCAGAGGTTTAATGGAAAGCGGGCGTGTCCGTGGGTGGATGACACCCATTTCTCAAAACCATTTTCGGTTTGTTATAAAAAATATAAGATCCAAATTTTATCAATTTAGGTTAAACAGAAGCATATTTATTGAGTTTTACATTTTTGGATGTATGGGAGGTGGGCGTGTCCGTTAGCGGATGATAACAATTTTTCTCAGACGTCTTTTTATACCCTAAACCTGAAAGGTCAGGGTATATTAACTTTGTGCAAACGTTTGTAACGCATAGAACGAAGCGAGTCCGGTATAGAAAAGTATATATATTCCTTATCAGCGTCACCACGTGAGTCGAGCTATCCATGTCCGTCCGTCCGTCTGTGTGTTGTCCGTATACACAGGATACGAAGAAGGAGTTGAGATAATTGAACGAAACTTGGTACACATAATCACATGGACCCAAGGATCTGCACTATTGAATATTTTAGGAATCCGCCCACGGACACGCCCACCTCCCATACAACCCAAAAAGTTTGAAACTCAATAAATAAGGTTATGTTTGTCATAGAGAAATTAAATTTGGAATGTATGTATTTTATAACAAAACTAAGGTGTGTTCAAAAATTGGGAGTAATCCGTCCATGTACACGCCCACCTCGCATAGCGAAAGCACAATAAAGGCATTAACTGTGAGCTACAGGAATAAAACTTGGTATGTGTAAATTTTTCATCAACATTTTAAATGCATATAAAATATAGGCTTCATCCGTCCACGGACACGACCTTTTACAATAAAATTTTTTTGTTTTTGAAAAGTTGGTTAAAGGTATTTCATAGTAGGCCTAGACCGACTTTAGACTTTCTTTACTTGTTTTTATATGATATACATAAATACATACCGCCCATTTAATTGTTAGTACCTGGGTGACCGAGCTCCGCTCAGATTCCTGCCGTATATTCAAATTTTTTACGGTATTTAATGTATCGGAAATGCCAACTTTATCTTAGAAACAACATATAAGATCATATTTTTCAATTAACTTTAAATGCATTTTTATTTTATCATAACTTCGTTTTTCAACTAAACGAAATTTGTTTTGGTTTTATATTTTTTTTATATTTGGTTTAATTATTTTGATAATTTGCTTATGCTGAACTTATGCCGGCCATTTCAAGCCTAAGTAAAATTTGTTTTCCCAAAATTAACCTCATGCTCCTTTTCCACTTACAAGAATAGAAGTTATTTTTTTATGTCGCAATTTTTTCTAAAGTTATGGAGATAGCAATTTTTGGTCAAAGTGAAAATCTTGAAAATGGAGTCATTTTCAATAAATCATAGCTCTGTAATTTGTTACCCCTATTTTTGTAAATGAAGTATCGTTAGAAACCAATTGAAAAGCGATTATTAATAAAAAAAAATAATTTTGGAATTTTGTTGCTAGAGTTGCCTACTTTTTCAAAAAAAAAGTAAACTGTTCATGTCTCAAAAAATGCATTTTCGGTTTTTTTTTACGTAGAATTACGTCTTGCAGCGCGGTTTGAATGCAGTCGTTTTAACAAATTTGTTAAGGTCATACCTACAGCCTATAATATTCATCGTTCAAACATAATATTTATACTAAAGTATCAGATATATCCTGCGCTAAACGAATATCTAATTTTGGATTTTGTTACTTTTATATTAAAGTCACAAAATAGCAAAAGCTTAGAAGAATAATCTAGATTTTTATATAAGAAAATCAATCATTAGCTGCTTGCATGTTGTGTCTGCTGCTTTCTTTAAACAATTGTTTTTGTTTTTGCTTGTGTTGGTTTTGTTTTGAACGAACTGATTCGCAGCATTGGTGCTCTGCTCCACGTTAAGAGGGTGTTCTAAGTTAAGAGGGTGTTCCGATTAGATTTAACACTTATAAAAAAAACTATTGGCATTATTTTTCGTTGTATGCTACTACTCAATAGATGTCGTTTTCTATTCACTTAATATGATCTTTACATCTAAAACAGCAACCGGTTGTTATTGGGTTATGAAGAGCTCAGCAGAGTCATGGCTCAGTCGCATAAGTTGTTGTAGTGATAACGTTAAAAATCAAAGAAGCCTGGTTTGATTCTCGGCCTGATTGATAAGTATATTTTTTTTTAATTTTTTATTATTATAATCTTATTTTATTAATTATTTAATGTAACAATTGCATAGTGCAATATTTTTATTTTTTGTCACATCCTGTTGCTTGCGATAGCATGAACTAAATGTAAGCAAAATACAGCTTTTATTAGTCTTTTAGTTATTTTTTATTCAATTTTTAACCTAAGTTACCATAATTCAAATTGTGTTCCCGATTAATTAAATTTACTTACAGCTTTGACTAAAAATATGTCTAGTATTTTTAATCATATCAATTCTAAAAAAAAGGATTAACATATGTATTAGTTCAATGTATTGTTTAAAAATTACTCTAAGATTTTTAACCGTAAAGTTGTTGTACTATGTGGTCTGTTCACACCATCAGATATTTACAAAATGTGAATTTGTCACTTCATCCTCCCCAGACGGCCGATTGAAAAATGTTAAAACTTTTTGTTTTGTTTTAAGACCGATTAAAAAATTCTTAGAGTAAATTTGATCTTAATTTATTTCGAATTTTTATAAGGCATTTACAATTTTGTAAGCTTATTGCTAATAAAAGAAAGGAACTAAAAATTTTTTTCCAGCTGTTTACAGTTTTAAGGTCCAAGATTCCTTTATTATATACAAAATAATTATTTGACCTAATAATAAAAATATTTTTGCTCCAGATTTTATAACAATATCTCAAACGGTATAGAAGTTATGAACGATTAAGTGAAATGGATATCAGAAAAAATTGAAATTACGAAAAGCATAACATTTGGCCATTATATTTTATTTTGGTGGAAACTTAATTTGTTTCTTAAAATTACAAAAAAAAAGTGCACTTTTTGAGATGTGAGCAAATTAGATTTTTTTTTTCAAAACGTATGAAACTCTAGCATATGAAACTCTTACAAAATTATTTTCCTTTTTAAAATTTGTTTAAGATTTAGTGTAAATTACTCTATTTGTAAGATTTCTTTTTATATCAAAAATTGGTACATCAAAACTGTACCAATTCAAAAAACAAGTTTCTATAAAAAAAAGTAAATGAAAAATATAACAAATTCACCAAATCACTGTTTGGTGAAGCTTAAAAAATAAAAACAAAAAATCTTATTGAGCACGTCGGGATTCGAACTCACAACCTTGATATCATTGGACAGAAGCTCTATTCTCTGAGCTATCACCGCTATATCAACACAAGCAAACTAAATATAACATATTCGGCAGGAAAATTAACGTATTTATTAAATGCGTGAAAACTCGGAAAAACAGCTTTTCCCAGAGATGAGACCTAGCGGGATCGATTTTTCAGCCCCCTCTTCATCTATATTGTAAATTTCATCGAAATCGTTAGTGCCGTTTTCGAGAACGCAATTGCAAATATATATACAAATATTGCTCGTTTAATAGAATAAGATAAGTTAATTATGAGCTTATTTATGGAGTTCTGAATTTTTATGTTGCATGGGAGGTAGGCGTGTCCGTGGTCGGATTCCAAAGATATTCAAAAGTGCAGATTTTTGGGGCCCATGCGACTATGTGTGCTGAGTTTTATCTATTTACTCAACTTCGAATCCTGTATTTACGGATATTTGTAAGATGCTAGTTTCGTTTTTAATTATTCCTAAATTCTACTTTCTAATTTCCAGAGCTAGCCTGGTTGGCTAAACAGCCGGTCCTACCAAACAAAGACCTCACCGAAAAAATTGTCATTAAAATAGTGGAATACGGTGGCGTTAGTGTTATGGTGTGGGAGTGTATGGCGGCCTGTAAAGTCGAAAATTTGTTGTTTGTGCATGAGGGTGTGTAGTAGACCATATCGAAAAAATAAATTTCGCCACACACTAGCTCAAGGAGTTCAATGAGTTCAATGAGTTCTGGAGACAAAATCAAAGACAAAATCAAAAACAAACAATTCTTTAAGATCGGACGGTAAATACCGAAGATATAAAGAAATATGTCGAAGCGCGACCCCTACGTTCGGTCAAAAAAAAAATTTTTTTTCGAAACCTCCTTTCAATAATGCTTCAGATTAGCTAGTGTGCGGCGACATTTACTTTTTTCGCCTATAAGGCGAGACGGTCTGGTGTGCAGACAACAGTGGTATAAGTGAGAAAAAAATGTAATTTTTCGATATAAAGCATTAAATTTAAATGGCTCTTATAAAAACCTTTACAGCAAAATATTATTGAAAAAAAGCAGACATGCACAACGAAATCAACAAAATTTTTTCGTTTCGTTGACGCCGAAAAATAAATTATCAAAATTATTTCGTTTTTTAAATAACGTTAAAAATTTATCAAATCAAATTTCGTTTCGTTGAATAAAAACTTTTTAACAAAAAAAAAAACCTACTTCAAAATCACTAGAAAGTAAAAAATAATTTTAAATTACTTTTACTATTTATTTCTTGGTCAAATTTGTATTTTTATAATAAATATATTTATTTTATATATCGACACGCCTCTTTGTCGAGAATATCACACTCTTTGTCATAGTGTTTTCAATAGTTCTACCCATTCTAACAATGAATTTTACCACCCTTAAGTCAATATGATACAGTTTTTTACACACTGCCTCACCGCTTAGTCGAATAACGCCCAATTCTTCGGTAGTAATTTGTAATAATTGTGTCTACGTCTGTACTTTTTCAGTTAGTAGTGTCAGTATTCGATTTAGTGTTTTCTAATATTGCCACACTCCTTTGTCGAATGACGCCCACTTTATTCACAATAACTTGTTATAAGTGTGCCTACCTCTGTACTAAATATCAGTACTCTAGTGTCAATATTATTCGCGATACAGTGTATTTTATATATTGCCACACCCCTTTATCACACAAGGTCCACTGTATTGAAATTAATTGTTTTATAACTGTGCCTACCCCTCTAGTTAACTTTAGTACTCTAGTGTCAATATTATTCGAGATACAGAGTTTTTATAATATTGCCACACCTCTTTGTCGACTAACGCCCACTTAATTGACTGTTATTTTTTACGTACCCTTGCATTTTTTCTGTGAATTTTATTACCTCTAGTACTCTAGTGTCAATATTTACTGAGATACAGTGTTTTTCTTACAGTGACACGCCCCTTTATCGAATACCGCCCACATTACTGACAGTTATTTGTTATATTTGTACCTACCTTTGCACTTAATTTTAGTATCGTAGTGGCAATAGTAAGCAAGACACAGTGATTTTTTAATATTGCCACTCCCCTTCTCGATGAACGCCCATTTTTTTTTTACAAAAATTTGTAGTAATTTTTCCTACCTTTGTAATAAATTTCTGTACCCTAGTATCCATATTATTCGAGACACAGTAATTCTCTTATATTGCCACACCCCTTTGTCGAATTACGCCCACTTTTGTTATAATAATTTCCAACAATTGTACCTACCTCTGTACTTAATTTCAGTACTCTAGTGTCAATTTTCTTCGAGATACAGAGTTTTTACAATATTGCCACACCCTTTTTTAGAGTTACGCCCACTTAAGTGATCGTCATTTTTAATACTTGCGCTTGCCCTTGTAATTTTACTGTGAATTTTAGTACCGTAGTGTCAATATTTACTGAGATACATTGTTTTTCTTATAGAGACACGCCCCTTTTCCGAATACCGCCCCCTTTCATAAACGGGCACCTCCGCGTTGATAATCTCTATATGTTGACAAAAAATTACGGCAATCGGGGAAGTACTTTAGGAGTAATCGATGTACATACATTCACAAAAAAAAAAAAAAAAAAAAAAAAAACAGAGAAACCAACCAACTTGAGAACCTCCTCCTTTTTGAAGTCGGTTAAAAACGAAAAATTTTCTATAATTTTCTCCTATGCTAAAAAAAATTTCTTCTGATACAAAAAAAACGAAATTTTTTTGTTGAAATTAACGTTATTTTCAACGGTTGATTGGGAAAAAAACGAAAAAATTTTATATCGTTTTTTCCGAAACGAAATAAATATTTTTCGTTTTTTGAATTAACGTTATTTTTTTATTTCGTTTCAACGAAACAAAAAAAATATTTCGGTTACCGTTAAAATTAACGTTAACGTGCATGCCTGAAAAAAAGACATTGCTCTGATTAAGGCAATAGTAGTACAAGTGAACTTGGACTGGTCAGCAAACTAAGTTAACTGTTTTGGTTAGGGAATCAGTAGTACAAGTCCACTTGTACTTCATAATTAAAGAATTTTTTAAATATTCTGTCTTTTTCCTGCTTTTATATAATCATATTTACTTTCTTAGAGATATACATATCTGTTCTGAGATAAATGCATTTTATATTTTTGTAGAGTGGAAAAGTTAAAATATATGAAAAACATTTAATTGGATCAGCCAATCAGACTTTGCTTATAGCTCATCGTCACTTTTCAATAAAAAGCTTTCATTTGCGTCGATTCCGAATTACTACGGGCTGAACTGAAATCCTTTGAAATTTAGTGTTCTTAAAAAAGTATGATTTCTTTGAGGCTTGCCATTGTCTGCAGATTACTATGACCACTTTTCTATGACCACTATGACCTTTACGCGAAAAAGGCAAGCAATATTAATTATACTGCTCCGGATACTGTATTTTGAAATTTAATTTTGGTAACATTGGTTTATAAATTTCAGCGCTCATATAACATATCGCTCAAACTTGGTATGATGCAAACACAAACGATAAGCAAGACACGAGAAGCACTACTTTATTCCATACAAAAATCTATTGCTTCATGTGTCTTGCTTATCGTTGGTGTGCTTTTTGTGTTTTACAGCAAGATGCGGTTAGATATAAAATTATAAGAAAAATATCAGAACTAAAACTACTTGGTTGTCCGATATCGATCGAAAAATAATTTTTAAAAATTATTTTTAACTTATCCAATACCAAATGGTGGAGACTAACATTTGATCAGGTCTAATGTGAGTTTTGAAGGTTTAACTGAAGATTCATTATTTAAAAACACACATAACACTGATTAAAACTAAATACACTTTTGAAATATCAAAAAAAATTTCTTAATATTTTAGAGTATACAATTATAAAATTTTTAAAAACACAAAAAAAAAGCGGTACGCTTTCATCAGTTTATTAGACAAAATTAAGAAATGTTAATTAAACACGCATAAATCTAAAAATCGAACATTTTAGCTTTTTTATAAAAAACTCGTAGAATTTGTTGGTTCTTGGCAAAATTCACATGAAAGTTCTTTAACAGCAAAATTAGTCTTACATTTCGGGTGAATATCGAAAATCTATTTAAATTTAATTAACTTAAGACATGCCATAAATTAATAGATACTCTTCACTCCACGCAATTAAATTAATTTGAAATACAGAATAAGCCCACGTTAACTCTATCAAACAGCGTTTCCTGCATGGCAAAAGCACTTTCAGCAGGGAGTCAACAAAATGATACAAAATAAGCGTTCTATTTAAATAAAACATGCTAAATTGTTTCAGCAAACAGGCAACAGTTGACTGAGCAAACAACAAATAGAAGGACAAAAACAACGAAAAAAAAACAAAAAACACAAGAAACAAAAAGTGCTGCTGTTGCTTAAAATAGTTGTGCCGGAACTCGTACCAACAATTATGATAAAACCACAAAAATATGCTATGACTTGCAGACTAAGCAGGATATCCTGGAAGCATGTATACAACAGCTACCTACAGCTAATGAAATAGCAAAAAAAAAAAAAACAAAACAAAAAAATTGCTGACGCACATGGGTTAAGTGGGGTCAAGTGGGTGTGTTGTTAAGAAATAATATAAAAATGAAAACAAAAAGAAAAAATAAAACAAAAATAAACAAGTGAAGAGCATAACTAAAAGAAATATCTAAAAGCAGCATGTTGCCTGTTGCGCACTCTTGTATGTTTATTAATTAGATTTAAGTTTGTTAACAAGCAGGTATTTTTATTATTACGGCCAACTCGAAAACTTGCTCAACAAAAAGCAATGAAATGCGAAAACATCTAAAGAACTGTGCAAAGCTTCAACATAATGTGGTTGAAGGAGTTATTTTTTTCGGTTGTTTTTTTGAAATATTTTTATATAAAAACTTTTGATGTTATGCCAGGAATGTTTGGCATAAACACCTAGGTTTGTAGCTGAATAATTTATTTCTTGAATTAAATTTCAAGATTTCAAGGAGTAAAGGATGCATGGTATAAATGGTCGGTGAATGTGTGTATTGTAAGTGGTTGCATGCAACGCAATTTCGCTTATATTTTTAATTAAATATATATTGCATTCTATTTTAAATTAAAAGAGCGGCATAAGTAAAGAATATTATTTTTTCTTCTTATTCGTTAGATAAGTTAGATAAGATATATTAACTGAATTTTTTTAAGGACCAAATTTTAAAGAATTTTTAACTTTTTGCTTCAAAAAGCTACACTTAAAACTCAAAAATTGCTTCTTCTGAAAAGTATAATATTTTAAAAAAACCAAAGGAGTAGGTTATCTTGTTTAAACTTTACGAACACATTTTGGAATCTTTACGAAATAAAATAAAATCGTGTTTTGGGGTTTTAAAAGTTGTTCCAAGCACAGCCAGGGTTTTAATGTTAGTCATAAGCGCGCGCGCACCGTCACTTGTTTTCAAAAGACAGCCAAACTCAATAGCTTAAAATTCCAAAACAATATGTTTTTCATACTTTAAGAATATATCTTTAAGTACTTCACTAATTTCCATTTTCCAACAAAAAAAAAAATTTCAAGTTTCGTCTCCTGTCATCTTATTACATACTATTATGAACAAATTTTTTTTCTTAAAGTTACTTCAGAAAAAAAAAAACCGAAAAAAATCGGCTGCTTCTAGCTTATAATAAAATAATATCTAGTGCTGTTCTGCTACTTCAAGATGCAGACAGCCTCTCAAGGTACTTGACTTAATCTTACACAGCTTAGGATAATTTTTTTTTTTTTTTTTATTCAGCTAAAGAGGATCAAAGTTAAAAATTTCTAAAGCAACTGCAATTTAATGCTCGATTTAACATATTCAAGTGTAATTTTTCATTATTCTATTATAACATGTTTGACATCCTTAGAGCTAGTAAAATAGCTACCGATTCCATTTATTTTTCTCATTTCACCCAAATATTGCATTTCTTTTTTTTTTTTTTTTCTAAAAAACCTTATCTGATTTGCTACTCATCATTTTCCACTTATGTAAGCTTACTTACCCGCCCTATACCCTCAAAAAAATCTATTCCCATACAAGCACAACTTAAAGAACTGTCCAGGAAGGTGTATGTTTGCACACAGCAAAAACGAGCTGGAGAGACAGACAAAAAAAAAATATTCAAAAATTTACATAATGGATGATAAATCAATAAAATCTCTACTCTAATCCAAAATAAATTTCCACTCATTGGAGATTTCTGTAGCTTTCTTATGTCTCTGATATGCTGTTTATATAATCTATATATATATATATATTGCTGTGTGCCATATTATGCTATGGGACATCCGTCAAGATTTTCTGTGGATTTATAGATTTCGCATAACGAAATTGAAATCGACAAAAAAAAAAACACAAAAAAAAACTGATAAAATGATGAAAATGGCTACACAAAAAACAAACAATATTAAAAAATGTGCAAAAAATATAATAAAGTAAATAGCAGAAATGAAGAGAGAAATTTAGCACACAAAAAATAAACAAAAAACAAAAATTTAGAAAAAAATCTAATAGGTTATAGGTTATGGCTGCAATCTGAGATAACAGTTAACAAGATATTGCTTCGAGTGGCTTTGTTGGCTGGGTATGTGTTGAGAAATGTGACAGCTAGAACATGAAAAAGACTGGCACGTAAAGGCTTGTTTGGTAGATATTTATTTGAAAGCAGACAGAATGAGTGATGTTCTGAGCTTGAAGTGTGTGCTAGGTTGACGGATGGTTTTGGCAAGCAATTAAGTGAATTGAGACAGCATTAAAAGAAAAAAACAGGCTTAGGATGGTTGATTTTGATATAAAAGGATAAAAATAATTCATTTTAGTATATTATGTTATGCTACTCTTAAGCAACTACCGTTGCTTTACTTTAGGTTATATTTTAGGGCAAGCAGAAAGCTTTTTGTCTCTTCTTATGGATTTTTGTCCTTAAAGAATCTTAAATTAAATTTTGGATTAGCAACTAAGAGACTCTTCGATAGGAATGTCAATGTCAGTTTACTGAGACGTGTCTGCAAATACTTTCCAAAAATGAGAATTTATTTAAAAATAATGTTAGTATAAAAATATTCAGAGTCCTATGTACAGCTTTTCTATCAACATCTAAGATAACACAAAAAAAATTATTTTTTTAAATGAAAGTCTAATGCTTATGGTTGATTGAACGCGACCAAATTCGTTAATTGCTATATTAATACTGCTATATTAATATTAATACTTTAAATCGGGAGATCTAAGGCTTAGTTGCAAATTCCATATGACACTGAAAACTTTTTTTAATTGAAACTAATTTTTTGTTTCTTAATTCTTCTCAGAAAATGGTGACAGCTACAAAATGTTTGTACAAATTTTCATATTTTTACTTTTAGTGTCTTGTATATTTGAACGTAGGGGTCGCGCATTGACATATTTCTTCATATCTCTGGTGTTTACAGTCGGATTTTAAAGTTTGGTATATCAATGTTTTTGTCTCAAAAAGACCAATATGACCTCTTTAGAAGTTATTGACCTCAGGTGCACCGTTCTAGTATTTACCCTCCAGATCTCAGTTCCTACCATCCCAATGTACCATCCTAATATCAAAAAAATAAAGCTCTTAAAATATCAGTAATCTTTTGCCCAGAAATTTTATCGAAATTTCAAGCAGAACTATTTTTAAAAAATTTTTGAAAATTTTTTTGCCGAACGTAGTGCTCCTTTTTTGCATTTTCATCATATCTTCGGTATTTAAAGTCTGATCATATTGAATGACATATTAATGTTTTTGGTTAAAAGAGACCAATTATTTTTTTCAAAATAAAAAAAATATTCCTGCAAGTCCTTAGAAAGCCTTAAATTGATTTTGAGGATCTTTAAAGCTCGTAAAGGAATAAAAAATCCGTAATGCCAATGCTAAAAGAGGTATCAACACTATTTTTATTGTGATTTTTTATATATACAATGTATTATTATTTTTACAGCCACAACGAAAATATCAATTTCAAACATTGCTTATTGCAATTGATGGCTATTGCAATTCGTTTTTTCCCGTGAAAAAACAGTTGAAAATTGCGTCCGTCTAATATTTATTTCAAACGAGAGTTTTATAGAGTATTGATCATTTTCCATAAAAATCGACCAAAAAATATTTTTAAAAAATATTCTCCGGGTGCAAGAAGTACGCATTGTAAAATAAAGGACGAACTGTCAGTTGAATATCTTCTGGCTACTTATTTAAAAACATCCAAATTTTTAACCGTGTAGAACTATTTTTTATTTCACAAACTATTTTTTTCGCTCGATATAGCTAGTGGGTTTGGTAAATATAAATAAAAATTGATAAATAAGAGTATATAATTTTCTTTACTGTAAACAAATATTAATTTCGCTTTAAGCAGGTATGCTGTTTGTAAACTATAACCAAATCTTGGTTAATACAAAGAAACTATTTTCTCAGTGTTATAGTCATACTCTCATGGACTGAAATGTCCAGGAGTTTTAAATAAAAAACAATTGTTTTTTGAGTGAAATCTATACTATTATATAAAATTGAAGTGAAAATATTAAGTGTAAAATAGACTCCAAAACTAGTGGACTAATTTTTATGAAAAACATTTTAAAATATCATATTTGTGCTACAGAATGTTATAAGCGGGGTTTATTTAAGAAAATTTAACAATAGGGGTATTCAGATGTGGTGTATTTGCCCATGTATTGTGTATTTTTGATAAATTTGATATTTGAAGTAAAATTATAAAAAAAAAATGTACAGTGTTCAAAATACAACCCTTTAGCAAAAATTCAATGGCGAAACCCTATTGTATTTTTTGTAAGTATCGTTGTATATTTGATCAACTGATCACAAAAACTTTTTGACTCTGCGTGGATGAAGGTACTGGCTGGGTTGTGTGTTTATTTAATAAAAGTTAATTTAATTCAGTGCTTCGTTTAAATTTTTTATTTTCTCGTACTGCTAAATGATGAACTACCCAGACTTTAGTGAAGGTTTGTTCACAATGCGTTGTAAATATTGTAAATTTTGTAAGAATTTATCAAAAACATACCAAACCCCTAATAAATATCGCACACTAAATACAAAACAGTCACAACTCAAAATTTTTTTATACAGACTTTTTGTTATAAATCCATTCACAAAACACATATCTCACTATCTTTTTCATTATTTTCTTAATTAACTAGAAGAATGAAGTTTGTGTGTTTAAATGAAAATTGCTTTTTTTCTGTAGTATCAACCAAAGGGTTTTATTTTTCGCTTCTCCTGAAAAGTCAAGTTTTTTGAGTTGTGACTGTTTTGTATTTAGTGTGCGATATGTTTAATTAAGTTGTTTAGTTTTTTTGCAAATTACCACTGATGCTAAGCATTGCTTGGTCGTTTGCTTTTCACGCGTTTGTGTTACGAGAGTTTCAACTTCATGTTGCTATCAACCAATTCAATCAATTTTTCGAAAACATCTTTGTGTTGACATAAAATACATACACACTAAATTTTGTTGTTGTAGGTTAATTATGAGCTGAGTTATGCAGTTTTAAATTTTTGCGTTGTATGGGAGGTAGGCGTGTCCGTGGGCGGATTCCAAAAATATTCAGTAGTGCAGATCCTTGGCTGCATGTGACCATTTGTATCAAGTTTATCTGCTTATCCTGTGTATACGCTTCTGCTTATCCTGTGTATACGCACAACACACAGACGGACGGACGGACATGAATAGCTCGACTCACGAGGTGACGCTGATCAAGAATATATATACTTTTCTATACCGGACTCGCTTCGTTCTATGCGTTACAAACGTTTGCACAAAGTTAATATACCCTGACCTTTCAGGTTTAGGGTATAATTAAGCGCAATTTTCCGCACTAGAAGAGCAAGAGCAGCGACTCTAAAAGAAAATGGAAGGCAAATTATGCCTGAAAATGATTTGCTTACACGACAACCTGCGATTGGAGTGAGGTCTGCTTTTAACTATTGACCTCAAATTAATAATGAAAGTGGGTTATTATTATTAGAGTTGCAACGGGTATCCGACAAAAATTTATTATTCGGCCGGATACCGGTGATTAACTTAGTATTTACACTTATTTATTGTATTTCAGAAAAATTAAACAGCATAAAAATTAAACAGCTAGGTACTAATTATTGCGATTTTTATATACATGTGCAAAAGTTTTAACAAATTTACAAAGTAGCTTCCTAAAATCATGAATTACATTCTGAGATACTCACTTTAATGATGAATAAAAAACCATTGAAAAATAAAACCATTAAAAAATTATCTTCGACTTGCCCGAAGTGAAAATACTTCGGTTGAAGTTTATTCAAATTTATTTAGATCTTATATATTAATACGTGAACATTAAAGTTTGTCGTACGCTTTTTTGGTATTAATTAAAACTCTAAACAATTGAAACTTACATCATTTGAAAGGTTTTGTTGTCCAGATGTGCAGAATGTATATATAAATGATATATCTGATAGAGGGGGTTCCCAACCTTCTAAGAGAGAAATTAAATTTTTGAGAAAAAATCTGCTCTTTGATTGATATGAAATTTGGTTGGAGAAGAGTTCTTAAGTTGTTCGAATTTGAATTTTTTTAAAAGTAACAATTTCTTAAAAAATTGTAGTTTTATGCATTCATCAATTGTTAAATTTGTAAAAAAATGTGTTTTGAACTCAAAAATTTGACTTTCCATGTGAATATCTTGGTCGGATTTTAACGGTTTTTAAATTTTTTTCATTTTTTCTAAAAGTTTGATAAATTTTCTTTTAAATGTGTTAAAAATTACAGCAAAATTCTAACCAAAAGCATTTTTAATGAATTTTCTTAATATTGTCGTTAATTATTTAGCGTGTGTTTCAACCAAATGCCATGAGAGAGAAAAAAAATGTCTCAAATTGAATGTTCTAAATTGGGAAGCCAATATCTCCGCCATCTGTGAATAGATTTCATTTGTTTCTTTTTTGTATTTAAGTCTTATCAGTTAACTTAAAAAAACTTTTGAAAATAATACCGTTTTTTGTTTGTTTATATTTAAATTATTCACTTTAAAAAAGACCATAAAATTTGATTTATTCTTAAAATATAGGGTAAAAATGATTTTTGTTGTAAAAAAAACAAAAACTCAAAATTGCATTTTTGATTTTCTTTCAAAGTCTGTACCGAATTTAAGGTGAATTTATTTTGTCTTGACACTAAATAAATAAATTGTCCGTGCCATCAAAAAATCAAGGCTACCCCCTATGATTTTTTTGACAAACTTAAATTTTTTTAAAATGTTGTTTTTCTGTTTTTGAAAGAAATAATTAAATAAATAAATAATTTTTCTGAAGAAAATAGCTTAATATCTCCAATCAATGAAAAGTTATAGCCTCGAACTTATTTTGATCATCTCGCATATCTTATATATTAATACGTGAACATTAAAGTTCGTCGTACGCTTTTTTGGTATTAATTAAAACTCAAAACAATTGAAACTTACATCATTTGAAAGGTTTTGTTGTCCAGATGTGCAGAATGTATATATAAATGATATATCTGATAGAGGGGGTTCCCAACCTTCTAAGAGAGAAATTAAATTTTTGAGAAAAAATCTGCTCTTTGATTGATATGAAATTTGGTTGGAGAAGAGTTCTTAAGTTGTTCGAATTTGAATTTTTTTAAAAGTAACAATTTCTTAAAAAATTGTAGTTTTATGCATTCATCAATTGTTAAATTTGTAAAAAAATGTGTTTTGAATTAAAAAATTTGACTTTCCATGTGAATATCTTGGTCGGATTTTAACGGTTTTTTAATTTTTTTCATTTTTTCTAAAAGTTTGATAAATTTTCTTTTAAATGTGTTAAAAATTACAGCAAAATTCTAACCAAAAGCATTTTTAATGAATTTCCTTAATATTGTCGTTAGTTATTTAGCATGTGTTTCAACCAAATGCCAAGAGAGAGAAAAAAACTGTCTCAAATTGAATGTTCTAAATTGGGAAGCCAATATCTCCGCCATCTGTGAATAGATTTTATTTATTTCTTTTTTGTACTTAAGTCTTATCAGTTAACTTAAAAAAACTTTTGAGAATAATACCGTTTTTTGTTTGTTTATATTTAAATTATTCATTTTAAAAAAAGACCATAAAATTTGATTTATTCTAAAAATATGGGGTAAAAATGATTTTTGTTGTAAAAAAACAAAAACTCAAAATTGCATTTTTGATTTTCTTTCAAAGTCTATACCAAATTTACGGTGAATTTATTTTGTCTTGACACTAAATTAATAAACTGTCCGCGCCATCAAAAAATCAAGGCTACGCCCTATGATTTTTTTGACAAACTTAAATTTTTTTAAAATGTTGATTTTCTGTTTTTGAAAGAAATAAATAAATAAATAAATAATTTTTCTGAAGAAAATAGCTTAATATCTCTAATCAATGAAAAGTTATAGCCCCTAACTTATTTTGATCATCTCGCATATTATTTATAAATAGGTAATCAATAAATTGGTCGAATTTCGACCCCAGGTGATACTAGTTATAATAATTTGATGACGTCACTTTGCATGGGGAGATAGGCCTATTTTTCCAATTTTTCATATTTCAAACTCAGAATACGTTTTATTTATCAATAAAACAAGACTAATGTACGAACTTTCAATTCAACACATTAATTTTTGTGTAAATAATGAAGGTTTTGATATTTTGCTGACGTCACTTTCTATGGAAGTATTCACAAAATTTTGTTGAATTTCAACTTCAGGGTATATGTTTCAAATTTAAGCATTACAGTGGTGCTTCAATTTAGCGAACACTGATTAAACAAAACTCCAATATAACGAATCCTGGAATGTTAATGTCCATTGTTGACTCTATATTATGAACATTTGCTTCTCTGAGCGCATTTCGTTTGTTTTTGAATTTGTAATAACATTAATATGTATGTACTTATCTAATTCTGAAATAGTTCCCTTGGGTTAATTTACATATTGTAGGGTTTCTTTTTAAAAAAAAACATTTTAGGAATGTATTGACATAATCTTGGATTTTTCATTTTGAGTGTGAACAGATTTTAACCAGCAGATTTCTAAACATTTAAAAATAATAATTAATAATAGGTACCTCAACTTTATTGGAGTGCATAATTAAGAAAAAAAATTTAAGGATATTTATTTTAAGTTGACAAATTTGTTAGCTTTGTTATATGATAAAAAACTCGAAAATAGTATTACCGATTTAATGAACTGTTCTATTTACCGAACGACCCTGGACATTAAATCTTTCTTTAAACTGGAGCACCACTACATGACAAATCTCAAATCATGAAAATTATTTCATTATGGACTTTAAAGATATATGCAGTAAAGAGACGGCTGTAATCGTGTGGACAGACGAATGAACAGACATATAGAAGGACATGGCTTAATCGACTCATGGTCGTGAAAAAATTTCGTGACAAAATTAATGTTCCGCTACGCTTTGCGCGTGGAGCATAATAAATATTTAATAAAAACTCAAGTGTAGCAACCTACATGTGGCAGAAGTAAAACTTCTTAAACAGTAAAAAATGAGATAGATTTTAGTGTGAAATAGAGAGAGAAAGTATTTCAAAAGAAATTCAATCGATACAAAATGGAATAATATATTGTTTATTCAATATTTACATCCAGGTACCGTGCCAGTTATGACTTTTATCGAAAAAGTCACATAATAACTGTTATCTTTTAACTTTTATTTTTTCCGACATAAATAAAAGTTATTTTGTGCCTTATATTTTTTCGTTTAAAAATAACAGTTACTTTTGACTTTCATTTTATCGGTCAAAAATAACAGTTATTTTCTGCCGTTTTTTTCGATCAAAAATATCAGTTAATTTATATTTTTTTCCAAGTCATTTTACCGACTAAAAAAGTTACCATACCATTTATTTCATCTCATCGGTGAGACATTTTACACATGGTGTCAACAGTTCAACCTGTCAAGCGGCCTTTAAAAAAACACAAATTGCTTGATATATTTGACCGAAAAAATTCGGAAATGAAGTCGCAAAATTAATTGCAATTTTTGACTGACAAAATAAAAGTCAAAAGTAACCTTTATTTTTCCTTCAAAAAATACAATGTAAAAAATAACAGTTAAATTTTAACTTTTAAAGAATCACTCTAAAATTAAAAAGGCACTTAATATTCGTGAGGCTGAGGTCATTTGTAACATAATGGTACATTTTAAAAAGTCTTTCAACAATTTTTTTCATTTGAAAATTGTAAAATAACAGTTATTTTCGGTACTTGTTGTAGTTGCTTTCGATTGTTTTCTCAACTTTGTCACTTTTTAAATGCTTAATTGGATTTGCATAGTACTCATTGACGCAGCCTCCGAAAGCAGAGGCAAATCTTGTTGATTATTGTGTTTTACTTCCTGATCATAATAGTTGCTATATTGAGTGAGGGTCTCGTAAGGCAGCGAACGTCGATTGTTGAGTGTATCAACTTGGTTCGCTATAAAATTTTGTTGAGATGATGGCTGAGTTCTTAAATATATTTTTACAAAGCATCAGTGTGTTTTTCTAGGGATTGATTATTTGCAGATTCACCAAAATACACTGATGCTTCGTAAAAATGCATTTTGGAACTTAGCCGATGTTACAATCACCTTACCTTGTGACCTTGACCCAGCTGCGGCTGCTTTCTTAAGCCCTCTGATTCGCTGTTTATATTAACGAACGTGTTCTGCTCCTGTTTAAGCTATTTTTCTTAGCTTTTAGATGTTTTTTTAGCATGGCAAAAACTATTCTTGGCAGAGACTTTTGCTTTTAATATTATATTGAATTATATGTTTTGCATGTTGTCAATCATCTGTCAAATTTTTGATAACAACCAACGAAGCAAATTAAGCTTTAAGTTCTTATGCAGCGAAAAGGCAGTGAATTTTTTCCGCTAGATGTATCTCCATGCCTAAATATGTAGCCACCTAGTATGTGCGTATCGATTAGGATGTGCTACTTTTCATAAAGATAAGTAAACGTATAGATTTCCAAAAACAAATTATATTTCTAAATTAATTCAAGATACAAGATGATATTAAATTAAATCAAGTTTTAAAGATACGGTTTCAAAAATGCGCGTCGCTGTTGTCAAAGTTCTAGAAGAATTGTTTTGCTTTTCTTTTGCTTTCATTCGTCTTTTATGTGACAAGCGCGCTATCAAGCGGTGAGAATGGGAACTATATCAGAGGAGTTGCCATACAAATTTTCATTTGAAGCGTAAAGAAATACATTTTCCGTGCATACTTTACGGATAAAAATTAATGTTACGGACGGAATGTTACGCGTTCTATATTAATTACATTCTGTTTGTTTGTTGATCATGTGCCTATGTGGTGTGATTGTAGAGCTTTCGACTCATGAGCAATGATCAACATCGATGGTCTGGGTTCAGTTCTCGCCAGCAGCTATCATTTTTTGAAAATTTTCATAGGCATTGAAAACGTTAGCCTAGCGTCACGAATAAGAGACCTTGAAATTTCACTCGCCGCCAAAAAGTTTCACTCAAAAAGAAACAGAACATTTGTAATTACGAGTAAAAAATGTATTTGGAGCAACAAATCAATGCCTGTAATTTACTTTTTAAAGATCATTTCATGCAGGCGTTCATCATGTAAGTTACGTTCATCATTACGGTCCATCCGTAGTGCAATTTTGGTATACTTTTCCCAGCATTTCGCTTGGTATTTCACAAACGGCATCTGTAATATTGCCTTCCAGGGCTGCAATTGTGGCTGGTTTTTGTTTGTATACAGGGTGTTCCAGACCTAGGGGACAATAATGCAGAGGTTGATTCCCCATCATGATACGAGAAAAAAATTGTATGCGTGGGGGTGGTCGCAAAAGTGCCCCTTGAGAGCTAGGAGGAAAAACATAGGTGCAATTTTTTTAGGTGCAACAAAAAATAAAGGTGCAATTACGTGTTAATCAATAAGCAACATATCTCTACAACAATTCCCAAACATGATAACTTTTTAAAAAGAAAATTAAATTTTCTTTAAGTTATTGTAGCAAAGTTTTTCCATTGAGTCACAATTAAAAAAGTTACAAGCACCTAAAGTCAAAAAATAAATTTTTGAAAAAATTCAACTTTCAATGCTATTTTCTCGAAAAAACACCAACATTTTTATTCATTTTTTATGACGTAGTTTTTTTCATTGAAAAATTTGCTTTACTTCCGCACAAGCTTATTTTTCGTAAAAAATCGATTTTACTCAATATTGATAATGTGTGGAAAATACATGCCAGAAGATAAACTCCATTTTTTTGTTTAACAAAAAGTAATAAAATTAAACAAAAATAGCTAGCTGTTTTCGAGTTTTAAGAATTAGTTACTTTATCCAGAATACAGATTTTCTTCCTTAACATGTACCTTAAATTTGATTAGCCTACCCGTCTAATTGACATTTACTGAATTAACTTTGTCGCACTTAATTTTGTTTTAAAATTTGCTTACCGAAATCTGCACGAAAGAAGAGAGAGAGAGAAAGAGTGACTGAACGTTACAGATTATTTTTGGCCAAGTTTTGACACGCTCACGATTCATGTTAATGCTGCAAGGCAATCTTTGAGCTGCTGAAATAAAGCACATTTTTTTAAGGTTTTATCTAGTTGTCCATGAAAATCAACAGCAATTTGTTTACTGCTCTCTGTCAGCTTACCTGATATTTGTTTCAAAACAAAACAGAAACAAAAAAAAAAAAAAAAAAAAAAGCACAGCACAAGCAAAAACCATGACTGAACAACCATTAATTTTAGGTTTTTTAATTCAAGGTCTACTTCAGATCAACTTCCCATTGGACTACTTTTAACAGCAATCTTGGCAATCTGTAGCCCAAACTACCTACAGCTTACCCCCAGCGACATGTGTCGACAAACATGACCATCATATATCTTCGTCAATTTGAGTTGAACTTCTGACACTCGCAGGCAAAGCGTTTTGTTGTGTTTACCTTTCCGTTAAAATTTGAACACGTTACTTAAGTGCCTGCCACCTGTTTACCCAAAGGACTCTGCCATCTCGCCCTGCCATCAAACAGAACTGGCTGCCACTGGGTAGCTGTCACGTTTGTTCGCACTTTCGCGGTAACAAATATATACAGCTGCCATCCATTTGTAGCTTGCTTTTTTTCCACATGCTGCAGGCTTGATTTGACTTTTGAACCTGATTTTTGGTTCGTTGCTGTTTCAGCTATTTAACTGTCAGTACGCGTTACCTCCATTTGAGAGGCAATTCAATTGCGATTTCCGCTGGAGGTCAACATTTGGCAATTTGTTGATTTTCGCTGGTACAAACAAGGATACTTTCGTATAACTCACTTTTGCTTGCTGCTTGTGTATTTGCTTGATGGCAAACAAGCAAGTTGTTATTATTTTACATGTTTTCATTCATTTTCTTGCCGGCAGTCTGTGTGTGTGTGTGTGGTTGTAATAAACTGATTGTATGCGAAATAAAACACAGCTGACGCCATTGCCGCCATTATGAACGCCATCATCGTTTGTGTAGACGTCATTTTGCAAGTGTTGCGGCTTTTTTTTACGTTTTATTGTTTAGCAAAAAACAAATGCTTGTGTGTATGTATTAATAATAAAAAATTTAACTGTGCTACGATTGTAAACTTTCAACTGGCGAAAGCTTGCATTTTTTCTTCCTCACTGCGATAACACTCAAAAATAAAACGCAGAAAAATTTATTCAAAAGAAATATCCGCAATCTCTGCATCTACCCGCTTCCAACTTTCATGCCGCCTGGCATTGACACAGCCAAAGCACGCATAACCTGCTTATTGTGTCATTTGGTAAGTCGCAATAGTAGCTGCCTTAGCTTCAAAGCATACAAATAGATTTCTTTAGAACAAGTGAAGGCAGGATTAGCTGGCTGAAACGAATGAGAATTGGCTTGGCTCAATGTTGACTTCGAGGGAAAGAGACTAGCTAGCGAATATTTTTCTTTTTGCTTCCCTACTTTTGTGTAGTGCGGATGCGAAGTGAATTGCTAATATTTTATTGCCGCATTTTTGAGCTGAATTCAAATACGATGATTAATGCCAAGGATTCTAACTTTGATGTGAACTTGGCAGGAATGCAAAAGAGAAATGAATTTGCACAAAAAAAAAAAAAAAAACAAATACAAAATAAATAAAAAAAATTCCAAGGCAAAAGCAAGAGTGACTGAGAAGAAGAAAGAGAAGAAGAATTGAAATGAAATCAAAGAAATATTGTTTGGCTCTGTGGAATGCTGCAGGAATCACCAAATTATGTGAAAGTTCTAAATATGCTACTTTTCAACTTGTTGGCCATAACTTGACAGAGGTTGGTTGTTGGTACAAGTTCGAAATGAAAATTATCCTTTTGAGCATAAAGCAAGTTGTTATTCGAATGTATCTAAAATGCATCTGAGATGAAAAATTTTGCATCGTTATTTATGAGTTCTTTAACTCAAATGTCTTTTGGCCTCATACAAAGATATTTATATCTAGCAAACGTAAAAGTTGATATAAGTTAGTTGTTTTATCAAAAAATTTTACTTTCATCACCTCTCTGTAGCCTTTGCCAAACAAAATCTTAACATAAATTGTCTTACTTTAAATTTTCAATTATTGACTTTCCACTGGAAAAACACTAAAATATATAGTTTTAATAAGAGACCTCTAAGTCCTGTTATCAATTTTCTGAACAGAAAGCAATTACATTTTTGAATTACTGCTTACTTTGCTACAGATAGTTTTTTATGAGAGGTGTTTTCAAATACCTTTTAAAATATTTTTAAAGTGAACAAATATGTACAGATATCAAATCAGTATTGCAATCTGCTGATATCCTTTATAGCTAACAAAAGATGTGCTTTATTAATGCTAAGCAAATGATATTTTCCAGGATTTTCACAGTATCAACATTTTCAATTTTGTATTTTTTTCTTTCATTTCGAAGCATAACAGAGTACAACTACATATATGTAATATGAAAAAAAAGGCTTACAATCTGCAGCAACATTTTAATAAAAATGTTCAATACGCTATTTTGTCAAGAAACTTTCTTTAAATTTGCTATTTGATTGAAAGAATGAAGCACAAGTACAAAAACAAACATGTGACAATAGCATAACAAAAAAACAACAATAAAAAAAAATCGATTTCAGATTATGTAGCTCTCAGGTGACTGACTGCCAATGCAAAATGACAGCTTGTCAAAAGGTAGCCTAGCTGTAGAGATAAAAGTGAGAAAAAAATTCTATAGAGTTTCGCTATTCTTCAGTTGACAACATGTGGAATTGGCTTTAAAAAACAAAAACACACATACACTTGCGCACACACGACAATGCTTCTGCATTTTGTCATTTCTTTAATGGTAAAGCGCACAGTGTTTCGTCCGGAAATAGCTAGATAGAGAAAATTTATATACTAGTAATGCATTTATCGCGTCAAAAAAACATGTATATATATAAAATAGATCGGATCATGATTATGTAAAATATCTTCAAAGCTACTGAAGTTTAATTTATGCAATCTCGGAAAAAAATGCTGTTGATGTAACAATCTTGACTTAAAATAATTAATTGCACTGTTAAAAAACATTCCAAAAATGAAACTTTCAATTCAACAGTCGGTTGACTGTTGGTCTATAGAACACAATACCCATATAAAAACGTACTTATTGAAATTTTTTCACTATTTTGGAAGGTAATGTTTAGTCGGTTGTGTTGACGTCACCCTCTAGTTCTCGTCTGTCTTAGGTTTAAATACCGGCAAGACCAACAAAGAAAATTTTTTTATTTCAATTAAATATTTTTTTTTTTTAAATACAAAACTAAATGTACAATTTTGCTTTCAAGATTATAAGTAAACTTATTTTTAAAGATATTTTTGACCAAATAATTAATGAAACATAATTATAATATCAATTATTAAATAAAAAATTGTTGATACTAACACAGCAAGGATACGAACACACGTTATCCACATGACAGTCTAGCTCACTTCCACTGAGATATTGAAAACGATAAGATATATATGGTATAGCAAAACACATTTAAAAACTATTGCTCAAAGAAGATATATATTTCAACAAAAAAAAAAAACAAAAACATTTTAACAGATCCCAGCAAACATTATGACTCTTAAAATACTCTTTCAAGCCTCTTTTATGAGTAAAAAGACTCTTTTATGAATACATTTTCGTCGTGGACCCCAAAATATTGTTTTATGAGTCTTTTTGGACTAATATTAGTGACGATTTTAAGACTCATTTTTGATACTCTTTTAAGAGTCATATTGCGTACTCTTTTAAGACTAATATTTAGTACTCTTTTAATACTCATATTTACTCTTTACATATATTACTCTTTTAAGACTCCTATAAGAAGTACTTTTGCAAGGAACATTTGTTGTAGTTCAATTTTACTCTTTTAAGACTAATATTTAGTACTCTTTTAATACTCATATTTACTCTTTACATATATTACTCTTTTAAGACTCATATAAGAAGTATTTTTGCAAGGAACATTTGTTGTAGTTCAATTTTAATGCATGTCTATCGTCACAAACAAAAAATTCTCCGAAAAGCGACGCCAGGATAGCATGTGCGCATAACGAACAGTTACAAAGTTTTATACAATTAAAAAAAGAATATGCTCGATTAAGTTCTTATTTATTTGTTAGATTTGGTGCTTTTGCAATAATCCTATTCTATTTACTCATGAAACACTCATATATACGACTATTTTATGAGTCTTCTTTATAATTACGCATAGATCAATTAACATATGATACTTTTATGAGTCTTTTTTATGAACAATCATATCACCGTCATACTTAGGACTCTTTAATAAGTCTCCTTTATGAATACTCATAAGTCAGATACAATAATGACTCTTGTAAAAAAACAAAAACAAATTGGCCATTTCAGCCCTTGAAAGGACTTTGACCGAGCTTCTAATGATCAATTGTGTTGTGTGTGTTATTAAATGTTCGCACACAATTGACCGAGAACTGGACCTACATGTTTAATGCCGACTCCGAACGGCTAAAGTTCATGTTCTCAAGAAGCTTTACATGGCATTATTTACTCTCTGAGGTTTGCCATTGCCAGCAGAGAGGTGGTGACCGATCAGAAAAATTTTTTATTGAAAAATACTTTTCGCCGCGGCTGGGGATCGAACCCGGGCTCCGAGCATGCTAAGCCACACACTTAACCTGCATGCCACGGTCACCACTCTTGTATGAGTCTTATTTTTGAGTAATCATATAAAAATCATATTAAAGACTCTTTCATTAGTCAATTTATGAGTCATCATAAAACAAGCATAAAAGACACACTTTTTTGAGTAATTTTTTAGGGTACCTCATAAAATGTTTGTAGGGATGATTTTATTAGCTCAAAAATAGATAACTGTGTTTTCATATAACAACAGCCGAGTCTGAATATTATAGTTAATATTTTCTGAGTGCAAAATTTAACACTTTGAGGAGCGGCGAACATTGGTTCTAAACATGAAAACACCTACAAATATATATGAAGACAAATAAATCGAAAAAAACTGCGTTATCAATTTTCCAAAAACTTGCCATGTTGTTTATTGATGCCTTAAAAACTTGACAAAAACTAAATAAAAAAGGCCATATTTTTAATTTTTTTTTTTTTTTAAATAAAATTAATATAGAAATTTTTAAAAAAAATTTGACTCACAAGGAGATCTATCAAATATATAATCTAATATATAAAAATCTCGTGTCACAGTGTAAGTGTATGAACTCTTCCGAAATGGCTGGACCGATTTTAATGAAATTTTTTTTTGTATATTAAGTTGGTATGAGAATAGGTTATTAAGTATTTTTTATCTTCCTACCCATGAGGAGCGTGGCAGTTTTTCAAGAAAACAAATTTTCGGTTTTACTTTCGTTCTAAATCGCACATAAATAAAAGTCGGGACGAACTTACTGTTGAATTGCGCCCTTCGACTGTCAAATTTGAGCGATCTTTGGAAAGGGGGGCATGGCACCGTCCACACAATTAAACTTTTTGATATAGAATAGATTTGGAACTTGATGTCGTATAACAGTAAAGCTCAGTTTGAAATAACTGATTGGTCAGGTCTTTCAATTATTAAAAAAGACACTGGCATTGGAAAACGGGGAATGGCTACGCTCATACAACTCGAATTTTTGATACACAATAGCTATGGAAGTAAAATTCATATAACATTTTAACTTAGAATGAAGTTACTATTTGGTGGTGTTCTGCTACTGGAAGACTAGAATGGGCATTGTGCAGGGGGTGTGGCTCCACCCATATAAGACACATTTTTTTAAATTGAATCTCTTTGGAAATAACGGTCACAGATCAAATAAACTGGGTTTGGAGTAACCATTTGGTGATATCCTACTATTCGAATATACTCGCAAACTAAAACTGGTGGCTCCACCCATAAAAGTAAATTACATTTTTAATAAATTTTTTTATTAAATACCTTTGGAAATAATGGTCAAAGAATATTGAAACTTTGAGTGGAGTTTGTCTATTGACAATCTGGAACAGGCATTGGACAAGGACGGCAGCAACGCGCCGGATACCAGCTAGTGTTTTTATAAAAAAATCATATCAAAACGACTTTAAGCGGAAACGCTCTTTGAAGGACGCTGACTTATTTTAAAATTAATATTTTTTATTATAAAATTTAAATACAAAAAAATTATTTTTATATCTGATGAGTTATTTATTCACAAAGTTGAGGTTTTGAAATTACAAGAAGATTTTTATGATTTTTCTTGCTAAAAATCAAAAAAAATTTTTTTAAAGATATATGAGAAAATGCATTCCATTGCATATTAGCGGCGACCACAAAATTTTCAGGGCACCAAATATGAAATTTTTTATTAAGTTATTATAAAAGTCAGAATGTTGATGGCCGTATTTTGAAGTAAGAGTTTTTAACGTCAGTTTCGTGAGCAGTAACCACAAAAACCTAAATATCTCAATTTTTATATAAAAGGAATTACTAAGCAAAAGTTTAATTTTAACAACAGTTTCTTTTTGTTTTTAGCTTTGAACCAAGGATTTCAGGTGTTAAACCTATTCAGTCAAGTCTGCCTTGGTGTGGAAATGGGGAGATAGATAAGTAGGAGAGAAAGTGAAATTAAGTGAAACAAGTGTATTATGTTGTATGTGTGGCTTAGGGATAAAGCAACATGCGACTTTGAATCTGAGGCAAGTGTTATGACTTTACCTCAGTTAATTCGAGTTGTTAGCAAGCTCATTCCACAAACATCTCTACCATCAACTACAACTTCCAAAGTCGTATATATTGATGAATTTCTAATATCAGTTGATTAGAAATGAGGAAATAATTAAAGAAAGGTAAAAGCGTACGACCATGGCGTGACCGGGATTTGGACCCGGAACCTCTGGGTTGGCAGTCAAGTACGCTAACTATTTGACTACCGAGGCCCACAACAGCGTCTTAACACAAACGCTCTCTGGTTTCTTACTATTGAATGGATTTTAAAATCCATAAAATTACATTGGATAATTTAGACCTTCTTCCTTCCATCACTCCATCTTGAATTAAAAAAAAGTTTATATTAGGGATATACTGGATTCGTACTATCTTCAACGACTAATATACCCCTACGGACAAAAGAACCGGTTCAGAAGCTATCACCTGGTAGGTTCCAAAGTGATAGTAACCGGTCCCAATTCTGCCACCAACATATGAAAACAACCGGTCCCTGTTACTTGGCGTTGTCATTGACAGGGGTAAATTGACACGGGCTAGATACCTTTGGATCAATCCTAGAACCGGTTCAAAAATATATCGGCAGGTGTCAATTCACACCTCATAGATACCTTTGGACCTAATCAGTAGCCGGTCTATTTATAGAACACGGCACACTTTGTAACAGCGCGTTACAAATTAGTATAAGTTTATTTTATAGTTCCTATCATACATATGTAATTGTTATAAAAAAAAAAAAAAAAAAACAAAACAAATAATAATTTATCTTGCCCGCCGTAGGGATCGAACCCAGGCCGACCGCATTATATGAATATGTTATACTTATTATGTTATACTTATTTAACTTATTATATATTATTATTTTTTCATTTAATTTTTATTATTTATGAACCATTTTTATTAATTACATTATTATTATTATTAAAAAGAAAAAATAAAACACAAAACAACAAAAAAAATATAAAAAATAAAAATATTTTTGTCAGCGACCGCTGTGGGGTTCGAACCCAGGCATAATTAGTACAAACATACAAAACAAAAACAAAAGCAACAACTATTGTAAAACTAGATTAAGGAACAACATACACACACATACAGAACACCTACGCACAAACTATTGACAATTAAATTAAAACACGCAGCCAGACTTTGATTGATGTGAGCTTTCAATAATATGATTCACAACTGGTTTTGAATGTCAAATGTTTAAGTAAGCGCAAATTGTTGCAACTGGTGTGACTCGTCGGTGCATTACCTTTCATACGTTTCACGACCATACCTTACTTCTTTGGAAGTTTTTATGGTACTTTTTTTATTCTTGTTTTTTTTTTATAATAAAACTTCGGTGAACTTGTAGTTGGACCTTGCACTAATCTGCTTTTTCGTCTACCCTCCACCCGAATGAAAACTGTTTCTGCCTCTGCCTGCTGTGCTGCCTTGCTGCCTCGCTTCTATAAGCCTTTCAGCTGCCCTCACATCAGAGTCAGACTCGTCATATATTCTATTTGCTTCGCCGCCTGAACCTCGCTTATGTGAAGTTGCTCAGTCGCCCTCGCAAAAGGTTTAATTATTTACTTGTTCTGCTTGCTGCGCTGCCGGAACCTGGCTTTCTCTAAGCTTTGCAGCCGACCTCACACCAGAATTGCGCTTATGGTTAATTTTATTTTTTTGTTATGCAAATCCTGCTATGCAGTTTAAACTTTAATTGCGCTTGCTGAGCCAACGCTTCTATTAAGAAAACCTGCAACCGTATGCTCTGAAGCAATAGTCCAGATCTTACAAAACTGAATCCGTCGCTAAGCTAACAGCCGCACCGTTGCCATTTCCGTATACCAGAACCTTACCTTAGCGATAAAACGTTGAACCACCACCGACTGTTTACTACGTACGCTGCACTGTTTACTTTGTATATATTATCATAAGGATTATATTAAGTGATTGAATTTGTACAATAAAGATTGAAAAATCATATTCAATTGTGTACTTAATTACTGAAGGTTGAGTGGATCCTTCAGAGAACCTTGGAGCGGCTGAGTTTTACCTCAGCCTTTGACAAAACTACGTCACAACTTATACGCACGTTGATAATAAAATTGAATCAATGTTTTGTAAATTCATGTTTATCCGAGCTTGCTAGCGTTCACGTTTAATACTCGACAGACCTGGGTTCAATCCCCGGCAGAACTAAAAAAATATTTTTTTTTTTTTAATTAAAAATCAAATTTACAGTTTTTTTCAAGGTATTAAGCAAACTTATTTTGAAGAATATTTTGATTAAACAGTTAATGAAACGTAATTATAATTTAAATTATTAAATTAAAATTGTTGATGTATGTAGTATACTTACACAGCCAGGAGACGAACCCACGTCCACCGCGTGACAGTCCAACGCACTTCCACTGAGCTATTGGTAACGTTCTGAGTTAAATCGAACCTCTCCTATGATAGGTTAAATAGAACTATCACAGGACCGGTCACTTTAGGGCAATTGACCCTGCTTTTGCCACAGGGACATTCATATAGGCCTGAAGTAGATTTCATACCAAAAGCAGGAAGGCATTAAAACCATTACTTAAGACTATAGGCCGATAAGATTAACGATAAGAAAAGGCTTTATACTCTTTGATCGGAACTAAAAACAAATCTTTCGGTATCAATTGATACACCCCAAAGAGGTGTGTTCACAGTACTCTAGAATTCGACAATGACTGCTTCAACTGCTTTCTATAGAATGCAAAAGATGTGTAATGCTGATGACCTTTGAAATGCGATCGAAGTCAAAGTAAAGAATTCTTTACAAATTTGAATGCCACACTCTGTGGTCTTGGAATAAAGTCGCCCAAAACAGGTATGCATAGTTTTGTCTGACCAGGAAATATAAAATTCCGTTTCTAACACAAACCTTTATAAATAAGTCTGTACTTTCCCTTACGGATCATGCGAAATACCCATTGCTTACAAGGAAAGGTCCCCAGGTGTCACTCTTCGATTTTAATGAGCTATGGATATGTGATAGACGACTAAAATCTAAGGTTCACGTATTTTTTTACATCTGCTGAGTTCAAGGTTAAGGCTTTCCAAATGGCGGTCAAAAATTTTCAAAAAAATTCTTTTTTTCGCAATTACTTCAATATAAGCTATTGAAACATACATAAATTCATACATCAAATGGAAGTTGTTTAATTTGTCGTTTGGTATACATTTTGAAAAATTTGTTATTGTTGTTTTTTTGGTTGCTGTTGATTTTAAGAAATTATTGCTCATATTGTATTGATTACGTAACCGTTTCTTTACTTAACTTGTGTATGCGAATCCTCATACAATATATTAAGTTACCTTTTTTTTTTTGTTTTTTTTTTATAATTTAAAGTTTTTAATTAAAACTTAATTTTTAAAAAATGCACGATTCAAATCAAACTGATAGCTTTGTACGTGAATAACTCTTTCAATATCTGATGGCTTAGCTGCATTCAAATTTTAAAAAATACTTTATTTAATTTAAATTCAAACTGAGTCTTCTTCTTTCTTTTTTAATAACTCTCCGTATTTATATTTTTTCTTGCTTAAATAAGCTTTTGGATTATACAATTTTCTCAAAAACCAGTACTATTTAAAATTTTTTATAAACTACTATAAATTCGAAGCAGAATTGCCGCATTTTGGGCAAACTATAATCCAAGGGTGATTGTCCAAAAACCAATGCACCCACAAAGAGTGACTGTTTGGTGCGGTTTATGTGCTGGTAGCATCATCGGGCCGTATTTTTTTCCAAAATGAGACCGGTCAGGCATTAACTGTGAATGGTGTTCGCTATCGTGCGATGATAACGAACTTTTTATGATCCGAATGGTTAGGTATGGATGTGGACAATATGTGGTTTCCACAGAACGGTACCACTTGCCACATAGCTAATGACACAATGGCTCTTTTGCGCGACAAATTCAATGACCGTGTTATCTCACCTGGTGGCGATGTCAATTGGCCGCCAAGATCATGTCATTTGACACCGTTGGACTTCCTTTTTTGTGGTAATTTGAAAGAAAAGGTGTACATCGATAAGCCAGCAACAATTCAAGAGTTAAAGGATGAGATAATTTGGCACATTAACTGCATAGAACCTCAATTATGCTCCAGCGTCATCGAAAATTTGGACCATCGGATGGAGGTGTGCCGCCGAGGTCGCGGCGGCCATTTGGCCGATATTTTCTTCCATACATAATTGAACTGTTGGTGACCGTGGCATGCAGCTTAAGTGTTTGGCTTAGCATGCTTGGAGCCCGAGTTCGATCCCCAGTCACGGCGAAAATTTTTTTCAATAAAAACATTTTTCTGATCGGTCATCACCTCTCTGCAGACAATGGCAAATCTCAGAGAGTAATGCCATATAAAGCTTCTTGAGAACATGAACTTTAGCCGTTTGGAGTTGGCATAAAACATGTAGATCCAGTTCTCGGTCGATTGTGTGCAAACATTTAATAAAACAGACAACACAATTGATCATTAGTCAATTAGTCATTGGTCAAAGTTCTTTAAAGGCCTGAAATGCCCAATTTGTTTTTGTTTTTTTGTTTTACATAATTGAGCTTACCAATGTCAATATAATAATAGAATAAAACTACCTTATTTCCTTAATAATTTCTTAATAATCTTCCTTAATAATCGGCCTTTAAAATGTAACCATCCTTTTGTTAGTAATGTTAATATAGTTAGAAAGTTAGAAAGAAATTTACGCCTACGGAAAGATTGCTTTATCAGTTGCAAGCGAGTCTTTTATGAAATCATGAAATTGGAGAGTGACAAAAAAATGCAAATTTTTGCCACTAGAGAGATGAACTGAGATGTCAATTGGCATATTGGTATCTATTTTAAAAATTCTAAAAAATTTAACCAGCCATTTTCGTCTACACGAACCACTTTATAGAAGCAAAGCATTGAGTAACAAACAACAACATATTCTTAAATACTAAAAATTCCCAGAGTGTAAAAAATTAAAGAAAAAGTTTGACTAAAAGGCTGACTGTTATTTTTGCGCTTGTTTTGTCAGTGTTGCCAACATATGTGCTGGCAGCAAAACATGCCATTGTTGCAACATGTGCTGCATGAGTGCGAAATTGAAAATTGGATTGCAATTTTTATTAATATGCATGTAAAAATAACAAAGTGTGAAAGTATGCAAAAAACGATTTCTATAAAGATATATTTTAGCTGTAATTTTAACAATATTTCATATATCATAGCAATAAGTCTCCTTGTTGCCTGGTCTGTCATTTTGTCAATAAAAATACAAACAACAAATCTACATACATAGTTGGCCAAATTTTATTTGAAAAATATTGTCAACTTTGCCGCAATGCAATGCGATGTTAGAAGCATATCCACATCCGCTAACGTGTTTCCGGCTGCCGGTTGGTCGACCTTCACTTGCAAAAAGCCGTTGTTTTGATTCAGTAGAATTATTATAGAGGCAAAAAAAAAAAACTTAGGCTGGCTTGAAAAGGCTTAAAAAAATATAGAAATAAAAATCTGAACATGTTTCGACGTATAAATTGCGAGCTTGTTTTGAGTGCCGGAAGTGCTGCCAAAGGAAGCCGGATAGCCTGTGGTTGAAAGCAGTAAATTTTATGACAAACATTGGTCGTAACTCGTTTTTCAACCTTTCTCTCGCTCTGGCTCTCTCTGTTTCTGTCTCCGTTTCTGTGCACAATTTTTTTACCTTTGCTATTGTCTTGCAGGCCATGCTTTTTCCCTTCCCCTTTCCTCTTCTTATGCTACTTTTTTCCAGCTCGTTACAATTTTGTTTGCCATTTACATTTTGTAGCCGTTTAAAAATCAATCCAGCCTAAATTTGCATATTATTTGCTTTGTTTTTTTTTTTTTTTTCTATAAATATTGGTTTTCGATTTTTGCACTGTGTGTGCGCTTCGTTAGCATTTGCAACAGCAGCAAAAGTAGCAGCAACAGCAGCTCAGCAATATTTTTCTGTTGCTCATTTTGCTGCTCGATTTGTGGTCGTCCGATTCGTTTCGTTTCTTCTCGTTTATTGCTTTAAAATTTGCATTTCCAATTCATTAAATTCATGCAGCCACACGACTGAGCAGCAACGCCAACAACAATAAGTGCGACAAGAAATAAGAAAAAGAAAAAAAACAACAACAACAAACAGCATCCATTTGGCAAGATAATGGGCTGCAAGATGATGGCTGCAAATCGATACAAATTGTGGATTGTGTTGATATAATTTTGGAATTTTTTTTATTACTATAGCATTCTTACAAAAACCACAAGTAATGATGCCGTGTTGAAAAAGCAGTTAAAGAACAAGCAGCAAACGCAGGAAATGGCGTGAAACGATTTAAATGATTACCAATGTTTGCAAAACTGAAAACTATAATTCGATACCTGCGGTAAATCGAACATTTGTACTTTTGATTTATTCAACACTTGCAGCTCATTAGAATAAAATAATAAAGCGAAGGTAAAGGCAACAACAGATTAACTTTATAAGTAAAATTTGATTTAATAGGATGAAAACACTTAATTAAAATCTATGCAAAAATCTAATTTATGTTTTGTTTAATTTTTATACTATATAATAAAAAAATAATTCACGTCTTACTTGGATATAAAGATTGCAAAATGACGATGGAAGACTAAGATAAAGCTAACCCCCTAACCCCCTAAACGTTTGACTAAAATTGCAAGTTTTGAAAGCGTTTTCAGATTAAATTTTCTTTAACTCTTATTTTCGAATTTTACATTTGCTTTCATTGCACGCTGGCGTAGAATTTAATTAATCATCATACATGTTCAATACATGTTAAATTAAACATCAAAATCATATATTGATACAATTGACAAAAATTGCAATTGTATCATATAGGACAAAAATTCAATACGGAGCAAGGGTACTTTTTTACATAAATATTAATCTATGTATTAAGTAAGACTTTCAGTCCCAAGATTCCCAATCCCAAAATTTCTAGATTACGGAGACTTATGTAATTCCGAATATCAAGAATAGATTACCAGAATCTATTTCTTAAAGAAAAAAACTCGCGTGTAGCAACGTACACGTGGCAGAAGTGAAACTTCTTTAACAGTAAGAAATAAGAGAGATTTTAGTGTGAAATAGAGAGAGAAAGTATCTGAAAAGAAATTCAATCAATACGAAATGAAATAATAATTTGTTGGTTCAATATTTGCATCCAGGGACCGTACCGAATATGGTTCTTGTCGAAAGTGTCACATATTAACTTTTATCTCTTAATTTTTATTTTTTCCGACAAAAATAACAGTTTTTTGTGCCTTAAAGTTTTTTTGGGCAAAAATAACAGTAATTTTCTGCCGTTTATTTTTCGGTCAAAAATATCAGATAATTTAAATATGTTCAAGTCATTTTAACGATAAAAAAATTTTGATATTATTATTTTCATCTCATCGGTGAGACATTTTACACCTGGTTTCAACAGTTCAATCTGTCAAGCGGCCTTTAAAGAAACACAAATTGCTTGATATTTTTGACCGAAAAAATTAAAGTCACAAAATAACTACTATTTTTGACCGATAAAATAAAAGTCAAAAGTAACCTTTGTTTTTCCTAGAAATATACTAGGCAAGAAATTAACTTTTAAAGAATCAGTTTCAAATTTAAAAGCGACTTAATATTCGTGAGGCTGAGGACATTTGTAACATAATGGTATATTTGAAAAAGTCTTTCGACAATTTTTTTCATTTGAAAATTGTAAAATAACAGTTATTTTCGGTGCTTGTTTTAGTTCAGTTGGTGTTTTAGTTGCTTAGATAGAGGGCCTGATAAAGCAGCGAACGTTGATTGTTGAGTGCATCAACTTGGTTGGCTTTAAAATTTTGTTGAGATGCATCAGAGTGTTTTTTTTGGGGATTGGTTCTTTGTAGATTCACCAAAATACACTGATGTTTCGTAAAAATGCATTTTGGAACTCATCCGATGTTGCAATCACCTTACCTACATCATTAGTTGCAGACCCAGCTGCGGCTGTATTCTTAAGAGCTCTAACTCGCTTTCTTTATTCACGAACGCATTCTGCTCCTGTTTTAGCTATTTTTCTATTTTTTTTTTTCCGTGCATACTTGTAGGATGAAAATTAATGTTACGGTTATGTTAATAATGTAATGTTAATGTTAATCTAATGTTAATGTTAATTCTGTTATTTTCAGTATGTTACGCGTTCAGTTTTAATTACATTTTGTTTGGCTATCTTTCATGTGCCTACGTGGCGTTAAGGAATAGATTCCGGCTCATAAGCAACGATGTTCGGGGTTGAATTCTCGGCAGCGGCAATAATTTTTTTTAATTTTCATATGAATTGAAAACGTTAGCCTACACTCAGAAAAAAGTGTCTCGGAATATGATAAAAAAGGCATCATATTCAGAGAAAAATGGTATAGACTTTGCTCCAGCGAACGCTATTCTCTAATTGCGATACTAAAAATTTTCTAAAAATGATAAAATGCTGCCATGAAATAGAAAAATATATCGTTTTTAGAGAAAAATACTTTTTTTTTTGAGAAAATATTTGTTTTTATTGAAGAAAATACTTCTCATAGTGAATTTTTTATCAAAATATATGAAAACTTTTTCATTTCCAATAAAATTTCTCTATAAATGAGAAATTTTTTGTGCGAGAAAAATACTTATCATTATTAGAGACATTGATATATTTCCATTTCCTAGAAGTAAAAAAATATTTCTTCGAAAATGTGAAAATTTATTCCAATTGAAGAAAAATTTTATTTAAAAGAGAGAAAATTGCTATTATCAAAAATAGAAAAATTTTTTACCGGAGCGAGGTATGTGTTTTTTCTCAGTGTAGCGTCACGAAAAGGACCTTGAAATTTCACTCGCCGCCAAAGAAGTTTCACTTCAAAAATTTCTCATGAATATGTGAACTATTCAAATTTTTCAGCAAAGAGGTTTTTAAAGCACTTTAAGTTTGCATTGCAAACCGAAGAAACTCAAACTCTGCGATTTTTTTTTTTTTGACTTTTATTCACTAGTCTGATGAAAATTTTTGGGTTTGAAACAAATTTTGGTAAATATTATCAAGATTAGAGTTGCTTGTTAACCTCGTGTGTGTCGAGCCACTTGTGTTCCTATACTTCTAAATATTCCATTCGATATAATAAGTGGTTTTCACAATGAAATCAAATTTTCTGGAGATAAAATGAGTGTTCAGACAAAACATGGTTTTATTAAAACTAGTAAACCTGTTGCCCGAATTCGAGCAATTTAATAAAAATTAAGTGTTAAAAACATTATAGACGTTTAAAATATGATATTCTATTCAAGAAGTTATTATACTCAATAACGATATATTCAGTCTCAATAAATTTTTTAATACAACTGTCAAAATACGAAGACGGACTTACACTTATATTACTACTGAGACAAACATTATTACTATTTGAAAACATCGCAGCTTAACTCTTCCAGCTATAAAACATAACTAATTTAAAAAAAAAACGCAGTGAAAAAAAAAATTTAAGACATAATATTAAGAGATATTTCAGAAATGAATAAAAGCTACTTACAGAACACATACAACATTGATTTATAACACGCCCATTCCACGCATAACGTAATACTATTTTTTCAAAAATTGACCTCATGGCTTTCGATTTGTTTTATAGATTCCTATTAAAAGTCTAAGATTATAAGTTCATTTATTTTTTTTTTATCGCCATTCGTTGAAAAGTTATGGACCTCTCAATTCTGCAAATCGTCCGAAAACGCTAGAATCGGGTAACTGTAACTTTGTAACTTTTTTGTTGATAGAGCGTCAGAGTAACCATCGTAACTTTTTTGTTTTAAGACCGATTTTAAAATTTTTTGCTACAAAACCAATTAGAATTTAATAATCTCTAATATGGCAACAAACATTTTTTTTTAATTTTATGCGAATAGAAGTTAAAAAAATAATTTGTGTTTTTTTATTTTTTTTTTCGGTTTTTACCAGTTTTCTATACCAAGGTCAAGTGTAAGGTCATCAAAATTTATGAATAAAATGTTGGTCTTAACAAGGTTAACCATATTGCAGAATAAATTTTCGAACATCTTAGCCATTATAAAATTTATAAACGATAAAGTGTCCAAAATGATAAGGTATGTGCACAAAAATTGAAATTGCGAAAAAACATAAAAAAGCTCCATCATTAAATTGCTTTTGATGTTAAGGCAACATTCTTTTTCAAATTTAAAAAATAAAAAATTAGAAAAAATTATGCTTTTTTTGAGATATTAGCAAATACATTTTTTTTTTTTAATTGGTTGGCAACCCTAACAACCAAAATTTTAAAATTATATATTTTTTCCAAAAAGTTCTTTCCAATACCTTTCCAACGGTACCTTATTTATAAAAATTGGACAAAAGCTGACGTAGATACAATTAATTGAAAATTTCCCGATTCTGGTGTTTTCGGACGATTTGCAGAATTGAGAGGTCCATAACTTTTCAACAAATGGCGATAAAAAAAAAATAAATGAACTTATATTCTTAGAATTTTAATAGGAATCTATAGCCCAAAAATAAAACAAATCGAAAGCCATGAGACGGACCCGTTTTGCGTTATGCTTGGAATGGGCGAAATGCCTCATGTGCCTAACGGAGAGTAAAATGAAATTTTGTCAAAAATTGTTTGTCCTGTAATCATTTTTGGAAAAGTTCCCTACTAAAATGAGGAAGCATATGCACAGTAAGCCAACTTGGCAGAATTTGCTTTAAAGAAAAACATTTCATCACTGCTGTCAACTAAAAAAAAATACAATTTTATCTCTGGAAAAAAATAACAAAATTTCGTCTGCAATTCAATTACAGCTTAAAACAAGAAAAGTTCAAATTTCAGCCAGCCAGCGAGAGCCTTGAATGTCACACCTACAACTAAAATTGTGCAATTACAACAATTACAGCAACCGCAAATTTCCATTTGCCACTCGAAATAGTTTCAATAAATTTTCAATTTATTGGCATTCGAATATAACTGTTAGCCACAGACCTAGACCAACACCAGCACAGGCACGTATAACATATAACAGCTACACGAAGTATGCCAATACAGACAACACCAGCACTGCGATCTCACACAGTGCGACACATTGGCACACCTTAGTCGGCACAGGCACACCTACATCGATGTCAATTGTGGTCAAAGAAAATACATAACATCGTACAGAGAGAATAGAAAAAAAAAAAAATGGAAATGAAGTAAAAAAATATATTCTATCTTGCTGAAATTGAAATGGTTTGACCTGAGCCTGAGCTAGAGAATAGCCACGAATAAGCAAGCAGCTGTTCGTTGTTGTTGTTGTTGGTGTTGGTAAAGGTGGAGCAGGTTGTGGTGAAGATAGCGTGCGGTTGGCAAAAGTGTAGCTGACAAGATTCACCGGAAGTGTAGCACTCACTTGATGTTCAACCATAGTTGGAACAACGGTAACAAATGTGCACACATACACATATAAAATACATACATACAGCCACGCATGCCATTCATGCATATGTGAATGTAATTATGTGCATCTTAGAACAATAAAGTGTTGTTGGTGTATTCATGAGAGAGTTGCTGGTATTTGAGTGTTTGTGAGTGTGTGTGTGTGCAAGTGCTTGTGAGTGAGGTGCATAAGTGTGATAATTCAAATTGCTGTGGTTAATGTCACTAGCAAATTGCAAGTGTTGCCAACTGCAATTGTTTTTTTTTTTTAATTCTTTTTTTCGTAAACTTAACTTCCGTTTTACAATCATTATTCCCATGACAGCTACCAGCGCTGTTGCTTACGTTGCACCTTTAACTTTTCTCTGTTTTATTCTCAGATTGCACTTCAGCAGCACAATAGAACCACACATTTATCTCATGTGGTAACACTGCACTCGACTCTCACACCACAACTAGCTGCGCTTTTGTAAAAAAAAAAACAATATGCAAATATATGCGAATATATTTAATTTGAAATGCTACGACATAGTTTTATGACAATCATTAAAAAAAAAGAAATAAAATAAAAATTATAAATGCGCTACACTTTTATCGGTTGGTCATAATTTATGTGTATGCAGCGTGTTTACTTCCGGTTGGTTTGACACGATTTCACTGAGAAAAAAATTAAATGCATTAAATTTTTTGATTGTATTTTAGTAAAAAACTAATTAACATTTTTAAATGCAATAGAGAATGAAAATAGAACAAAAATTATCAAAGCATAATTAATCCATATAAATACTTTAAGTGCAGTTTTATTATGACAATTTTATTTCAATACTTTAAGTCGGTCCCTATTAATTAATCAAAATAATCTCTAATGTATGTGTCGTTTCTCTTAAGCACATAATTTATGATTTTGTTTTTTTGAATAAAAAAGATTAAGACAAAAAGATTGATATGTTATAATCTATACTTCATTCAACATACCCAGTAGACCGGATCATTCTTATATGGATAAAAAAAATTTCAACCGGTCGGGGTCTCAAAATTTAGAAGAACTCATTAAAATTATGTCTGCATACTTTTTTGTCAAATCAAAGAAAAATCGCCGAAGCAATTTTGATTCTCCTGAAGGTCCTTTTTGGTAAAAAAAAACATGTTTTTTGCTTGTAACTTTTTATTTTTCATAGAACGCATACCCACATCTTCTTAATTGTTAAATTTCTTACTCATACCAACATTTTGTCATAAAAAAAATTGTTAAAATTTTGTTTCATTCTAACACTTATTGACCAACAAAAATTTAATTTTGTGCTATTTTTTAAAAGAGATTTTTTTGAAATCGCTGTAAAAGACACATTTTTTATAGGATAAAACTTTTAATCACATATAAGCTATGTGATTAAAAAAAAAAATGTATCGAAAACTGGACGATAAAGCAGTGAACAAATGAAATAAATTGTTTGTAGGAATAAGAAATATTGAATTTTATCAGATTTTTAAAGTCGATTTCTGACATACAGCTTTGATTAAAACGATACACAGAAAGAAAGAAGAACTTAATACCTTTCCAACCATAATACTTTCACGTAAATCTAGAAAAAAAAATGTGTATTTTACAGCGGTTTGAAAAAAAATATCTTTTTAAAAATATCAAAAAATTCAATTTTTGGTGGTCAATAAGAGTTAAAATGAAACATAATTTTTAAATTTTTTGAATATTAGAATATTGTTATAAGTAAGAAATTTAATATTTAAGCAGATGTGGGTATGCCTTCTGTCAAAAAAAAAGTTACAAGCAAAAACATGTTTTTTTACCAAATAGAACCTTCAGGAGAATCAAAATGGCGTCGGTGGTTTTTCTCCGATTTGAAAAAAAAGTATGCAGTAATCCTATTTAATGAGTTCCTCTAACTTTTGAGACCCCGAACGGCAAAATCTAAATTTCGATCCGGTCTAATACCCAGACCAAGAAAATGGACTCAACATAAAAAATAATATTAAAATAATTCTTAAAATAAGCTGCAGAAGAACAACTTTATCATTAAATACCAAAAAATATCATCATTTAAAACATTTTCTTTAAAAATGGTTTAACTTATTCTACAAGAAAAGGTTCCAGGTGTTTGTTTTTCAAGGTTTGTTTCAATACTGTGATCGTCAGACTTCTTCTCAACTATTATTCTCTAGTGTGGAGGACAATTGTACACAAAAAGAACAACATTGAATCTAATAGGAGTGAAAATTTAAGCATGCATAGAAAAAACAGTAGCCATGAGGTCGACGCCTCAGCCATGTATAGAAATTATGCTACATCTTTTTTTAGATAGAAAGTTAGAAGAGAAAGTTCCTGAAGAGTTTGGTCACCAAAAGCGCGATTCGTCTTAGTGAGTCACAAGACTGGAAAAACAACACTTTCGGACACGCATCTTATTTGAATCTCTATGTAACTGAGGATTTTGTTTTCATTTGGGAATTTATAATGTGGTTGGGACCCAAACCCTACGCACATTCCATTTTTAAGGTCTTGTAGAGACCCCTCAAGTTTATAGTCTAGAGGAGACATCGCCACTCAAATTAGCGCCAAAGTTTATCGAGCGATAGTGTTTGACGTTTCCAGGAGACACCACGTGGAGGTTTTGAGTCGACTTGAGACGATTTTGACTTGGATAATGCAACGCTAAGTTGAGGCAATCAGACACGTTGCCATGTGAAGATCGCCCCCTTGTCTCTCGTAACCCGCCAACGGGTTGTCATGGCCATGTAAGTAAGTGTGTAACTGAGGATTCGAAAAGAACAACTGACTACATCATATCTGTTGTGAAATTCAGTACAAAATATCCATTCCCAGCAGAAAGGAATGGAATGATGCAACCATTTAACTCCACCGTAATCTCTAATTATACACTCAAAAGTGGTATACTATAGAAAGTCCAACAATTTTATGTATATTTATATCTTTTTATTATCACTGAAAGCACATTAAGGAAATGTATGGATCTGCAACCAACAATATTCATCAAATTTTGCTTGTTTTCATTACTAGACATTATTTTTCTACTTGCTTCCAAGCCTTGAATAAATCCTTTCCATTTCTTATTATAGAAAACTTTGCCTACTATTTTGCAATGCAACATTGCGAAAATGTCTTATATTTAAATATATTACACTTGAACATGGAATCTGCATAGAAGCTTTATATTCTGCAACATCAGCTCTTCATCTTTGTCTCATAGAAAAACTTAATTTGATTGCAAATTTAACTTTTTCTATGCTTTCTTCTTAAATAATTTTCATTTTGAAATAGAATTACGTCTTGCTGCACGGTTTGAATGGAGTCATTTTAATAAATTTTTTCCAGCACATGAAACGTTTTTGAGTAATACTTTAGGGTATGGCCACAGCCTTTAATATCCATCGTTTAAAGATAATATAAATTCTTAAATATCAGATATATCGTAAGCTTAGAGAATATCTTATTTTGGATTCTGTCACTTTTATATTAAAGTCTTTAGATAGCAAAATCTTAGAAGAAAAATTTTCGTTTTGCTTGCTATATTAATCATGCTTACTTTTAACTTTTTCTTTGGTCTCAATAACAAGTCCATAACTTGAGCAGTTTTAATTTATTCTTTATTTATTTGAAAAATATGTGCAAAATAGTGGTGACCATGGCAAGCAGGTTAAGTGTATTGCCTTACATACCCGGAGCTTGAGATCGATTGCCAGTCACAGCAAAGTTTTTTTCAATAATACAAATTTTCTAATAGGTCACCACCTCTCTACAGACAATGACAAGGACTTTAGCAGTTCGGAGTCCACATAAAACTCGTAGGTCTAGTTCTCGATCAGTTGTGTGCAAACATTTAATAACTCAAACAACACAATTTGATCATTAGAAGCTCGGTCAAAATCTTTCCAAGGGCTGAAATGGCCAATTTGTTTTTTTTTTCAAAATTGTCAAAAAAATCGGGTAAAAGAGGCAAAGTAGAAAGGATTACTACTTAAAAGAAATTCTACATCTTTTCTTATGATACTATCGAATTTGTTTCTTTTTTTTCATTAGCTCCGTCTTTTCATTTATCTTTTGTCTTCAGGTACATTCGGTAACTCATCTTAATTTTCATAGCACAAGAGCAGGAGATGTGCACGTTATGTTAACAGTCACCTCCACTTAGAAAGGAACCACAACTTCCGAACATACTTTAATCTCAAACTTGCAATAAAGTATGTTAAAGAGCTCGTCTTACATTGCTGTAAAAGTCTCTTTTGCTTTCAGTTTTTCTCTGTCAAATGAAAAGTTGTTGTCCTCTGATCAGATTTCTCTTCTTTTCTTTGCTTGTATATCCTTTAAAAGCGTGACTGTTGAATTTAAAGTTGGCTCCGCGAAAAGACAGTTTGCTAGCTATTACTTTTAAAGCACTTTTGGATTAATAGCCCTTGCAAAAAAGGCCTCTGGATAATTTCTGGCATTCTCTACAATCTATGTACTCTCTTAGATGAAGCTCATATCTTAGACCATCACGCAGAGTTATGAGTTCCGAAGACAGCAGTTTTTAATCAATGAAGCTCCAATAAAATTTCTCATGTTAATGCAAGTTACGAGTTGTGTCTTTCTTTAGGTAGTCATGGTATGATATTTTAAAAAAAAGTAAATGAAGAACTTAAAAATTAATAAGAAGATACTAAGCTAAGAAAGGAGTAATACTAGTTAAAACAACGCTTACGATTGGCACACCAACTTTGTACTGTTTTGTGAAAAGCAATTTTGTGTACTTAAAGGATATTCTTTATCTGCAAGGCAAAGTACAGACAGAAAAAAATTATAGGTTAGGTAAGGTTAGAAGGGTCATGCACCTATGAGATGCTTTCGTGGGGCCTATTGGTCCATTACAAATCCCTTATTTGATATTTTTAACCCATTTAGATTGTGGTACCCAATAATTTAAGTTCCTTTTTATTTCTGTTCACCGAAACCAGTGGTCGGCAAACTTATTCGTCAAAGAGCCAAATATGAACGTACTGACTTACTTACTTAGATGGCGCTTACAACTGTTGGTCGGTTTTGGCCAGGCCAGCTTACACAAAAGTTTAAAAATGGCAAAATATCAATCGCGAATATCTCGAGAATTTGATCTAATTGAAAAAACTGCGTATGCCACCATATTCTACGATCAAAAATGAAACATACGTGTCTTTTCAAAAGTTGGAAATTTACCTACAGTGTTTTATTCTGTTAGTTCCATAATAATTCAAATCCTCTCAAAGAAAAATGCTTTGATTTCTGGTAATAGAGATTCGAAACTTTTTAAAACGTTCCCTCTTGACAACCATCTTACCTTGTTATAAAACAAAAGATCAGCGTACCCACTCACTTTTTAAATCCTTTTTGATATTTGTGTCAGAGCCGCACTTAAAGGGCCACAGAGCCCCTTGCAGCTCCGGATCCGCACTTTGCCGACCACTAACCTTAACCATCATGTACTTTTTGTGAACTTCCATATGTTTGGCAGTGATGTGTTCACGAGCTGCTCCACAATCATTGAAAAATTGATCTCCTATAAATCGGAGTCGACGATTCTGTAGATTTGGGCAGTCACACAGAAAATGGGTGATTGTAACCGTTTCTTTCGGATCATTACATCTTCGACAAAAGTCTGGTGCTGTAATGCCAATCCTATTGGCCACCTCATCGAGTGGCCTGTTAGGATTCCAACCAGTTAGATAGGCATATCTCGTTTAGACAAGAGCAGAAAGCTGTTAGTTCTGAAAAAATGATAAGAAAGACCTTTTTGTGAGAAAACAGTTTGCCGTTGTTAGTCGTGCACCGAATGGCTCAGAACAAGCAGTACAAATTTACCTCATTATACCCTAAACCTGAAAGGTCAGGGTATATTAAATTTGTGCAAACGTTTTCAACGCATAGCACGAAGCGTGTCCGGTATAGAAAAATATATATATTCTTGATCAGTGTCACCTCGTGAGTCGAGCTATTCATGTCCGTCCGTTCGTCTGTCCGTCCGTCCGTCCGTCCGTGTAATACGTACGGCTGTGTGTAGTCCGTAAACACAGGATAAGAAGAAGGAGTTGAGATAATAGAATGAAATTTGATATACATGGTCACATGAACCCAAGAATTTGTACTATTGAATATTTTTGGAATCCACCCACGGACACGCCTACCTCCCATACAAGGCAAAAATTGAAAACTGCATAACTCAGCTCATAGTTAACCTACACATATAAAATTTGGTACGTACGTGTTTTGTACCAACATAAAGATGTCTTCGAGAAATGGGTGTCATCCTCCATCGGACACGCCCACCTCACATAAAACAAAAACAAAAAAACAAAACAAATTGGCCATTTCAGCCCTTGAAAGGACTTTGACCGAGCTTCTTATGATCAATTGTGTTGTGTGTGTTATTAAATGTTTGCACGCAATTGACCGAGAACTGGACCTATATGTTTTATGCCGACTCCGAACGGCTCATGTTCTCAAGAAGCTTTACATGGCATTATTTACTCTCTGAGGTTTGCCATTGTCTGCAGAGAGGTGGTGACCGATCAGAAAAATTTTTATTGAAAAAACTTTTCGCCGCGGCTGGGGATCGAACCCGGGCTCCGAGCATGCTAAGCCACACACTTAACCTGCATGCCACGGTCATCACACCTCACATACAACCCAAAAATTGAAAATACAATAAATAAGCCTCAGTTTAACTTACTGAGATAAATTTGACACGTATGTTTTTTATAACAAAAAAAGATTGTTTTGAAAAATGGACATCATCCGCCCATGAACACGCCTACCTCCCATACAAAGCAAAAACTGAAAACTGCATAAATTAGCACGTAATTAACTTACAACAATAAAATTTGGTGTGTATGTGTTTTATATAAACGCAAAGATGTCTTCGAAAAATGGTTATTATCCGCGCACGGACACGCCCACCTCCCATACAACCCAAAAATTGAAAACGCAATAAGTAAGCCTCTGTTTAATCTACAGAGATACAATTTGCCACGTATGTTTTTTACGACAAAACAAAGATGGTTTTGAAGAATGGACGTCATCCGCTCACGGAAACGCCTACCTCCTATACAACCCAAAAAAAGCTTAAAACTCAATAAATAAGGTTATGTTTGTCATAGAGAGATCAAATTTGGTACGTATGTATTTTATACCAACATTAAGGTGTTTTCAAAATTTGGGAGTAATCCGTTCATGAACACGCCCACCTCTCATAGCGAAAGCACAATAAAGGCATTAACTGTGAGCTACAGAAATAAAACTTGGTATGTGTTAATTTTTCATCAACATTTAAATGCATATAAAATATAGTCTTCATCCGCCCATGGACACGCCCATTTTCAATAATATTATTTTTTTTGGAAAAGTAGGTTTTGGGTATTTCATAGTCGGCCTAGACCGACTTTAGACTGTCTTTACTTGTTTTTTCATAATTTGTTTCTTTAAGGTGGGACAGCATATCTGTGGCAGAGAAAACAGACCTGTTTTTAAAAATTCATAACTCCGTCAAAAACAAACCTTTTTCCAAAATTTTTTTTACTATTATTGTTGAAAATTGAACAAATTACCAGCAAAAAAAATTCAAAAAAATAATTTTTCACTCCAACATGGTTTTATAGAGCTCCAAACTGGCGGCAGAGAAAAAAAACGGGGCCTCGTGGTTGCAGCGCTGGGTGTCGCAAAAATTGTTCGATCTGGAAAAAAAATTACTTTTTAAATTTTAATAAAATTGGTTATCGTATGACAGGAGCTTTTTTAAAATTTTTTTTTAATATGTGGTGATGTTCTCAATTTGAAAGTGTGTTTTTTCAAAAAAAAATATTGACTTTAAAAATAAATAAAAAATCGAAAAAAATTTCAAAAAAAGCTCGTGTCATATGATGGTGAATCAAGTTTACAAAAATACAAAAAAAAAGTTTTCGTCAAAAAATGAACCCGCTAGTGCCACAACCAGTACGAAAAACATGATTTCGACATAAACGCGTTCAAAGTTTGTGAACAAAAAAAAAATGGTTCAAAAAGAAAACTGCGCTCTCAATTATCCGGTTGTGACTTTTGAACCCGTAAGAATTTTTCCATGAAATTATTTACATTTTAAAAATTTTCTTAGAATCTTAAGAATATTAACTAAAATACAAAATTGAAAAAAAAGTCGACTACAAAAAACGGCCAATGTCATGTACCCCATTAAGAGATGCGTCAGTGGAAGTATCTTTGTTAGTTTACTTTTTTGGTGAGCTTTCATGAACTAAACAAAGTAAAGCGAGCTGAAATAGACTGAAATGTGAACTGAAACTATTGAAGAAGAACTGATTTTCGAGCAATAATCTTTGCGGTGACACATTTATAGCAAAAAAAAAAAAATATAAATTGAGAAACTAAAAAAACTAATTTAATAACATATCAATCGGTAAATATAAAGGTTCATTGAAATAAATATTTGCATTTCAATTAAAAAATAAAAAAAATAATTTGCTTTATTCACTTTAATTTCTACTGCACATATTTATTTACTTATACGTATATCACTTACATATAAATTCATGAAATAAACATAAAGCAATTCGAGTAGAATTTGAAAATATTTTATATTATTTTATTTTTAACCCACCGCCGCTACATATTCACAAATTTTGATGCTGTTTTTCTCTAGTTTGCACTATTCACTTTCGTTATTTATACTCCTATCAATGCACTTTTGTTTGTTGCAAATAACGGTACTTTGCTTTGAGTTACGATGGTTTTTTTATGTGCCTTGACAATGTGTATTTAAAGTTGAAAAATATTGAGATAAAATAAAAAATAAAAAACGAAAAAATATTTTTTTTTAAAAAGATGATGTCTTCTTAATAAAATATACATATGTATATATTATAAAAATACCATAAATTGTGTGTGACACACAACAGCTTATTGATTTTAAAATTTAAAAAAAAAAACATATTTAATAAGTATTAAATTTTTTTATATATATCTTATATATTAATCATAAAAACAAAAAATTTAATCAACAAAACAAAACTATTTGCTTGCACTTGACTGACTAAACTAGCCAGCAAAGGGTTAAATAAATACTTTTCCAGTTCAGTCTAAAAAATACTTCGTTGCTGTAAAGGAATTTTATTGGTAGCAAAATTAGAATAAAAAACTATTCGAAACTTTGTTTCAATAGCAAAGTTTTTAGTATTTTTGTATATTAATATTTACTGTTAACTCAAGCGGAAGTTCAATTTCAATTTTCAGCAAGCATTGATAGAATTCTTTTTCATCATATTTTAATTTTGTTTTATTTTATTATTTTGAACAGTTCCTCTATGGGTTTTGCGGGCTACCAACTTACCGTTACTGTTTGATTAATTTCAATCTTTATTTTTAGTTTTATTTTTTTGCAATCGACATACAGTTGAATTGTGTAAATATGTATATTAAAAATATTGGCATGGGTTTTCAACAAAAGCAAGGCCACAGGACTTAACATATACATTAAATCTGTGGCTTCTGCTGTTTGAAGACAGGAAAAATTAAATTTTAAGGCTGCTGTTTTGCATTTCATGACATTTAAACTTTTACTAGTTGTCATCATAGTTTGTTTATTGCGCTATTTTGTTTAAAAAATTGACTTAAAATTTATGGAAACAACAAATTTAAGCACAGCCAAAAGCAGCTTCTTTCAACTTATTGTTATTTATAACGATTATCTTCTAAAGCATAGCATATTCTTGGCCTTCATTAGATATTCCAGCATTTCATAAAATTTAATGAAGCTTAAAGTGTGAAAAGCTGTCTTGACACGCTCAACAAGCGTACACAATTCCCAAGACAAGCACGCTATGAGTGACGTAAATTGTCTGAATTATCTTTAATGATAGTCTCAAATTACTAGTTGATGAACTCAGGTTGTTGTCCAACAAAGAAATTTTCATACATTTATTTATACTTGTATCGCCTAGGGTCGAAATTCGACCAATTTATGTATTGCCTATTTATAATTATATGCGAGATGGTTCAAATAAGTTCGTGGCTATAACTCTTAATTGATTGGAAATATAAAGCTATTTTCTTCAAAAAAATCATTTTTTTATTTTATTATTTCTTTCAAAAACAGAAAAAACAACATTTTAAAAAAATTTAATTTTGTCAAAAAATGCATGGGGGGTAGCCTTGATTTTTTGATGGCACGGACAGTTTATTAATTTTGTGTCAAAACAAAATAAATTCACCTAAAATTCGGTAAAGACTTTAAAAGAAAATCAAAAATGCAATTTTGAGTTTTTGTTTTTTTACAACAAAAATCATTTTTACTCCATATTTTAAGAATAAATCAAATTTTATGGTCTTTTTTTAAAAGGAATAATTTAAATATAAACAAACAAAAAACGGTATTATTTTCAAAAGCTTTTTAAGTTAACTGAAAAGACTTAAATACAAAAAAGAAATAAATAAAATCTGTTGACCGATGCCGGAGATATTTGCTTCAGAACTTAGAACATTCAATTTGAGACAGTTTTTTTCTCTCTCTTGGCATTTAATTGAAACACACGCTAAATAACTAACGACAATATTAAGAAAATTCATTAAAAATACTTTTGGTTAGAACTTTGCTGTAATTTTTATCACATTTGAAAGAAAATTTAACAAACTTTTAGAAAAAATTAGAAAAATTGAAAAACCGTTAAATTTAACCAAAATATTCACTTGGAAAATCAAATTTTTTAATTCAAAACACATTTTTTTACAAATTTAACAATTGATGAATGCATAAAACTACATTTTTTTAAGAAATTGTTACTTTAAAAAAAAATTCAAATTCGAACAACTCAAAAACTCTACCCCAACCAAATTTCATATTAATTAAAGAGCGGGTTTTTTCTAAAAAATTTAATTTCTCTCTTAGAAGTTTGGGAACCCCCTCTATTAGATATATCATTTATATATACATTCAGCACATCTGGGTAACATAACCTTTCGAATGATATAAGTTTCATTTATTTTGAGTTTTAATAAATAACAAAAAAGCCTACGACAAACTTTAATGTTCACGTATTAATATATAAGATTGCCAGAAGCAAGCAAAATTGCTCAGCAACCGTCATGGCAGTTCATAAAAAAATAAACTCTTTAGCTTAAAAGAGGTTTTTAAGTGTTTAACACATTTTAAGTTGAGTTAAAACAAGATTTGTAAACAATATTAACCAAATATTACTCAGCCTTGCTGTGAAACTGCAATAGACGACCGAAGAAAACTTGTGCCAACATTCTGTCAATATCAAAGATGTTGGCCAAGATCTGTTGCAGCAGCATTCAAGAGCCACTCAAGCAGCAGCTCAAAATTGCCAAGCATTCACTTCCGCTAAGTGCTTAAATGTCAATTTTAGCAAATTCTTGCAACAAGCTGGCCCAACTCACCCACCAAATCATGCTTGCCTGTCTTCCTGCCTGCCTGCCTGCCTGCCTGCCTGGCTCAACTACATTCAATAAACGAATCGCATTTCCGCACATTTGATGTCAAAGTATTTTGCTAATTTCAGTTAAGAGCTGACTGTTGCATTAGCACCGTTGCTGATGCTGCCAGATTTGCACAAAAAGCAGCATGCAACTTAGCTCAGTTTGGGCCAGTGTAATGGTCGCTCTCACTGCCAGTGCCAATCGAACAAATTAAGAGCTACACATTAGAGCAGTACATGAGTTCCTTAAGTAGACAAACAAACAAACAAACGAACATTGAGTTACGCTGCACTTTCTGCACACACTTCATGAAATAGCTTAAGTTTATTTCCGATTTTAAAGTAATCGGGAATAAAAGCTGCATTTATTGGCAGCTTCAATACGATGTGTATGTGTGTGTGAACAAAATATATTTGTAGATATAGTTCAAATCGTTAAAGGTCGTTGTTGTTGTTGTTTTTGTTGTTGGCGAGCATCGTAAGTTTTTGCCATCCGCTTAAGTACCGCTTAATGTCTGGAGCATTCAACTAAAGATTACAGCAAGCTTTATTGAAAACGTTTTGCAGCAACAGCATCAGTTACATTGAACAATAATCAAATGCAATGCGATCTGGCGGATATGTTGAGAGCAGGATGCATTTGGCAAAAACAGCATGAGTAAAACTAAAGCAAATGCTTTTTATTGAAACATCCTGTCTATTTGATGAATAAGCAAACGATTTCGGTTTGGCCGAAAATAGATTGCATTTGAGAGGGATTACAATGTTTGTGCAAAAACCGTTTTTAATATATGATTGATATACTTTGGCCTGGAAGACTTTTTGTTCTTCGTAATGTAGTAATAAAATTAGAAACAAAAATTTGTTGTTAAAAAAATATGAATATATTTGGTGCTAAAAATTAAAATATATAAATTGTGCAAATTTTGTTTTTTTTGTTTAGCTTTGAACCAAGGATTTCAGGTGTCAAACCTTTTCAGTCAAGTCTGCCTTGGTTCGAAAAATGGGGAGATAAGTAGGAAAGAAAGTGAAACCAAGAGAAATAAGTATAGAATGTTGTGCGTGGCGGAAAGCTATATTAAAATGCGAATTTAAATCTGAGGCAAGTGTTATGCCTTTACCTCAGTCAATTCGAGTTATTAAGCAATCTCATACCACGAACATCTCTACCACCAACTACAACTTCCAAAGTCGTATATATTGATGGATTTTTATTTTCAATTGATAAGAAATGAGGAAAGAATTAAGGAAAGGTAAAAGCGTAAGACTATGGCTAGACCGGGATTCGAACCCGCAACCTCTGGGTTGGCAGTCAAGCACGCTTACCACTCGACTACCGAGGCCCCCAAAAAAAACACCCCTTTTTTTATTTTTGCAAATTATTAATTTATCTCAATATCATATTCATAACACATATTAAATAACATGATTGCAAATAAATGAACTGTCATCTTTTATTTTACGTAGCTTGGATTTTATTCATTGAATCATACCCTACGGACAAAGCAGGGTCAATTGTCCTAAAGTAACCGGTCCTGTGACAGTGCTTATTTAACCTATCACAGGACAGGTTCGATATTACTCAGAACGGGACCAATAGTTTTTAAATGTGTTTTGCTCTATTAATCTTATCGTTACCAATAGCTCAGTGGAAGTGCGCTAGACTGTCACGCGGTGGACGTGGGTTCGAACCTTGGCTGTGTTTAATAATAAAATTTAATAATTTAAATTCTAATTCTATTTCATTAACTGCTTAATCAAAAATAACCTTCAAAATAAATTTGCTTAACATCTTGAAAATTTAATTTTTTATTTAAAAACCAAAAAAAAAATTTGTGATTTTGCCGGGGATTGAACCCAGGTCAGTCGAGTACTAAACGTGAACGCTAGCAAGCTCGACTAAACATGAATTTCCAAACCGTTGATTCAATTTCATTAACAACTTGCGTGAAAGTGTACCGTGTTCTATAAATAGACCGGCTACTGATTAGGTCCGAAGGTATCTATGAGGTGTCAATTGACACCTGCCGATATATTTTTGAACCAGTTCTAGGATTGGTCCAAAGGTATCTAGCCGGTGTCAATTTACCCCTGTCAATGACAACGCCATGTAAAAGGGACCGGTTGGTTTCATATGTTGGTGGTAGAATTGGGACCGGTCACCATCACTTTGGAACCTATCACGTGATAGGTTCTGAACCGGTTCTTTTGTTCGTAGGGTAGTTTTCACAACCTCCATGTCAATTTTCTTTACATAGTTCTTTATGTTTGCTTTGAGCTGTTCTTTGGATGAAGATTCATAGCCGTCCTTGTACACTTCCTGGCATTAAAACCTCCAGAAATCTTTGATTGGTCTTGTCTTTGGAATGTTTTTTTTAATTTAAGTACTTTGGTATAAAACGAATTTTTCCTCCTTTCAGCCAGTCTTTGGTCCCAGACGCATAATGACTGCTGGCAAAATCTGGCCAAAATCTTATTCTGGTATGATTTCTTTTAGTAAATTTCTTAACTTTGATAAGGCAGTGATTAATGTAAGTGTCAGCTTTTATGGCCGCAGCTTTTGAATCTTGAATATAAAGTTGAGATACTCCTTTTAAAGATATCCCAAACTAAGATTTTTGCTTAAAATATACCTTTAGAAATACAATATTATCAGGAGTACTTTGAGTATTGTCCTTGTTCAATTCGACATTATGTTGTACATTATTCCATGCAGAGGAAAATTATTTTTCATCATCAATAGTTAGTTCAACATGGTTGGTCAAATATTTTCGACGAAGAATTCTGCACATTTTTGGGATTTCGTCTAGCTGCTTTTCACTGTATTGTTGAACTTTAGCTCTTTTGTGGTATTTAAAACCAAAAGTATGCAAGTTTTGACGAACTTTTTCTTTGGAAATGCCAAATTTTCTGCCTTATTTCTGAGTCCATGCATCAATTTTGTTAACTGCATTTAATTTTTTTAGACAACCAGCATTCTGTTCACCAACAGCTGGCTTAACAGTTTTGTATCGTTTTAAAATGGAATAAATTATGGATTGTAAAAATGGAGATTGATATTGAGATTGAGATTGAGATTGAGATTGAGATTGAGATTGAGATTGAGATTGAGATTGAGATTGAGATTGAGATTGAGATTGAGATTGAGATTGAGATTGAGATTGAGATTGAGATTGAGATTGAGATTGAGATTGAGATTGAGATTGAGATTGAGATTGAGATTGAGATTGAGATTGAGATTGAGATTGAGATTGAGATTGAGATTGAGATTGAGATTGAGATTGAGATTGAGATTGAGATTGAGATTGAGATTGAGATTGAGATTGAGATTGAGATTGAGATTGAGATTGAGATTGAGATTGAGATTGAGATTGAGATTGAGATTGAGATTGAGATTGAGATTGAGATTGAGATTGAGATTGAGATTGAGATTGAGATTGAGATTGAGATTGAGATTGAGATTGAGATTGAGATTGAGATTGAGATTGAGATTGAGATTGAGATTGAGATTGAGATTGAGATTGAGATTGAGATTGAGATTGAGATTGAGATTGAGATTGAGATTGAGATTGAGATTGAGATTGAGATTGAGATTGAGATTGAGATTGAGATTGAGATTGAGATTGAGATTGAGATTGAGATTGAGATTGAGATTGAGATTGAGATTGAGATTGAGATTGAGATTGAGATTGAGATTGAGATTGAGATTGAGATTGAGATTGAGATTGAGATTGAGATTGAGATTGAGATTGAGATTGAGATTGAGATTGAGATTGAGATTGAGATTGAGATTGAGATTGAGATTGAGATTGAGATTGAGATTGAGATTGAGATTGAGATTGAGATTGAGATTGAGATTTTGATTTTGATTTTGATTTTGATTTTGATTTTAATTTTGATTTTAATTTTGATTTTGATTTTGATTTTGATTTTGATTTTGATTTTGATTTTGATTTTGATTTTGATTTTGATTTTGATTTTGATTTTGATTTTGATTTTGATTTTGATTTTGATTTTGATTTTGATTTTGATTGTGATTTTGATTTTGATTTTGATTTTGATTTTGATTTTGATTTTGATTTTGATTTTGATTTTGGTTTTGATTTTAATTATGATTTGATTTTAATTTTAATTTTGATTTTGATTTTGATTTTGATTTTGATTTTGATTTTGATTTTGATTTTGATTTTGATTTTGATTTTGATTTTGATTTTGATTTTGATTTTGATTTTGATTTTGATTTTGATTTTGATTTTGATTTTGATTTTATTTTTGTGCATAACAATTTGAAAAAATTAATATAATTTTATGTGTTGTCTATTTCATGCGAAATTTGTCATATGCTTGCTCATATTCATAAATGAATATGGCCTTAGTTTCTTATAACTTTAAATGGAAGCAAAAAAAAAAAAGTCCACTGAACATTTGATTTTCTGTCAAACGTACCCAGAAGTACACAGCCGAGAAAATGTCCTTATTGCCAATATCCTTTGAGCAAGATTACTTTGGTCCAATTAATGATAGGATTCATATATTAAGTTGAGCTCCTTTTTATGACTTAAATGAGCAAACATTATTATTTTATTTAACCGTCTTTTGTTGATGTTATTATTGTACCGTATCTTAAAGGATGCAAAAATGGATATAAAGCTCAAATTGGTTTTCACTACAACTTTTATGAAATTGTTAAATATTTTATTTTAAAATAATGGTTCACATAATTCCTTTAGAGTGTAAGAACCATTCTTATCGTGAATAACAGACAATATTTGATTGTAGTCAGCTTTTAAGTATTCAGAATTGAGATAGGTAGATGTATCAACTTATGCATTGAATACACTTAAACCAGTTGGGTCCATTGTGATACCGCAGCGCAGTTGGTCTTCAATAATTATAGAATCACACTGTTTTTTCGTTAGAGCTAGATATACGCCTGATACTTGTCTTAGACAAGTCATCAAGCTCATCGCACAAGTAGAAGCCTAAACTGCTGTGCGGTCTTTTGGTCATCATGGGGCAGGATTACTGAAGATGAAGAATAGTTTTTTTCTTACTTTCGTCTCAGCAACTTACTCATAAGTAATTTTTATAAAGATTTCGTTGCTCAGCATGCCTACCTATCAAGTAGTGATCTGTTATAATGGCCGCTATGATAGCTAGGTCTGACCAATACAGCAATAGTAGCACTTTAGAGCACCTGAGATCTAGAAACGGCGTAAAAAATATTTCGAATTATTGAAAATTTTTCATATATATTATTTATTTGAACCAATTTGATTCAATTACTTTTTATTTAAACAGCTTTAAAGGACACATTTTATCTGTTTGTTGTTTACAAAAAAATTTTTATGACTTCTGCTAGTACCGTAACTAACAAATAAACCAAATTTAAACAAAGCAAAAAATTAAATTTCAATGAAATATTCGACCAACTTGTACAAACCAACAAATTGACAAAAACAAAAAGTATAGATTCATCAAAAAAAAAAAAAATATACACAAATACACATTTTGGTATTTTTTTATTGCAAATTGTATTGTATGCTTGTGTTGGTTTTTCTTTATCTAACATGCTTGAACTTCTTTTCCTAACATATTTTGTTGTTTATTTTTTTTTTCTTTTATTTTTTTTTTTTGTGCTGTGGTTAAGTGGCTGGGTCTGTCTCTCTATACGCCATAATTAGAGCTGCACACAAGAAATGTACGAGCGCTCACTTCAGTGCATCTTGACAAGCTGAGCTTGATTGGATTGAATTACAAACGGTTCATGTGTTAGGGTCTAATTTGACCCTTTCGTTGCTCAGGCTGTGCTCAAGAAACAAAAAAAAAAAAAAATAAATAGAAATCTTCTCTTTTTGTTGGCACAATTTTTTTTTTGCCTTTGTTCGCCTTTTTTTTTGTTTTTTGTTTTTGTTTCTGTTAACTTAGCTCTAAGGATATCAGCTCAAATTTATACACACGTGATTGAACTGGTAGGCGCAAAATCAAAAAAAGTGGCCAAGGTTCAATGAAGCAAAAGGAATAAGCTAAGCACAAAAAAGAAACACAAGAAGGACATGTAGAACATAGAGAAGAAGAAATAAGAAAAGCAAAAAAATAACAGAGACACCAAAAGAAAACTAAATCTAGAACGAATTCCAAATCGTCATCATCATTTATTATGCCTAAAATGTATGTCAGGAAACCAGCGTTGGTTTAGGGCATGGCTTGTTGAAAAAGGCACTGTATTTAGTTGAAGAAATAGTAGTAGGAAGGATGTGTTATTGTAGTTGTTGTTGCAGACAGCTTTTCGTTTTATATTTGGTCAACAGCCATTTATTAATCTCTGCTGAAGTTTCTGCTTAATATTAAATAACTGTAAAATTGTGCAGCCAACATCAAACATGCAACCAACACTCAAAGTCAATGCGCCTTAAAATAGGCAATTTAATTTTTGTGTTATGTTCATATAAATCTCTTTCATTGCTGAATTTATTAGCTACGTCAGCAATTCTAGAGCAACTGATTGAATCAATATATTTTGGTGTTCCTTTTTCTGTTTTAAATTTTTAACAAGCTTTTTATTGAGTAAAAAAAAAAAAAAAAAAAAAACCCAGCTCAAATTTCTAGCTAATCAAGTTTATCAATTTTCTTACGCCGAAAAGCTTGCTTAGCATTTTTCTTAGATTGCAAATGCAATGAGCTATGCTTTGATTGCTTTTGGATACGAGTTATGTGGCTCAAGCATAACAGTCATCGATTGACTGTCGAAGAATGTGCAGATTAAAGAAGTGGAGCTGCATTCGATTCTCTACTTAAAGCAAACAAGCAGCAAGAATTTTTAATTAACTAGAAAACAAAAGACGCACAACACTAAGCAGCTGAACCAAGAAAGCAAAGTACAAAGTATAAGAAAAAAAAGATTAAGTTGCTTGAAGGACGCAAGGATTTCAAGTTCAAAACAAAATAACTGCTTATTTCCACTGAATTTAATTCATAGTGGAGTTAATTATTTTTGCCTCCATAAGATTTATTTTGCCCTCTATAGCTCCTTACAGTGAAAATACTGAACAAATTTTGCTTCATGATGCTTGTTCGAGAATTATTCATATGCTCGTTGCAGATACTATGTTTCACAGTTAAAAAAAAAGTATTTTTTATTAAAACAATGACACTTGGTGGTATTATAAGTATTGATTTAAGATCGATTTTGTGTCAAAAGAAACCTTACAGTAGTTATTTATTTAATAACTACAATAACTTATCTTCAAATAATATCACTCATACGCCACGTAGTCCACAACTTGTACAAATCAAGTGTTTTAAAATAAGTTGTGGCATTTTTTTTTATTTTATTTTATATTTAATAGAAAAAAATAACAGTTTGCCGTAAAATATTAAAATCTCTTTTTTAAGTAATTCATCAAGTTATTGAAAACAATTTGTTGATAATGAGCCGCTTTCTGCAGTTTGATACTCAACTGAATTATTAATATCTTAACACCAAATATTTTACAACTATTACAGCACAAACTGCGCTACATCTCACGTATTCATTTTAATTGAAACCGTTGATTTTAAACTATTATAACATCCGCAGAGATGGTGCACCGAAACCAATAACTTTCGTTTCACTTAAGCAGCAACATATACAATAACAAACAAAACAAGACCAACAATAACAAACAACTAACATTATACCGCAATGATTCGAGCAGAAATTTTTTGAAATAAAACTTCTACGTTATTTATGCATGTTGTGCATCCGGCAGCCTCTGGCGACGACCCAGCATCGTTTATGTTCGTAATTAGATAATTGAGGCCAAAATATGCGCAGCTACACCTCAAACGGTACAATATAGATGCAAATTAATTATAAATAATGAGCACAAATATGGCAGCGCAGGTTGCAACAAGCAGTGCGTTTTTTTTTAATTTTTTTTTTGCATTTTGCTTGCAGCAAAATGATCTGAAAATTTAACAGTGAAACAGTTAAAACTGTTTGCTATGTATTGAAAATGTAGCAAGCAAAGTTTCTATGATGATTGTTGTCAGTCAGAAGTTGGAGTTGAAATAAAATATAAATGCTATTTTTGCATTGCTATTCCAAAAAATTTAAACGAAAATAAAAAATTATGCACTGCCATGACAACAAATGCTTAAGAGCATTAAGCAATAGAGACGGAATTTGTTAAAAATATGAAGTAATAAAAAAAAAAAATAAAAAAATAGCAAAAACAAGTCTTGCACTGCGTTATCTGCTTTGTTCATGTATTTTGTTTCATTTGATTTTATTTTATTTTGTTCTTATTTAGTTCTTCTAACAAATGCATTTTTTTCTCCATGTTGCAGCAGTTGCTAGATATTTGCGGATATTGCGTTGCACGCTGCAGGGCTTGAAATGAAATTGCATCAAACAGGGCAGCGCAGCATGCTCTGGCTATGGTACGAGCTATAAAAATATTAAATTTTCTTTTACCCTCAAAGCCATAGAATACTGATTGATGCTCTGTTTTCTGTAAATCAACGTGGCAAGCCGATTCAGAAAAGAAGGCAGTTATTAAATTTTGATTTTGACAATTTCTAAAAGCCATTCATTGCATTCATGGAATTGCAATATTTGTTTGTAGTTTTGCTATATATATGTATTTATATAATTCGAATGAAATAGAAAATATACTGCATAAAATAATGATTTCCGATTTTTTCGTTCGTAGTTGAAAACTACAAGCAATAAAATTGTCTGCAGAACTTGGTAAAAAAAAAAATAAACAGACAATTGCTGGGTAATGACGTTCTGTCTTGTTTAACACAAGTTCGCTTGTCTAACTACTCGACCATTTCAAGTTTAAGTAAATCAGCGTTAATTACTTATAAATAAAATAATAAAAACAGTGACTGGAAATAACTGCTATTTTCAAAACTTCAAGCGATAAAAATCAATATATGAAGAGTTGAGCGATAAGGATTCCGATAAGTTTATGATTACGATTGCAGTAATCTTACAGAAAAAAAAAATGGAATTACGGTTTAAGTAGTCCTTCATCGAACGGTCTTAGATAACGATTGCAGTAATTGTAATTTTACAAAAGTTGAAATTACAATTAGTGTAATAGTAATCGTAGCTCATTCGATGAACGATAACTGTAATTGTAATCCCATGTCTTTTCCATAAGGTTAACAGTACTCGATTGCAAGGATTACTAAATAAAATTACAAGGTTCATTAAATGCAAGTGAAAAGCACTCCTTATTATATAAAGTATGTTTCAAAGAGAGAAAATGTATTTTCTTTTACAACTTAATTTTACATTTCCATAAGACAGAACATATTAAAACAAGTAAAGCAAGTCTAAAGTCGGTCTAGGCCGACTATGAAATATCCTAAACCTACTTTTCCAAAAAAAAAATAATATTATTGAAAATGGGCGTGTCCGTGGGCGGATGAAGCCTATATTTTATTTGCATTTAAATGTTGATGAAAAATTTACGCATACCAAGTTTTATTACTGTGGCTCACAGTTAATGCCCTTATTGTGCTTTCGCTATGAGAGGTGGGCGTGTTCATGGACGGAATACTCCCAATTTTTGAACAGACCTTAGTTTTGGTATAAAATACATACATACCAGTGATGATATCGTATCATTTTCGAGAGTACTTTTTACAAAGGCAAATAGTACTTTTTTATTGTTTCGGGTACTTTTTACTAAGTAATGATATGTGAATAAATACATAAATTAAAACAATACTTTTTTAAATTTTATTATATTTATCACATAAAGGAACAATAAATAATCATGCTTTCTTTCAGACCCCGTTAAATATGTATATTAGGGTGTCTCGACCTCTATGGGGGAAAAAAAAGTTGTTATTGTCACCAACTTAAAATTAACCTTTATCGATTCTAAGACGGATATAACACATAATTTTTTTTGGCTACAACGATAGCCAGCGATAGTGAGCTGAACCATCTGGAAAAACATCCAAAAACCCTGTTTTTCGTAAAAATATAAGCTGGTGTTACAGTTACAAATAAACAATTGGTTGGAAATAGTAGTACTGAAGAAGATATTACTATCTGACCCAAAAAATTTCAAATCTTTGCCGCCTGACCAAAGATATGGCGAATTTTTATGAAAATGTTTGACTGTTTTTTTAAAGTTCTTGTTCTGGGAACATTTCTAAAATCAACGGCAAATAATACGAAACGGGGCGAGAATTTTTGCAATAAGTTTATGACTTCATTTTTAAAAATGATTTTTTTACTCTTGACAAAATTTCAAGCAAAATTCCTTAACATACCAGAGTACTTTTTACGGCAAGAAGGTACTCGGGTACTTTTGTAGAGTCAATAGTTCTCAAAAAAGTACTATTCCACTCAAAATATCATGCCTGATACATACCAAATTTAATAATCTTTATGACAAACATAACCTTATTTATTGAGTTTTTAACTTTTTGGGTTGTATGGGAGGTAGGCGTGTCCGTAGACAGATGACGTCCATTTTAAAAAAACATCTTTGGTTTGTTATAAAAAACATATGTGCTAAATTTTAGCTCTGCAGGTTAAACAGAGACTTATTTATTGTGTTTTAAATTTTTGGGTTGTATAGGAGGTGGGCGTGTACATGAGCAGATGATGCCCATTTTTCGAAGACATTTTTGTGTTTGTATAAAACACATACCCACCAAATTTTATTGTTGTAGGGAAACTACGAGCTGAGTTATGCAGTTTAAAATTTTTGCGTTGTATGGGAGGTAGGCGTGTCCGTAAGCGGATGATGTTCATTTTTCAAAACCTTCTTTACTTTGTTATAAAAAACAAATTTTATCTCTGTAACTTAAACATAGGCTTATTTATTGTGTTTTAAATTTTTGGGTTGTATGGGAGGTGGGCGTGTCCGTGAGCGTATAACACCCATTTTTCGAGGGCATTTTTGCGTTGATACAAAACACATACATATCAAATTTTATTATTGTATGCTAATTATAAGCTGAGTTATGCAGTTTTCAATTTTTGCGTTCTATGGGAGGTAGGCGTGTCCGTGGGCGGATTCCAAAAATATTCAATTGTGAAAATTGTTGGGTCAATGCGACAATGTGTACCGAGTTTTATTCAATTATTTCAACTCCTTCTTTTTATCCTGTGTTTACGGACAACACACAGACGGACGGACAGGCGGACGGACGGACGGACATGAATAGCTCGACTCACGAGGTGACTCTGATCAAGAATATATACACTTTTCTATACCGGACTCGCTTCGTTCTATGCGTTACAAACGTTTGCACAAAGCTAACATGCCCTGACCTTTCAGGTTTTGGTTATAAAAAGGTTGCAAGAATGACGTTAGTAACACTGTGCAAGTTGCAAAATCCATCAAACGGGGGACCCAGGGGGATAACATAATTCGAGTGCGCTATTTCTTATGGTGCTATGCGTTTTTTTAAGTTAGCTCTAGTTTCCGAGTAATTTGAAAAACAAAATATCACTATTAAGGATAAAACCGAAGCAAATTTATTTTTTATTTTTTACACTTTATTAAAACTAAATCGATATAAATAGATAGAATAACCATTGCATCGACAAATATACATAAAATACAATCAATTTGAAGAACACTTATTCGAATTAGTTGATTTAAGGGGGGACATTACATTCGCGGCAGAGAAAACAGACCTTTTTTAAAAATTCATAACTCAGTCAAAAACCAACAGTTTTCCAAAATTTTCAAAAAAATTTCAAAAAAATAAAGTTTTCACTCCAACATGGTTGTATAGAGCTCCAAACGGGCGACAGAGAAAAAAACGGGGCCTCGTGGTTGCAGCGCTAGGAGTTGCAAAAATTGTCCGATCTGGAAAAATATGACATTTTTTAAATCTTAACAAAATTGGTTATTGTATGACAAGAGTTTTTTTGTTCGTCAAAAAATGAACCCGCTAGTGCCACAACCAGTACGAAAAACATGGTTTCGAGATAAACGCGTTCGAAGTTTGTGAGCGAAGAAAAAAAGGTTAAAATTAAAAATAACCGTAAAAATAGAATTTTAAGAGTATTTACTAAAATAAAAAATTTTTAATAAAGTCGATTTAAAAAAACGGTCAATATCATGTCCCCGCTTAAGAGTGACTTACACGCAAAAAAAATTAATACAAAGAAAATTTTTAATGGGCCCTTAAGCAACGACAACAGTTCATGGCTTTGAAGGTTTAGGGGAAATGCATTTTTAAATATAGCGTGGGCTAATGTTTACATTAGCTTATCGCTTGCTTTAATAAGTTAATGATCTTGAATGTTTCTATCATATCAAAGAGCTGAAACGTCTTAATTATGTGTAGCAAATTTCCATACAGGAATTTTTCCGGGAATTGCTTAATAGGCTGATACCCACACTTTGGTGCAATATTATAAACAGTACTGATTAAGATCATCAGCATACAACAAAAAATGCAACTGTGAGAAAAAAGAGATGAAATATCATTAATAAAGAGAATAAACAGCTGCGGTCCAAGAATACTCCATTGCGGAACTCCAGAGGTGGCCACAGATGGCAATGATTTAACACTATCAAAGGCTACAACACACAGTCTATTGAATAGATATGACCTCAACCACCTAAGAAAACTAGAGTGAAACCCCATATTTTCCAATTTTTTTATTAACATATAATGATTGACTTTGTCGAATGCTTTCGAAAAGTCTGTGTAAATAACATCAACTTGACATCCCTCTCGAAACGATGATGTGCAATATTCAGAAAAAAACTACCAGGTTGGAGACAGTCGAACGACCAGGCATGAAACCGTTCTGCGAGAGAGAAATATAATTCTCAACTGAGAAAAACTTAAACAAAAATATACAACCTTATTGTTTACAAATGGCCAATGGCTTAACAGGTTCGAACATTTTTATGTTATGACTACATGATTTTTGGGTACAAAAGCAAACTTCTAAATAGGATGTTTGGGTTGAAATAGAAGCTTATTTGATTTAGTCTGATAGTGGGTATTACAAAGAGTATTTTGGTTAAGTACACGGATGTAATTTTTCGTTGCAAATTCAGAGGAATTAAATAAAATGTCAAAAATTACAAATTTTTTCTTCGTGGGTCTAAAATTTTGATTTTCAAAATTCTCGAAAATTAGAACTTACCTAAAAAAACGCTTAGCACCATTAGATTCAGCATACTCGAATTAGATTATGCCCACGGGTCCCCCGTTTGATGAGAAAAACAAGTATCCGATTCGAGCACAGTGTAATTATAGGCCCATCGCTAAGTTTTCGTCGATTCCCAAACTTTTTGAGCGACTTGTGTACGATCGTGTTAAGGTTCACTGTGGAGAAGTCATAACAGCTCGTCAGCATGGTTTTGTTAATGGAAGATCCACTGTGTCTAATCTTCTCGATTTTACAACATTCTGCTTAAGTTCAATGGAATCTGGTAACCAAGTCGACTGTATTTACACTGACTTTAGTAAAGCATTTGATAAAACCTTTACAACCAAAACGTGGTATTATGCAATAGTGCGCCCTCACTTGGAGTACACAAGTCAAGTCTGGTCCCCAAGTTATAATGTGCATGTTGAACGAATAGAGAGGATCCAAAAACGCTTTGTGTTTGGCTTAAGTGGAACTGACATTTTAAAGTTTCCTCCTTATGAGGATCGTTTAAAACTATTAAGAATGCAGTCACTAAGTGAGCGAAGAAGGACTGCAGATATCATATATTTACACCAACTCATGACCGGTGTTTTCGATTCTCCGGAAATTTTTTCTCTCATTTATTTTAACTCTAACCGTAGAAGCAGTAGAAACGCTATCTCTTTAATTTATTTACCTTTTTGTAGAACGAACTAACTGCTCCTATAAACCGCAGAGTACCTTTGTTAACAACTGTAGCGTTTTTGATGTTAACTTGTCAAAAGGTCAACTCAAAAGTAGATTTAAAGCTATTCTGTTACGTCCTGTGTTGTCCCTGAGCCCAACCAAAACTTTTGGTGGGTAAATTTATATCATATTAACTTTGTTTTGAGCCACTCGTATCCACATCATTATATTTAGGTTAATGCTAAGAAAGTTCGAAAAAGATGTTGTAGCTGAACTTAATTGTTATTGCATGTTATTAGCCCGAAACCAAAACTGACTATAATCATAAAAATTTAATTTTTTTTTTATGACAATTAAAGTTCTTTTATATAAGTTTATTTTTAATTAAAAGAAAAAATAATATTAACATTTCAGACACATTTTGTTTTGGTTGTAATTTATCGAAATGATAATAAAAAAATTAGAAAAATTTTCATTTAGTAACAGATATTATTGCATTCCCTTGAATACAATCACCACAAAAATTAAACGAACTTTATTTCAGACATTATTCCACTAATTATTTTATAAATAAATTATTTATAAACATATGTTTATTTTTTACTTTTTATCTAAATGGAAGATCTAAAATATTAAACCGCTAGAGTTATCTTGCTTCCTGAGTTAGTATGGTTGCTTATTGGTTTTTGGTATGCTTCGAAAAATTTTTGAATTTCTTCTTAAACTATTATAATGTTAAAGTCCCTTGTGTATTGTGTCATTTCTTATAAGCCAGGGTTCATTCAATATCATCTTTATATATTTTTTTGTCTTTCTAAGAGTTCGCCAAAGTTGCACTACGTTAGTTTAAACTGGACTTAAAATCACTTCTACAATGAATATTTAACTTAATCAAGTATCAAGTAGCCAGTGAAGTCGTTAAGTTTTGTTTTTTAATAGTTTTTCTTGTAGATGGGCATTTCCGCAAAAAAGTCTACCGTGACCAAAAAAATTAAAAGTTAACCAACATATTTTATTTTACTTGTATTATTAAAGAAAAATATTCTAAATAAATTAAAGAGTTAAAATTTTTCTCATGTTGCGATGGCAATATATCGGGCTACCAAGTTAAAGTTAAAGTTTTGATCAGTTTTGTTTATTTCTATGAGCATTTTCTCTTTACAATTTTCATTTCTAAGAGAAATTGTTCAATTTCACTCTTATGCACAACTTTTGCCACAACAACAACTTACTACAAAATAAATGCAAAAGAGCAAACAAATATCAATTAACGGTAAAATTTTGATTTGCTTTTAATGATATTCTGAGGTAACATCACGCCAGACAAAATAGCATTTAGTTCTATTTTCTTTACGATTACGTTCAAAAGTGCGTGAAATTTTGCATTTTAATAAATTTTAATAAAATTAAGTAAATTTTATAAAAAAATCGTTAAGAAGAAAAACCGTTAATTTAATATTAAATCTGAAAAGTGAGTAACGTCATGTAACGAGTGTTTTTGTTTCGAAGGCTGAGGTATGCTCAGCCGCTTCAGGGTCCGTCCAAGGGATCTCGCAACCCTTGGGCAAAAGTAAATTTTTCTCAATCAGAAAATAAATAGATTAATTAATCGCAGAATTAGTCACGGTTGACGTTAAGGTCAACACAATCACTAAACCTCAAAGGTTTTAGCTCAGCACGATTAATAATCTATTGTGTTTTTTTTTTATTTAATTAATTTTTTTTTATATAAAATATTTATTACAAACTTAGTGAATACCTAAAATTAGTTCATATTCGGTATAAACATTAGTGGCAAAGTGCGCACGGTCGCAGATGGCCAAACTGATTCAGGCGATAGACGGCAGAAGGCCGACTGCAAAACAGGCCTTCACAACGCAAACCTACTTAAAATACGGTTAAGTTTGACCGGAGTCGAAAAGCCGGAGCTTGAATTTGACAGGATTCGAAAAACCCGCAGCTTGAGTTTGACCGGAGTCGACAAGTAACTGAGTTACTGAGGGTAGGTGTCTTGATTACAGAAATCTGTAATCAATTTTAATTCCCTGGCCTTATCACCACCCGAAAATTGATTTACAATTAAAAAAAAAATTAACCGCATCAATTGAGATGTTAAGCAAACTCAACATGCCTAAACCAACATTTTGCGCACTACTTATTCATTTTTCACTGCTAACTGCATGTGAATCATATCATTGTTATCATGTTAGCAAGTGCTACAATGCAACGTTGCTATAAATAGCCTGGCTGCTTATATTGCTGCTAAACGAGTTCTGTGTGTCTGTATGCTGCACTGCGGTTAGTACTTAGATGGAGGACCACATTGGATCCTCCATCCACATTATTTTTTTTTTTTTTTTGTATTCTATTCTCCTTTTTTTATTAATTCTTCTTTTTCTCTTTTTCTTTTATTTATTCATTGGTATCTTTTTAGTTTAAATTAAATGTTGCCGTCGGCTTTTAAAACTACTCTTTTTTTCTTATATTATACGGATCTATATATATTTATTTTAATATTTATTTGTAACGGCTTCAGTCGTTACAGTCACTCCACATTGCTCAAAGTTTACCTGATTTCGTTACTGAATTTAGTTGCAGGTATTTTAGTGGATTTTTTTCGACCAAGTTCTCATGGTCGATGGGGTAGGTAGGAGTTAAAATAATATAATATATAATAGCAAAAATTTTTGCTTTTTTAACGGCAAATATTATTTTTAAACAAATTTTAACTTAAAATGTTCCAATGGAAATTTAAGTAACGTTAGGCCAGTAACGTCACGCCAGATGACTAAGCCTTATAAAAAAAAAACAAGGAAAAGATTTTTTAATTTGATAACTAGCAAAATAAACTTATATTATTTTAAATTCTTTCATATAAAGTTTTGTATAAAAATTCTTGCCTAATTTGCAGAGTTTTGCAAATTTTCTTATCTAAGTCGAAAACCAATTCTGTTTTTTGTAACGTCACGCCAGTGCATATTTTTGCATATATCTTTTAATTCTTAGAGTCGATTGTTATAATTTTTTTAATTAATATGCTACTTAATTACTACGCAAATATAAAAAATTTTTTAAAACTTAGACTTCTTCATTCTTTTTTTTTAATTTTTTCATACAAAACGTACATAACGCCAGTTTGGAAATGCCCATATAAGAACTTTTTGAAACGTATTTCTATTATTTTTTTTTAATTTAGGGTTAATTGTCAAACATTATTGAATTGACAGTAATTAATTTTTTGTTTTTATTAATTGTAGTTAAGCTGAACTTAACAAAATTTAAGTGTGAAGTCAAATTTTTCAATGAGTACACGTGACACTCGTCACAGGTACTTTAATAAAAATTGATTTTAAAAGTTTTTTTCCTATACATGAACTGACAACCATACAAGTAATTTTTTTTTTAAACTTCAAATTCAACCTTTGACAATTCAAATCGAACTTTTTAATTTCTAGTTCAACTTTTTACACTTTAAATTCAACGTTTTAAAGTTTGAATTATATTTTTTACAAAGAAAATAAAACTTTTTCCATTTCAAATTAAACTGAAAAAAGTTGAATTTTTAAAGAAAAAACTTGTTTTTGTTCTTGATTTGAAAAAAAAGATTTTTGACTTTTTAAACGTTGAGTTTGATTTGGGAAATGTTCTATTTGAAATGAAAAAGGTTGAATTTGAATTTAAAACGTTGTTTAATGACTGCAAAAACTTAAAATTATTTTCTGCGTGCTAACATATTCTTTTTTTAAAGTATACAAATGTAACATCCGTCACTGTGGAATGTTAAAAATACATATAGATATAAATATAAGTCTTGTGTACATAAACAATGAACTCATCATGAAAAGATGGACCAATTTTGATGCATTTTTGTAGGTGTTTATAAATGGAGTAGGAACCGTTAAGTGATTCTATGATACGTCTCGAAGAAATTTGTTTCGTATATATTATTTTAGTAAAGACAGATCATAGAAGAGCTGATGTCGAATTCTATGGTATTCTATGGGTCCTCTAATTTAAAAAAAAAATTGTTCATCTTCATCCTAAGTAAAATTGAAATTTTAAATAAGATAAAATAAATTTAAATTAAGTTGATTTTTTCCGCTAGTTTTTTATTTAATCGCAATCACCTAAAGCTCTTTTATATTTTTATATAATTTCAACTAAACTAATCTGCTGGCCATTTTCTAGAAACATTTTCACTAAATTTTATCTGATGCTATACTTATTTCACTTCGAAACACCTCAACGTCAATTACTCGAAGACACTGAACGGTTCACGGTCTACACCAACATTTGTTCATGTATACAATTCATACATACCCAGTCGGTAATGGCAGGAGTGCAAAGCGTTATTTGCAGGCCATCGTTTGAATTTTTAAGTTTTCCTCCATAGACAAGAATGTTCGGTCTACACAATTTTTTTTTTATTTGAAACAGCAAAATTTTGAAGTCTGCTAGAAGTTCTTCTTATGAATGGCTTTTATAACAGAAAACCCACAATTAATAAAAAATACATTTTTTATCCTTTTCTTATTCAAGTATTTTCTTTGATTATATTTCAATTATTTATTATTATTATTATATTACTAGTTCTTTTCCGTCAAAAATGACGGGCCCGGTTTCAATACAGAAAAAAACATAAAGTATTGATTTTCTTTAAGCTGAATTAGAAATCAGCGATGGTCACAGAAATCAGCGATGGTCACATATTCGATTTTAAATTGTGCAAAAATCAATTTTGAGTTCCAAATATTTATAAAATACCTTGAAGTTAAAACGGAATTTCTTGTAAAACAGAAAATTTCAAAATGAAAAAATTATAAAAAGTTTTTGAAGTTTCAATAAATCACAAACTAAAAATGCCTGAAAATATGCTATGAAATTTTTCAAAAAATCAAGCGTAATTTTGAAAATTTCCATAAATTTTGACATTTTACGGAATTATGTTATAGTACTTAATAGTTATTTTCAAATAAACATTTTCAAATCTAAAACCTTTCTATATATTTTATAAGAGTATAAAAATCTTAAAGGCCATTTTAATAGAATTTTTTTTTGATGTGATATACCTCTAAACTATTTATGAAATAATTAGTCTGAAATTTATGTATAACTTTTTTAATGAAAACTGAAAAATTATTGTTTTATTACTTTGGAATCAAAAAAACAGGCCTTAGAGAAGCTCTCATCCGGATCAACTAGACTTTGATTAGTTTTGACGCCAAAAGAAGCAATAAATGTTTGCCTTTCTGTGAAGAGGTCAGGCTTAATTGCCTATTGGGTAAGAACAGAAGAGTATGCATGTTAGTATAGCAGAGAATTACATTCACGTGCCTAAACATTCTCAACTTCACTTGTTATGCCCATCCTGTGCTTCCTTCCTCTGTCTTCAGGTCCAGTGCTTGCCTTGGGCAACCATTTATATTTTTTTAATTTTTTTACTCTTATTTTTTTTCTGCTTTCAACACAAACAACAGCAGCAGCATGCTCTCTGGCTACCTCAAATGAATAAGTACAATTTTTCAAGCACTGCTGTCAATTATTTTTAAACAACAACAACAACAACAACAACAATAGAGAGCCATGAAAAATAACAATACAGCAAACAACCTATATAAGCTATATTGTAGAAAAATGTCAGGCATTAAATACTTGTAGTTAAATAAAAAAAAAAATTCCTTGTTTTTTTTTTGAGCTTTGCTTTGACAGGACATCATTTTTGTTGATTTTTTTATTTTTAAATATTTCTTTGGTGGTATACATAGAAATAAATTCTGGTCTAAAGTCTTCGACAAAAAAAAAAAATATCCTTGAGCTGCTATCGGCAGCTGCGTCATTATTTATGATGATTTTGCACGTTTGTAGATGTTTGTAGCGAAAATTCTGTGTGTTTTTTTTTATTTATTTGTTTTTTTTTTGTTTTAAATTATGTTGGTGTGACGGAGTGTTGCAGGTTTACAGCTACTAGACGAGATGATTTTGCTTATTAGTGTGAAAAATCGTGAAATAAAGTGAGAAAATTACTCTCTGATTTTGTTCAAGGCTCTTTAAAGCAACAAAAAAGAATAAAGAAAAAAACAAGAAAAACAAAAACAAACAAAAAATTCACATTTAGGTAATATTTTCAAGTTATCAAAGTTTGTTTGGGTTTGTTCAAACAAAACTTTCTAGACCGCAGTTTTAATTTTATAAAAAGATTTTATTTTTTGTGCCATTTATTTGTAGAGGACTTTCACATTTGGCGGGCGTAACCGTTAAAAAAATCGTAAAAATTAAATCGACACACAGTTATGAAGGTTTTTAATTTTATATTTGAAACTGCGATTAACAATTTATTTTGCTGGCAGGTAACACAGTAAATATACTCCATTTGGAAAACTTCACGTATGAGTGGACGTGAGGTCATGAATAAGTACACTTTTTGTATGCAATTTTTTACAAATATTGGAACTATTTATTTTTAAGGCATTGTTATCACGTAATGTTGTATCGCAAAATTGTTTTGTGGAGGTTCTTGAAATTAGCTAAGAAATATTTCACTTTGTATATATAATAGACTGGATCATTTTTATATAGATACAAAAAATGTCAACCGGTCGGGGTCTCAAAAGTTAGAGGAACTCATTCAAATGATTTCTGCATACTTTTTTTTCAAATCGGAGAAAAACCGCCGAAGCAATTTTGATTCTCCTGAAGGTCCTTTTTGGGAAAAAAAACATGTTTTTTGCTTATAACTTTTTATTTTGCACAGAACGCATACCCAAATTGTCTTAAATGTTAAATTTCGTACTCATACTAACATTTTGACATAAAAAAATTTTTCAAATTTTGTTTCATTATAACTCTTATTGACCATCAAAAATTGAACTTTTTGCTATTTTTAAAAAGGCATTTTTTTAAAACCGCTGTAAAAGACACATTTTTTATTAGATTTACGTCGAATTGTTATTGTTGGAAAGGTATTAAGTTCTTCTTTCGTTCTGTGTATCGTTTTAATCAAAGCTATGTGATTAAAAAAAAAATTTATTGAAAACTGGACGATAAAGCAGTAAACAAATTAAATTAATTGTTTGTATGAATAAGAAATGCTTCATTTTATCAGATTTCTAAAGTCGATTTCTCACATTCTATTAGTTTTCGCACACAGCTTTGATTAAAGCGATACACAGAAAGAAAGAAGAACTTAATACCTTTCCAACAATAACAATTTCACGTAAATCTAATAAAAAATTTTTCTTTTACAGCGGTTTTAAAAAAATGCCTTTTTAAAAATAGCAAAAAATTCAATTTTTGATGGTCAATAAGAGTTATAATGAAACAAAATTTTTATTATTTTTTTATGTCAGAATGTTAGTATGAGTAAGAAATTTAACATTTAAGAAGATTTGGGTATGCGTTCTCTGAAAAATAAAAAGTTACAAGCAAAAACCATGTTTTTTTTACCAAAAAGGACCTTCAGGAGAATCAAAATTGCTTCGGCGGTTTTTCTCTGATTTGAAAAAAAAGTATGCAGAAATCATTTCAATGAGTTCCTTTAAGTTTTGAGACCCCAACCGGCGGAATCTAAATTTCGATCCGGTCTAATACATAACAATAAAAAAAAAAATATAACCTTGAATATAACCTTGTAACAACAAAATTAAATTAACATTTTATTTGTATTGTTCATATAGTTTTTTTTTAAATTCATTTACATATAAAACCAGTTCTGGCATACATACACATAAATAGTATGCCGCAGGCGATAAGATTAATAGCCGATACACATTGACTGCCACATGCGTCCACCGCCAAAATTAAAACTAGTCGTCAGAGAGAATTGTCGCAGTCTTCTCGACGACTTGATTAAAATGAATGCAACAGCAACAATCTATATTTCTGAGGAATTTTATTTAATTTATTAATTTACTTTCAAACTGAATTAACAACAAAAAAACAATAACAAATTGGTCATTTCAGCACTTGAAAGTACTTTGACCGAGCTTCTTATGATCAATTGTGTTGTGTGTGTTATTAAATGTTTGGACACAAATCACCGAGAACTGAACCTATATGTTTTATGCCGACTACGAACAGCTAAAGTTCATAATCTCAAGAAGCTTTGCATGGCATTGTTTACTCTCTGAGGTTTGCCATTGTCTGCAGAGAGGTGGTGCCCGATCAGAAAAATTTTTTATTGAAAAAACTTTTCGTCGCGGCTGGGGATCGAACCCGGACTCCGAGCATGCTAGGCCACACTCTTAACCTGCGTGCCACGGTCACCATTTGTGAATATATGTAAATAAATTTGATCTCCTAATTTAAATTTGTTTGACAACACTGTTTGCGTCAAGTCTTAATTTTTTCTTTCGCGTTATTTTAAAAGTTTATATTACATTTTTTAACTTCAATTGAATCATTTAATTAATTAATTAATTTATTTTGAATTTCCCGTGGTCTCCTGCATTTGCCGAATATCAACTTTTGCTGAGATTCATCAAGAAAGCGCTTAAAAAATCCTTTTTAATTATTTGCATATTTCCTTTTATTTATTGCTATTAACTTGTATTCATAAATTGTTTTTGCGTTAGCAACAACAATTTCATGTTTTAACTGGTGAAGTGAGAGCGAAGTTTGTTTTTCATTTCGTCATTTTCCTCATTGCTTCTTTTCCTGATTTTTGCACAACAGCGCTTCTCAAACTGTTTGACGTTTGTTTACCCTATCCTCAAACCATCATCGTAAACAGAGTTGCCATAGAACTTATTTTCAATTTAATAATTTTTTGTTTTTAAAATTTCTATTTTTTTCTTTTAACTTTTTATTTATTTATTTATTTTACTATAAAAATGTTCTGCAATTTTCGTAACTGCACTGTTAAGGGTGAATCGGATAGGCTATTCAACTGCTGGTTATGTGAAGCATTCTTTCATATAAAGTGTGCAGCGTTGACTGCGAGAATTTTTGATGCACTTAATGAAGGTAAAGGACTTCGTAGGTCGTGCGAAAACTGTAGATCTAGAAATACCGCAAAACCTTCTGCTATAACCATACCTCCGTCTACTAACAACGATTTAATATTACTTTCACCTAATTTTAACGTAGAACAAGAAGCGCAGTCAACTGAGTCTGTCAGTGATGACAAAAATACTAATAAGATTGTGTCTTCAAATGTACCTGCAACAGCTGACATTATTTTACAAACAGCTGAAGCTCCTGAAGTGGCACCAACTATCGTCGTCAGTGATTCTTCAAGGCTATCTGGTAGGAAAAAAACTTACGCCGAAGCTTGCGTTGCTCCAATTTTGGCTCCTTCGTCTTCTTGTATCGCTTCTAGTTCTACTGGTGCTATAACTAAACAGATATTAATAAAAAACAGTGACCAGCCTATATATAAGGAACTTGTTATTGTTCAGCCTGTTAGGTCTATATTTGCCTCACGCTTTGCTCCTGATACATCTGAAGAAGATGTTTTACATCACATAAACTCAAAGTTGAAACTTGTTAATAAGAACATCTCGGTTCACAAATTCAAGTTTTCATATGAGCGGTTCTCATCTTCTTTTAGAATTAATTTACCAGGTGATCTCTTTGGTAAAGTCATGGATCAACGTTTTTGGCCTGAAAATACAGTGGTTCATGAATTTATTCCTAGATCACCTCCTAAAATGTCTTTACCTTCTACTACTTTACCTTCCCACACCACTTACTCAAAAAACTAGATTGTTGCCATCAGTTCTTAGTCGTATACCAGAATGTCCGAGGTTTAAATACCAAGTTGACAGATTTGTTCATTTTAAGCAATAATCTTCACTTTGACATTATTGCTTTCGGTGAGACTTGGCTTAAACCTAATATTTTAAATACTGAAATTCTGTCTAACAACTTTAATATATACCGTAAAGATAGAAACGCTATTGCTGGTAACTTTTGCAATGGTGGTGGCGTTTTTATTGCCGTTAAGTCTTCACACTTCTCACAAGAAATAATAATATCTGAGTCTTTAGATATTGAATTTTGCTGTGTTCTTGTGAAGTTTGGTTCTTTGAGAATTTATATTATATGTTCATATATTCCTCCTGCTTCCAATGTCGAGGTGTATGGGAAACATCTATTGTCGATTGGTAAAATTTGCTCACAACTTCAGCCTCATGACCACATTTTAATAACTGGTGACTTCAACCTTCCTAATGTTTCTTGGAACCGTTGTGCTGAAAATTCTGCAGTATTCCTGCCGTCTACAGAACAATCATCTGTTAACATATTTTTAAATGAGCTTTTGAGTCAAGGACCTTTTTCAAATGAACTATCACTATAATAGAAATAACCGTTTGTTAGACCTTATATTTTTTGATGATAGTAATATTGTTTCAGTTAATAGGTCTGATCCACTTGTGTATCCGGAGGACTTACACCATCCGACTGTTGAAATTACTCTGAATTTTCCCAAACAATCTATATCAAATCGTTTGAATCCTCCCTCAGAGTTCAACTTTTAAAGAACAAATTATGTAATTTTAAGAAATAATTTGTCAATTATCAACTGGTCATCACTACTTTATATCAATACTAGAAGAATATTGCCACAAACCATTGTTTCTGTCGTGTTTGCTTTTAACAATACTCTTAATAATTGCTTTTCAACTTCAGTTCCTCAGAGAAAAGCCTCTCTAATATCTGGTCCCACTTGGTATAAAACTTAAACTAGAACTAAAATTAGGATTTGTGGCAAATGAATATTATTACACCCAAATGACATTTTTTGAAAAGCTTGTTGACGTTTTTAAGCGAAGTGTATCTGGCAACCCTGGTTCTGACACACACACATCCACACACACATAAACAGGATGTTGCAGGCGTTAGCATTAAGACGGAAAAGAGATAGCGAGAGCGGAACAATACATACTCAGCAAAGTTATGAGCATAAAACTGTCCAAACTTCTTCGATAGGATTTATGCTTGGTTTTCACTGTCATTTTTTGTTTGACATGAAATTTAAAAGTTTAAAAAATCACATAAATAAAATTTTTTTTGCTATATAAAGAGATTGATTTTTCCTATTTGTCAAACAGAAAAGAAATGACAACGTGTTGGCATTTTTCATGTGACTGACAACAACTGACCATTGAAATTGACTAGTGAAAACCAGGCTATAGAGTACTCTTGTGAAGTTCTGTAAACATATTATCGGTGGTAAGTCTTCTTCCCCGATAATATTTTGCTTCCACTTACAGGATGCCGCGATTACGTATTGGTGGTAAGTCTTCTTCCTCAACATCATAATCAAACTTCCTCAGTTGCCAGTCTAGTAGATCGTATCAAGACAAGGTCACACTTCCCCAGAGAACGCTCTAATTCCGCCAAAGTAGCACATACCAGTCGACTACAGCAGTCCAACTGCAGAGATAACGTACTAGCACCGTCGTAGTCAATTCTCCACGCACCATCAACAAGTTGAACTTCATCTCAACATCTCCAGCAAGGTCTGTATCAGCGCAAACAAGCCAACATTTCCAGCAAGGTCTGTGTTAGCTCAAACAAGCCAACATTTCCAGCAAGGTCTGTATCATCACAAGAAAGTCAATGTCAACTCAAGAACATAACTAAGTACGGCACCAGCAAGTCAATGTCAACTAAGTAAAAGTATAAATGTCATAACTAAGTACATCGCCAGCAAGTCAATGTCAAATCAAGCACGTAGCTGAGTACATCGACAGCAAGTCAAGTTCAACTCAAGGACACATCTGTGGGTATAAAAACTATGGATTTTTATTCAAATAAGCCACTACGAATATTATTGATAATAGTTGAATAACTAATAAACTAAGAAGAAATATCTATACATAAGCATAAGGGTTTCTTATTATTATACATTTTCTGCAACGAACCCTAGACACCGGCGAGTATACCCCAGCTGTAAAGACCGGAAAACGGAAGTCCGTTACAACCTTGTTTATTAGTGTTATTTTACCTTATTTTGTGTGAACACCGACCCGTGCTAATGTATATCTAATGAATTTTCAACTCCTATCTATGAACTATTCTTGCTACTCTTGTATTTGTTACGTTTTATGAATTTATTGTAAGCGTTATATGAATATCGGTCACTTAACTCATAAAAAAGTTCACATATCTCTTATATATGTACATTAGATTCATGCCTTTTCGTCACTCATGCCATGAACAGTTCTTGTTCTTGTACTCCTCGTATTTGTATATAAATTTCATGAATTTTATTCACAAATTTATGAATAATTCATGTTTCCCTTGCATTTTTTCTTGACATTTACAATTTTTTTTTTATTGGTTCAAGTATCTTGTACACTTTATGAACTTTATGAACTTTAAGCACTACCCGGCATACATTATAAGTCTGAAAAGATTCTTTCAAGACTCATATAAATATGTTCTTATCGCTAAAAATGCGCTGAAAAAAGACTTATATATAAATTTGTAAATTTATTAAATTAAGATATTCTGATCAAGTATTGATTTGATAACAAAAAACAAAAAAACAAATTGGCCATTTCAGCCCTTGAAAGGACTTTGACCGAGCTTCTTAGGGTCGATTGTGTTGTGTGTGTTATTAAATTTTTGCACACAATTGATCGAGAACTGGACCTACATGTTTTATGCCGACTCCGAAAGGCTCATGTTCTCAAGAAGCTTTACATGGTATTATTTACTCTCTGAGGTTTGCCATTGTCTGCAGAGAGGTGGTGACCGATCAGAAAAATTTCGGTCAGAAAAATCACGGCTGGGGATCGAACCCGGGCTCCGAGCATGCTAAGCCACACACTTAACCTGCATGCCACGGTCACCACAGCATTTTTTAAGCATTTGATAACACATTTGCTTAAAAATAAAAAATGTTTACCTGCAAAATGAAATTCTTTGAAGGAAGGTTAATGGTTAATGAAGGAAGCGGTGAAGCGAACTGTTTTCAATGAAGTTCTATATTTTATTGTAAGTGAATTATAAAAATTATTTGTCTCTTACGTTACGTATGATAACGATATCCTGAGTTTAAAACAAAAAGTATATAAAATTTTAAACTAATTTTTATAAACATTTGCATACATTCCTTTGGCTAAAATCTGATTAAATTCTTCTAGTAAATCCTTTTTACATTTCATTCTTAAACGTATTTTCTTAAATGTTCACACTGAGAAAAAAACACATACCTTGCTCCGATGAAAAAATTTCCCTATTTTTGATAATAGGAATTTTCTCTTTTACAAATAAAATTTTCTTCAATTAGAATAAATTTTCACATTTTCGAAGAAATATTTCTTTACTTCTAGGAAATGGAAATATTTCAATGTCTCTAATAATGATAAGTATTTTTCTCGCACAAAAAATTTCTCATTTATAGAGAAATTTTATTGAAAATGAAAAAATGTTCTTATATTTTGATAAAAAATTCACTATGAGATGTATTTTCTTCAATAACAACAAATATTTTCTCAAAAAAAAAAAGTATTTTTCTCTAAAAACGATATATTTTTCTATTTCATGGAAGCTTTTTATCATTTTTAGAGAATTTTTAGTATCGCAATTAGAGAATAGCATTCTCTGGAGCAAAGTCTATACCAGTTTTCTCTAAATATGATGCCTTTTTTATCATATTCCGAGACACTTTTTTCTGAGTGCACTCAGTAGCGATTTATTACTCTGGTTTAGTACAGCTTATTCCTTATTTTTCTGTCGCCCTTATAAACCATTTTATGTTGTATTAAAAGCGTTAAGCTATACTAACTTAGTTTAGCAATAAATTTAAAAATAATAAATTAAATTTCGTAAAACTCTAAACATTAAACTCTGATATCTGGGCTTTCAGATCGCTAAAATATCCAACACATTTAAAAGTTTCTATGCTTAAGTTAAGCTTTTAAGACCTTAAAAAATCGTCTGTCTGTCTTTTACAACAGCTCTTCAAATGTTTAGCCAATAAATATCTTCAGATATCGAAATTGGTTTACTTTTCAGCTTAGTAGCAACTTTTTGGCGTTAAATCTGCGGAGAACCGCAGCATGTGGGATGACATGAAAACTACGCTATGCGCTATGATGGGAAATGCTCCAACATTATTAGGCATGTAAAAAAAAACAGAAAAAACAAAAGAAAAAAATAAAATAAAATAAAGATGAAATAACAAAGCTAAACAAGCAAATTGTAAGCATCAACAAATTTTTAAATCCCACCCCAACACCAAAAAAAAAAAAAAAAAAAAAAAAACATAAATAAAAAATTTGCTATCTACCGCACTGACAGCAAAAATGCGTCACAGAAAAGTTTTTCATTGAAAGCCAACATAAGTTGTTTTAGGCTTTAACATGACGCTATAAGGTGCGGAGCACGTAATTTCAACAGCGTTTTTAGTTCTGTAGGCCTTTAAGGCCTTAAGTTGCAGCAGCATTTAAGTTAAAGCATTTCTTTGCTTGGCGCCCTCTCTAGTGCTGTCACTTATTAGCTTTCTGCTTGACATAATGGCAGCGGCCCTGTCACATAAGCTGTAAAAGTTTTTCTTGTTGCTTTAAAATGTCGCAGCTACCCGAAAAAACTTGGCAATTCTGTTACTTGTTGTTGTTGTTTTTGATAACTAAAAAACAACTTTTGGTTCTCATCAATAATAAATGGCGACATCAGCGAGGTGTGAGAGAAACTTCAAGGTAGAAGTTGACTCTGAAAAAATGCTTAAACTTTTCAGAGCCATGTCACAAAATTACAAATTGATGTCGAGCTAGTAGTTGAATTTAAACTTTGGCAAAAGAAGTGTTAATAATGTTTTTTTCTGTTTTTATTTCTTAGTTACTTTAAGGTAACGTTTCCTGCTTTGCATACGATAAATTTCATTTTGAAATTTTTAAAGTAAAAATTTATGAAATATGAGACTGAAGCCAGAGCAACGCACAATCCATCACATGATTTAAAATGTTACTTAAAGCCACATTATTCTGTTATATAAAATAAGTAAGAAAGGTCTAAAGTTGGTCTAGCCTGGCTATGAAATATATAAAAACCACTATTTCAATGTAGAATAGTTGATGTAAGGAGTACTAAACAGCATATAATTGTGTCCAAGCAATTATCCTGTCTTGACGGACGTCCTGCTCCACACTTTTTTTTCAATTTTTTCAAAACGGTCAAATAGAAGATTTTAAAAATCATTATTATTTATTGTTAAATGTTTCAGGAATCATATATCGTCAAAAAAAAGAGTTGGTCTGACCTTCGAATAAAAACTTTTTCAGGCAGACCGTGGAATATGACGGAGCTCTGCATTCGAATCCGCGCAGTACAATTTTTAAAAATGTAATAATAAATTAATTTTTTAAGTTATTCAATGAAAGGAAATCATATTTTCTTTAATTTTTTGTTATAAATACGTTATTTTAGTTCATACTTCAAACAGTTTCTAAAAAAAATATATAGGTATATATAATCAATTCTTAAAATTATCTTCTAAATTTATTGAAAAGATCTGCATCAAAATCACTGGTTCCGTTAACTTTCAATCCATCATTTGTTTTTTTTGTTTTTTTGCTCGGTGCCTTTGTTGACTTTTTTGTCAAACGTTATTTGTGCTGCCTTGTGCATTTCTTGCTGCTTATATACCAAAATTTCATAAATTGGGCTCATTTGAACGTAAAAATATTTTGACAAACACTGCCAAAATTTGTTTGACTTAGAATTTCTTATATTCACTTTTTGAAGTGAACTTATTTGGCGGCGAGTGAAATTTCAAGGTTCTTTTTCGTGACGCTAGGCTAACGTTTTCAATTTATATGAAAATTAAAAAAAAACTACTGCCGCTGCCGAGAATTGAACCCCAAACATCGTTGCTTATGAGCCGGAATCTATACGTTTACGCCACGTAGGCACATGATAAACAGACAAACAAAATGTAATTAAAACTGAACGCGTAACATACTGAAAATAACATAATTAACATTAACATTAGATTAACATTAACATTACATTATTAACATAACCGTAACATTAATTTTCATCCTACAAGTATGCACGGAAAAAAAATAGAAAAATAGCAGAAACAGGAGCAGAACGCGTTCGTGAATATAGAGAGCGAATAAGAGCTCTTAAGAATACAGCCGCCAGCTGATGAAGGTGAGGTTATTACAACAAAGGCTGAGTTTCAAAATGCATTTTTACGAAACATCAGTGTATTTTGGTGAATCTACAAAGAACCAATCCTCAAAAAACACACTGATGCATCTCAACAAAATTTTAAAGCCAACTAAGTTGATGCACTCAATAATCAACGTTCGATGCTTTATGAGGCCCTCTATCAACATAGCAATTATTATGATCAGGAAGCAGGAGGTAATAATGAACAAGATTTGCCTCTGCTTTCGGGGGCTCCTTCAAAGAGTACTATGCACATGCAATCCAGGATTCAAACAGTAACAATGTTGAGAAGACACTGAACTAAAACAAGTACCGAAAATAACTGTTATTTTACAATTTTCAAATGAAAAAAATTGTCGAAAGACTTTTTCAAATATACCAATATGTTACAAATGTCCTCAGCCTCACGAGTATTAAGTCTCTTTTCAATTTGAAACTGATTCTTTAAAAGTTAATTTCTTGCCTAGTATATTTCGAAGAAAAATAAAGGTTACTTTTGACTTTTATTTTATCGGTCAAAAATAGCTGTTATTTTGTGACTTTAATTTTTTCGGTCAAAAATATCAAGCAATTTGTGTTTTCTTAAAGGCCGCTTGACAGATTGAACTGTTGACACCAGGTGTAAAATGTCTCATCGATGAGATGAACATAATAATAACAAAATTTTTTTATAGGTAAAATGACTTGAACAAATATAAATTATCTGATATTTTTGACCGAAAAATAAACGGCAGAAAATAACTGTTATTTTTGGCCAAAAAAACTATAAGGCACAAAAAACTGTTATTTTTGTCGGAAAAAATAAAAATTAAGAGATAAAAGTTAATATGGTGACACTTTCGACAAAAACCATAGCCGGTACGGTCCCTGGATGCAAATATTGAATCAACAAATTATTATTCCATTTCGTATTGATTGAATTTCTTTTCAGATACTTTCTCTCTCTATTTCACACTTAAATCTCTCTTATTTCTTACTTTTAAAAAAGTTTCACTTCTGCCACGTGTACGTTGCTACACGCAATTTTTTTTTTTTATTGTATGTTCAGTGCTATATTTTGTTCAAAATCATATGCCATAAACGTACACTGAGAAAAAACACATACCTTGCTCCGGTAAAAAAATTCTCTATTTTTGATAATAGCAATTTTCTCTTTTTCAAATAAAATTTTCTTAAATTAAAATAAATTTTCACATTTTCGAAGAAATATTTCTTTACTTCTAGGAAATGGAAATATTTCAATGTCTCTAATAATGATAAGTATTTTTCTCGCACAAAAATTTCTCATTTATACAGAAAAATTTATTGAAAATGAAAAACTTTTCTTATATTTTGATAAAAAATTCACTAAGAGAAGTATTTTCTTCAATAAAAACAAATCTTTTCTCAAAAGTAAAAAGCTTTTTCTCAAAAAACGATTTATTTTTCTTTTTCATGGAAGCTTTCTACCATTTTTAGAGAATTTTTATATCGAAATTAGAGAAAAGCATTCTCTGGAGCAAAGTCTATACCATTTTTCTCTGAATATGATGGCTTTTTTATCATATTCCGATAAGCTTTTTTCTGAGTGTACACAGTTAAAAGTTTGTGGGTAAATGTTATCTTTTTATAACATTTCTGTAGTAAATATAAACTCGTTTTATTCTAAATTTATTATAAATTTTATTCCACTCTTTAGTTTTAAACATGCATTTCAATTCAAACATTTATTTTACCCCAAAATAGTATCATTTTTATACCATAAATTTATAAATATCATATATATATATATTGCAGTTATACACACAAAAACCTCACGGAGCCACTCGGCTTTCATGTAAAAGTCGAGTTTGTAAAGCTACCAAACTTCAGCGATGCTGGCAAACAATCAGTTTGCGTTTGTTCTTCAGTCAGTAATCATGTTATGTACAAATAATATGTTCCATATTATTTTGTAAACACATATAAAGACAAAAATATTGCACTTGAATTGGAAGCTCTGCCAACATGATCGAACATACAAATTTTCTGATATTTTTTTGAAAATTTAAAACAACAAAAAAAAACAATAAAGATATGTCTTCGACAAGGCCGAAGTTAAAATGCCCCCACGGCCGATTTTTAAGGGTTATTGAATCTTAAAATGGAGAGCTTTTTGTATGAGATTTTAGAAGATTTTGTTATATTTATGTCTCTAAAATACAAACATATCAAATTGTTTCCTGCAGCATAAATATAAGGCTTTTTATAAAGTTTTCAATTTTGAGGTTGTATGGGAGGTTGGCGTGTTAGTGAGTGAATGATGCCCATTTTTCTAACACACCTTAGTTTTGACATTGAATACACAAATACCGAGTTTCAGTTTTGTTACTTTAATATCAGTCTCTTTATAGAGTTTTCAATTTTGGGGTTGTATGGGAGGTTGGCGTGTTAGTTGGTGGATGAAGCCCTTTTTTCTAAACACCTAAGTTTTGACATAGAATACACAAATAACGAGTTTCAATTGTGTTACTTTAATATGAACCTTTTTATAGAATATTCATTATTTGGGTTGTATGGGAGGTAGACGTGGTTTTCATCCGATTAGGCCCATTCTCGAACTTGATCTTAGTTTTTTTAGAAAAAAGCTAATATATCGAGTTTTTTGCGAAACCTTGAAAATAACGGCTGTAATGCACAGACAGACGTGTCCACAGACAGACAGACAGACAGACAGACTCAGATGGTGTTGCTGATCAAGAATATATATACTTTTCTATACCTGCCACGCCTCCTTTTAGGCGTTACACACGTTGTGACAAAATTAACCCTCTAACCAGTAAGCGTGCCTCAGGGAAAGCGTCACAAAAATCACATTTTACCTATGTAGATGTCTTTTACCGTTATGCAAGTGAATTCAATCCTCTGTGTTATACTGTTAGCAACATTTCTTTGTCTAATTAGAATGTAATCTTTTGACCGTTTGTCTTTTGTTGTCAGTTAATTGCGAACATTTAGCGAAAAAACTCGTGTTTTTGCTTTAATTAAAATCAGTTTTTCTGCATCAAATATTTTTATTTTGTAAACGTGCTTTTAGCTAAAGAATTTTTGTCCCTTAAAAGTTACTTTATTAACTCCAATAATTCATACGTGTGGTATTGATAGAAATTTGGTTTGGTGCTTTAGAGTAAAAAATAAACTGTGCCTCAAGACACTCTTGTCGTTTGGCGCGAACTTTGTACTCTGCGAATTTTTTATTGCATTTTGTATTTTGTGGTTTTTCCGCTTTTCTATAGAATATCTTAATAGCAATGTCCGGAAACCGTTGCATTATGCCACGTGTGAACTTGTCGAAGTAATCGGACGAAGAAATCCTTGAGTTTATAAATTCTGTGGAGAGTGATGAGGAAGACTTTAGCAGCGACGATGATTTCCATGATAAATTTCGAGCCAGAGGAAATAAGTACAGATAACGAACATTTAATATCCCAATGCATTTGAGATATGAATTCGAGTGACATGTTCATCACCGAGGTAGTGATGAATATTTCTGCAGTCAAAGATACTGTCACTACCGATGAAGAAATAATTTCTTTGACAGATCCGATTCTATCGACTTCTACTACATTGATCTCAACTCCAGCTCAAAACAAGAGAGTTCGTTACCAATAGTGAAACCAACCGGTCCAGCAGTTGTGCCAACTAATGGTGGTTTTATTGGAAGTAAGACGTTTTCTCATTTCTTCGGAAAGTTGATATGTTTTTGTTGATATAAGTGCAACAAACGCTTATATACTTTACCGCCAAATTTATCTGGAGAAGTTGAACGACTCCAGTAATATATCTGATGAAGGAGGAAAAATGCTACATTTACCTGAATTTCGAGAACAGATTGCTACTGGTCTTGTGCGCTACACTCACAGGCGTTCGGTGGGTCGCCTATCTAGAAAATAAACTCTACTACAACCTTCAATATCTTCAACAACCATCGACCATCTACTCCACAAGATGAACAGCTACCTGATGCCCTGAGTGTTGGCAAGAAAGCTAGCCATCCTGTTGATGACGTTCGATTTAATGGAAACAACCACCTGCCTAAATGGCTCCAGAAGAAAGGTGGTACAAAATATTGCAAACTTCGCAAAACGTCGCAAACTCAGTGTGTTTGCGAAGTATGCAATTTACATTTTTGTTGCTCTGGCGCAAAAAATTGTTTCTTTGAATACCACACGCAGAAGTAATCCATTTTTCTTTATTTTATTGTTCTTTTCTTTAACTTTTTATAATAAAACTATAATCTAAAAAATTTCCACCTATGTCATTTTTTTTGGTTTAAACCGATGAGAATGCCTTGAGACACTATTTCTCTTTCCCCCCTTGGAAGGCAAACGAAACATCAAAATGACAAATGGATGATGCCATTGAGTTTCTTTTGACCAAATAATGCTAGAAAAACATTCCTAACCATTTTGGATCATTATTAGAAAGTTGCCGGTTAAAGGGTTAATATACCTTTTACGCAGTACGCTTGGGGGTATAAAAATAAATATTCTAAAATGATTAATACATCTGAACAAAAAATTAAAATCAAGAACTGATTTTAATTACTGAGCGAAATTATAAAAATCAACAAATGAATTGTATTTTTAACCAAATATGGACATTTCCATAGTCGCGAACGCGACATTCGTACGCCTTTGAGGAGCAAAATAATAAAGAAAACTCAAAACAAATTTTCTTTTTTTTTTCAAGTTTTAGATAGCATTTTATTAGCACTATATTTAGAAAAAAAAGTTAGGTTCTCTAGATTTTATATTTCCAAAATATTAGCAATAAACATGGCATCGCGAACGCGACAAAAAATGGAACTCGTTTTCGACTACATCTAGAAAAATGCAAATATCTGCGAAACGCAACATAATATTTTAAAGCAGTTAATTGTTAATTAAATAAGATTAATGTGGCTTTCAAGAAAAATTCGTCATTTTGACATATTGCCATTAGTTGTTTTTTTTTATTGAGCTTAAGCCTGATCGCGAACGCGACATTTTTTCTCATTACGTTTTTAATAAGAATTAGTTAAAGTTATTTCAGCTAAATATTGCATTACCTACCAAAAACATCGTAAATATTATTTATGAGTTTTATTTTAGTAATATTAATAAAAAAAAAAAAACACATAAGAGGCTAGCTAGTGAGACAAAATATTATATTTCTTTGTAACACCATTCGTCCTACGTATGTGGTTATTTACTTTATGAAGACTTGTTTACGCCCACAAGGAGGCGTGGCATATATAGAAAACCCATCACCTTCTAAGTTGTTTTAACCATGGCATCCCTGTTTTTGTATGTCCCCCCATCTGTTGATATGATTACAGCCGTGATTATTAAGTTATAATAATGAAATTCTATATTTAAGCTTATATCGTAAAAATAAAGATCATGTTCGAAAATAATCCCAATAGGATGAAAACCACGTATACCTCCCATACAAATTGACGTTCTCAAATTGGAAAATTTCTTAAAAATCTACTAAAAATCAATCCAATGACTTGAGAATTAGCTCATAAGCTTTAATTTGAACTATTAACACTTAGCAAAAAATTCAGAAAAATGGAATGAAACCTTTCCATACTTTCCCATACAAAGTGTATTAAAAATACGGCGCATGATCGCGAACGCGACACATTTTGATGATCAATATTAAATGTTTGGTATGATTTTTACCTGCAGGGTCAGTCCGCCGAGATTGATCACAAAATAGCAAAGTCGGTCGCTCGACTATTTTAAAAAAATTTTCTTTTCACTTCACTAAAATTTTGATTCGCGGTAACTTTTTCCTACTAATGAAATTTAATAGTTTCTTAACAAATTTTACGACGAAACGCGCTTTTGTACTAATTGAGACTTATCCAACGATATACTTCTTTTCACGATCGGGCTAAAACTGGTGAAGTTATACAATTATACAAAAAAGACCATTTGGAGCCGATTTTGGGTTCACGAAAAAAAATTTGTTATTGTTCTGAGATCCTCTCAACATAAGCTTTCATATTAGGGGCCGGAAATGCAAACTTTTTTCCCCATATGGGTTGACCCACCTAAATAATCATACCTCATGTAATAAAATGCATGAATTTAAAAATGCTATATCTTTTTAATGAACCATAAAAACCACTTTCATTCTTATATCATTGGAATTTTCTTAATACGTAGTTTATTTAAAATAAATTTCAAATTTTTTCACCCGTGCACATTGGAGATACTTGACCCCAAAGTTGGGGCAAATTTGAGATTTCTTATTTTTCAAAGCCATCTAACTCAAAAAGTTTATGATCTAGTCACTTTAAAAAAATTTATATTTTAAGTTCTTACTAAGACGTATCTAATACCAAAAAAATAGGTCTGCCACTAGCTTCTTTTTATTAAAATTTTTTTTTCAAAGTTAGCAAAAATAACGATTTTTTTTTGGTAACTTAAATTTTTTTTTTTAAATTTAGTAACATTCCAATTAATTTTTCTGATATGCCAGAAATAGCCTAAGGTAAAGTTAATATTTAGTTTTTTACTGTATTACTGTATTTATTACTGTATGTTTAATAGGAGCTGAGATATGATCATTACCGCAAACTCTATAAGATACGAAAATCGCTCGTGGTTGCATGACAAACATGGCCGCCATTTTGTAAATACTACAAAAAAATTTTTTTAAAGCTCTTCTAAGGTGCTGAAGCATAACGAAATTTATGGTAAAAAAAGACAATTTTTTTTAAATAGTCGAGCGACCACTATGTGATCAATCTCTGCGGACTGACCCTGCAGTAACTTTTTTTTATAGTAAGGCGACCAAATTTGATTTAAGTTACAATTTTCAGACACTTGCTAAGAACGATCACGAAGTTATGATAACATATGGTTATGTCGGTACAAGAACGCGACATTCGAATAGTAGTTAGAGCAATATAAAAAATGTACCGTAAATCGTGCTTTGTTTGGTATCTTTTTATTTATTATTTTTTATTTGTAGTTTATAGATGAACTTAATAAGAAGAGTGCAAACATAACGTAGATAAAGAAACGAAAATACTAAAGAGAAAAAGTCCTTAAAAGCAGCTAAAAGCAAGAAAAACATATTTCTCAGATATCAGGCCAATTTTCTCAGAATAAAAACTGAAATTAGTTGTAAATACAGTAAATTATAAAAATTCAAGCATTTTTTTTAAATAATAACAAAAAAAATTTTTTGTTTATTTAACAATTTTTTTTTCGGTCCCGGTAGACCTTTCTGTGGAAATGCTCATATATAAAAATCAAAAAATTATTTTTATTTTTGAACCCAAACATAAAAGTAAAGAAATTATGTTTTTTATTGATTGAAAATAAAAAAATCAACAATAATTTTAGGCTTGTGTAAAAAATAAATAAAAAAACAAATAGTTATATATCTGAGCAAAAAATTGTAAATCATTTTTTATCTTAATATCTTTATTTTTTTAAATTGCTCACATGTGCAAAAGTTTTCAAAGAAGTTTTGGAAATGGCTAAAACTCTTCTTATATAGATAAGCTTAGTCCAAACACTTTAGCAGTAAATGAATTAAAGGCATTTTTTTTATAAACAAACTGAATAAAAATTTAAAAAAAATTATTTTCCTCCTTTTTAAGTTTAAAATTAACATACCTTTCAGTATTTCTATTCAATAACATCTCTTGGAAAACCAATATTGTGTTGAAAACATTAAAAAGTCTAAAAAAAAAACTGTTTATGCAAAGCTCAGCAGCAGTCAATCTAAAGCTGTTGTTTTTTACTCTTTTATCACTTTAAGTGTCTCGTTGGCGGATGGTATATCAACTAAACCATATCTATCAGGCTGCTACTCCCACCAACCTTTAACCTTTATAAACTTCAATCTGTGCGTGCAGCAAATATTCAAAACTCATTGCTTTTATCTTTTGCCATTTTCAGGTCTCTTGGGTGCGACACCGTGACATTCACCTGCTGACAGTTGGTCGCTATACCTATACATCCGATCAACGTTTTGAGGCGATGCATTCGCCACATGCCGAGGATTGGACGCTGCGTATACGTTATGCGCAAAGAAAGGATTCTGGCATCTATGAGTGTCAGATATCAACAACACCACCCATTGGGCATTCGGTGTATCTAAATGTTGTGGGTAAGTGTCTCCACTCATGTGGGTATGCATAAGTGTGTGTATTTGTATATGTTTGTATGCTTAGAAGCTATGGCAGAGAGTTTGTAGAATTTGCTGTCAAATATAATTTTGCTGTCAGTCAATCATTCACCTTGATTGTCAAAGCGTATTGAATGCTTGACATGCTGACTGACTGATTGACGAATGATGAGCAAACCGATTTGCTGCCATGTCCGTGCGTGCGCATAAATGAGGCAGGCAGATGTGGGCATGGCTGAGTGAGTACCATTTCCTGTTTTCTATATGGAAGTGCATATAAACGGCACTTTAAAGGCGGCGGCGGCAGTCCTGATGCATGAAAGACCTGCTGGCATAATTTTAAGCATATAACTTGCACCTACTGCATATTTCCGCTGAATAACTCTGAGTTGGTGGCAGAGTAAAACGTGCGCCGCTGTTGGATGTTGATATCACAGATGCTTGCTTGCTTGTCTGTCGCTCTGTCTGTCTAACTGTGTATTGCCGTTTGATGGATTTTTCCGTGTTTGTTTTTGTTTTTGCGGTCGCTTAAGTTAGTTTCCGTATCACATTGCTTTGAAGTTGTACTTTTTTTTTTGCTGTCGTTTATTTTTTGTTGAGTTCTATATGATTTCAACGATTCCCCGGTGTACCATTTGCAGTTTATGGCTCAACTTAATGTTGTTGCAGCAGCAGCAACAAAATGAAAAAAAAAATAATAAATAAACAAAAAACCAAAACAAGCACAAAATCCTGTTACAATAAATCACTATTCAGTGAATTGCCGTAGGTTGGCCATGTTCATGTTGATGATAATGATGATGTTGGAAATGATGTTGGAGATGTTGGTAAAGATGATGATGACAATGATGATGATGATGATGATGATGACTGCCTAGCCATGACTGACTGACACCTTTTTATGGCTGTGATATTTGCGTGCTCTGTATTTTTTTTTTTTTTTGCTTTTTTTGCACTGCCTATTGTTGTGCAGCTTTTGTTCCATGAAGGAAATATATCAATGATTTTATGATGTTGTTATTGTTGCTATAGAACTTTGATGTGTAATCGACATTTGGAATTACGTATTGGTTTTAAGCTGCTCGAAGCCATTAAACGATCTTATATCCTGTTACAGCCTACATCAAAACAGAAAAAAAAGAAGAAAAAAAAACAACATAAAATATATTCAGAGCATTTTATTTTTATAATAATCAATATGCTTTTATGAACCGTAATTTTGCACAAATTTGAATAACAGCTGCTGGGTCACATTAATGTGTTCCTAAGTGTTTTTTTGCCAGCAGCTTTGTGTGTGTGTATATTTTTTTTATTATTTATTTTTTTCTCTGAATAGCAAACCACTTTCGTTTATTAATGTCAATCCCTGTTAACGACTACTTTTTCCCATAATAATGGAATGAAATGGTAGTATAAAAGCACCATATTTTTTCTTTGCTAAAGTATATGTATGGTACAAAATACAGTCATTTCTTTATTGTTTTGGAGTCGCATAAATTTTATCAAAGGAAGTCGTCAGAGTGCACAAAAAAAAAGCCGAATACTTTTTATAGCCAAGATCTAAGCATGTTGTAGAGAAGTGCAAAAAAAAGCAACCAAAGATTTATGCTGCATAACAAATGGATTTGTAAAATCTATCGAAAAGCTATACAAAGCATGGATAAGAATCATTTTTGCCAAAATATAAATAAAAATAAGACAATTGTCGATTATTAATGGCCAAACTTAAACGGCGTTTAAATTGTTTGACAAAATAGACAAAAATAAGCAACAAAATTTTATAACTGAATATATAAAAAAAATATTGAAATAAACACACTTTCAGCATTTTTGTAATTTAAAGAACTTGGAGAAATTTTAAAACTTCAGCTGTAAAAGCTGTACAAATAATAAAACTTAAAAAAACTCAAAAAACTTTAACTATTAATGCCCGTAATTTTAACAAATATATATCTATCGGTGCATAGATACCTACCTACCGTGTAAAAAATATTTTGTAATTTCAATTCTTCTGTACACCAAATCTATTAGGCTAACTACCGAGTATTTTACACGGTTTATCTATTAGGTAAATAAAAATGTAAAAAATATCTTAATTTTACAAAAAGAAAACATTGTAATTGCTGTCAAAAAATTATATAAATTTGTGTTTTTTAAAAAGTATGAATAGCGAATTATTTGAATTAAGAATTTTGCAAAATTTTTTGCGTAGAAATAATTCCCAAAGAAAAACTCATAATTTTAGAGAAAGACCAGATAATTTTTCTGCATGGAACGAATCTGAATTGCTTAAAAGATTTCGCCTGTCCAAAAATAGTGCTCAAATAGTTTTGGCACAGATTGAATCCAAGCTGACAAAAAGGGTGTGCAGAGGTCAGTGGCGTACCGAGAGGCTAAGTCGCCCGGTGAGGATTCCAAATTTGCCGCCCCTCTCATATGCATTACAAAAAACATCTTTGATAAACATATAGGGTTTTGAATGCATATTTTACACTTAAGAATGTGATCTTTCTTTGTTCTCAACTAGTCAAATAAAACAAAAATTCTAATATACATATCATCAACCTATTTCTAATAAGGCGCACGTTAGGAAAAAATAGAGCAAATATATTTACTAGAATATAAAGACACCTGAACAAGTATTTTTTAAGGAGTAACCTGGCATAATAACATTTTGTCATTGCATACATCCTACACTTATACCCTGCCCTACACTTGAAAATAAAATTTATTTATAATATATAAAGTGGTAAACAAATAATATAAAATGCAGTTCAATCCAAAAAAAAACATAGAATTACAATTAAATCGTTACACTTAACGATTTTCAGAATCTAAAGTGCCCTTTCACACTCAAAAAATAGGAACAATCTATGTATATTAAAACTGATGCACGTATGCTAAACCAATTGATATGATTTTTTTCAGGATAGCTGTCGCAAGGTCTTAAAAGTGTTGCTGTGAAGTTTGGAAAAAATCGATACAAGAGGCGTGGCATCTCCTATGTAACCCAATTTGCAATACCGCTTAGCTTTGAAATTACAGGTCGCACAATCTCATAATTAGGAATTTAATCTCAATTTACACGTGCCGCTCCATTGGTAACATTTTGTAAGCTTTATACAAGAGGGGTGTCACTTTTTGATCAGCTCAAATTTTAGGTATAAATTTAGAACTATAGATGTATGTACACATCAAAGAAACTTTAAGCCCCATACTGTTTAGTCATGTCCTTTGACTGGCAAAATTGAGCAAGCAGTGGTCAGAAGGGCATGTCACTCCCATACAATAAAAAATATTCATAAAGAAAACAATAAAATATATTCATATAGAAAAGCTTTGGAACAAAATGTCGGATGATAACAAAACTCAGTATGGAGTAAATAATTGATCAAGTTTTTATACTAGAAAACTGGAACGAACATTGCAAAACTGGACGTGGCTTCGCCCATGTGAGTCAAATTTTTGAAACAGATTATCTATGAAAGCAAAATAAGATCACTCATATATATATGATAATTGCCAAAGATCTCTAAACAGTGCAACAGTTTTTAAACTTTTTAGTGCTGATGCTTAACTTCAACATAAAATTAAGAATTCTGTATAGCTTTATTGGCTAAATCTATACGATTAAAATGTTAATGTTAATTGTTAATTGTTAATTAAGCAAATTTAAAAAAAATAAAAAGCATTTTAAGGCTTTTATAATATAAAAAAATAACAAAAAAGGTTGAAAGTTTCAAGTAGCAAACAGATTTGGTACCATTTTTTTTATAAAGCTTTATATTTTCATATGTATTGTTTTGATCATTACTCGCGATTACCTGTGGAAGCTGCATTTGAAAGAAAATTTATAATTTTTTTATATTTTCATAAAATTTATGCTATTTCAAGGAAGTACATCTACTTATTTTGTCTAGTTTTTTGTGATTTATTGTTGAATATTTCATTTATTTTGACTTATGAACAATATATTAAGGTGATTCGTTGAGTGAAATTTTTGATTGAATATTGTTTTTTATTTAATATTTTATTAAAATTGTTATTTTTCTTGCTTTTTTATTAGCAAAATCTTAAATTACATTGTCAAAGTCTATTTCATTACTTAACTTGTATTCTATAGATAATATGGCAAAATTTTGTAGGCGAGACGTACTCATTGTAGTTCTAATGTGAATTTTTATGAGTTTTTACTTAAAGAAGCTCCTCTCACAAGTAGCAAGTATGCAGAAATCATTTTAATGAGATCCTCTAACTTTTGAGACCCTGACCGGCGGAATCTAAATTTCGATCCGGTCTAACGCATAAGTCTTAATTTTTAATATGCACTCTGAACTAACAATTCGCCATAATCAAACGAAAATTCCACCTTCCTCCCACACTCAACACAACAAAGCACAAAACAGCTATTTTTACCAAATATACCTTAGTTGAAAAACGTCATGCTGTTAAACTAATTTTCTACTGGGTATTTCAACTGATAAGTTAAAGCAATCAAAAACTTAAAAAACTTCGAGTTACTCGAAAACACCAGTTATTCAATACGAGTTTCAAGTCGTAGCCGAGTTACTCGAAAATTCAACTACTCACACATGCCTAAATATTATGTCTTTTTGTATTTCTTCGGCAACTAATTTCGAGGCTCGAAAAACGATTTTTTGGTTTGGTTGTGCTCAATGCCAACCAAACCACGGTGGTGACCGTGGCATGCAGGTTAAGTGTGTGGCTTAGCATGCTCGGAGCCCGGGTTCGATCCCCAGCCGTGGCGAAAAGTTTTTTCAATAAAAAATTTTTCTGATCGGTCACCACCTCTCTGCAGACAATGGCAAACCTCAGAGAGTAAATAATGCCATGTAAAGCTTCTTGAGAACATGAGCCGTTCGGAGTCGGCATAAAACATGTAGGTCCAGTTCTCGGTCAATTGTGTGCAAAAATTTAATAACACACACAACACAATCGATCCTAAGAAGCTCGCTCAAAGTCCTTTCAAGGGCTGAAATGGCCAATTTGTTTTTTTTTTTTTGTGCTCAATACGAAGCTCATAAATATAGTTATATTTACAGTGGTGGCCAAATTTATTCATTAAGTTTCGTTCTTTCTTTTGTTTGTACACCTTAAAATGATATTGTACACATATTTATTTTGTAAAAGGCTTAATTTAGCTTCAGTGCCGCCCCTAAATTAATGCCGCCTCGGGCGGACCGCCCCCTCCGCCCCGCCCCACGGTACGCGGCTGGCAAAGGTTAGTTTTTGTTCTTTTTTGTTTGTTTGATTTGAAAATAAATAAGTATTTACAGAAAAACCAATATTTCGTCAAGCTTGCAATTGTTGGTATCACTGAGGTGTTTTGCATCCGGAAGCTTTAAAATAACTGCTGCTGGTTTTGAAGGCATGCTAGCAGAATTATTAGGCGTGTCTTAGCAGCCATTGCTTCATTGTATGAAGTTTATGTCAAGCATCCATTAACAGAGGAAGAAATCTTGTTAACGCAAAGGCAATTCTACAAGATAGCGAAATTTCCTAGATGTGTAGGAGCACTAGACTGTTCACTATTAAAATTTAAGCACCTGGTGAAGCACACCTTCTTATTGACGTTTTATACCCTAAACCTGAAAGGTGAACTTTGTGCAAACGTTTGTAACGCATAGAACGAAAGGAGTGCGGTATAGAAAAGTAAAGGGTCCGCCATCTAACTTTTTTTTTTTCAACTAGTACTTATTTCGTGAATCGTAACACTTAGCACTTAGTCTGATTCGACAAATAATTAGTTTTATTCTTCCGCTGAACGAATATGGTTGTGTGTACGCTTGAACAACGCTGGGAAATATTGCGACACTACTTTGAAAATCATGGTAATGTTGCAGAATGTGTGCGTAAATTGCGTACGGATTTTGGAAGAACAGAAGCACCGTCAGCTCCGTATGTTCGTTATCTTGTGAAAAAAGTGAAAGAAACTGGCATCCTCAACGTTAAACCAGAGCTTGAAAACCAAAAACAATGCATACACCCGAGAAAATTGCTGCAGTGGCAGAAAGAGTGCGTGAAGTGGCATCAACATCAATTCACCGTCGCTCTCAACAATTGAACATTTCGGAGACATCATTGAGACGAATTTTGCATAAAAACCTTGGTATGACGCCATACAAAGTTCAATTGGTTCAGAAGTTGAAGCCAACTGACCATCCAATGCGTTTTCGCTTCGCTGAGTGGGCCTGCAATCGACTTACAGAAGTTGCCGATTTTGCCAAAAAAAAACATCTTTTCAGATGAAGCTCATTTTGATCTTTGCTGGTATGTAAACAAGCAAAATTGTCGCATTTGGGGCACAGAAAACCCGCACGCATACATTGAAAACCCGATGCACCCAAAACGAGTCACTGTTTGGTGCGGATTTTGGTCCAGAGGCATAATTGAGCCATTTTTCTTCGAAAATGAGCAAGGAGTGGCCGTTACAGTCAATGGCCATCGTTATCGGGCCATGTTGAACAAATTTTTGTTCACAAAAATTTAAGAGGAGGATATTGGCAACATTTGGTTTCAAAAGGACGGCGCTACGTGCCACACAGCCGAAGTTACACTCGATGTTTTGCGCCCTGTTTTTGAAGATCGCATAATGGCCACCTCGGAGCTGCGATTTGACACCGTTGGACTATTCTATTATTTGTGGGGTGCCTAAAAGATAACACTGTTACGCCGACAAGCCAGAGACAATTGACGCTTTAAAGGACAATATTCGTGAAGCCATTGGTGAAATACAGTTGCACACAATCGATAATAAGCTTAAAAATTGGACCAATCGTGTAAGCTACTGCATGGCCAGCCGAGGCAGCCATGCCATTTGAATGAAATTATTTTCCATTATTAACCGGAAGGATTGTACATTAAAATAAAACAAGTAAAGAAAGCCTAAAGTCGGTCTATGCCGACTACGAAATACCCTAAATGCACTTTTCAAAAACAAAAAAAATTATTGTTAATGGGCGTGTCCGCAGGCGGATGAAGCCTATATTTTATATGCATTTAAATGTTGATGAAAAATTTGCACATACCAAGTTTTATTCCTGTAGCTCACAGTTAATGCCTTTATTGTGCTTTCGGTATGGAAGGTGGTCGAGTTCATGGACGGATTACTCCAAATTTTTGAACACACCTTAGTTTTGGTATAAAATACATACATACCAAATTTGATCTCTCTATGGCAAACATAATCTTATTAATTCAGTTTTAACCTTTTTGGGTTGTATGGGAGGTGGGCGTGTCCGTTGGCGTATGACGTCCATTTTTCAAAACAATCTTTGTCTTGTCATAAAAAACATACGTGCCAAATTTTAGCTCTGTAGGTTAAACAGAGGCTTATTTATTGCGTTTTCAAATTTTGGGTTGTATGGGAGGTGGGCGTGTCCGTGAGCGGGTAACACCCATTTTTCGAAGACATCTTTGTGTTGATAAAAAACACATACACACCAAATTTGATAGGTGTAGGTTAACTATGAGCTGAGTTCTGCAGTTTTCAATTTTTGCGTTATATTGGAGGTAGGCGTCTGCGTGGGCGGATGATGTCTATTTTTCTAAACCATTTTTATTTTGTCATAAAAAACATATGTGCAAAATTTTATCTCTGTAGATTAAACAGAGGCTTATTTATTGTTTTTTCAATTTTTGTGTTGTATGGGAGGTGGGTGTGTCTGTGAGCAGGTGACACCCATTTTTCGAAGACTTCTTTATGTTGGTACAAAACACATACACACCAAATTTTATAGGTGTAGGTTAACTATGAGCTGAGTTATGCAGTTTTCAATTTTTGCGTTATATTGGAGGTAGGCGTCTCCGTGGGCGGATGATGTCTATTTTTCTAAACCATTTTTAGTAGGTCATAAAAAACACACGTGCAAATTTTTTTAATCTGTAGGGTGAACAGAGGTTTATATATTCCGTTTTCAATTTTTGGGTTGTATGGGAGGTGAGCGTGTTCGTGAGTGGATCATACCTATTTTTCGAAGACATCTTTGTGGTGACAAAAAACACATACACACTAAATTCTATTGTTGTAGGTAAGTTATGAGCTTACAAATGCAGTTTTCAATTTTTGCCTTGTATGGGAGGTAGGCGTGTCAGTGGGCGGATTCCAAAAATGTTCAATTGTGCTGATCCTTGGGTCCATGTGACCATGTTTACCAAGTTTCATCTAATTATCTCAACTCTTTCTCCTTATCCTGTGTTAACGAACTACACACAGACAGACGAACAGACAGACGGACGAACGGACATGAATAGCTCGACTCACGAGGTGATACTGAATTTATATACTTTTCTATACCGGACTCGCTTCGTTCTATGCGTTACAAACGTTTGCACAAAGTTAATATACCCTGACCTTTCAGGTTTAGGGTATAAAAATTAACAGAAAAAATATTTTAAAGAATACATTTTTCACTAGAACATGGTTTTATAGAGCTCCAAACTGGCGGCAAAGAAAAAAACGGGGCCTCGTGGTTGCAGCGCTGGGAAAAGTTCGCAAAAGTTATGCGATCTGGGAAAAAAGGACTTTTTCAAATCTTCACAATATTGGTTATAGTATGATAGGAGCTTTTTTTTAAATTTTTTTTTCAATTTTTGGTGATGTTCCAAATTTGAAGGTGTGTTATTTTGAAAAAAATATTGACTTTAAAAATTCATACAATATCGAAAAAACATTTAAAAAGCTCGTGTCATACGATAGCGTATTAAGTTTAAAAAACACCAAAAAAAAAAAAAAATTTCGTCAAAAAATAAACCCGCTGGTGCTGCAACCAGTACGAAAAACATAGTTTCGAGATAAACGCGTTCACAGTTTGTGAACAAAGAAAAAAAGGTGAACATTAAAAATGCGCTCTCAATACTCCGGCTGTAACCCGTAGGAATTTTTCCATGAAATAGTTTTTCTTAAAATTTTAAGAATATTTATTAAGCTAATATTTACTAAAAAAATTCGATTTAAAAAAACGGCTAATGCCATGTCCCTCCTTACATAGATCACATCGTTAAACTCTTACTTGAACCTAATTTGGCAAAAATAATGCTGCAGAATTACTAGTTTTGACAAGTCAAGAGCGATTTACAAACCTATGTTCCAAAATTAAAATGAACTTATACAGAAATTATATAGGGTAAGTGGTATAGTTGTTGACACCCATAAGGAAATTTCATATTTGACTTCACTTCATTAAAAAATGATTTATTTTGAGTAGTTAAGCAAATACTCATTTGTATCATTAATAATTCTTAAATTTAAATAATTGCATAAAGTTCTTATAAAATGTTTTCTAATAATAGAAAACGCATGATTTTTAAAAAAGTATCCAATGTGATAGACATTGACAGTGTGAGTACATTTCTTGGCATCTCAACGGAGTACAATTATTGGCCACTTGGTATAATTGCTGACACTCGAGTTAACATGGTACAATTATATATAAACATGGTACAATTATTGCCATAGACTTAATGTAAAGTCATTGGCATCATATAAAAATAAGAACTTATTTCATTTTTTGCGTAGATAGGCACTTAAATGATTAGATATTTCATAAATTTTATAAAAAAAAACGCTTTTTTCTTACGTTAGTAGTAAATTACTTAAAATAAAAAACCTTTACTCAAAAAAAAATAAAATTTACCTAATAGTGAATTGCGATATAATGCTCAATAAAATTTTAAAAATTATTTTCGTTCTGAGATTTAAGCGTTTCTTCATTGTATGATCGCGTTACTTTTGGCATTGTTGTAAAAAAAATTGACAAATTTGTATAAAATTGACTGTATAAAGTAACAACAATTAGCTATGACAATAATTATACTCTTCATATGAGACAGTTATTGACAGCCCCCTGCCAACAACTGAAATCATTGAACAATTTAAGACAGTTATTGGCAACAGCATTTATATTTATATTAACGATAAAATATATTATTTTAAAGAATTTTAACTTTAAATACGTTTCAATATGTATAAATAAGTTAATTTTTAAACAAAAAATTAGTTGTACTAAGTGTAGTCGACTATTTTACTTTACACTTTTCTTAATAAAAGCACAACAAAAAATACCTTTGATCTTAATTGCTCGTATGAGTATATTCATTACAACTTTTCGCACAGACCTAAAAGAGAAATAACAACAAGGAGGTCAGCAAACCATAAAAAAATAAACATATTTTCGATTTTTTTGTAAGAGTTGTCAGATTCATTCTTTAAAATTGCAGCAAACGTTGTGCAAAGGAAGGGTGTCAATAACTGTGCCGAAAATTTAAGGTGTCAATAACTATATCACTTACCCTATTCTTTTTCGTGCATAAAAAACCTATTTACAACTAAAAAACCATTATAAAAATGTATGTTTAAATTTTTGGACATTATTTTATTCTTTAGGAACGAAATTTTATTCAATTCTTATCCCTCCTCCTATTTGTGTCTATTGTTTGTATGGAAACAACGCACTGTGCGGCCCTGAAAATAATAAGTCGGTTTTATTGTTCATTATTTTAATTCTGATTTTTTTAATTTCAATATCTATAAGCTTTTCATTTAAAATTGTTTTTTTTTATATTCATATCTATCTTAAAAATATCTTGTTCTCTTTGATTTGTCTCTTTATAATATAAAGTTTGTTCGGCGTTTTCGGTCTTTCTTAAGGCCACTGTACTCATTAATAATTTCATCCTGTTGATCATCTTTAGTTTTGCGGATCCTCTTTTTTGGTTTTACACATGATTGAAGAGATATGCTATGCGTTATGTCCAAGTCTTCTATTTGGCTATCGTCATCTTCAGCAGAGACTTCTGGAATTTTGTTATCATCACACAAATATATTAATACGTCTTCATTTTCAATCCCATCAGTGGATTTGTGCGATTCCTTATTGTTGCGAGTAGAGCAAAAACATATTGTTAGTATTGTATTCCACCAACTGATTTCCAGCAAACTTACTTATAGATCTACAGTCTTATCTCCTCCTCCTCGATCTTGAAGACCGCATGTTGGAGGCCCTATTAATGACAATAGTAACTCTTCGTCACTTGACATTTTCACTTGAGGTGCCTGTCCTCCTCCAGTTTGAAATAAGTTTGGAATAATTCCCGTTTCACATCTTCTTCCTTAGGTTTTTTTAAGATCATCATATTTTCCTCTGAGATTTTGCGAGTTTCTTGCTGCTCGTCCACTGGTTGCATTAAATTGGGCAGCAATCTTGCTCCAAGCGTCGCTCTTTTTTTGGTTGTTTGTTGCATCCGTTTTTTTGTTTTCCAAAATCTGGCGGTGTTGATAAACGAAGTGTAGAAGCGTACTTTTTTCTGCTTACGTGAAATTTGGGCAACGCTTTTCTTTTTCGTTCATTTTAATGACTTGCAAGTTAAACTTGAATATAATTTTTTTAATTAAAAAAAAAAAAAACAAATTGGCCATTTCAGCCCTTGAAAGGACTTTGACCGAGCTTCTTATGTTCAGCACACAATTGACTTTATGTTTTATGTCGACTCCGAACGCCTAAAGTTCATGTTCTCAAGAAGCTTTACATGCCATTATTTACTCTCTGAGGTTTGCCATTGTCAGCAGAGAGGTGGTGACCGATCAAAAAAATTTTTTATTGAAAAAACTTTTCGCCGCGGTTGGGGTATAATTTTTAATTATAACTGTTTTTTGACAGAAAAGGCAAAGCGTTGCCATTTTTTAGAATGAATTACTGTGTAGAAATACATAGGTAGAATAAGCATTTAAGTTAATAATGTGCAGATACCGGATAGGTAGTTAGGTAGGTAGTTAGGTAGTTATTTGTGTTGTTCTTACACCGATAGATATCTATTTGTTGAAATTATGGGCATAAAACTTAAAATTTAAACTAATATTTTAATTACATTTTTTCAACAAAATTTCAAATTTTTCATTAAACTATTTTATATTTTTAGCTCATGTTTATTTATTCATTTTAGCTTAATTTAATTCTTCTTTTTAATCTTACATTTAAACTTATCTCACTGTTTGAATCACTTAATGAATCTCTGTTTTTTCTTCATTTCACTTTTATTTTCATGTAACAGTCTCAAAAGCTTTCCTTCATTTCAAACTGAAGCAAAGCAACAACAAACAGCAAAGTTATCATCATAAATGTCTATTTGTAGGAAAACCTCAAACAAAAAACTGTTTGAAAACATAAATGTATTCCTAGAAAAACTTGTTTTCATACAAAATTTTTCTTCCACATAAATTCTGCCATTTTCTGAAGAATTTCCTGGAAAATGTTTCATAAATATCAAAGTACATGCTTATTAAGAAATATTTGATATTTATTTATATTGAAAAAATAATGTTTTTAATATTAGTCTCAAAGTTTTGACAATTGATAATTTATGCTGGTTCTCTAGATTGACAACTAAGTTGACTTCCTTCCAGATAAGTTAAAGAACAATTGAAACAAGTTCAAGTATGAATAAAAGAACAAATGGCATTTAAGAATTATTAAGCAAATAAGCTTGCTCTAAAAATGCTCAGATTGATTTTTTTTTTCTTTGTTTTCCCTATTTTTTTTTAATGCTTAAATAAAAAATCTTTCTGCTGCTATACTGCTTTATTTTTTTAATGCTATTCAACTTAAGTCGATGATAAATATTATAAAGTGTACTCATGAAAACCCAAAAAATTGGTTTAGTATATTCATAACAGTTTTATAAGAACTACATTGTACAGCAATGTACAGTCAAGTTTTATGGACTCTAGAATACATTTCTGCAAGTACTAGAAACTCGACACAAAGCTCTGACAGAACTAAAAAATTAAACAGCGCTACAATGAAGCAACATTAGAGTAAATACTTGTGGTGGCAGTGGCGTGTAAAGTGTGTGACATGCGAAGCAATTAATCCCAAGTTCAATACTCACTTCGGGCAATAGTTTTTCAAAGGTAATAAATTGAGAAATTGAGAATCTAAAGAAAAAGAAAGTGGCGTGATATTTCGAGTCGTCTTTAAGATGTTGTTTTCTTGGCACCTCAATATAACACAGAGACGGAACTTAATCTGATAATAAAGGAAATTTCTTACTTACTTACTAAGCTGGCTATGAAAACCCGCAGTGAGGTCACGGCCAACTTTATCAACTCTGCGTCTCTGATTCGAGCGCGTATACTTCAACTATAAGCGTTTTACCAAGCGTGGTTAGTGCTTCCTTTGTCTGAAGAATTCATTCTAGACATGAATTCCTCTTCTACGTAGACCCTGGACTTTCAGCTCAATCACCTTTTTCATCCATACGATAGACGCGACCCAACCAGCAAATTTCGCTGAATTGTGAATGAGGTGAATGATTTTGAGGTACATGTAGTGACCGTGGCATGTAGGTTAAGTGTGTGGCTTAGCATGCTCGGAGCCCGGGTTCAATCCCTAGTCGATAAATTTTCAATAAAAACATTTTTCTAATCGGTCACCACCTCTCTGCAGACAATGGCAAACCTCAGAGAGTAAAATAATGCCATGTAAAGCTTCTTGAGAACATGAACTTTAGCCGTTCGGAGTTGGCATAAGACATGTAGGTCCAGTTATCGGTCAATTGTGTGCAAACATTTAATAACACACACAACACAATTGATCTTAAGAAGCACGGTAAAAGTCCTTTCAAGGACTGAATTGGTCAATTTTTTTTTATCCTACCCCATATGTACCGAAGACACCGGTTAGCCCAAAGTCTTTATCCCAAATTTTAAGCTCAGCTCAACTTTTGAATTCGCCGCAAAATCAGTTTAACAATTTAAATTCGCCGCAATTGAATAAAAATTGCTTAAGTCAACTAAAATATATTTTTTTGAAGCAAAATACAAAAAACTAGTTCAAAAAATAATTATTTATGAATATTCAATGGTCCTTGCACCACATGAAATCATTTGAGCTAATAAAGTTCAAGAATTGTCGAAACCGGACCGGTCCGGCTCTGCTGAAAACCCTGTTTTTTGTGGATTTTTAAATGTTTTTAAAAAATATTATCCACATGGAATATGAAAATATACTTCTGTGAAGATAGCTTAAGAACTTCAGCTAAAAATTTTTGCTCAATTCGCTGTTAATCATATCTCAGATATGAATTTGCCGCAACAACAAAATCAAACAATTAATAAAATTTTCACAAAAATTTGAAAAAACCCATTTTATTTAATTGCAAAATTGTATAATCTACTGTTTCCTAACATTCGTCCTTCATACCGTTAAATTGCCTGCGCATAAAATAGTCAGGTTTTGAAAATGTCATAAATAAAAAGAAGTGTAAAAGTCTAAATTGAAAAGCGATTTGCTTGAAAATGACCAAATTACACCTTCATAGTGTCTGAAAAAAAATTTGCATTATTCTTGTAATCGTAGAAATCGTCCTTCCTTTGGTGAATTTTCACCAAATGTATCAATAGTTTTTTTGAAGATTTTTTTTGGAGAAAAAAGTCAAAAAGGGTAGAAGATGAAAAGTTCTTATCCTGGATTTTTGCTCATAAATGTACTTTGGCAAGGTCAATCGATTGGCCTTATGCGCAAGTTCCGATCGATCGTCCTTCGTGGTGAAATTTGAGCCGAAAAGCAAAAAAAAATGATTTTTGTATGAAAGTCAAACTTCAACACCCCCAAAAGTAGTCCCAAAACAAAAGTTCTCATCCTGGATTTTTGATATGTGATAGCTTATGGAAAAAGGATGATTTTGTCTCCTCTTCCCAAAATTGTTATCAATCGTGCAAGCAAATCGCTTTTCAATTTTGACTTTTACACCTTTTTCCATTCATGACATTTTCAAAACCTGACTATCACTTCCAGGCTGTTTTACGGTATGAAGGACGATTGATAGCAATTTTGGGAAGAGGAAACAAAATCATCCTTTTTCCATAAGCTATCACATGTCAAAAATCCAGGATGAGAACTTTTCATCTTCTACCCCACAATTTTTGCATTTGGTGCAAATTCACCATAGGAAGGACCAATTAAATGATCAAAAGGATAATGGAAATTTTTTTTCAGACACTATGAAGGTCTAATCTGGCTATTTGCAAGCAAATCGCTTTTCAATTTTGACTTTTACACCTCTTTCCATTCATGACATTTTCAAAACCTGACTATTTCACTTTCACGCCATTTTACGGTATGAAGGACGAATGTTGTGAAAATGGACATATTATGCAATTAAATTTAATTTTTGTATCAATTTTTTATTAAAATTTTACTTCACACTTTATTTTGTTGTTGCGGCGAATTCATATCTCAGAAATGATATGCGGCGAATTGAGCAAAAATTTGGGCTGAACATTTTGGGCTATCTTCACAGAAGTCCGAAGAGTAGACAAAAAATTAATTCAACTCAAGCCAATAAAAACAAATAATGATATATTCCCTTAAAGAAAAAAAGAATATATTTCAAAATGAATCATTAAAATATTTTTAGAGAACAATTCGAACTTTATAATTTATGAAAATACTAACAGCGTTTTTTTTTTCTTAACGAAAAATTCTGCCCTCTGATGAAAATTTTTTTACTTTTTTCCTTAACCCACAGAATTTTGACCGGTTCTTGGCTAAGAATATATACAAAATGGCAAAACTTTTTCAAAGTTGTTGCGTTGGCTACCATTTTATTTACTTTTAAGAAACTTCCAGCTCATTCGTGTTAATTTGAAGTACATTTTATTGCATCGTATTTGCATATATTTTTAAAACTGAACACCAATAAAATATTTTGATTTGATATTTCGTTTAAAATTTATTTAGGAGTCTTTTGAAAGCAGTCCCACAAGCATTCGTACAAAAAACTCTCGATGTTGGTGACACGGCAACGTACACCAGCAAGTCCAATATATTTAGTTTATATTATATATAAAGTGTATTAAGTATATATTAAGTGGGTTTGAAATGTTGCAAGAATCGAGAAATCTGTCCTCGGTTTGAAGCCACACTTTGGCAAGAAAACACAGTGGTGCAGCTTCTTCTGCCACAATTGGTGGGTCAATATAAGTCTCCTCTGCGTCAAAATGTTCAGACATTTTAGCTAATTCAAATCATATCAAGTTTGTTTACTAACAAAAAATTGATACAAATTGTATAAATAAAATTGTACTCAATAAACGAGAGAGGACAAAGAGAGAATACAAAAGTGTAAGAGAAAAAGTAGCGACAAGTTTATGTTAGTAAAATTTTTACTTGCAAGAATTTTCAGCTACCCCAAAAAAAAATATTGTGTACCAAAACAAAAACAAAACAAATTCATAAATTTTTTTCTGCTTTCAAACAAGCTTTCAAGTCATGATATAATTACTCCAAGGTAGTATTGACGTTGCTGCTGGAAACAAACTTCTGTCAAAAAATATAACAAGAAAGAGAGCGCTCACAATCCATCTTTACTTACAATTAATTTTCACTGGTTACAATCAGCGTGCAGTTGGCACCTGTTAAGTCAAAACTTGATGCATATTAATATGAAGTTGCTCATTAAAATGTATTTAAAAAATAGAAGATTTTAATATTATTTTTTATCATACAAAGCTTGAAATTTCATCAACTTGACAACTTTTCTGAAACTTCAATACCGATAACAGCGCTCCCCGATGTGTTGCTGTCACAACAGTTGACAAAGCTGAATGTGATCAACGCATATAACAACGAACAGCTGTTTTTGACATGAGTTCGTTTACTTGTAGCTGAGAGAATTAAAATTTGTCAACACTACCTGGTAAAACTATTCTATCATGGGCTTATCTGATCAAAAAATTTTCAAATTTTTTCTAATTATAACAAAATCCTCACAAAAAGTTGAAGTGATAAGGTGGAAGCATTAAGGTGGGTCGTCCCCTATGAAAAAAAAAAAGTTCGCCGGGTCCACCCCTCATTTGAAACTTTTGTTGAGAGGTTTTTGTTGCCATACAAATTTTCTTTTTTGGTGGACCTAATATATTGGTTTGTTTTTCTTATGCAATAACCGTTTCTGGACAAACGACTAGAGTGATTTTGATGAAATTTAATATTAAGATTCAGGAATAGAAGATAGGGTGTCAAAAGTTTCGTAAACTTTCGATAAAAGGCGCTTAATGCTATGTTCACCCATCTAGTATTTAAATTTGGGAATACTATCAAAGTATTTTGAAATACTAGATTGCGTTCAGACTTCTACTATTCTTTTTTTTTTTGTTATGTAAACAGCTGTTTTGGTAAATGTGTCTTTTTTTACATCTAAAATCTTTCTGATTGGCATTCACAATAGATTTTTGAAATGTTATTCGCAGATTTTAGCTATGTTCATTTTATCTGGCTGTGTTGAATAAGAATACAATGTTCCGTACATAGTATTTAAACTACAAAAAAACTAGGTTGCTCTGCTGGTATTTTTGTAGTATTCTTGTACAGACATCTAGTATTTGTACAAATACTAGAAAGATTACTAGTTGTCTAAACATAGCATAAAGTACTAAAATATTTATGACTCAATAAAACCTTAACTAATGGACCGGTTGTGAAGAAATATGGTATAAGAAACAAAATTTGGTATTAAAACCGGAGCCAAACGAAGTTTAACTGAAGACTCACGAACAAAATCAAAGTCAAACGAAGTCATTCAAAGACAAACGAAACCACACGAAGACTAAAAAATTAGAACAAACTTGTTTGGTGTAACTTTTTTCCTTCGAGGTCCTAATGGTCTGAATTTAGTATTATATGATTTAATGTATCATGCTATTTATTATTTTATTTATCATAAAAAAACATTATTACTTTTTCAAGAATATGAAGAAAATTCTCAAATATTGTTGTTTTTTTTTTTTTGGGTTTGAAAATACTTTCTGGAGCTAGATAGCTCTTTTTGGAGCTAGTACAGAACTTAACTAAATCTGGTCCGTTTTTCTTCAGGGTTATTTAATCATATTAACAACAAGTACTTTTAGAAGAGTAAAAAAGTACCCTCCACAATTATCAAATATCAGCACTGCTTTGAAGTCGTTCGATCACTTGCTTACTTGAAAGTCTCTACAAGTTTTCTGTTCACATACTTTTCTGCTATTTTTCTCTTTGTAAAATTTTTTACTTAATTTTTTTATTAATTTATAAAATTTCTATTTTCAATGAATGTCAGCTTTTGCTCAAAAAGCTCAAAGAAGGTTCGAATTTCGTTATAGAAAAGAACGGAAAAAATTCAGAATTCTCAAAGAGGGCAAAACACATTTAGAATATCTTCGAAAAAAGAAAACGCTATATAAAAAGCTATATAAAGTTCCTTATATTATTTTAATATGCAAAAGGGTGAAAAGTTCATTGACTACTAGTCTGAAACTAGATTTTAAACATAACTAGCTGATAATACCCGGTCCGCTCGAGTCTGATGCTGCTTTTTTGACGTAGAATAACGTCTTACAGCGCGATTGCTTGGGGTCGTTTTAACAAATTTTTTCAAGGCCATGAAACGTTTTTGACCAATACTTTAGGGCATACATACAGCCTTTAATACTAATCGTTCGAAGATAGTATAAATGTTAAAATATCAGATATGTCATGCGCTAAACAAATATATCATTTTGGATTTGGTCACTAAAATATTGAAGGCACAAAATAACAAAATCTAAGAAGAAAAACTGATATTTTTATATAGAAAATCACTCATTAGCTGCTTATGTTGTGCCTGCTGCTTTCTTTGTTTTTGTTTCGTTGTTTTTGCATGCATTATATTATGGAATAAATTCTTGTTAGCAAAAGTTAGGTCGATTCAGAGAGTGAGGGATGAAAATAGAGGTTAAATTAGTAGACCCGTATCGTGGCGTTTGTTTTTATTTAAGTTCGAATTTTTTTTTTAATCGACCTTTGAACTTTGCAGTCTGATCGATAGATTAAATTATATTCTTAAAATGTAATGTTCAAAAAATCTTGTTTTAAACAGAATTTGACTGTTTATTTTTGCACTGGTAGCTACATATATATGACAACATAAGATATTCACACACACTTACACAACATTGAGACAAATAATACTGTAGAAATACACTTACTTAAGCACAGTCAAACTATCTGTTATGAATATTAAATCGAAGTTCTTGGATGTTTCAAAGTTAAAACGAACAGTTCAAAGAAACTGTGCCACAGTTGAATGCATGTGTTAAAAGTTAATGTTTACTGAGGAGTACGTTTGTTGAAGAGTCACAACGAAGAAAGTGTTAAGAACAAGTCAATTTCCGAGAAGCTTTTAAGAAAATTCAAACGCACGCAACTGCCAAAGCAAATAAACAAGTAGAAAAAACAACTACAGTCTCTTAACTTACACTAAGAAAAAAAATCAAAAATTTAAAACACGCACACTTTTACGCCAAGACAGCACTTAGACATACCCATACGAGCACTCAAAACGATATTAACATGAGATAAGCATAACAATTCCAAGTAAAGGATGCGCACCTAAGCACAAAAAAAAAAAAATCATATATAATAATATAAGAAATTTTGACTCACTCATACAACACATCATATACTCATAAACATGCATACATAATATACGCTAGAAATGTATAGTCAATGGAAAAAAAAGTCATTTACACATTGGCGGCGGCATCCACACAGTCAATGTCAAGCCAAAGCGACAACGTCGTCGTATGAGCATCCTTTCGAATTTTATTTATGATATTGTTAGCAAAATTTGCTGCATGTAGCACATTCAAGGACATGCTTTTTAACTTGATTTTCTAGTTTATCTTGTGCATTATTGCCAACATATGTGTTTGGTTTATATTTTTTTGACTCTTTGATGAAGCAATTGTGATATAGTAGCATGTGTTTGGGTGTGGGTGCGCGTGGGTGCGTGGGTGTGTGTGTGTGCTAGCATATGGCTATCATAGCATCATCTACATCAGGATTGTCATCATTATCGACACTTAATGTATTTTTTATTTTTTCATTTTTTTTTTACATACTTTTATAACAGTAAAACCCTCATCAATGCTCTTGCTTATGACAGTCGTTTGTCACATCTTGAACCACAACTCTGCAGTATGCATCAAGTCCCAAACATCCTTAGATTCACTCAGTCCCTCTCTCCATTTCGCACAATGCCCCAAGAGTGTCGCTATATCAGCGCATTTGTTGAAGTTTTCACATTTTTCATTTTTTTTTTTTCACTTCATCATTTATGTTGGTCCTTAATTTTTTTTTTTTTACGAGATTTTTTTTTATACTTTAGTGGGTGTCAAAGATATTTTATCATTTGTCCAAATATAGTACGTATTTATATATGCGACTTTTTTTTTGTTGTTGTCATTTTTGTTGCTATATATTTTTTTTTTTTTTTGGTTCTAACTTGGCTAATTGAAAAAGTTTCGTTTATCTAACAATAACATTTTTTTTACTCTTAACGCATTGTGTGTTTTTGAAATGGGTGGAAATGGGTGTGGTTGCACTGTTATTGTCATTATAAATGATAATGATGGCAACACATGAATTGCTTGCTTATTATTATGCTTAAGCTGTGGTCAAGATTTATAATGACTTTGATACATAATTATGGATCATCACCACAATTAAGGTCAATTCTGTTTTAAAGCAAGTTTTAAAGCAAAACAAAAAAAAAACCTAATTTATAATACTGTACAATAGATACGTTTTGGTATAACAAAGTTTTATTATCCTAACAACTCGAAAAATATTGACACGATTAACAAGTTCACGTTAAACCAGGTGGCGTACTTGGTTTTTCCCTATCACGTCAAAATTTTCAGTTGTACCCAGTTAAAAATTAAATATTTTGAAATACTCAAAAAATATATATTCTTTAAATTTTAAAAAGATATAAAATATTTATTGTTATCAAAAATATGAAATTTCAATATGTAGATGTGATGCAAAAATCTGAGAACGTCATATTTTTATCATCCTTCAATTATAATTGAACAAGTGTAATTCCACAACAAATTGCGATAACATTTTCAATAGTAGAATTTTCCATAGCATCAGAATATCGTAATGATTTTTTTCGATTGGCCCCAAGTTTTTTATGTAAATGGCAAAATAAAAAAATTGAGAACACATACACTCCACGTCAACAGAAGAGGTTCGTTGTTTCGATGATACCCAAAAGATTTTTCCTGCAAAAATGAGCATAGCAGAAAACTTTTTGTTGTTGTTTTCTCTTAATTGTTTTTTAATAAAAAATTAAGGTAAAGTGAAATTTTAATTAACAGTTAATTTTTTGTTGTTGTTTAAGCTTTAGCATAACAAAATTATGCTATTTCTGATGCGTCATAAGAATAGGTTTATAATATTAATTTTAAGAAATCGATTGAAAAACTTTTACATTTTGTATTAAATTTTTATTTTTGTTAAATTGAATAATTTTTTATAATGAATACTTATTCCTTAACTTGATTGAGTTTGAAAAAATATAGTTTGGAATGGAATCGTAAAGTTTCTTCAAGTTGCTCAAAGAAATTTAACTCCAAGCAGAAATGAGTGACTTGGTCTTCAAATCGTCTACCGAACTCATTTGGTTTAAGCAAATATTGTCGCGTGTTGGATTAACATTATAAAGTTGTGTTTTTATCTTCGTGTTTGTTTGTTGCTATTAAAATAGAATGGTAAATAATAGGATAGATGTTAAAACATAGAAAGCAGCAAAAGATAAAAGTTATGGTAAAAGTTAATGAATATAATGTTTTAAGAAGTTGGACGAAAAAAGCATATCACACATTGTGATTCACTGCAAAAATTGTCAGCAAATAAAAATTGTAAAAAGACCTTTCCTAAAACATTGTCAAATATTTATACTCATCAACAAACCAGCGAGCGACAACCCTACCGCATGAACGCTCAAAACAGACTAGGGGTATTCACACTACCTTGGGTTGTTGGGTTGATTGGCAAATGCCATACATTTTGTTTTTGTAAAAGTGCCATTCTACCCAAGTACCCATCTAATAATCTACTCTAGCTGACACCCTGACTTGTTTGGGTAGATTGATTGAGTACTTTTTTCATGGGTTACCATCTTTTCCAAAAGTAGGCAATAATTGAATTGACAAAAAACTAAAACAAAGCAAACAAATTATAAGTGAATAAAATAGACAAATGTGTTAAAATGAGTAATTTTAAAATTTTTGAAATAAACATTATTAAATGCCGCAAAATTCACGTTAAAAAATACTCCTATATAAAATAAATTTTTTACGCCCGTACCATGGCCTTAATTTTGAGCTCAGAAATTGACATAAATAATATGGTGGCAACTCTTTTCTAGTTGTCACTCATCTCTCATCAGCTGTTATTTTATAAAGTACTCAATTGCAGTTAAGGGTGCTCGCAGTAATCAAAGGTACTCAATCTACCCGTACCCAACTACCCAAGTCGGTGTGAATACCCCTACTGACTAAAAATTTAAAGTACATCAGAAAAAACAAACTTTTACGCAATGTTGCCGTTTTGGCTATTTATAGCCAAAAGTGGCTATTTTTTTTGATCGTGATCAGTTTTGGCTATTTGGCGATTTTATTTTTCATTTGGCTATTTTTTTATGCGGCTATGTTTTTGAATTCCGGCGATAATTAATTTTTCATTTTACATATAACATTTTCAATTGCCTGTGAATTGCCAGCTTGGAAGATCAAGCAATTGCCTTTGAGCTCATCTGAGAATTATCCGGGTATCACCGACTGTAAGCTGCTTAGGCTGATTCGCCGGGAATATTCGCCAATGAACCGCCGAGAGGAGTTTTAAGAAATACGCCGAAAAGGGTGGCAAACGCAGTCCTTTTAAGAGTCCTCAGCAATTTGTTCTAAAGCATTGTTGTTCTGTCCGAATTCAATGAATTTTTTTGTGAATTTGTTTTTATTTCGCTTCGATATAATGCGACGTTGTTTCCTAACTTTAATAGTTCAACTTTTTGATTAATTTTAACGATTTTTCAGAGCCTACTTCATATTCCCTGATAGATTTTGAACATTTTTCAAAAATCCATCCTCCAACAAACGCCGAAATGAGCTAAGGAAGATTTTGAAAATTTTTGTGACTCGCGCATTCATTGCTTAAGCATTTGAAAAGCGATGCATTTTCCCAAAAACACTTGGGCAAATTACTGGTGCATCGCAAAATTCATTTCTCTGCCAATCGTCTTCCAAATGCTTGCAGGGAAATGATTTAAAATTTGAGAGTGAATTCTCTCTTCATTTGAACACGACCTGCCAGTGATGCTGATCGTGCAGCCAATCGCAAGAATATCCAATAATTTGACATGTGCCATCTCGAATCACGTGGCACATAAGAGTATGCAACAATGTATATAACTTTGATCATTGAAAGTAATTGTGGTTTGTTTTCAAAAGTAAAATTAAGTAAGTCAGCATGGAAAAGTAAGTTGACGAGCACTCCACCACACATAAAAAATTCTTCACTTGATTTCACTTTCTCACCTACTTATCTTTCTCCCATTTCTGAACCAAGGCAGACTTGACTGAATTATATATTTTTAATATATAATTTTATATAACATATTTAAAAACAAGCATGTTTGTAAATCTATTTCCAGCAAAAAACGGTACTATGTTGTACAAAAAAAAAGTTAGTTAAAAAAGGAATGAACGTTAGTTTTGTTTCTTTTTTTCTTACACAATTAATAAAACTTTTGGCTATTTTTTTACATTTTGGCTATTTTTATTTTGTGTTTTGGATATAAAAATAAATTTACTCCGGCAACACTTAGTGTACGTTGACAGCGATCCGAATGCTAGTTCGTGATCAAAAGCTCAAAAACACACGACGCCCGCGGGCTATGGGAAAACATAAGTTGATGACCACTGCTTTATAACCTTCTCGCTATTGTGGGTTGTATGGGAGGTGGGCGGGTTCGTGAGTGGATAACGCCAAAGTTGTGAACACATCTTAATTTTGCTATAAAAAACAAACGTACCAAATTTTATCTCTGTAGGTCAAACATAAACTTATTTTTTTAAATTTTTTGGGTTACATCGCAGGTAGACGTGTCCATCATTGGATGACGCCCATTTTTCGAAAACATCTGTGCTTTGTTATGAAATAAATACTTATCAAATTTTATCTCTGTTAGACAAACATAAACTTATTTATGCAATTTTTAATTTTTTGTTTTGCATGGGTGGTAGACGTGTCCTTGGGTGGGTGACGTCCATTTTTCAAAAACGTCGTTGGTCTGTTATAGAAAACATAAGTACGAAATTTTATCTCTGTTGGTTAAACATAAGCTTATTTGTTGAGTTTTTAATTTTTGGGTTGTATTGGAGGTGGACGTGTCCGACGACACCCATTTTTTAAAAACGTCTTTTTTTGATATAAAATACATATGTACCAAATTTTATCTCTGTAGGTTAAACATGATCTTGTTTATTGAGTTTTAGTTTTTTGGGTTGTATGGGAGGTTGGCGTGTCCGTAAGCGGATGAAATCCATTTTTCGAAGACAATTTTATTTTGATATAAAATACAAACATACAAACATGTTCCTGGCGGGATTCCAAATATATTCAATCGTGCAGATTCTTGGATTCATCTGACCATTCTTCTTATCCTGGATCCCTTAAACCTGGATTGTTAGTCTCTTTGATAGAATGATTTAGAATTCGGTTTTATCATTGAAAGTTACATATATTTAAAAAAAAATGTAAAATAAAAAGGCTATCAAAGTGAATCTTTTGAAAAAAATTTAAAAAACAATAAGTTCAAGCAATCATTTCTCTACCAATAAAAACTTTTTAACAAAAAAAAAAACCTACTTCAAAATCACTAGAAAGTAAAAAATAATTTTAAATTACTTTAACTATTTATTTGTTGGTCAAATTTGTATTTTTATAATAAATATATTTTTATACCCCCACGCGTACTGCGTAAGGGGTATATTAATTTTGTCACGATGTGTGTAACACCCAGAAGGAGGCGTGGTAGGTATGGAAAAGTATATATATTCTTGCTCAGCATCACCACCTGAGTTGATTTAGCCATGTCCGTCTGTCTGTCCGTCTGTCCGTCTGTCCGTCTGTCCGTCTGTCCGTCTGTCCGTCTGTCTGTCGACACGATTACAGCCGTAATTTTGAAGCTATCATAATGAAATTCGATATTTAAGCTTTTTTTAAAAAAACTAAGGTCAAGTTCGAGAATGGGCTAAATCGGATGAAAACCACGCCTACCTCCCATACAACCCCAAAATTGAAAACTCTACAAAGAAGCTAATATTAAAGCTACAATACTGAAATTTGGCACATGTGTGTTCTATGTCAAAACTGAGATGTGTTAGAAAAATGGGCGTCATCCACCTACTAACACGCCCACTTCCCATACAACCCCAAAATTGAAAAATCTATAAAGAGGCTAATATTAAAGTTAAAAGACGGAAACTCGGTATTTGTGTATTCAATGTCAAAACTAAGGTGTGTTAGAAAACTGAGCGTCATCCACCTATTAACACGCCCACCTCCCATACAACCCCAAAATTGAAAAATCTATAAAGAGGCTAATATTAAAGTTACAAGATGGAAACTCGGTATTTGTGTATTTAATGTCAAAACTGAGGTGTGTTATAAAATTGGGCGTCATCCACCCATTAACACGCCCACCTCCCATACAACCCCAAAATTTAAAAATCTATAAAGAGGCTAATATTAAAGTTACAAGACAGAAACTCGGTATTTGTGTATTCTATGTAAAAACTGAGGTATGTTAGAAAAATGGGCGTCATACACAATCTAAGACGCCCACCTCCCATACAACCTCAAAATTTAAAACTTTATAAAAAGGCTTATATTTAAGCTGCAAGAAAACAATTTGATATGTATGTATTTTAGACACATAAAAATAATAAAATCTTTCAAAATCTCTTACAAAAAGCTCTCCAATTTAAGATTCTTCTACCCATAAGAATCGGCCGTGGGGGTATTTTAACTTCGGCCAAGTCGAAGATATACCTTACTAGTTTTTTTTATGATAATAAAAGCTTCTAGTCAGCGCTAATCATTGACGTAAAATCATGATTTTTTTCGCTATCCCTACTCTATTTAAGACTTTTTTATTTGTAAATATCCTGCTTGGGTGACGCTGTATTAATTTGTAATCTTAATTTTTCTTAAATCTTAATTAAAATGCTATATGTGTGTTGCAGCTGCACAAAAAATCTGATTATATTAGCGCCGACTTCGAAGCTCTTATTATCATAAAAAAATAAATATATCTATACTATTATATAAAAGGAGACTCACGGATTTGCGGCGACGTGTTCTCAATAACCGCTGAACCGATTTTTATAATTTTTTCACTATTCAATTGCTATGATAAGCAAAATTAAAATAGGGTACTACGTTTTTTACAAAACTTTTTCTTTAATTATTTAAGAATTCATGTCTTTTAATTCATGCTAATGCTGTACAAGCAGCACAACAAGCAGCAGAAAACCAATGCTTAAGCTCTGGCTGTGAGAGTAACTCAGCACGGCTGCCATGTTGTGTCGGGAGTTGCTCTCAGTTCGGTCTGTTGAGCAGTGTTGCCAACAATCTGACATCGTATTTGTTATGGTTTTCAGACTTGAATTGTTTACACATATTTACAGTCAAAAAATCTTTTTCCTCTTATGCCTGATATATAACCAAATTATTATTTTGTTATTTATTGCAAATGTTATTCATCGACAATAACACAATCTCGACGGATTGAAAGCTTTATAAAATAGTTCAGATTTAAAATTTGTTTTTATGGCAACACTAGCTACTTTATTTGCAGTCAACTTCTTGCTCAGAGAGATATATAAATATATTAAAATCTTACCATGAAATGGGGGATGAAATTTTTTATTGTTGTAGTTATTTCAGTATACAAATATTCCATTGCATATGCTCAAATGCTTCTCAGAGGATCTCAGTACGATCTGAAATGTCGCATTGATATGTCATTGTTTGTGTTCATCTGCGCAGAAATTATGTTCATGCATACAACCTTATAAAATAGATTTCCTTTCAACTTTTCAATAGGTTTATATTGGACGCATCAGAAAATAATTTTTGTTTTTATTTTCCAACGTCTTTTTTAAAATCAAATAGGTTGGTACTATGAAATGAAGTTGTAACAAAATGATGACCATAAATGTAGAGGAATACCAATATAACTTCTTTAATTTAGTTGGATTTTCGATTTTGTTCTAAACAGATACAAGCCAAATTTTTAATAGCAAATAGCATTGGAAATAAAAATCGCTGATCAGTGAAATTCCGAATGGAGCTGCCATTTGGTAATGTCTTTCTAATAGAAAACTGGTCTGAGCTTTGGTCAAGTGGGTGCACCTTCCTCTACAAGCTACATTTTTGATCGAATAGGTTCTAAAGTCACAGATGAAGTACATGTGTTTGTCTAAGGCTGCGTGCATTTTCAACGCCGATTCAGATAGACAGGCAAGCTGAAATCTGTGTGAACAAATGAGATACAAATATCTATCTCTCTCGCTTTTTCACACACTCTGCGGACACAGGCAGGCAGTCTGAATCGGCGTTTACTATGCACGTGGCCTAAGGCGTAGCAACGCGCGCCGGGTATTGCTAGTTTATTATAAAAATACAAATTTGACCAACAAATAAATAGTAAAAGTAATTTAAAATTATTTTTTACTTTCTAGTGATTGAACCTACTTCAAGTAGGTTTTTTTTTTTGTTAAAAAGTTTTTATTTCTTTCTTTTTAGAGAAAATGATATGTATTAAAAAAGTGTATAAATTAATTAAACACCAATTATTTATGCTCATAATAAGGAATATGCTTTTCTGTCGTTTCTTATTTTGGTCTTTGTCAGTATGTTTATCAGTACCTACTCTTGTATTTTTATCACTACCCCAATGTCAATATTGACTGAAATATAGTGTGATTATAATATTGACACGCCTCTTTGTCGAGAATATCACACTCTTTGTCATAGTGTTTTCAATAGTTCTACCCATTCTAACAATGAATTTTACCACCCTTAAGTCAATATGATACAGTTTCTTACACACTGCCACACCCCTTAGTCGAATAACGCCAATTCTTCGGTATTATTTTGTAATAATTGTGCCTACGTCTGTACTTTTTCAGTTAGTAGTGTCAGTATTCGATTTAGTGTTTTCTAATATTGCCACACCCCTTTGTCGAATGACGCCCACTTTATTCACAATAACTTGTTATAAGTGTGCCTACCTCTATACTAAATATCAGTACTCTAGTGTCAATATTATTCGCGATACAGTGTGTTTCATATATTGCTACACCCCTTTATCAAACAAGGTCCACTGTATTGAAATTAATTGTTTTATAACTGTGCCTACCCCTGTAGTTAGCTTTAGTACTCTAGTGTCAATATTATTCGAGATACAGAGTTTTTCTAATATTGCCACACCTCTTTGTCGACTAACGCCCACTTAATTAACTATTATTTTTTACCTACCCTTGCATTTTTTTTGTGAATTTTATTAACTCTAGTACTCTAGTGTCAATATTTACTGAAATACAGTGTTTTTCTTACAGTGACAAGCCCCTTTATCAAATACCGCCCACATTACTGACAGTAATTTGTTATATTTGTACCTACCTTTGTACTAAATTTTAGTATCGTAGTGTCAATAGTAATCGAGATACAGTGTTTTTTTTTAATATTGCCACTCCCCTTCTCGATTAACGCCCATTTTTTTTTTACAAAAATTTGTAGTAATTTTTCCTACCCTTGTAATAAATTTCTGTACCCTAGTATCAATATTATTCGAGACACAGTTATTCTCTTATATTGCCACACCCCTTTGTCAAATTACGCCCACTTTTGTTATAGTAATTTCCAACAATTGTACCTACCTCTGTACTTAATTTCAGTACTCTAGTGTCAATTTTCTTCGAGATACAGAGTTTTTAAAATATTGCCACACCCTGTTTTAGAGTTACGCCCACTTAAGTGATCGTCATTTTTAATACTTGTGCTTGCCCTTGTAATTTTACTGGGAATTTTATTACCGTAGTGTCAATATTTACTGAGATACAGTGTTTTTCTTATATAGACACGCCCCTTTTCCGAATACCGCCCCCTTTCATAAACGGGCACCTCCGCGTTTATGGTCTCTATATGTTGAAAAAAAATCACGGCAATCGGGCAAGTACTTTAGGAGTAATCGATGTACATTCATTCACAAAAAAAAAAAAAAAAAAAAAAAAAAAACAAAAAAACAGAGAAACCAACCAACTTGAGAACCTCCTCCTTTTTGAAGTCGGTTAAAAATGGGTGAAATGCTTTCAAAGTTGTTCGAACACTGAACCATAAATTTTATTACATTTAATTTAAAAAAATATTTTCTTTATGTAATCATTTTTATAAACAAACTACAGAATAAAATTTGAAATCATTTAAATGTATATTTATATGTTTTTACTTTAGCATAAATGTTATTTAATTTAAAATGTTTTTTTTTTGTTCTCTTCCTTTACACTTCTGGTGATCCTACCAATGACTCTTAATCGTGGAGTTTATTTAAGTTTACAAAAAAACCGGTACTTGCTTGCTTCAATACATTTTCCTGTTTAGAAAGTTCGATGATGCAGAGTGCATATAAATAGTCATATAAGAGTTCACAAGAAATAACCGCTAAAGTCGAGTTAGGACAAAGTAGGGTTATTACTTTCATTACATTCCTGAAAGCAAAATGCACAAAAACGCCAATTTGAATTGTTGTACCTTGCAAATTACGTGTTTGAGGTCGTTAAGTCTAAGCAGCAAAAGTCAGGGTTCTCTAATGTTAGGTCGAGATTTTAATATGTTAAAAGCTGTTTTGAAAACCTGCAAAATGATTTTAGCTGTTATTCTTTGTCGACACAGATATATTTTTAGGCCATATTTTGCTTGGTATGTATTGGATAACTCCATAGCAACCTCTGAAAGTGTGAAACATTTCATCAATAATTTAAAAAAATCATTCAAATTTTAATGCTCAATACAATTTGCGAAACGTTTTTCCTGAAGTACTCATAACGGCTGTAAGGGTCTTTATGTATTATTTGGATTCCGACTTTAAAATGTTAAAGTTTCGAATATGTCAGAAAGTAACTCCTCCAGAAGCTCCAGAAGAATTTTTTTGCTCATCAATTATTAGTGGTGCCGTAAAAGAATAAAATTCACACCAGTACAATTAAAAAATTAAACGTTCAGAAACGACGCTCGCAAACAAAAATAATGGCATCCTTAATTAAAATAGATTTTTCAAATAAGTTTTTGAAACTTCTTAAAATCCAAGACCACTCAAGACACATAAGAGCAGCCTCTCACTTAAAAGCTACTTTATTAACTCCGCTCTGAAGTACAAACTTTTCTATGGCAATCCACACTAGCTTAAGAATGAAATTTTATAGTCATAAAATCAGAACGTTATCAAGTAACAGTAAATATGTGACCAATGCAGTGTAAGTGTGTGTTTGTATGTATTATTCACCATTACTTTTTGGTGCTTTATATCAAATCAAACAATAAATTTCAATAAAAGTCAAATAAAATCTATTAGTCAATAAAAAAGAATCGCACAAAACCGGCAACTGCAAAGTCAGCGAATTGATTTTATTATGCTTGCTCTGAATATATAGTATATATTTTTTTTTCTATTAAAATCGGCCATCAAATTCTGCCCCGCATAGAACAAATTTTTATGTTCTCAAGGACATTTTCAATTTTTGACTTTTCTCAATTTAAGCTTGTGAGTGGGTAGGTGTGTGTGTGTGTGTGAATTTTTATTATGTTTGTTTTCTTTCGATTTTTTTTTTTTTGCTTTTTTGACCTTTTCTATACCCAGGCACCAAACACTGATTCGGCATTTATTTGTATATTTTTTTCTATTTATGTGGGCATGTGTAAAGGTGCCACACACATGTATAAATGTAAAGTCATAAAAAAAGCACACAATGAAATTTGATGTTCTTTGATACGAGCGCGACGTAAGTGTTTCCTTTCATTTGATGACTTTTTTCCCCCAAATGCGTAAATGTGTGAGTGTATGTGTGTTTGTGTGTTTTTCTACCGATTGTTGAAATATGAAATAATAAAATTTTTATTGTTTACCTAGCATAAACATACACCTCCCCCCCCCCTCCCCCCCACACCAACACAACCTTATGCGCTCATGCATGTATGCATGAATATTTATATGTTTTTAATTTAGGATGCTGATGAATATCAGTGAAAATGTATGGCTGGGTGTGACGCTTTTATTATAACGACAGTTTTACAAAAGTAATTCATTAAAATTTATGTCGATTTTGATTGTTAAAAGGATAACGTTGTGCATTAATTAGTTCATTATTATTTTTTTATAATGCTGAAGCATATCAAGCATTCAGCATTTTAAATCATATCTATTCATTATTAAAATAATATGTCAGAGACAGGTTGAGGAATGTGCGTGTGTGTGTGTGCTAAATTCAAAGAAAAATTAAATGAATGAATTTTTATTCATGAGTTATGTCTGCTGACCTTTGCTGTTTTCAGAATGTTGATGGCTGATTTCGTAGCTTTTTAGAGTTAAGAAATCTTTTGCTTGTTTTATGTTAAATGTGCCTTATATCCATTTAAATCAAGACAAATTTTCTTAAATTTATTCTATATCAAAGTTAAGGATAAAAGAATATCCAAAAAGTAAGGATGTGTCATTAATTTTTCATTTAATTTTTCTATAACTTTCTATATGAACTCTTCTTAAATGTTGCATTTTAATCCAGAAACTTTTAGAAACAAACAAGTTCGAAGTGTTGCAATTCTTTGAAATATCTAGCAATTTATTTTAATTGCTACAGTCTACTTTATCTAACTTAAATAAAATTTCATTAAAATGTTAGCTTTCTTTTCGTCCTTGCTTTTCTTACTGTCCGTTCAATTTTGCTGCAAGTACACTCTCCCAGCACTGTTCTGCTCACATCACTATTGAAATTAATTTATAATTAAATCTTAACGTAATGAGGTCACTGTCTGATTTTCCACACTGTTTGGTAATGTGATATTTATTTTGTTTTTATTTCTTTCAACCATTCTTGTACATTGTGTGAAGTGTTCGAAGGACGCCAAAGTTACTGACTTTATTTGTGAATATATCTCGCTGCATTGGCTGACTGCGTGACAAATGATAAACACTTGATTATTTGACAGTTCGGTCACGCACAGTGATTACGAGACAAGTGAATAAAAAAAGTCAGCGCAATTGTTGTAGTTGTTATTTTTCTTTTTATATTCTAACAGAATTTTTGTTGTGGTTACTTTGGCAGAGTATCAATTTATTCAATGAATTTAGAAATTAGATCGTTCTACTGGCGACGAAATGGTTAATTATAACAATTCGATTGCTGCAATTTTAATTAAAAATTATTGATTGGGCTTCTTCGTTAACGGAAATTATGTCTTCAAATACTCTCTTCAAGGGACATTTTAATATGGTTCTCCTATGTATTTAGGTCGTCATCAATATAACATTTAAAAATATTTTTAAAAAATTAATATTTTCGAAAAGATTTTCCTCTTTTGTTGTGTTGACTGTAGATGTCTTCCCTTTTATTTCTTCTTCTCTTATAAGCTGACCTTTTTTAAGCCTTCAATTTAAAAGAAACACACAAACATCACTTCTTCGTTGCGCAAGAAAATCCTTTTACATAATAGAGAAATTATAAAGATTTGCTATTAGAAATTTTCAACGCAACCAAACTTGAACCCAAACCTTAAGGATTTGCTGCCTAAGTAAATAGCTCTAAAGAATGTACCTTAATATATCCCAAAACATACACATTTATTATCAACACACAAGCTAACAATATTATTATTATTATTAAAACATATACATACATTTTTGCTGACCTGCTTGCATATAAATATGTTTATCTCTTTGGAATTATGTGAAACCACAAGCATTCTGGGGCACAATCTCTCAAATTCCTTGGGTATTAGATATGTTAAATAAACAAAAAGAAAAAAAAAATAACAAAATAAATCGAACCGCACATCAATGATATGATATGTCAAGTCATGTTGTCATAATAAATACGAGCATATTTTTGCCAAAATAGTTTTAATATGAGCTGAAGTCATGTATTTCGTTATATTTATACATATATATATATTTTGATTGAGTCTTCTTTGTTGTTAACTAGAAATCCCACAAGAAAAAACTACAATTAATTTCCGTTTTATATGAATACCCGCAGGTTTAGAACTTCATAACAAGTTGTTATCAAAGAAAGTTGATATAAAATATGTACCAACAAAGCACACGGAAGCACACTGAAATGCGACGGTACAGCTGTCAATGGCAGCAGCTTTACCGCAGTCTTTAAGGAATACTTAACTATGTGAAAAAGTTTTTAAAAGTTTTATTGTAGAACTTGTACAGAAAATATTACTGTTAGCAGACTGGCAAAAGAAGAAAAAAATCAAAGTGATCATTAAAAGTAGAAATAAATTTAAGTTTTTATGAACAATTAGAAAAATATAAATGCTTTATGTAAAAATATAATGCTTAAATAAGGACAAATTATATATCGTATTAGATTATGAAGATAAACTTTGGAAAATTTGAGTTTAAATTTTAAACACTTGAAACTATTTTTACGTTTATTACTCGTTCTTAAATCTAAAAGTTTATTTTTAAAGCATGTCAAGGTTAAATTTCGAAAAATTCGAGCATTTAAAATTTTAGGTTTAAAAAAGTAAGTCTACAAAGTTTCAAAATGCATGTTTTGTGAGTATTGATTTCAGAAAGTTTACTATTTTAACCGAAAATTTATTTTTTTCAACTATAGTGCTTAAACAATAATACCAATTATACCCATACAATCCAAAAATTTAAAACGCAATAAATAAGCCTCTGTCCTCCAACCGAAAGAGCTAAAATTTGAAATTTGGCATGTATGTTTTTTATAACAAACCAAAGATGGTTTCGAAAAATAACATCATCCGCCCACGGACACGTCTACCTCCCATACAATGCGAAAATTTAAAACTGCATAACTCAGCTCATAATAAGCCTACAGCAATAAAATTTGGTATGTATATGTTTCATATCAACACAAAGATGACTTCGAAAAATGAACGTCATCTGCTCACGGACACGCCCACCTCCCATACAACCCAAAAATTTAAAAAGCAATAAATAAACCTCTGTCCAACCTAGAGCTAAAATTTGGCACGTGTGTTTTTTATGATAAGAAAAAGATGGTTTTGAAAAATGAACGTCATCCGCCTACAGACACGCCTACCTCCCATACAACCCAAAAAGTTTAAAACTCAATAAATAAGGTTAATTTTTGTCATAGAGAAATTAAATTTGGTTTGTATGTATTTAATACCAAAACTAAGGTGTGTTCAAAAATTGGGAGTAATCCGTCCATGAACACTCCCACCTCCCATAGCGAAAGCACAATAACGACATTAACTGTGAGCTACAGGAATAAAACTTGGTATGTGTAAATTTTCATCAACATTTAAATGCATATAAAATAAAGGCTTCATCCGCCCACAGACACGCCCATTTGCAATAAATTTTTATACCCCCACGCGTACTGCGTAAGGGGTATATTAATTTTGTCACGATGTGTGTAACACCCAAAAGGAGGCGTGGAAGGTATGGAAAAGTATATATATTCTTGCTCAGCATCACCACCTGAGTTGATTTAGCCATGTCCGTCTGTCTGTCCGTCTGTCCGTCTGTCCGTCTGTCCGTCTGTCCGTCTGTCTGTCGACACGATTACAGCCGCAATTTTGAAGCTATCGTAATGAAATTCGATATATAAGCTTTTTTTAAAAAAACTAAGGTCAAGTTCGAGAATGGGCTAAATCGGATGAAAACCACGCCTACCTCCCATACAACCCAAAAATTGAAAACTCTACAAAGAAGCTAATATTAAAGCTACAATACTAAAATTTGGTATATGTGTATTCTATGTCAAAACTGAGATGTCTTAGAAAAATGGGCGTCATCGACCTTCTAACACGCCCACCTCCCATACAACACCAAAATTGAAAAATCTATAAAGAGGCTAATATTAAAGTTACAAGACGGAAACTCGGTATTTGTGTATTCAATGTCAAAACTGAGGTGTGTTATAAAATTGGGCGTCATCCACCCATTAAAACGCCCACCTCCCATACAACCCCAAAATTGAAAAATCTATAAAGAGGCTAATATTAAAGCTATAAGACAGAAACTCGGTATTTGTGTATTCTATGTCGAAACTGAGATATGCTAGAAAAATGGGCGTCATACACAATCTCACACGCCCACCTCCCATACAACCCCAAAATTTAAAACTTAATAAAAAGGCTTATATTTAAGCTGCAGGAAAACAATTTGATATGTATGTTTTTTAGACACATACAAATAATAATATCTCACAAAATCTCATACAAAAAGCTCTCCAATTTAATATTCTTCCACCTTTAAGAATCGGCAGTGGGGGTATTTTAACTTCGGCCAAGTCGAAGATATACCTTACTAGTTTTTTTTTGTTTTTGAAAAGTGGGTTTAGGTTATTTCATAGTCGGCCTAGACCGACTTTAAACTTTCTTTACTTGTTTTTCTCTATAAATGAGAAGTTTTTGGTGCGAGAAAAATACTGATCATTATTAGAGACATGAAATATTGCCATTTCTCACAAGTGAAGAAATATTTCTTCGAATATGGGAAAATTTTCAAACTCTAAAGAGTGTAGATTAATAGATTAAGTTTGATAGACATCTTCAAGGCTTATATTGAAAGAATTCTAATCTGATCTGATATCACTTTGATTATAAGAGCAACGGTCTGACTAGAAGAGTATCGCTCTGATTATAAGAGCAACGGTCTGACTAGTGAATGCTTTTTCAGAATGGTGAACCTACAAAATTTCGCTTTAACCCATCTCGTAGAATAAACAACTCTTAGGCGGCGTTTATAGTGCACGCCGATTCAGACAGGCAGGCAGACAGGCAATGTGAACAAGCGAGATAGATATAATTATATAATTATAATAATTATGTTTTACAGCTGTTGTTATTATTGATTGTGGAACGTATATAGAATTTATTACTTTGACTGTTCGTTGTCAAAAAATAAATTAAAAACAAACAATTTTCGTTTTAATTTCAAAAAAATTTAAAAAGTTAAGGACGCGATCATGATTGAATAATTTTAAGGTTATTCGTATTTTTTGATGAGTGCTTATTTTTTATAAACAATGAAACTTTGACAATCTGCCAGCAGTGTTTTGTGATGCTGGGGTAAAAAGGGTACTTTTCAGTGTTTCATTGTGTTTCGTGTGTAAAAAATAGTTCAATGATTTCTTCTCAAGTTAACAAGAAAAAAATCTATGTAGGTGTTGTATCAAGTATATGCAAATTTTAAATAAACATACATTTTGTGTGTTGTTGTTGTTTAAACATGGTGCCAATTGATTCATTCAGAATTGATTGAAATGCCATATTCACGTTCGTTTTTTCCTTTTTCAGTGAATTTATGAAACAAAAAATGTATAGGCCGTCAAAATTCCTTTCCAAAAAGGAAGTCTCATCTGGCGTTGTTTTTCATAATTAATAATTTTTCATATTAAAATTTTTTGGATGAATTTTTCACACATCAATAAAAAGCAACAAACGCTCGTTATTTTCTTCGGTGTTGTGCAAGCGTCATCGAATTGGTTTTGTGTTGTTGCATGTTCATGTTTTGATGTTATTGTGAAGAAATTAAAACATAAAAAGCTTTCAAAGCAGTGTGAAACAATACGTTAGTGATTAAAATGCGATATTCTCGTTTGGTTTTTGCTTTATGAGTGACTTTTCAAACAAACATGTAAAAACAGGCGAACAATTACTAACAAACGTTCTATTATCAAGTTACTTTTCTTGTTTCAATGCAAATATTTACAGCAGGCATTACGTTACTCTTTTGTATTTGTCTTCAAAAGTAGAATTTTTCTTCGTTATTTCTTGCTCAACCTCTCTCATAGAGCTGCACAGCTCTAAATTCCTTGATGAATGAATTCCAAATGCGTTTAAAATTGCGTATTTTTATTTTGACGGATAAATAAAAACTTTATTTAAAGAATTCGCTGGTTTAACTTTTTTATATAGTTTCTATGACTAATATTATACATACATAAGTTAAGTTTTTTTGACATTTTGTTAAACAATTGCAATTAGTTTTAGTCCCCTCTAATATATTAAGGCGGTCTTCTCATTCAAAACCCGTTTTTTGGACCCTTTTAAAAAAAAATTCTTATTTGAAAACGCAAAGAATAATTGAAAAGTTTTTTTATTTATTGTATTACAAAAGTTTCAAAGTAACTAAAAAATTTTTTTTTGCCTCGATACGTGGGCTGTTCAAAAAGTAATGAGACTTCAAAGTTGGTGGTGAAAAAAAAGGTGTCGTCACGGCGGCCACGATTCCGGGTCTCCGGAGCGTCTGAAATGAAAAAAAGGGGTTATAATCAGTATAGATGTAATTTTCGGGTGAACCTCAAGCTTAATTTTGTGATTTTTTTTGACAAAATGGCGGCTATTCAAAAAAAAAACTTCAATTTCGGGCTTTTTTTTTGTAGTTTAGTGTAAAAAAAAATAGTAAAAAATTTTTTAAAATTATGGTCGAGGTTCACCCGAGAATGGTGACAATTCTGCGTCGATTCCACTTTGTTTCATGAAACTCGGTTTAGTTGAACTGGAGATATCATGGCCGCCAGTTCGAAAAACGTGGTTTCGAGATAAACGCGTTTAAAGTTTGAAGTAATTAAAATAATAGCTGATTTTGACGAAGACCTTGCTTCACAAAAAAGGCTGTATCTTCTAAAGTATTTCGAATTTCTCAAAATCCTTTAAGGGGCATATTTACAAGTACCCAAGCTATAAATAAATGCAAAAAAGTCGAAAAAAAAGTTGCTCAATGAGAAGACCCCCTTAATGCTTAAAAAAACGGAGCGTTAAAAGTAGCAATAAAAATCAATTGTGTCAATTTAGTGTCAAATAGTATGATATTTAGGCAACCGTATGCATTTTTCGACCAAATGACATTGCTCTCATGTTCTCATTCTGCTCTCATTTTTAAATAAGCTTACCAAATGGAGAAGACGTCAAAATTACGAATAACCTTTTTTTCATTGAATCATGGACGCGATGAACATTATTAAAAAAAAAAAAATTGTTTTAGTAAAAAGTGAAGACTACGAGGCATGTGTGTGCATTTTACTCAGATTGTGGTCTACTTTTAATGAAGCGCTTGCAACACAAAAGCTATATCAAATACCTTTTCAATATCTAAAGCAATAACTGCAGACGATTTGCCTTCAATAAATTTTTTGCTGATGAACTGAGTAATATATTGCAATTGATGATTTGTGGAGTGCCGACATCTAAATCCAAATTATTAATTTGGAATAATACTGAAACCTTGAACATTTTCATCAATTTTATTTTTAATTATTTTTTCAAATATATTACTTATGAAGCTAAGGAGACTGATTGGACGATAGTTTGAAATTTCAGATTAATCCTTGCCAAATTTCGGGATAGCAATAGTCTAAGCATGTTTCCATCAAACAGAAAAATGCTAAACGAACTCAATCATTAAAAATATTGATTGCAGATTTTTATCATAAATTATTGTTTAAAGATTTTTTTAATTTATTTATATTTATATATTTATATATAAACTTAATACAAGCAGTATGAATACTTACGAACTAAATTTTATAATTAACAGGAAGTATCTTAATTTACAATGGTACCATATCTTAATTAGAAGAATACATTAGAGAGGAGGAGGAAGTGTCGTTGGAGTTAAGAAGGATATTTCGGAGTAGTGGTCTGCTTAGGTGAAAATCGTATTCACTGATCAAACTATTGGTTTCCCGAATAACCGATCTATTGGTTCTGGTTATAGGTTCACTGCATCCATAGTTGGTGCGGTGAAAGTTATGGTGGAAGAGAGGTATAGACCTAAGGTTGCGTGGGTTGGTATTAAAGGATATTAATTGGAGTAGTTCTGAGCAGTTAATGGTACCGCATACTAGTTGATGAATGAAGAGATTGCTGCCATTGGAAGATTCTTAAGATGCAAGTTGGAAATTCCATCAAGACCAATTGCTTTTCTGATTTTTAGGCACTTTTGTTAAAAAAAAGTATAGATTTTGGATTTATTTTAGAGCAATTTAGTTCATTATTGCTTGTTTCTAAACAAATAGGTTCATTTGTAAGCAATAAATCAGTGTCTGGAACTAAAAGGTGTACAGTTATATTATGAGTGTTCAGAGTCAGAAACAAATCATTTATATTTTCCTTTTTTTTATTAGTTTTTCGGTTTAAATTATATTTTTTTCTACTCAAGCGCTAAATTACAGCTGTCATGATACCCATTTCTTTACTCTTTCATTGAAACTTTTTATATGAAGTGAACCTGAGATTTGAGGTTTAATAAAGTCTTTTATTTCGCCACATTTTTGCTAATGTATTTGCATTAATGTGCTTATTTTGTGGAAAATGAATGCTTCTCTTAAGTTTTTGAAATATGATGACTTTCAATTAATTTATGCAATTTCAATAATATTGCTGCGCACATGCCCAAACATGCAAGCAAGCAAATATTCTATGTGTGAATATATATATAGAAGCAAACTTTGATGATGAATCAAATTATTAGTATTAGCTTTTCTGTACTGCATATGATTACTTAGCATTTAATGCTAGGATTTATTCAAACATCTAACCCAAGCCCAGTGCATCTGCTGTCAATTATCAAATTTACTTAATTGAACCAACAATCTTGCCAAATTTATTCTAACCTTAAACTTACACATATATATTATCTGCTGTCTCTCTCTCTAGCTCTCTAGCTCTCTTACAACTCTACATTATTTATGTACATGCATAATTAAGCATTTGCTATACAATCGCTTTACTCTTTCATTACAGAACCTATTACCGAAGTAATTGGCGGTCCAGAGCTACATATAAACATGGGTTCAACCATCAATCTAACATGTATTGTGAAATTTGCGCCAGAACCACCACCCACAGTAACATGGTCACACAATCGTCAAGTAAGTTTTTTTTTTCATTCATATTGTTAATGATTTTGATAGAGGAACTTTAATTGAAAAAAAATAATTACCAGAACTTTTAAAGAGGATTAAAAATTTCACTTTTTAATTTAAAGAGATGGAATAAAGCATTTCACGTAAAGTGATCAAAAGTTTCATTCTTTCGATTTTGTTTCTTTTTGAATATGCAACACCACCAAAATACTTCTGTTGAAAATGTTAAATCTGAAATCATGTTGCTGAATAAAAGGCTTCTTAAAATCTTTAACCCAAAATAAAAAAAAATTTAATGCCACAGCTTTTTTGTTTTCGGCTTCATGTTACTTCACAAAAAACTCTTAATTAAATATTATATTTTAAAATACTTTCCATGCTTTCGTTAGAAATAATTTTGAATTAACTTTAATCTAAATGTTAAAACTTTTTCTCATAATCTTTATGATTCATTAATTTTTTTTACAATTTTGAAATATTTAAAAATTCGTTCGTTTACAACAACAAAAGTTTTATTAAGCTTTAGCTGTCTGTCATAAAAATGCACAATTAGTTTTAATATTGACAAGGGTCAGCTTCAAAAGCTTTGCAGCTGTCAATAAATCAGAAAAAAAAAAAATACCATTATAAATAAACAAAATATATGTATTTAACCAACATATGAAAACTTCTATAAAGCAAATTATTTACTGGCCACTAGTTATGGCAACCAGTAAGAAGTTAAAAAAGTACTTTAAAAAACATATCACTCTGATGAGGACTAAGTTTATTTGTCCATTTATAACAAAAAAATTTTCTCTGCATTTAACTTTTTCATTTTTATATTAAACATTTGCAAATTTTTTTGACATTTCTTAATTTGAATATCTTCGTATCTCTCTTTCTCTATTTCTACTGCTACCTCATCAATATAGGTCATAAATTTCGATTCACCCCGTGGCGGTATATCATTAGTAACAGAAAAAGGTATCCTAACAACAAGTCGACTATTGGTACAGAAAGCCATTCAACAGGATTCAGGACTCTACACATGCACGCCATCGAATGCAAATCCGACTTCAGTTCGAGTACATATCGTTGATGGTAAGTATAGAGGATGAAGTTTGTGAAGAGGGAGTCAAACATACAGCAAGTGGCTTATAGAGTTAGAACTTTGTAAATGTAAATTTTTGTTTAAGTATGAGAACATTAAATATATGTTGATATATGTAGATATGCGTCGTAAAACATGAAATTAGAAATTGCTATTTGTTTATGAAATTCTGTTATTAATACATATTAAAAACATTGCAAAAACAGGAATAAATTAATAAGTAGGGGAAAAAACTCTGTCAGAGTTTGTGGAGTATGAAGAAAAGTTTTGAGGAGCTTGTGTGCCAACAACGCACTCTAGAAAGTTTATGTCGCAATTTCTGAAATAAATACTAAAAACTTTAACCACGTTTCTGTAATTAAGAATCTAAACAATTAAGAGATATATTGAATTTACATATAATAAGCAATTTAAAGGCTTTAAAATTTAAGTTAATTATGGCTTACTTTTCATGATGTATTCCTTAGCCTCATATTTTTCGACTTTATTATTACTTTATTGATTAAACTTGGTGGAATTGATTATGTTTCTCTTTTTTTATGGGAAGAAAAATAATACCAGCCGGCGTTCAAAAACTTTCTGTATGTTTTACTTAATTTTGACATCAATAAAAATAGCTGAAGTCATTTACAATTATTTTTGCTGTTCAAATTAATTACCTAAAACACAGTTTCCATAAATTTTTCTTAATTATTCATTGGTAATAAACCATAAAAACTCATAAACCAACTTCGAATCATTGGGGACTACGAAAATATTCAGCCTAGGTTGTTATTTATTGAGGTAAAATATTTGAGCCTTTTTTGTACAGATAACAGGCATGCGTACACATCTAGGCAGTGCTATTTATTCGCATCATTAAATCACATAATTTTTTCTTCGAATTATGATAAAAGTTTTTATATATTTGCTTCTATTTGATTCGTGTTTACACTCAGAAAAAAAAGGAATTTATATATACCATGTGCTGAGAAGCTCTTAGTATTTATTTTTGGTTCAACTCCTTTCAAAGTTGCATACTTTTTATACCCTCAACCTGAAAGGTGAGGGCATATTAACTTTGAGCAAACGTTTGTAACGCATAGAACGAAGCGAGTCCGGTATAGAAAAGTATATATATTCTTGATCAGCGTCACCACGTAAGTCGAGCTATCCATGTCCGTCCGTCCGTCCGTGTGTTGTCCGTAAACACAGGTTAAGAAGAAGGAGCCCATGGTACACATGGTCACATGGACCCAAGGATCTGCACCATTGAATATTTTTGGAATCCGCTAACGGAAACGCCTACCTCCCATACTACGCAAAAATTGAAAACTGCATAACTCAGCTCATCATTAGCCTGCAACAATAAAATTTGACATGTATGTGTTTTATATCAACACAAAGATGTCTGAAAAATGGGTATCATCTGCTCACGGACACGCCCACCTCCTATACAACCCAAAAATTGAAAATGCAATATATAAGCCTCTATTTAATCTACTGAGCTAAAATTTGCCACATATGTTTTTTATAACAAAACAAAGATGGTTTTGAAAAATGGACGTCATCCGCTCACGGACACGCCCACCTCCCATACAACACAATAATTAAAAACACAATAAATAAGCCTATGTAAACCAACAGAGATAACATATGGCACAAATATTTTTTTATGACAAAATAAAGATGGTTTTGGAAAATGGACGTGACCACCCACGGACATGCCTACCACCCACACAACCCAAAAAGGTTAAAACTGAATAAATAAGATTATGTTTGTCATAGAGAGATCAAATTTGGTATGTATGTATTTTATACCAAAACAAAGGTGTGTTCAAAAATTGGGAGTAAACCGTCCATGAACACGCCCACCTCCCATAGCGAAAGCATATTAAAGGCATTAACTGTGAGCTACAGGAATAAAACTTGGTATGTGTTAATTTTTCTTGAACATTTAAATGCATATAATATATAGACATGCCCATTTCCAATAATATTATTTTTTTTTTTGAAAAAGTAGGCTTAGGGTATTTCATACTCGGCCTAGACCGACTTTTAACTCTCTTTACTTGTTTTTAATTAAAATTTTTCAGGTAAGCTTCAGGTTCAAATATCAAAAAGTTAAAATTCAGTTTTTTTTATAAGTGAACTAGCGGATGTAACCCGGTGTTACTCGTGGTTGTGCCACGAGCACAGAAAGAGGACGATTTTCAAAATTTCTCTCATTTTTACGTTTTTAAAATTATCAATTCAATTTTAAAATTTTTTAAATTATCGTTTTTTGGGGTTTTGCCCACTCCTTCCGTCGAAAGTGTTTAGTCAAATTTCCATAAAAGCGGTTAAAACAAAAACTGACATTTTCAACGTCTCGATATGATGTCTGGTTTCTGAGGAAAATGGGCACCCACATTCAGAAAAAAACACATACAATCTTTCTCCGGTGAAAAATTTCTCTATTTTCGATAACAGCAATTTTCTCTTTTCAAATAAAATTTTCTTCAATTAGAATAAATTTTCACATTTTCGAAGAAATATTTCTTCACTTCTAGGAAATGGAAATATTTCAATGTCTCTTATAATGACAAATATATTTCTCGCACAAAGAATTTTTCTAGAAAATGAAAAATTTTTCCTATGTTTTGATAAAAAATTCACTATGAGAAGTATTTTCTTCAATAAAACAAATTTTTTCTGAAAAATAAAGAGGCTTTTTCTCTAAAATCGAATTATTTTTATATATTTCTCTTTTTCATAGAAGGTTTTTATCATTTTTAAGGATCGCATTTAGAGAAAAGCATTCCCTGGAGCAAGGTCATTGCCATTTTTATCATATTCCGAGAAACTTTTTTCTGAGTGCAGCTTGAAAAGTTATTTTGAGAAAAATTCGTTTAAAGTTTTTCTTAGCATGCATTTGATATGCAGTTTTATCTCCAATAAATTCCAATTTTAAAAAATCCTATTAGCATCGATTCGATTTTTGGATTGCCTTCGTTCAACTTCGGTTTTGGTCGATACTGTTCGGTTACTTTTTTTTCATTTTTAAATAGCTTCTGGTGGTATTCGTTAAACTTATTTTTTTTCGTTCGTCTTTCGTTTTTTTCTTGACTTCGTTTGCTTTCGGCTCATTCCTTGATTTTTGTCGAAAGAACTTTTAATAGCGTAGAATCTATTTCAGTAACAGATACAAATGCTTGCCAAGTTTCATCAAAATCGGTTCATCTGTTTTGACGTGAATGAGCCGAACATAGTTGATTGAATAAAGCGCCATCTTACGGAAGTTTTCTGAAATTTAAATAGTTAAATTCTGTTGCAGAGTCAAGTTATTTCACGTACCAAATTTTAGTAAAATCGATCAAGTCATTTAAGAGTTATTGAGTCTTAACAATGCTCTCTTTGCAATTTTTTATATTTTATGTTTTATCTTGGGTGCAGTTGAACGTTCAAACCAAATTTCATTGAAATCAGTTCAGGCATTTAGGAGTTATTGAGTCTTTAAAACGCACTACTTAAAGCGCCATCTTGCGAAAGTCTTTGGAATTTTTTATTGCTTATGTTTTATTTTGGGAGCAGTTGAACCTTCATACAAAATTTCATTGAAATCGGTCCAGGTGCTTAGGAGTTATTATATAGTGCCACGCCCACATACTTCGGCCCACTTTGTTAACCTTTGCTTTCTATTGGTTGCAGTTGCACCTTCATACCAAATTTCATTGAAATCTGTTCAGGCATTTAGGAGTTATTGAGTCTTAAAAACGCACTACTTAAAGCGCCCTCTTGCGTAATTCTTTGGAATTTTTTATGACTTATGTTTTATTTTTGGAGCAGTTCAACCTTCATGCCAAATTTCATTGAAATCGGTGAAGTTATGATAGAGTGCCACGCCCACATACTTCCGCTCATTTTTTCCACCCCCTATGTTCTTTCTCCCTATGAAAGGTACTCGGTGTCCAAATTTCAGCTCAATCGGATAAGCGATAAGCGGTGCGCGAGCCTATACGGAACAGACAGACAGACAGACAGACAGGAGGACAAACATTTGATTTTATATATAAGAAGATTATTTATTAATACAGATTATTTTATTAACGTGCAAAAAAAATGAAGTGATCATTTGCCACACATTAGAATCGCCACTTCGTTTTTAGGAATAAATTATGAGTACAGTTCTTGATCAGTTTTTCATCGGAATTTTAAGAGGACGTAATGATTTCTTCTTATTCTTTAAAGAAATCATTAATTCAAATTAAAATTCCTCAAATATGTGGATTTAATTTTGTACGGACGACTTATTTGAATAGCTTTTTCTTAAACAATAACTTTCTGAACGGAATATCAGAAATAGTGGCTTTGTAGTTAGTTTTGTGAAACCTACACAAACATTTTCTCCGAAATCTGAACATACTTACACTGAAAAGAATTTCCGATTCGAATCCACTATAGTTATGCACTTCTTAAGAATGACTGAAAGCGGTGGGATAATGAAGAGTGGTTGTACTCGGTTGTACTCGTAATGCAACTTAATTATAACGAAAGAAATCTTAGTTAGTTTTTACATCAAAAAAGTTTCCTTTTTTTTTTGCGTGTAGATCAAAGTTAGAGCAAAAACTTTTTGCTTATAAGTTTTATTCTCTTCGTTTAATGAAACACAAAAAAAAAACATTATAAAAGAAATAAAATACTTTTTCAGTCAAACCGTATTCGTAAGTTTAACGCTAATGACATTGATGTGGACCCTGTAGTATAGAAAGAACTTCGTTAACAGCGAAGCCAACAACAGGAACAACTGTAGAATAACAGTAAAACTTTAGTAATTAACGCAAGTTCTGTGTAATTTAAGTAAGTGGGTCAGCATTTCATTAGAAGCAGTTAACTTCGTTGTTTTTCTTGTGATTTTGAAATTGTAGAATGTTTAAAGAGAATAATTATCAGAGAATGGATGAATAGTTTTGCAAAATGGATGGTTAAAATCAATTAAGAAATTAAAACATGAGAAGAAAGGTTGTGTTTTCACTTTAAGGTGCAATTCTTTTGATAACATTTAATGATATATAAAAACTTGATTTATAAGAAGATGAGGTAACTTAATTTATTTTAAATATGGTATTAAAGAAAAAGCTACTTATAATATTTTACAATTTGTTTAAATATATGAAAATTAACAAAAATAAGTCCAATACATTCTAACAATGTTTGAAAATAAAACATTGCTGAGGAATTAAAGCGTTTAAGGTAAACATTGTAAGGTTTCATTTATTAACAAAACCGTGAATTTCATCATAATACTATAGGGGTATTCTCTATGTCTAGTATATGACATAGCATGGTGCAAGAATAGGAAATGTATGTAAAATATACTTAAATGGTGAACGGTTTGTACATTTCCTATTCTTACACTATACAGCGGCATATACTAGATATAGAGAATACCCCTATAGTATTATGATGAAATTCACGGTTTTGTAAAATTCAAAGTTGTATACTTATATTCACATTCACTTTTTAATTTCATTATTGTAGTTTTAATTTGAAAGAAAAACAAACTGATACTAGTGCTCTCTCGTTTATCTTTATCATCAAAATAAAAAACCACTAAAATATTTATAAGACTGGAATGTCAATATAACAATACAACTGCGTATATCAAATTGTGAAATAACTAATTGTTTTCTATTGTATTGTATTGACATAAATTAATATTTGTATTCTAACTGTCACTGTTACTTCACATGAAATACACTAATCAAAAAGTCCTCAGCACCACAAATCCATCTTAAATATCAATTACTTCGAATTACTTATACCCAAGCGTCATAGCTCGGTATTAAGACAACAAATAGAAACATATTGTGGAAATAATATTCACAATATTTCCAATATCCTAAAATAAAATTATGCGTAGCCAAACATGTACTGCTATTAACTATGATTATCTCATGAATTCTATGTAGTTGATTGCTGTCTGTGTTCGCTCAAGATAAGCATAAAAATACTGTAACAACAAAGCATTTCCGATAATTGCAACTCATCGAATTAATTAACTCTTAGTTGACAAACTAAGACAAAAATGCGAAATAAAAATAAAAATAAAACTAAAACGAAAAATAATAATATGAAATAAGCAGAAAAAGAGACAACAACAATCAGGGCCATGTGGAGAATTTTAAGAGGTACAGGCGAATCAAATACCATAAGAGAAAATTGTATAAAAAAAAATGAAAATTGTAAAATACAAAATCCATGTACAATATATTGCAAAAAGGATTTTTGTAAGTAGGTAGAATATATCAATGGCTTATTTGATTTAAATGATCAGTGAAAACTTTTAAATTTTTAGGAACGTCGATTTTGTTTTTAAATTTCAATACATTTCAAAATAAAAAACGCTAATTTTGGCTGTATGCTGATCACCGTGTATTGGTTATGCATTTTAACAAATTTGTGTAAGACAGATATTTTATTGTTGGTTTGGATAATACAGTGAATCTATTTTTGTCGCTTAACATTTTTATGAACTTAAACATCTTTATAAAGGACAACTAAGAAAAAAATTGGGACCAAAGTGATGGAAAAGTATCGAACATAATCATGAATTAGAGTTCAGCAAATTTTACAAAAACTAAAAAAAAAATTATGGACTCTGACGACTGGTGGTTTTATTATCAGCAGAGACTATTAATAATTACACTGGCTTACAAATAACGAAAAGTTGTTTGTACTTTGAATGCCACTATTCTTTTCTCATGTAAAATCGGCCACTAATTCCGAAAAAAATCCCCGATATTTGAATTAATTCCGCCAAAAAAATTGTGTTTGCACTGTTTGTAAGAAATTTTATTAGCTTTAGGGTTGTATGGGAGGTGGGAGTGTTAGTGGTTGGATAACACCCATTTTTCTATCACACCTAAGTTTTGACATAGAACACACAAATACCGAGTTTCAGTTTTGTTACTTTAATATTAGTCTCTTTATAGAGTTTTAAATTTTGGGGTTGTATGGGAGGTGGGCGTGTAAGTGGGTGGATAACGCCCATTTTTCTAACACACTTAAGTTTTGACATAGAACACACAAATACCGAGTTTCAGTTTTGTAACTTTGATATTAGCCTCTTTATAGAGTTTTCATTATTTGTGTTGTATGGGAGGTAGGCGTGGCCCATAAAACAAAAAGTGCATGACTTTGGGGAAAATTGGGAGACACGGGTCTTTTTTTTTTAGTCTTTTATCACGTAGTGGTGTCCGTATATGGTTATTTTTTTTGGTGTTGCACTGTGTTATTGTTGTTGGTTCTGGAGATATTTGCAATTAACCCTAAAGTGAGCAATATCTCGAAAACGGAGTAACAGAAAAAAAAATTTTTTTTTCGGAATTAGCGACCGATTTTACATGAGAAAAGAATAGTGGCATTCAAAGTACATATTGGCTGTAAACCAGTGTTATTTAATATAAATAAATTGTGGTGGTCGAGTCCCCGTGTACTAAATGTGTGACGTACGAGCCAATGAAGCTCGTTAGACCCGGGTTCGAATCTTCTTCAGACACAGAAAGCTGTTTTTATAGAAATAAATTTTTCTGATCGATCGTCACCTCTCTGCAGACAATGCAAAACCTTAAAGTGTAAGCAATACCATGATAAGGTTTTTGAGAACATGAACTTGAGCCGTTCGCAGTCGAATAACAATGTTCGGGTCAATGTCCAGTTCGGGTCAATTGTGGACAAACATTTGTACACACACAACATAAATTACACTGTTGTAGTTTTTGATATAAAATTTTTGGTTCGACGATAAGAAAACCCTTTTCGGATTTGGGGGAGACCCCGTGTACAACTGTGTCCTTGGCCAAGTAAGAAAATGGCGCAAAATTTGAAGAAAATGGTGTTTTTCCAAATGGTCAATTTTGAACTATTTTAAGGCCTTTTCCATGTCTTTTAATAAATATATCTCACGAACTAAAAGTTAAATCTTGACAAACAATGAAAAAAACTAAAGTCAATTAGATGCACCGTCAATAGTTCTCATGCTACTTTCCGATCCGTGCCCTAGTTTTTATTAATTAATAGTTTAATTATTTTGTTTTCTACTAAAATTTAAATTAATTTTATAGTACGACAACTTCAAACTGATTATCTAGGCTGACAAGATTTTTCAAAACTATAAGAGCAGAAGAGACAAAAAGTTACAAGAAAATTAGCGCCTATAAACATGTCTACCTCCCATAAGCCATGCATATGTCAAAATAGGGTCAATTTTGAGACAACGTAGTTCTGTAAATTTAAACAAGTAAAGAAAGTCTAAAGTCGGTCTAGGCCGACTATGAAATACCCTAAACCCACTTTTCAAAAACAAAAAAATTTTTTATTATAAATGGGCGTGTCCGTGGGCGCATGAAGCCTACATTTTACATTCATTTAAATGTTAAACTCATAACCTTATTTATTGAGTTTTAAACTTAATGGGTTGTATGGGAGGTAGGCGTTTCCGTAGGCGGATGACGTCCATTTTTCAAAACCATCTTTTTCTTGTCATAAAAAACATATGTGCCAAATTTTAGCTCTTTAAGTTAAACACACACTTATTTATTGCGTTTTCAATTTTTGGGTTGTATGGGAGGTGGGCGTGTCCGTAAGCGGATGACGTCCATTTTTCGAAGACATCTTTGTGTTGGTATAAAACATATACATATCAAATTTTATTGTTGTAGGCTTATTATAAACTGAGTTATGCAGTTTTCAATTTTTGCGTTGTATGGGAGGTAGGCGTGTCCGTGGGCGGATGACGTCCATTTTTCAAAACTATCTTTGATTTGTTATAAAAAACACATATGTAAAATTTTAGCTCTTTAGGTTAATCACAGACTTATTTATTGCGTTTTCAAATTTTGGGTTGTATGAGAGGTGGGCGTGGCCGTGAGCGGATGACGTCCATTTTTCGAAAACATCTTTGTGTTAATATAAAATACATACACACCAAATTTTATTGTTGTAGGTTAATTATGAGCTGAGTTAAGCAGTTTTAAATTTTTGCGTTGTATGGGAGGTAGGCGTTTCCGTGGGCGGATTCCAAAAATATTCAATAGTGCAGATCCTTGGGTGCATGTGACCATGTGTACTAAGTTTCATTCAATTATCTCCACTCCTTCTTCTTATCCTGTGTATACGGACAACACACAGACGGACAGACGGACGGACGGACGGACGGACGGACGGACATGGATAGCTCGACTCACGTGGTGACGCTGATCAAGAATATATATTCTTTTCTATACCGGACTCGCTTCGTTCTATGCGTTACAAACGTTTGCACAAAGTTAATATACCCTGACCTTTCAGGTTTAGGGTATAATTAGATTTTTGTAAATAGGACATCATTGGAAAGGTTATATTGTTTACTTTAAGTGAAAAAATAATACTAGCGAAATAATCAAGGTTTCTGTGGAAAAGTGATTCAACTATAATTTGGCATAATTAAGAGCAATAAATCATTTGGATCATTTGAATTGATTGTGCCAACTATATTTTCTAGAATTATACAATTTCGAGCATGGATGCAGAGGCTATATGCCGAGCCCAGTTGCTCTCATGAAACGAGTTGGTCTTATAAAACGGTGGCTCTTATGAAACGGTGGTGACATGTCCAGTTATTCCGTGAATTAGCGACCATTTCCTTCGAACTGATTCATGCACGAACAACTTTTGTTGGATTTGGCTCCTCTTGAAAGATCCATATAATTGATTGTTGTCTTGTTGTAGTTGTAAATCCATAATTCGTCAGCTGTAACGCTACCATCAACATGTTTTAAGCACCGCTTAAATTTTTAACATTTCTTTCCACCAATCGATACGACCCTTCTTTTGAGCGACTGTAAAATTATAGCCAATCCAACGCGACAACAAAATTTTCTTGACGGACAAATATTAATGCAGTATTTAATGTATGCTGGTGTCACTTATTCCAAAAGATGTCTCCATTTCACAGTAGATCACATGATAATCGTGCCATGTTAGTTCAAGCACAGAATCGATGCTTTGTGGCACAACAATCGATTTAAGAACCTTCACGAAATTCGTCCTGTAGTGAAGAACAACCACGATTGAATGCCGAATTACAAATAATTGAGAAAAACTTATTATATTATGATATTTAATTTTTTGTTCAGATACACATAAAAATCGTTTTATGATTTTTATTTTTCAAATCAGAAATATTCAATTTATTTTGATTTTTATTTTTTTACTCAAACAAAAAAGTCATTTTTGATTTTTATTTTCCGGTCAAAAAATGATTTTGATTTTTTGTTATTTTTGAGTTTTATTTTCTTCTATCAATTAACAAACTCATGTGTTTATTTTTATTTTTTGGTCAAAAAATAATTTTGATTTTTTGTAGAGACATAAAACTTATTTGTTGAATTTTAATATTTCACTTAGTAACTAAAATCAGTTTCTGATTTTTTGTTTTTGTTCAGATTTTTAAATAATTTTCGGATTTTTATTTTTTTTTTTCTCAGAAATAAAAATCGAATTCAGCTGCTTTCATTTTAGAAGACTTTCCTAACATTTTTGTTGAAGGAAATATATAAAAACACATTTTATATCTGGGTAAAAAAAATTTTATTTTTTTGTAATAAAAAAATGAGTTGTAAGTGTAAAGCTTAGTGCTTTGCAGTTTCATGTGAAATTTTACTCAAAACACCATACAAAAAATAAGAAAAGCGTTTGCAAATTTTCACATCATGTTCGTCAAATAAGTACTCTGTTTCGCTGTGAAATTAGCACTCGCAACATTTCACTTGCAACATTTTTTCACGACAATTTAATTGAACTGCCTATTTATTTTTATGTGAAAAGTGACAATTGTCGTAAATTTTTTGTTTTTATAAATTTATTTTTCTCTATATTGAAAAATAAAGCATAACTTTCTCAAATTTTACAATTTCTACGCACCAAAAAATTTCTTCAGATTTTTTCGCAACGAAAAACTGAATGTTGCCAGTGAAATTTCACGCAAACGAACAGAGTACTAGGCTATAAGCCTAGTCTTAAACCAAATGAAAGCCATCAAAGTAGTACTCTGTTCTGCTGTGAAATATACTAGCAGCATTTTTGTTGCAACATTTTCGAATTTTTTCACGAATTCAATTTTCGTGACAAAATGTTGTAAGAAAAATATTACGAGCAATTTCACCGTGGAACAGAGTACTACTTTGACGAACATATATAAAAATTTCCACGCGTATTTCACAGCTATCGTTTTTTATTTGAGTGAGATTTGAGTGAAATTTGACATGTGACTGAACAGAGTACTGGGCTCAAGCAAGAAAAATTGAAAAAAAATACTTGTTATTTTTAAACTAAAATTAAAATGTGTGAGCAAATATTTTATGTTAATTTTATTTGTGTAATCAACTTTTCACAATAAATCTGTAATAACAGTATGTCATAAAAAAATCTTGAAAATATGCTTTATTTACCGAATAAACTTAACCCCGCCTTAATGACGCCGCACAGTGTAGATATATGTATACAAAAGTAAGCCGATCCTATCGAAACTCAGTGAGAATGCTAGACAAATAGAGTAATTGATGTGAACTGAAAATGATAGAAATTGGTAAGTCCTTAAGGGTACCACACTTGCATCTATATTATTTGTTCTTAAAAATCCAATTTAAAACATATTTCATATTGTTTACAATAAAAACAATGGTAACTTTTTTTTTATCAGTCATCCCAATATTGACTTTCATCGCTACTAACTTCTTCGTGAGATGCACAACAAAATTAAAGAATCCTTTTTTGTTATTTCCGTTAGAACTTTGCAAAATTTTGATTACTTTTCTACACAAAAATTATCATTTTTCACAATAAGTCACTTTTGTAAACCTGGATAACTTTCTTGTTTATAAAAAGGTGCAGATAATATTTTGGAAATCAAAAGTTAATACTTCAAATCAAATTACGAAAAATTTTCGCTAAAATCAAAGAGTCGTTTTTTTGTAATTTACTTTTGAAATTTGATAAATTTTTTTATATTTTTCCATGCAAAATTTAAATTTTTTCGTAAAAAATCACTTTTTTAATTTGCAAATATTTCGTGTTTATAAAAAAGTGCAAATAATATTTTGCAAATCAATAGTTAATGCTTTTAATAAAATTACAGAAAAGTTTCGCTAAACTCCAATAATCTTTTTTTTTTGTTATAGCTAGCTTATTAAAACTCCCAAATTTTTGAGTTTTAAGGTGTTTTTTTTTTTTTTAAATGTAAAGAACATTTTTTTTCATACAAAAGTTGCTCAAAAAACAAATTTCTTTCATAAGCTCTTACATAAAATAATCCTCTTTACTATTTTTTTAGAAAATACCTAAATTTCTTAAAACATTTACTCAATTTTAAATTACTTGATTTTCTTCAAACAAGGAGGTGTAGTTTGAAAGCATCGCATTTGCTTATTATAAAAGAGATATCAAAAAATCTTTTCAATTTTATTAGCTAAACAAGTGTAAAAGCCCGTCCTTCGACGGGAAGGAACCATTTAGAGTACAAAATGCGACAAAAAATTTATTGGATTTATATACAAAGGTTTTTATTTGAAAACATGTTTATTAAATTATTTTTAAAAAAACTTCCTAATATACAATATTTCTAGTAAAAAAATTCTTAAAATTTTAACCAATTAACCTTGTCCCTTGCCATCTATAATGCTTAGTTTTACATCATCAGCCCGCTAAAACTGCTCATGACTAAATACCAGTTCTTGTAGACTCCTACTTTTTGCAATATTTAACCTTGCAATTTATTTATGGTCATTGAAAATGTCAGTTTAACTGAAAATTGTCGCTTCCGGAGAGTGAAACGAAAATCTGTGTTTGTCGGGGCCAAATCAATTGTAGGTATGAAAACTATTTCATGTTCGCCAGTGCGCCTGTCAATACCTGTGCAATGATTAATTAAGTTTTTAGGTTTTTCAAAACTAACCACCTTCTATTACAGATACCTCTTTTGGTATTGAAATTTCGAAGAATTAATACTTCCAATTTTGAGGTTTAACTTATGCAGTGGCATTCCTGAAGAATAAAATTCATTCAAAAACTCGGCAGGGTAATTTTGTTTATCGTTATCATCACTGTCTTCAATTTAATCCGTGTTCAGATCTCTCACTGTGTCACCAACTAAAATATTTAGAACTTGCTCGTTGACTTCGTTCACATCGAAATTTTTTGGGCACAGGATTGCAATTTTGGAATAACGATTGATGTTATTCGGACTCAAAGTATCGCCAAAAATCTATTCAACCCTTTCAATGGATTTGTCCATTATATTGGACACTTCGGAAAAAATTTTTTTTTTTTATTTTCCAACGTCTTTTCTAAAATCAAATAGGTTGGTACTATGAAATGAAGTTGTGCCAACATGACAAAAATAATTTTAGGGAGATATATAACGTTTAACTTAGTTAGATTATCGATTTTATGCCCAACAGATCAATTCAATTTTTTATATCGCGTGTTAATAAATTTTGCAAAAAAGAAGTGATTATTGTGATTGGTGTGGAAAGTATAATATTTTTTTTTATAATTACATTTGCATAAATAACGCATTTGCATTTGTCTCCGATTGTGTTAGTTGAACTAAAATATTATAATACAACGTTATCATGGTTTTGTCCATTATATTAGACAGCCTGCCAAAAGCAAAGCAGCTCATTTAAAAATCAGAGGGATGTTTTTTAATCTTTTTATTGCTAAAATGATGGGAATATAAGCTCAAAAAAATTGTCCACGATTATTCTAGGCAAGCCATTGAAAGGGTTAATAAGCGAACCTTTACAAACAAAATAATCCGGAATTTCTATGATATCTTCATCTCCATTTCCTAACTTGAGTAGCCAATCGCTAAAACTTGGATCAGAAGACCGAACATTGTGATTTAATTCTAGCAATTCCAATTGACACCACACGTCACTGAATGTAATAATTGCTGTTCAGTTTATGCAGACCGAATAGGTTCTGGTTCTGTTAATTAAGAAGTACTGTAATAGCAAGACATGATGTTTGATATATAGTAGTTGAGGAAAATGACGATAGTCTTCAAGTACAAAGATTTCCAATACATAATTTAATAACAGGTTCTGGTCCATTCTGAACAGGTCTTAAAAGGTTTAGTAGGTACAAACATTTCAAATGGATAATTTTACAACAGGTTCTGGTACAGGCTGAACATGTTTTACGATATAGAGCACGGAGCAGGACGCTTGTCTTTTATATATTAAGATATTATGGTTCAATATTCAATACTTTTCAAAACAAAAACAAAACAACAACATTTTATTTCCTATTTTTTTACCATTTCATTGCATTATGCGCTGTCTTAAAAACTGGCTTTTCTTAAGAGGGGACATGACATTGGCCGTTTTTTTAAATCAGTATTTTTTATAATTTTGTTTTTAGTAAATATTCTTAAGATTCTACAGAAATTGCATGGAAAAATTCGTACAGGTTCAAAAGTTACAGCCGGATTAGTGAGAGCGCATTTTTAATTTTAACCTTTTTTTTTCTGTGTTCACAAACTTTGAACGCGTTTTTTTCGAAACTGTTTTTCGTACTAGCGAATTAATTTTTGACGAATTTTTTATTTTTTTTTTTTAATTTTTTTAAACTTGATTCGCTATCGTATGACACGAGCTCTTTTTTAAAAGGTTTCTTCGATTTTTTATGAATTTTTAAAGTCAATATTTTTTCGAAAAAACACCATTTTATATTTGGAACATCACCAAAAATTTAAAAAAATTTTAAAAAAACTCCTGTAATACGATAACCAATTTTGTTAATATTTAAAAAAATTTATGCGACTCCCAGCGCTGCAACCACGAGGCCCCGTTTTTTTTCTGCCGCCAGTTTGGAGCTGTATAAAACCATGTTGGAGTGAAAAATATATTTTTTTGAATTTTTTTTTTTTTTGTAATTTGATCAATTCTCTTCAATAATAAAAAAATGTTGGAAAATGTTTGTTTAGACTGAGTTATGAATTTTTAAAAAAAGGTCTGTTTTCTCTGCTGCGAATGTGATGTCCCACATAAATTTAAGAGCTTCAAAATTTTGAAATAACCTCATCGAAATCAATATTACTTGCAAGTTCGTTTTCAATGGATAAAATAGCATGATCGGAAATCCTTGCCACTGCCTTAGGCAGCGTTTATAGTGAACGCGATTCAGACAGGCAGGCAGACAGGCAGGCTGAAATTTGTGTGAAAAAATGAGATTCAGATAGCTATCTATCTCGCTATTTCACATTGCTTGTCTGCCTGCCTGTCTGACTCGGCGTTCACTATAACCGCAACCTTAGAAGACCTTAAATAAGTCTTAATTAATTTATGCTTTGAAAAACTTTGAAAACGTTTCCGCAATTTTTCTTCTCATTGATTGGACTTGCAAGCAGAATTCTAAATTTTGAAACAGCAATTAAAAAAGTGAGACACACATTTTTTAACGTAAAGTATTCTTTCACTTTTTCTGACTGTTTGAGAATTAAAAAAATATCAAAATGGTGTCACCGCTAAAATGGTGGTACCCGGTTAGGACTGCCTACTCTCCCCCCTAGGAACGCCTCTGAGCTACTTACGAGGTTATCGATGACATATTTTTGAAAAAATGCTCGACAATATAGATACTTTGCATTTATTTTCAATCGCCTGAACATCTCCAGCGAATCGCTTGGAAGATGAGGCAATCGCTAGTGAGCTCTTTTGAGTCATCCGGTTGCCGCAGAACGCAAGCAGTTGAGGCTATAAAAGCGATTCACCGGGAAATTTCGTCAACAAGCAATTCGATGGGAAGAGTTGCGAACAAATTGCCGATAGGGGTCTTAAGCGATTCACCAACGAATTGCGGCAGAAGTCTTAACCAATGCACTAGGAGGAGTCGCGAACGAATAGCAGAAAGGGGTCTTAAGAGATTTTACGTAAAGATTCACCAATGAATCGCCAGTTCACCAGACGTTAACCTGTTCCAGTTCGTTGACTTTTTTACATTGACATTCATAAGTTCAATTTTTATACCCTAAACCTGAAAGGTTAGGGTATATTAACTTTGTGTAAACGTTTGTAACGCATAGAACGAAGCGAGTCCGGTATAGAAAAGTATATTTATTCTTGATCAGCGTCACCTCGTGAGTCGAGCTATTCATGTCCGTCCGTCCGTCCGTCCGTCCGTCTGTGTGTTGTCCGTAAACACAGGATAAGAAGAAGGAGTTGAGATAATTGAATGAAACTTGGTACACATGGTCATATGCACCCAAAAATTTTTACTATTGAATATTTTTGGAATCCGCCCACGGACATGCCTACCTCCCATACAACGCAAAAATTGAAATCTGCATAACTCAACTCATATTTAACCTACACCTATAAAATATGGTACGTATGTGTTTTTTATCAACACAAAGATGTCTATGAAAAATGGACGTCATCCGTTGGCGGACACGCCCACCTCCCATACAACCCAAAAATTCAAAACACAATAAATAAGCCTCTGTTTAACTTACAGAGATAGAATTTGACACATATGTTTTTTATAACAAAAAAAAAAATGGTTTTAAAAAATGGACATCATCCGAATACGGACAAGCCTACCTCCAATGCAAAGCAAAAATTTAAAACTGTATAAATTAGCTCATAATTAACCTACAACAATAAAATTTGTTTGTGTTTTATGTAAACACAATGATGTCTTCGAAAAATGGGTATTATCCACACACGGACACGCCCACCTCCCATACAACCCAAAAATTGAAAACGCAATAAGTTAACCTCTGTTTAACCTTTAGAGATAAAATTTGGCACGTATGTTTTTTACGAGAAAACAAAGATGGTTTTGAAAAATGGACGTCATCCGCCCACGGACACGCCTTTGGTTATGTTAGGTTATGTTTGTCATAGAGAGACCAAATTTGGTACGTATGTATTTTATACTAAAAATAAAGTTTTTTCAAAAATAAGGAGTAATCCGTCTATGAAAACGCCCACCTCCCATAGCGAAAGCACAATAAGTGCATTAACTGTGAGCTACAGGAATAAAACTTGGTATGTGTAAATTTTTCATCAACATTTAAATGCATATAAGATATAAGCTTCATGCGCCCACGGACACACCCATTTTCAATAGTATTATTTATTTTTTGAAAAGTAGGTTTAGGGTATTTCATAGTTGGCCTAGACCGACTTTAGACTTTCTTTACTTGTTTTGATTAACTTAAACAAATTTTCAGACACGCTTAAATATCCCAATGGTATATTTTAAAAAATTTTAAAAAGCCACCTTCCAATGATCTGCGGAAAAAGCGAATGAAGATTTTGAAATTTTTCAAGAATCGCGCATTAATCGCTTTGGCGATCGAAAAGCGATCCATCTAAAATTCTTGACAAAATTTAGGGTCAGGGTAGGGCAGGGTACAGGGTATAGCCAAATCAACCAAAAGCCATGCTTTACCAAAGTTTGAAAAAATAATAAGTATTGAAAATTCTTCAATTCCAGCATATCAACATAATATCTAAGTTAGAGCAATGCTTTGAAATTTTTATATCTAACGCAATTTAAACTTAAATTTGCGAAAAGAAATTCAGTTTTCAGTGTAGAAGATAGTGTGCAATAAATCTTTCCTTTGAGTGCACCCTACTTTTTAACGCCAAAGGCTTGGTACCGCTTCGTTGGTCCCTGGGAGCGACCCTGTGTATAAAACATCTTTTGCTACTGACTGGAAAATCTAATTAACTTAAGTTGCTTTCAACCATTCATGTCCACCATCAGTAATGATATCACCATCGACAGTCATTTAAGTCGGAACGCAAGAAAGTCACAGCAAAAGATTTTCATACAAAATGACAGACACACGAAGACGGATTCAACTCATCACTGCTTCCTGATAGAGAAACAGCTCAACTCGAAGTCCTTCTGTTATAATTATGCGCACATCACAGGACATTTATTGTCCTTCGTTATTTTATCAAATGTTTTTGGAGTACTTCTTTTAGTTTTGTTGTGTCTGTTGCCGCTGCTGCTGCTGCTGCTGCTGTTGATGTTGGTGCTCCGGTCCTTATGCTGTGGACCATTAAAATGACCAATCGACTTGAGCCATTTTGTTACGCATGAAACTACTGTTGTTGTTGTTTTAGTTGTTGTTGTTTTTGTTGTGTCTCGAAAGAATCATCATATCCAGCAGAGTGACTGAAATGTGAAAGCTTAGTTCAGTCAAGTGGCACAAACTAGTTCAGTTGTGGACTCCGGGCTTGGAATTTTTTTTTCTTGCTTTGATGTTGCTCAAGTGTTTGTGGGTGGAGTGGTTAAGTTTAAGTTAGACAATCCGGAAGAACAATGCTGAACAGGCAGCAGTTAAATCCTTCAATGTTTTGTAGTTATGACAACTTGTAGCACTTAAGCCAACCGCTGCTGCCTTAATATCATTAGCTAAGGTCAATAAATATAACCAGCAGATATATGTATGAATGGCAACATCTTATGTGGAAACATAAAAAGGAAGACTCTTATGCAGTTTGGCTAAGATTAAAAATATACATTCAATTGCCGACCACTTTTGGTGATTGGAATCTCATATTATCTGCTTCAAGAGCATTATAGGAAGGGCTATTTTGTTAGTTGTTGTTGTTGAGTGTATTTTAAGTTTACAGAACCATTATCATAATCATACCATTTATCCGCTGTTATTGCAAAAATAAAATTTTATAGCATTAAGCACAGCAAGAAATAAATACAAATTATCCCTTATTTTTCTTTTTCTCTTTCTTTTTCTTTTGACCCTGTTGAAAATTAACATAATATCGTTTTAACTGAAATTCTCTGCAATTTTGTTAAAATCTAGCAATTATTTCAATTAAATCTAAATTAAAATTGAGTATCTATCTACAACGGCAACGTGCGAAGGATTTAAAGAAAATGCTTAAAGTTGGCTTGTAATCTCGCTTTATGGCCTGCAGCTATAAAAGTTCAAGTCATGGCAAAATGCAAGAATTTGTTTCCGGTAAGGCTAGCATTAACAATACAAAAGGCAAAATAATGTGATGATAATAATAAAACATAACAATTATAACAAGGATATCGATAGAAAGGCAGTTGAAAGGAGCCAAAAGGGGAAAAAAAATAAAAGTTTCAACATTTAAACGTTGTAAATATGCAAATTAAGTCAATTTACCGGAAGCTGCTGCTTTTTTCTGTTGCCTTTGGCACTTTGATGCTCAGCTTTTTACTAACTACCGTTACTGAATGCAAGCAAGGTTTTTCCGTGAAATGTGAAAAAACTTCAATTATTTTAAATTGTTTTCTTAAATTTTCCTAAATAATGCTTGGTAGACACAAAATAATTTATCGATTTATAACAAAGATGATGAATTCAAAGTGGAAATTCAAGCATACCTACAAATACATATTTTGTTCTGACAAAGTTTACAACCCTTTTCGATATGACGTAACATCACATTTTATTGCCTAATTTTTATCACATCTTATTTTAACTACAATAAAAGTACTTTTGTACCTTTAAAAATGTTGCATTTTGAATGATATGATATGCAGTGGCGTAGCGAGGGGAGGGGGAAGGGGGTCTATCATCATCTACCAAATCATTCTCAAGACAAACAAAGTTTTACAAAAAAATTTGTTTTTAACTTAATTCAATAATTACATTATCCAACTGTAGAGTACAATGCTATGATGATGCTGCCTTTATGTCAGGTCACATATTTGGCATTCAACAAAGAATTATAGAAAAACAAGTAAAGAAAGTCTAAAGTCGGTCTAGGCCGACTATGAAATACCCTAAACCCACTTTTCAAAAACAAAAAATTTTTATTGTAAATGGGCGGATTCATGGACGGATTACTTCCAATTTTTGAACACACCTTAGTTTTGATATAAAATACATGCATACCAAATTCAATTTCTCTATGACAAACATAACCTTATTTATTGAGTTTAAAACTTTTTGGGCTGTATGGGAGGTAGGCGTGTCCATAGGCGGACTACGTCCATTTTTCAAAACCGTCTTGGTTTTGTCATAACAAACACATGTGCCAAATTTTAGGCCTGTAGGTTTAACAGAGGCTTATTTATTGCGTTTTCAATTTTTGGGTTGTATGGGAGGTGGGCGTGTCCGTAAGCGGATGACGTCCATTTTTCAAAGACATCTTTGTGTTAATATAAAACACATACATACCAAATTTTATTGTTGTAGGCTAATTATAAGCTGAGTTATGCAGTTTTAAATTTTCGCGTTGTACGGTAGGTAGGCGTGTCCGAAGGCGGATTCCAAAAATATTCAATAGTGCAGATCCTTAGGTTTATGTGACCATGTGTACCAAGTTTCATCCAATTATCTCAACTCCTTCTTCTTATCCTGTGTATACGGACAACACACAGACGGACAGACGGACGGACGGACATGGATAGCTCGACTCATGTGGTGACGCTGATCAAGAATATATATACTTTTCTATACCGGACTCGCTTCGTTCTATGCGTTACAAACGTTTGCACAAAGTTGATATACCCTGACCTTTCAGGTTTAAGGTATAAAAAGCAATTGATTGCAGACTGCTTTAATAATTTCCTAAGTTGATCCCAAACATAAGTTAAGAAAAAAATGGAGAAAAACTGAGAAAATGTTGGAGAAGCAATGTTATAAAATGTAGAATCATATTAGATTTCAAAACGGTATCAATCTTGAGAGTAAATGGAGATATCACTGAGAAAATATTAGATATCTAATGTTCTAAAATGGAGAAAAAATGGTGAAATCCATTGGAGGTCAAGTATAGAAAATGATTGAGAATTAATTTACCTTTTTCCTGGAGAATGCCTTTTTTCTCAGAATGAGATCAAATGTATATTTACGCTGGAGATTGGAGGAAAATGCTCGAGATCTGTTTCACTTCCTTTGGATATCAAGCGAAATTGCTTATTGTTTATGTTTAAAATACAAATTTTTTGTATAAAAGCTAAAAATCAATTTAACATCAATCAATGGTAATTATTTTTAGGTACATTCGTGCCCAAGAAGGTACATTTTTTTTGAGAAATTAAATAGATATTGATATTTTCATTTTTCATCCCTGATCTAATTTCCAAATTTGGGGTATTTACTAGACATTGAAAATTTATTAAGTAAGGATGATCCGTATAACGATCTTGAAAAGAATTGTAAAAATTTGGGTGGGTTTTTTAATACAGATTTAAATGAAACAGAACGTCATTTAAAAATATGTGACTGCAATATGCTTCTTTGCAGTAGAAAAGAAATAGAATTTAAAATTCCATAAGAGCTTCTAACCTTTATAATATCATATGGAGAAGATATTTTTCCAAACCTGAGAGTACCACTTCAAATACTTATTACTTTATCAGTATCAATGTATCAATCAGTGTAAAATACAGTACAATGTACTATATATTCTCAATTAAAAATTAACTTTTAAGATCAAATGGTCAAATTAACCACTTTTGAAGTTTCAAGATTTTTTATAAATTTTAAAATTATGATATCGCAAAAACTACTCCGCAAACTGTAAAAATTTCTGGAACAAACATGTAGAAAATTACAAATTTTATTAGGCTTAGTTTTATAGGCGTGATTATTAGCATCGAACAAGTAGTGTACAAGTTATATTTAAATATATACGGCTATATATGAAAAAAAGAGAAAAATTTTAAAAAATCTTTAAAAAAAACACGTTACCATAAAAACTTTTTTTTGGAATTTTCGTGTTAATCCCAAATCTATTAAAAAATGTAATGAGCTGTCGTTTAGAGATATTTTTTCTGATTTTGTCGCATAGTGTATTTATGAAATTTAATACGTGTTTTATAATTATTTGTTCTAAATATTAAAAATTATATATAATATATAATAATTTTTTCATTATATCATTGGGGGCGCCAAAAAATTGTTTTGCCCAGGGCGCCAGTTATGCTCGCTACGTCACTGATGATATGTGATGCTTAAACTCTGTCCTGAGGGAGAGTGTCTCTGTAAGGATATTTTTATACCCCCACGCGTACTACGTAAGGGGTATATTAATTTTGTCACGACGCGTGTAACGCCCAAAAGGGCGTCCTGATTCACCACCTGAGCTGATTTAGCCATGTCCGTCTGTCTGTCCGTCTGTCGACACGATTACAGCCGTAATTTTCAAGCTATCGTAATGAAATTCGATATTTAAGCTTTTTTTAAAAAAAATAAGATCAAGTTCGAGAATGGGCTAAATCGGATGAAAACTACGCCTACCTCCCATACAACCCCAAAATTGAAAACTCTATTAAGAAGCTAATATTAAAGCTACAATACTTAAATTCGGTTTTTTGTGTATTCTATGTCAAAACTGAGACGTGTTAAAAAAATGGGCGAAATTCACCCTCAAACACACCCACCTCCCATACAACCCCAAAATTGAAAACTCTATAAAGAGGCTAAAATTAGAGATACAAAACTGAATCACGGTATTTGTATATTCTGTGTCAAAAATGAAGTGTGAAAGAAAAATGGCCGTCATCTATTCACTAACACGCCCACCTCCCATACAACCCCAAAATTAAAAAATCTATAAAGAGGCTAATATTAAAGTTTCAAGACGAAAACTCGGTATTTGTGTATTCTTTGTCAAAACTGAAGTATGTTAGAAAAATGGGCGTTATCCACCCACTTACACGCCCACCTCCCATACAACCCCAAAATTGAAAACCCTATAAAGGGGCTATTATTAAAGGTACAAAACGGAAACTCGGTGTTCGTGTATTCTATGTCAAAACTGAGGTGTGTTAGAAAAATTGGCGTCATACACAAACTAACACGCCCACCTCCAATAGAACCCCACAATTGAAAACTTTATAAAAAGGCTTATATTTAAGCTGCAGGAAAACAATTTGATATGTATGTATTTAAGACACATACAAATAATAAAATCCCTCAAAATCTCATACAAAAAGCTCTCCAATTCAAAATTCTTTTACCCCTAAGAATCGGTCGTGGGGTATTTTAACTTCGGCCAAGTCGAAGATATACCTTACTAGTTTTGTGTTAATTTAAGCATATGTGTTTATGTATGTATATTTGTTGAAGAGTGAATTTTGAATGCGCTACTGCTTCTTATGCTACTTATTTTGCTACTTATTTTTATTACATTTTATTAATACGAAAGGTTAATAACGGATATATTTACAAATACGTAATCAAGTTATTTAAAGCAATATAAAGGAAAAAGTGCCTGAACTTATAAATTTTTAGTCAATCAGCAGTCACTTCAGACATTTATATCTGTCAAGCCAATTGTCAGATTGTGGATGATATTTCTATACTGTAGTATTTGCAAGTTTTTCATACACTCTTCAACAAAGAAACCAAATGTTAGAAATTTTGTTCCAAAATTATGGTTCTGTGCGCCAAACTTACGGATCACTGATCTGAGACCGCTCCTTTCGCAAAAACTGTCCATTTTCGCAAAATATTTTGCAAGATGCAGCCACCGGGACACATAAGCGCGTACTGAAGAGAATTTTGTCTCTATTCAGAAGTGTTGATGAAGGTTCGGATATGTAAGGATTTAATTTCGTTCAAAACAATTTTGGACCGACCAATTTATGGAAATTGTAAGCATAGTAGATATTCCGCCCCGGGTGCACGCCAAAATGGGGTGCAAAATTTGGCGAAATAACTTTTTACCACATATTTTTTGATTTTTTTAATAAAAAGAACACACCTCAATGACTGCGGTATGATGTTTTGAATATCAAGAGGTAGCCAAACTGAATGAAATATTTTTTACCATCACCAGGACTTTTTATTAAAACAAACTTCAACTTTATATTAAATTTTGTTCAATATTAACGCTCACACTAAAACCCAAGTCAATTCCATATGTAATTTTCATTGGTTAGGGGTACAATTTTCAAACAAATTATATTCAAATTTTCATGATATTAAGATGGAGTACAAAAGGAAAAATGTAAAAATATTTTGTTTTATATTCCATTAAGTTTTATAAAACAGCACTTTTTCAAACTTGCCAGCATAGTAGACATTTCTAAAACCATTATGTTCGAAAACCTGCATGACTTTCAGAGTATGATTAATGGAGGCGTCAGTTGTTTTGTAGGCAATACATTTCTCCATAACTTTTCAAAAAAACGTGTTCATGTCATAAATGTGAAGAATAAAAATATAGTTTTTAATTTTGTGATTACTAAGTTCTGAGACTATACTTCATGAAACATATATATTATATTATAATTTATTTTGAAAATGTCTATTAAAAACTCTAAGATGGTTTTCTGATTCCTTTATTTTACTAAAATAATCATTATTCTGTTCAAATCAACCAACAGAAACTATCAAAAATACAGTTTTTAAGAGAAAATAAGATGGACAGTTCCTTAAAAATTATTATAATTATTAAAATAAAATTTTGTTTTTAATCACCGAATGTGAAGAATCAACAGATTACTTGGAATTGCCATTTCTTTTTTAACCATTCATGACTCTTGACCTTGTCCAGCCTGGGCAAGTTTGCTTTGGGAATTGTGTACACAATGAGTATGAAACAAATTTCTGATATTAATTTGGTATCACTGTGATATTGTGATACTGTGATATTTATGGTCAAGAATATAACAGTCAAATGTTACGAACTTAAGTCTTGTCTATCAAAGTCGAAGCGGAGCTTAACAAAGATACTACAAGGAAATTGATAAAAATTATGAAAAAAGTTTATAAATGAATTTTATATTTTATTTTAATTTTTCATTTAAATTTTATGTAGAATACGTAGATTAATTTCAAAAAAATATTTATATTAATAGTTATATTTTATTTTGCTTCGTATTTTTTTTTCAATTATGCAAAATTTTTCCGAAAATTTTAGATCCTTACTTCTTTTATCAAATATCCATGGATAGCATAGTTTTGTTTTTTTAAAATCTCTTGTAACATATGTCATTTTTGAAGAGGTTGATTCGAAAATATGTAGTAAGATTCATCGACTTATTTTATTAAAAAAAAAACCTTCTAAAGGGGTGCAAAATTTAGTTTCCGCCCCGGGTGCCACCAACCCACTACCAACAAGCACCAGGACTTGCACATTATTTGAGTAAAAACTTTCATTGAGTTTACTCCAAATCAAGTGCAATCAACTGCCATTGGATCCGCTGTTTTTATTTAAAAAATTAATTTATCGAAGAGCCTCATTATTAAATATGTCGCATGTGAAGTGAGGATAACCCACATAGAATTATAGAAACTATGTTGTATCCCGAAAAATGCACAATTTGGTGAGGTTTGCGAGCTCTCGTGCTTTCATTAAATCCTCCTTTTTTAAATAAGGCTAATAAGAGGCCACATCCAAAGAGGTTATTCGAACACTTAATGTAGATATTCATCTCATTACTGTTAGCAGACGAGCCGTTGAGAACGATTTGAAAAGTTATAGACCGGCAAAGAAACCTTTGCTTATGCCATGTCTACACAGAAAGTTTTGTTTGCGTTTTGTTTGAGTTAAACCGAAGCTGTTGACACAGAGATGCTTCGGCTGAATTGAGTTTATGGTGGATTGAAATGATCGCCAGTTTTTAGAATTTCACTCAAATCTCAGCAAGTTTCAGCGCATACTGGCTGACTGATGAGAAAACTTCATCTTCTAAGCTTGCCGAAGTTCTTTTATTTGGTTTTTGGTTTAATTTTGTTAAAAATAAATTACAAATAGAAACTTGCACAATTGAGAAGCTGTTGATGGTGTTGTTGAGAAGTTGTTGACATGTCTTATCGTTCAATATCCCGAACGCATCTAAAATGTAACTGAACGAATGTTTTTATCTTAACATTAGCATACTTTAAGGCTTTTAGGCAAATGTAGAAAGCAATTTGAGTTTAATTTGTTAAGTTAAAAGTAAGCATGATAAAAGGGGCAAGAAAAAAGAAACAAGCAAAATGTCAAATTTGTTCGATCATTTCATTAAGTTTGACAGGTTTAGTTCATTGACTTAGTTGAAATTTTACTACTAATTTCAAAATAAAATTAAAACCCCGATTTTTAAAAGAATCGCATGGTGGCTATATCTTACGCTGAGCAAATGTCCTTTCCATTAGTGCCAAATTCGTCTCTGTTCGATGGTTAGGTTGCGAGTTACACTTTCGTTTCTGTCCGCTGTATAGTTTTTGAGCTACACTCGCTAGTGCAAGTGGCATGTGGGATCCAAATTAATTTGCATTAAAAACAAAAATTAAAATTTTACGTCATCTATTGGGTAAAAGCATAAAACGAAATATGATCCAACTCGTTTTTTTTCATAAGAGTTAAGTCTAACCGGATCACAGACCAATTTCGTTAAGTTTGACAATTTGAGTTCTTTGACTGAGTTGAAAAGAGGTTGTGATTGACATCTCGTGTTAAAATAGGACACTCATTTCCAAGTAGTACATACAAGAACCCAATAAATAAGTAGTATATATTAAAAAGCAATGAAATAGCCTGCGAAGCAGTTCATATAAAATAAAAACAGTACAAGCAAAAACAAGAAACAAAACCAAAGAAAGCAGCAGGCACAACATGCAAGCAGCTAATGATTGATTTTCTTGTATAAACACATGCATTTTTATCCTTATATTTTACTATTTTTTGACTTTAATATAATAGTGACAAAATCCAAAATAAGATATTCATTCAACGCAGGATATATCTGATATTTTTGTTTATATATTATCTTTTCACGATGAGTATTAAAGGCTGTAGGTATACCCTAAAGTATTCGTCAAAAAAGTTTCATGACCTTCAAAAATCTGTTAAAATGACTCCATACAAACCGCGCTATAAGACGTAGCTCTACACGTCAAAAACTTGGACATGGCGGTGCACTTTACCCTATCACATCCTCAATTTTGTGATTTTAATACCCCAAACCTGAAAGGTGAGGGTATATTAACTTTGTGCAAACGTTTGTAACGCATAGAACGAAGCGAGTCCGGTATAGAGAAATATATATTTTCTTGATCAGCGTCACCTCGTGAGTCGAGCTATTCATGTCAGTCCGTCCGAACGTCCGTCCGCCCGTCGGTCCGTCTGTGTGTTGTCACGTAAACACAGGATAAGAAGAAAGAGTTGAGATAATTGGAAGAAACTGAGTACACATGGTCATATGCACCCAAGGATCTGCACTATTGAATATTTTTGGAATCCGCTCACGGACACGCCTACCTCCCATACAACGTAAAAATTTAAATTTGCATAACTCAGCTCGTAACAAGCCTATAACAACAAAATTTGGTATGTATGTGTTTTATATCAACACAAAGATGTCTTTGAAAAATGAACGTCATCCGCTCACATACACGCCCACCTCCCATACAACCCAAAAATTGTAAACGTAATAAATAAGCCTCTGTTTAACTTACAGAGATTAAATTTGGCACGTATGTTCTCTATAACAAAACAAAGATGGATACGCCTACCTCCCATACATCGCGAAAATTTAAAACTGCATAACTCAGCTCATAATAAGCCTACAACAATAAAATTTGGTATGTAAATGTTTTATACAAACACAAAGGTATCTTCGAAAAATGAACATCATCTGCTCACAATAAGCAATAAATAAGCCTCTGTTTAATCTACAGAGCTAAAATTTGGCACGTATGGTTTTTATGACAAGAAATTAAATTTGTTATGTATGTATTTTATACCAAAGCTAAGGTGTGTTCAAAAATTGGGATTAATCCGTCCATGAACACGCCCACTTTCCATAGCGAAAGCACAATAAAGGCATTAACTGTAAGCTACAGGAATAAAACTTGGTATGTGTAAATTTTTCATCAACATTTAAATGCATATAAAATATAGGCTTCATCCGCCCACGGATACGCCCATTTGCAATAAAAATTCTTTTGTTTTTGAAAAGTGGGCTTAGGGTATTTCATAGTCGGCCTAGACCGACTTTAAACTTTCTTTACTTGTTTTTTTTGGAAAAGTAGTTTTAGGGTATTTCATAGTCGGCCGACCGACTTTAGACTTTATTTAATTGTTCTTTTTTTGTTTTTGATAGACCCGGTTTTTTCATTGCCTATTTCTGCAAATTTTTTTAAATGCAGACTAACCTTGAAACTCACTTCAAAAAATGTGAGGTTAAAGACAACTTAAAATTGGTTATATCTTCAAAATAACAAAAATTAGAAGAACAGTTTGTTCATATAAAATGCATGTCTTAAGGATTACTCTCATGTAAGCATAAAAAATTTGTTGGTTTCATTGAATATTTTCGATATATTTGCAGAATTATGCGTGCGAGTGTTACGTTAAAAAGAAAAACTTTACTATTTACAGCTTAATATAACTTATTTATTGATTTGTGACTTGATTTGACAACTTTATTGAGAGATTTTGTACATTCTCTCCTGGTACTTTAGTAGATTTGTAAATAGATATAAAAAATGCACCAGAGGCGCAATTGTCAATCAACAGACTAAGACTCATAGAACTATTCTTAGCCTATACAGTGTGGTTACTTTTTTAAACTAATTAAAATAACTTTATGAAAAATGCGGCATAATTTTAAAATATAACAAATTTTTATTTTATTTCACAACTATTCACAGGTGAGCATCCCGCAGCCATGCATCATGGCCATTCAAGCCGCACCGAAGTACCAACTCTGCTGATAGTGTTGTTGACATCCTTGCTTTTGCTACTACAGAGACACAACAAAGTACGACAACGCATACGCTGGAAATGCCCTACACAGACAACAACTGTTGCAGTTGCCACACTTCTAAGTAACAACATTGCAAGAACATGTCACGAAATAGTGTTGCCAACAACATAACCAGCGCGTGGACTAAATAAACGTATGTAAATATTTGCTAAATAGCAGTTAGTCTAATAAGTTAGCAATTAATTAAGATGTATGAGTTACAACATAAGAAACAAAAAACAAAAAAATAAACAAAACCAAAATCGTTATCTCCACACATACTAGGCTACATTTATAAACATATATATATCAGGTATGATTAAAACTGAGCAAAGTTAAGCAGAGTAAAAAATAAAATAGGCACAGAACTAAAAACATTTTTATTGAAAACAAAAATTCAGTTAGATTTAAGGATTTTTAATGATAAAATTATGTAATATATAAAGAAAATTTTATGATAAGCATATTGAAAATTCCATTGATGTACAACTAGTTATTATCAAGCTAGCAACCGACGCCCATCTAAGAAAGCTAAAAAAAAAATATAGATAATATTGCAAGAAAAACTAAAATATTGAATAAGAAAGACGAAAAACTTATTAAGAAATGAAAAATTTTGTTATTAAATTCGAGTGCTAATATGAAATATTGATGGCTTAGGCCGTCAATAATTTAAGCTCGAATTTAATTCGAAATAAAAAATTTCAATCTGTATGTTTAAACTAGGCTAATTTTTAATAAAATCGTAAATGTCCAAGACTAAAATAGTTCCAATCTGTATAAATAAATGAAAATTCTAGAAAATTTAAATTGATATGTATAAGAATATAAATCAGCTGATGGTAGTAAAACTAGCTAAATATTGATACTTCAAAAAAAATATTAAAACATTAGACACTTTAATCTACACATGAAAAACTCGGCACATTTCTCACTGCATATGATTTTGAACTGTGTGTTATACTGAACAATTATAAGAGAACTCTTTGAAGTAAGTGTTATTTTTTTCCGAATTTTTGTTTCTCAGAAAATATCAAAATTTTTAAAATAAAATCAAGAACTTTTTGTGGATTTTTTCAAGGACTATCGGGATTATTTAAAGAACTATTTTCATTAGATGAACTCAATAAAAAATTATGATTTCGGCCCTTTTGTCGTTTCCTCTTCACACTTCTCTACACAACTTTCTTAAAACAATTTATTTTTGCATGCAATCTTAAAAGAAAATTTTACTAACTATATCAAAAACAAAATAAAAATAAAATTATATAAATTTATATAGAAAATAAAAAACAAAACAAAAACATTCATATAGAATTTAAAATTAAATTAAAATTTAAACTATGTAAATTTAAGAAAAACTCGTTACTAATTTGTAAATGTGATCTTCTAGCATTAAAGACAAAATAAAAATGGCGAATTGAAGCTAACGTCATATAAAGTAGCTAATAATTAAGGCAAAGCAAATAGAAATACAGACCTAACAAGAAAAGAAAACAAAAAATACGATGAGTAGCTATGTAGTTGACAGCAGCAAAGACCAAACTTTTATTTTATTTCAAGCATTGGCAACTCTGAAAATCTCTAAAACACTCTGAAACATGAGCAAAAAAAGTTCTTATAAAAAAATAAACTTCATATGTGGCAAGTTTCTCTCTTAGACCTAAGAAATTTTAAGACATACAATGAAAACGACATCTTTTAAAGCATCAAATTTTCATCTTAAAATAATGCCCACGTGCAAGGATATTGAATAGAAACTTAAAACTAAAAAAAAATATTTACCAAAAGTAAATAAAAAAAAATAAATAAATAAAACACAAAAAAAAACACAAACTAGTCTATCATAATTTTTTTTATTAAATGTTTACAAATTTCAATAAAACAAAATTTAAGCTCATTATTATATTTAACAAAAAAAAAAAAAAAAAAACAAAACAAAAAGTTGCATGTAGTCAAATATTTATTAATAAAATTAATGTTATAAACAATAAAAAAAAGAGAAAAAAAAAATCAAGAACATGCAGAGAACTTTGTATGTCTGTGAAATGTACGTATGTAAATGTTAAATAAAGAACATGCTGGTAATGAATATGTTTAAAAAGTTAATAATTAATTGTTTTTAAATGAATAAATGCAAAAGCAAAAACAAATGAAACCACAAAAATTGAAATAAAAATAAATACATAAAAAAACGAGGCATAAAATTATATTAGTTTATATTATGGACATTGAATACCATGCAGAGAACAATGAAAATTGATATATGAACATAACAAAAACAACAACAACAAAAAACAAAATAAAATAAATTACAATATATTAAATTTAAAATATGATTGTTTTATTTTCCACTTAAGTATGTCATTTAAATTTCACACAAAAAAATACCAGACATTAATTGAGCAATTTTTTTACAACCGAAAAATAAAAGAAGTATTACAAAGTATATATTATTATATATTGACAAAAAATGTATCAAAAAGTTCGTGTTTAGCTTTTTGCAGAAGTCAAGGTATGGTCAGAGTTCAAGAAAAGTAGCAGTATCATTTCTTTCCAAATGCCAGGCAAATTTTTCACATTCAAGCCATGACATCTTTGTTCCTGTTTAGCAATACCTGGAATAAATTTTATATAGAGATAACCTATTTTAGTCCGCTAGTTGATTTTTCGACCACTATACATTTTTTTCAAATTCTTTCCGAATAGACACGATTTGGTAAGATGGATATTTAGAAAAAAAAATAAAAACATCAAAATTTTCCATTCCTGAACAGGTATTATTTTTTAATATTTTTTCCAGAAAGTAATTTTGAAACTAGTGGTCGAAAACTCGATGTTTTTTTAAATTATGAAAAATAAAATTTAGATAAATATTATCTTCCCCATATCACTTCAATTCAACTTTTGAAAGTTAAAATTCAGCCTTACCCCCATATTCAGAAAATTTGGTAACAATTAATTGTTACTTGAAATTTGTCACTATCCAGCAGTTATTTTGAAGACAATTGGAAAAACTAACTAGTTTATTTCTAGTGAAATTGAAGTTAGTTGCGAACTAGTACAAAAGACGCTCAGCATAGAATAGTTTGAGTAAATGTTTATATTCTAAGTTTTTCTTGTCAGCAGACACATACAAAATCAAAAAACAGTTACGCTCAAAACGTGTTGTGGCTCGTTTTCTTCATTTATATATCAAATTTCTTTTAACTTTCGCAAATATTTACGATGAAAATGATAAATATACAGGTGAATCTATATACAATATTTAAATTAGTTTTATTGTACGTAACTGTGTTCCAAATAAGGGGAATAATAGGGCTTATAAATGACCACTATTGGACTGCATCAAAACGAATCAGTTTAGAACTACTTAAAATGAAAATAATGCAGATATAGGGAAAAACTAATGTTTATGGGGACAATTATGATAGGAATAGACCTATGACATCAACCGATAAAAAGCGTCAGTTTGTTCAATGCAACTGTGTAGTCGTACTAGCCCTTTTTGAAACAAGTACAGAACTATACTAAATCTGGTCCATTTTTCTGCAGGTTAGTAACAAGCAGAAACTTACCAAGGAAATGAGAAATACATATTTCTTACGTTTGACATATTTCTCTAAATATCTTGTTGAATTTTTGTTTGAGTTGGATTTTTATAAAGAAACTCTATGAGCATTTGATTGACAATTGAAATGAACTTTTGATAAAAATAACAAGTTAAGAAAGTCTAATGTCGGTCTAGCCCGACTAGGAAATACAATAAACCTACTTTTCAAAATACAGTAATACTATTGAAAATGGGTGTGTGCGTGGGCGTTTGAAGCCCATATTTTATATACATTTCAATTTTGATGTTCAATTTACACATACTAAGTTTTATTCCTGTAGCTCACATGTTAATGCTGTTATAGTGTTTTCGCTTTGGACATGGATAGCTCGACTCACGAGGTGACTCTGATCAAGAATATATATACATTTCTATACCGGACTCGTTTATTTCTGCGCGTTACAAACGTTTGCACAAATTTATTATACCCTGACCTTTCAGGCTTAGGGCATAAAAAAAATACATTAGGGGTATTCACACTGACTTGGGTAGTTGGGTACGGGTAGATTGAGTACTTTTGATTACTGCGAGCACCCTTAACTGCAATTGAGTACTTTGTAGAAACAGCTGATGAGAGATGAATGACAGCTAGAAAAGAATTGCACCATATTATTCATGTCATTTTATGAACGCAAAATTTAGGCCGTTGTACGGGCGTAAAAAAGTTATTTTATACAGGAGTAGTTTAAACGTGAACTTTGCGTCATTTATTAATATGTATCTCAAAAATTTTAAAATAACTCATTTTAACACATTTCTCTATTTTATTCACTTATAATTTATTTACTTTATTTTACTTTTTTGTCAATTCAATTATTACACTGAGAAAAAAAACATACTTTAAAATTAAGCAAAAAATTTTAAAATAGAAATTTAACGCCTTTGCGTTTCTACAAAACAAAATTTAAAACAAGTGTGTTTAATTTTGAACAGCTTATAAACTTCTTTTTTTTTAATTTTCTTTCATTAATTATTCTTTGAAAAAATAAACAAAAATTTGAACACAATGAAAATTTTTGAATTTTTTGAATTGGTTTGACAAATGTCGAACATATAATAAAATAAAAACTAATTAATTATTTATTAAATTATTTCAATGGAAACTTCATCGAATGGAGCTAACAGTTGGCATTCGGAGCGTCCCGGAGGTAGCTGGTTGTGATTCTGATGCTAAGAATTCGGAAAAGCTAAAAGAATGCCACCGAAAAAATATGCGTTGAAATCTTTGTTTTGAATTTTAAAATTTTTGTTTCATATGTATTTGTTTTTCATAACAAAAACATTGTTTTAAACACAAAAACTTTTGTTTTGAATGTAACTTCAAAAACAGTTCTGTTAAATTTTAATGAATTTGTTTCAAGCTCTATTTCAAAAACAAATTCGTTAGATATGAACACAATTTCATTTAATTTTAACATATTTTTCCCTCAGTGTACCTACTTTTGGAAAAGGCGGTAACCCATGAAAAATGTACTCAATCAATCTACCCAAATAAATCAGGGGGTCAGCTGATTGCATTTGTATGTATGGCATTTGCCAATCTACCCAACTACGCAAGGCAGTTTGAATACCCCTATTAAAACAGAAATAACTTATTTATAGCCACTTACCCCTAATAAAAGCTAGCTTTGTTTCATTGGATTGTTGAGACAAAAGCAAATTTGCAATTTTTCCTTAAAAAAACTATTGTTACTTCTGTGTCGACAAGGAATAACAGCTTAACTCATTTTTAAAATTTTTGGAAAACATTTTTAAGATTAAAATCACTAGCTAATATCAGGGTACCTTGATTTTTGCTGTTTAGATATGATGGCCTCAAATATTTAATTTTGAAGGTTCAACCATTAAAAATGTGCGTACTTGTGTATGAAAGTACACGGTTAAAAATTTTGGACTAGTTTTTAATCCAAACTTTGGTTTAAAGGAATTTTTAATCCAAAAAGTTCTATTTTTTATGCCATACTTAAGTTTAATTTGTTTTTAATCCAAAAAAGTTTAAGTTTAAGACTATTTTTGGACTACTAATTTACATTAAGGTAGTATTTTTAGGAAAAATTATTTTTGTTATCTAAGATTGAAAACTACTACTGCTACGAAATTTACGCTAAATATAATAGTTAATGTTGTTAAAGCATCCGAAGTTTATTTTTTAATTAAATGAAACAAATTGTTTCTTAAAATCTGAAAAAAAATATTATTATATTCATTATTACATTGAGCAGTGTTTCATAATACATAATAAGGGTATTCATGCAAAGCGGCAAGCTTGTATTTTGGGCAATTAGTTATTTTTATCAGTCGATTGTGCATTTGGAGAGATATGTCAGCTGTTAACTTGTTAACAGTCAACTTTCAGCGTACATATAAACAGCTGATTGCTGGTTTGTGTAAACGGTTCTCCATACATTTCATTATGGAAAAACCATTGAAGGCCATTGAAGGCCTTTCTCCATAAGGCTGATAAACTTATACGGTTTATATCATTTATAAGGGCATTGCCCATTTGCATGAATACCCTTAATGTTTATATAGTGAAGTTTATGGCAATATAATAATATGTTCACACGAAGGCCTTTTGGCTAAAAAGCCAACGAAAAGCAGCTCTTTATTTGACAGTTCTTCTCTGGTGAAAAGGTGAATATTATGTAGCTTTTCAGCCATTGGCACGGACGCGACATTCGCACGGTTTTAATTACTCGAAAAACAACAAAGAAACAAAAAGAACCGATATGTATTTTAAGCGTCTAACGCGATGAAAGAGTGCTACATTTTATAAAAATATTGGCAAGATTTAGTACAAATTAGTTCAAAGTACGCGACAAAAAAAATAAGTTTTTTTAAGCTCGTTTAGAAATATGCAAAATTTTGCATAAATTAAGTTTAAGAACTTTTTTTAATATATATATATGCTTATGGAGGTCAAAGTATAACTTTTCTTCGTAGGCTTATGAAATATGAGAATTATCTCTTACCTTTTTTTCTCACGAGTTCTCACCTTTGTGGATTAAAAAGTAATCCTTTTATATTTTAAACTTTTTTGGACTAAAATCTAATCCTTTTTGGATTATAATATTTAATACTTTCTGCGGATTAAAAATTATTTCTTTTTCGATTAAAAAATTTTAAACTTTTTGCGGATTAAAAATAAGTGCTTTTTGGATTGGAAAATTTTAAACTTTTCATTGGATTAAAAAGTAATCTTTTTTTGGTCGTGTCTTATATGTAATCCAAAAAAGATTAAAATTTAGCCCAAGATTTTTAACCGTGTACACAAGTAGTAAATTACCTCAATGAAAGAAATAACCTCACTTTGTCCTAACTCGACTTAGGCAGTTATACTTGTCGATACAGATTTTAGGTATTAATAATATCTTTTTTTTGAAATTGTTTTCTTTGCTATAATGCAGGAGTCTAAAAAACTTATTTTTAGTCAATGAATTAACTTGAGCACACAAAATATTTCCTTTTTCATGTGTTTAAGTATACTATCGAAGTGAAGTGGATGTTTAAAAAGTCATGCTATAAAATCATACCAGCTGCTAAGGCTTATTGTTCCACTAAGGTCACACCTTTTTGGAAGATAAAAGTCACTAAGAGTATTTTTCGATTTCTTAGATTAGATTCGGTTAAGGAGTGTTAATAGGCATTTAGGTTTATTCCAATTTGCTTTATTTGTTATTGTAAATCTTCAGATTTGCTGATCTTTTATTCCCCACAATATTTCATGGCGCCAATATTCCGTCTACTTTTCTACTTGAATTTATATATTTATTTATTTGGCCAAACAAGGCAATTACTTATTCTTACTTAAATTAATCTACCTTATGTTAGTTTTTTTAGTTTGAATTAGAAAGTATCCGCCTACATGATTGACATATTGTTTACAAAATTTTGTCATAAATTAATTCTACGCCTGCTAGAATCGGGGAGACAAGGACTTGGGGTTACTAGGAATGGGTCGTGCGTATTCAAGATGATGATGGAGATGAAAAATGAAGGGATACTATTAATGATGAGATGATTATAAAGGGGAAAGAAGGTTAAGAGGACGGAAATAAGAACTTGTAAAGATTTGTTTTAAAGGAGAAATTAAATATGGATGATCAATAGCTATCGCTGATATTATTGAATTCTTTACAACATCTTTTAATTGGCTCATTATTGGCGTATATTGTATGGTGCTGATACTCATATAACATTCGTGTGTGTCTTGTACGTCTTGAGGGTTCGTTGGTTGAACTTTATCTTATATGATATATCTGTGTCGACAAGGAATAACCGCTAAAGTCGAGTTAGGACAAAGTGAGGTTATTACTTTCATTGCGTTTTTTCGCAACGAAATACACTAGTACGTTAATTTTAATGGTTGCACCTTGAAAATTAAATGTCTGAGGGCATCAAATCTAAACAGTAAAAGTCATGGTACCTTCAAATAAGAAAGCGATTTTAATTTTAAAAATGCTCTTCTGAAATTTTGAAAATGAGTTTAGCTGTTATTCCTTGTCGACACAGATATATTCACTGTCTACAGCTCCGTTGAGAACATCAAATGTGAAACATGAGGTAAGTAGTGTAGCTATCAACTTCTGGTTGATAGGGGCATTAAATTAAGCAAGCTAAGCCTATGCACATAGGATGGCAGGGTATTGTATTCTCGGGGGTTGTAGGTGTTTCTTAGAGCAAAAAGCAGGAATTGCTTTTGAAAAGATTCCAGTCTCTCCCTATGCGAATCCAACGCAGGATTCCAAATAAAGCATACATATTCCAGAAGTGAGCGTACTAAAGAATAATATAGCGTTTTGGTAACCCTTACATTTTTAAACTCTTTTGCGCGTCGTTTTATGAAACCGAGTTGTTTGCTTGGCTCTTGATAGGATTTTATCATAATGCAGATTAAATCGCAATTTGTTGTCACTCCAAGATCAACAATATGATTGACATTTTTAAGTTCTTTACCATTAAGTGAGTGAAGTAATTAGTGATAAGATTTGTTCGGGAAAAAGTTATTCTATAGCATTTGTTGACGTTTAGAAATAGCTTATTCTGACTGCACCACTGCTCTAAATCAAGTAGTTTAGATTGTAAAAATGTTACATCAAGTTCAGAATTGATTAAATGGTACATTTTTAAGTCATCTGCTTATAATAGATGTGGGATATTAGACAAAACATCGGATATGTCTGATATAAAAATATTGAATAGATATGTCCTCCTTCCTTATGGGACACCGAATGTGACAGAAATCTCCTTGGATAGAATACATTAAAATTTGACAAATTGGGCTCTACCGTGAAGATAAGACTTAAGCCTGAGATACCAAACTTTTCCAGTTTGTAAGTTAGGATATTATGATCAACGCGATCGAAGGCCTTGCTAAAATCAGTGTAGATTGCATCAACTCGATGTCCTTTTTTCATTTTGTTTAATATATCAGAAACTATAATCATAAGATTTGTGGTAGTTGATCTACCTCTACGGAAACCATCTTGCTGTTCATTGAGTAATGAATTTATGAAACCCGTCAGTGTTTCGCTTATTATTTATCGAATAGTTTTTGGATAGAAGATAAAGATTTTAATCCACTAATCACCCCAACATTAGTATAAATCTACTTAAAAATTATTTAGGCCTAAATTTATCAGCATTCATGTTATAATATTGGTTTTAAATTGATTAAAAAACCAAATATTAGTAAAAGTTGAATTTGATATGAAAAGGTTAAATTTGAAATGGAAAAAGTTTTTTCTAACTTTTAGAAAGCTTCAATTGATTTTGAAAAAGTTTTATTTGAAATAAAAAAAATTGAATTTGAAGTTTAAAGCCTGGGTTAGATCTTATAGTACTTCTGGTGTAAATGAATGAACACATATTTTTTCGGATAAAATCAAGTTATGGGCTTCAACAATTTTTTTCCGATACTTTTTAAATATAACAAATTTGCAGTAAAATATTCTTTATACGATGGTTTGTAGATAAAATTAACTTATTTTTTTAATTTCAAATCGATTTTGGAACTCTATTTTATTTTTCTCTTTTTTTTTGTTTGTTACAAAACCGAAAGTAATGATTTGAATTCATCATTTGAAAAAGCTAAAGGTAGGTTGTATGGCTTTTCATAATATCACCTTGAAGGATCTTAAGGGTGGGATGGGGTGGAGCTGGTTTGAACAAAACAAAATTCGTTTGTGTTCGAATTAAGTCTAAATCGATCATAGACCATTAAAAATTTGTTTTTTTTTTATACCGACCTTTATGAAACTCCTCGTCAATACGTCGCACATTGGGAAAAATATAGGCAAAAACCTCGCATTCGGGGTTATTCCAAAGTAACGGGGTTTAATTTTTTTTTCTTCTTTTTATAATCTGGACATATCCAACATGTGAAAAACACACTTTCCAAGTAATATGTTCCCAATTATTGGTATCTGTGGTCATCCAAAGATGAGCTTCTAAAAACGTTTTTTCTTTATTCCTACAATGTTGTTTACACTTCTGTGTACGAATGATTGTAGAATTTTTAATTATTAATGGAATTAGCTCAAACTTAGTTTTTTGAATAAAGACACTTTAGACGTGCTTTTAAAAAAAAAAATTTTTTTCTAATTGTTATCTTTTGGCAATATACGGATTTCTTAATTTATCTTGATTTTTTCAATTTTTTTTTTTTCTGTTTTTTATTTTTATTAACCCTTTGTGACGCCATGTTGTATTTCTGCAACATACCATTCAAGGGGATATAGAAATGCAGTAAATGCTAATTGAACGATTTTACGCGGTGTTGTAGGTTAGCAACAAAGCTCCCAAACGATTTAATATCAAATAATCTTACTATCTGGCAACACTTGAATTGTTATTTATTTTTAGAGACGCACGTGCGAAACCAGTTTCGCGATTCTTGATTTTGTTAACAAAAACATTTTAAGTGGTAATATACATGTATAACGTTTGTGAAATTTCTGTGTAATAAAGGTAATAATCTATAATTCAATAATCAGTAAAAGTTTTATTGCACAATCAGTTCGTTTTGTATTTGTGGACTGATTTTGCTTTTTTGCATTTATGCAACACTGCGTTGTGCGATAGATTTTTTCCCCATTTTTTTTAAAGTAAAGTGTTTTTATTTTAAGATCAAAATGAGTCGTAAATTGACCACTGAAGACCTAGAACATATACTTGACGAATGGGAAGACAGCGAAGATGGCCTTGACTTTTCTGATGACGACGATGTCATCGATCCGGCATATAAGTTCGAGCCGAACGAGCATGAAAGTTCCGATGAAGAATTGGAAAATTATTTGCAGTCTACCAGCAATGTAGCAACCACATCCGCCGCTGCTATGGTCATTAGTCCTGCAATAGAACCAGATCTAAGCTCCGATTCTCCAAGCACAAGTTCTGCAGCAGCTTCAAAGTTGTCTGATCGTAAGACTAAGACTAGTATCACATGGAAATCGAAAAGTTTACAGTTAAATGATGAGCAACTTCGGTTTCATGGTTCAGAAAAGCTTCCTCCAGAGATACTTTGTTTAGACACTCCATTTGAGATATTTTCATATCTTATTACTGACGATATCATCAATCTACTTGCTGACCAGACTAATCTTTATTTTGTACAGAAAGATGCCAATAAACCAATAGATGTAACTGGTCAGGAAATACGTCAGTTTATTGGTATAGTATATTTTATGTCAATTGTTCATATGCCAAAAGTAAAAATGTATTGGTCAAAACACATAAGCTTTGAGCCGATACGAGAGACTATGCCGTCGAAACGATTCGAATTAATTAGACAGTTAATTCATTTTAACGATAATAGTAAAATGCTACCATACGATAATGTTGCTTCTGATCGATTATATACAATTCGGCCTATGTTAGAGGCACTCAACCACAACTTCAAAAAAGTTCCATTTGAAGCCCATTTATCTGTTGATGAACAAATGTGTTCAACAAAAGCCCGAAGCATGCTAAAACAGTATCTACCTGACAAACCTCATAAATGGGGATTCAAGCTGTTTGTTATAGGTACGGTTATAAATTCGAAGTTTATAGTGGCCAAGAAAACAGGTGCGCAACTAATGAGCCGGACTTAGGGGCATCATCTAATGTTGTAGTCCGCCTTGCTCGTGAAGTGCCTACCAATCGGAACCACCGCATTTTTTTCGACAATTACTACACCTCAATCCCTCTTATTGAATATTTGTCAAGTCGTGGCATTTTAGCTTTAGGAACTATAAGAAAACCCCGTATTCCCAGTTGTAAGCTGCCAGACGAAAAAGCTTTTAAAAAAGAACAACGCGGTACATCTATAGAACAGGTCGGAAATTACAATGGGGTTGATGTAGCTCTGGTTGCTTGGAGAGATAATAAAATCGTCACCTTAGCATCAAATTTTGCAGGAAAAACCCCAACAACTACAGTTAAAAGATGGGACAAGTCGGGAAAGAAATTCGTTTTTATTGAGCGCCCTTTTGTTGTTTCGGAATACAATCGACATATGGGTGGTGTAGATCTTTTAGACTCGGTTATGGGCCACTACAAAATAAAACTAAGAAGCAAGCGTTGGTATATACGTATTTTTTACCACCTGTTAGATATGGCTATGTGTAACGCATGGCTCTTATATCGACGAATAAAAGCTGAAAAAGGATGTTCAAGTAAAATCCTTAGCTCTGCTGAATTCAGAATTGATGTAGCAGAGACGTTATGCAAATATAAAACTGTTAACAGTTTAAAACGCAAGAGTGATATTGAAAGCCAAATTCAAGACAAAAAGAGGAAGGGTCCGGCACAACATGCTCCTCTTAAAGATGTCAGGTTGGACCAATACGGGCACTGGCCGGTTTGGATGGACAAAAGGATGCGATGCAAGTTTCCGGACTGCAAGGGTTATACACAAACAAGCTGCGAAAAATGTGGTATTAGTTTGTGTTATAATAAGCAAAATAACTGTTTTAAAAATTTTCATACCTCTTAAAAATAAGTTTAATTTTTCACTGCTTTGAATGCAATGTTGCATTTCTGCAACACAAAGTTTTTTAATAAAAATAAATACTAAATTTAAAAAAAAAAAATTTTAATTATTATTTCCGTCAATAGTATCATATTTGTCACCTGATATTTATAAAACAAAATGTTTTTACGTCCTTGCGCCACAAAGGGTTAAGCTATAACTTTTGTGATTCCTCCTGATGCCTCGAAATACTTCGGATCTGATAACTTCAAACTTTCACCTTGAAGATGACACCAAATTTATTTGCGGAGTGCTGAGAGATTTAGAGAATTTTCAACGCAAAGCGAGAGAGCTGCGAGAGTTAGAGAATTTTCAACGCAAAGCTGTACATTAGACCGTATCGAAAAAATAAATATCACCGCACACCAGCTAATCTGAAGCATTATTGAAAAAAGTTTCGACATTTTTTTTTTTTTTTTTTTTTGACCGAACGTAGGGGTCGCGCATCGACATATTTCTTTATAACTTCGTTATTTATCGTCCGATCTTAAAGACTGTTGTGTTTTTGTTTTTTTCTCAAGGAGGCCTATTTTTTGTTTCTCAGACTCATTGACCTCAGTTGACCCTTTTTGGTACTGACCCACAGAACCACAGTTTCGATCATCTCAAGGTACCATTTTGATTTCAGAAATGGAAAGCCCGTTAAGCCCTTTTAGTTTTTTCGCTTTGTTCACTGAAATATTTAAAAAATTTTTTTTTTTTATTTTTTTTTCAAATTTTTAAATTTTAGAGACAAAAATAGGTCTCTCCGAGACAAACACAAAAACACATCATTCTTTAAGATCGGACGATAAATAACGAAGTTATAAAGAAATATGTCGATGCGCGACCCCTACGTTCGGTTAAAAAAAAATTTTTCTACACTTCTTTCAATAATTTTGCAAGAAGAAACCATAAATTCATGGTAATGTCTGATCCAAGAATTACTGGGCTACGCGCTTCCAACAAAAAAGAAACAGTTTCGATAGTATCGTAAGTGTAGACGTAGAATTCCGTTTAGTTGAAGCCTCTTCAACTCTTCAGAAAATTAACAAATAAATGAATAACACTCAATTATGGACTCATTGAGCCCAAAACAAAGAAAAAGTAAAAATGTAAGTATGATTAAATGAGCAAGCAAAAGGAAACATTGCTTGCTCTATTGGTGCCACTTTCGTCTCTGCCCGATATATTGTTTGCGAGCTACAGTCAGTTTAACTACTAATTTTAAATTAAAATTAAGATCCCGATTTTTAAAAAATCTTTTGTTGTCTATATTTCACGCTTAGCACATGTCCTTTCCTCTCGTCTCTGTCTGATTTTTAGTTTGCGAGCTACACTTTCGTCTCTGTTCGATGCATAGTTTGCGAACTACACTCGCTAGTGCTAGTGGGATGTGGGATCCAAATTAATTTGCATTAAAAACATTAATTAAAATTTTACGCTATCTATTGCGTAAAAGCATAAAACGAAATATGATCCAACTCGTTTTTTTCATAAGAGTTAAATCTAACCGGATCACAGACCCATTTCATTATATTTAACAGTTTGAGTTCATTGACTGAGTTGAAAAGAGGTAAATGACCTCTGGTTTCAAAAAAGAGCTCTTAGTAAACTAGAACAGTAGTGCATATATAACCCAATGCGAACCAATGCTTACAATACTACCAATACGAACTAGAACTTCCAGTTTCACGAAAACACGAACCTCAACTACACGTGTATTTTATTCATGAACTTCACGTGAAGTTCGTATTCACGTGAAAGTGCCAATGACCCACCTGTGACCTCAGATAATCCAACTGCATCCGATTGGCGATAGAATTATCCATGTTGGTCCAAATGTTCCATGGAACCCATCAAAGTACCAATGACCCACCTGTAACCTCAGATAATCCCACTGCATCCGATTGGCCACAGAATCATCCATTTTGGTCCAAATGTTCCATGGAACCCAAAAATGTGCCAATGGCCCACCTGTGACCTCAGATAATCCCACTGCATCCGATTGGATATAGAATCATCCATTTTGGTTCAAATGTTCCATGGAACCCATAAAAGTACCATTGACCCACCTGTGACCTCAGATAGTCCCACTGCATCCGATTGGCCATAGAATCATCCATTTTGGTCCAAATATTCCATGGAACCCATAAATGTGCCAATGACCCACCTGTGACCTCAGATAATCCCACTGCATCCGATTGGCCACAGAATCATCCATTTTGGTCCAAATGCTCCATGGAACCCATAAATGTGCCTATGACCCACCTGTGACCTCAGATATTCCCACTGCATCCGATTGGCGATAGAATCTTCCATTTTGGTCCAAATGTTCCATGGAACCCATCAAAGTACCAATGACCCGCCTGTGACCTCAGATAATCCCACTGCATCCGATTGGCCATAGAATCATCCATTTTGGTCCAAATGTTCCATGGAACCCATAAATGTGCCTATGACCTACCTGTGACCTCATATAATCCTACTGCATCCGATTGGCCATAGAATCATCCATTTTGGTCCAAATTTTCCATGGAACCCATCAAAGTACCATTGACCCACCTGTGACCTCAGATAATCTCACTGCATCCGATTGGCCATAGAATCATCCATTTTGGTTCAAATGTTCCATGGAACCCATAAAAGTACCATTGACCCACCTGTGACCTCATATAATCCTACTGCATCCGATTGGCCATAGAATCATCCATTTTGGTTCAAATGTTCCATGGAACCCATCAAAGTACCATTGACCCACCTGTGACCTCATATAATCCCACTGCATCCTATTGGCCATAGAATCATCCATTTTGGTCCAAATGTTCCATGGAACCCATCAAAGTACCATTGACCCACCTGTGACCTCATATAATCCCACTGCATCCGATTGGCCATAGAATCATCCATTTTGGTCCAAATGTTCCATGGAACCCATCAAAGTACCATTGACCCACCTGTGACCTCAGATATTCCCACTGCATCCGATTGGCCATAGAATCATCCATTTTTGTCCAAATGTTCCATGGAACCCATAAATGTGCCTATGACCCACCTGTGACCTCATATAATCCCACTGCATCCGATTGGCCATAGAATCATCCATTTTGGTTCAAATGTTCCATGGAACCCATCAAAGAACCATTGATCCGGCTGTGACCTCAGAAAATCCCACTGCATCCGATTGGCCACAGAATCATCCATTTTGGTCCAAATATTCCATGGAACCCATAAATGTGCCAATGACCCACCTGTGACCTCATATAATCCCACTGCATCCGATTGGCCATAGAATCATCCCTTTTGGTCCAAATGTTCCATGGACCAAAATGGATGATTTTAGAGCTGAAGCTCTATACGAACCAATCAGTTCGTGCAAAATAAAAACAATGCAAGCATAAACAACGAAACAAAAACAAAGAAAGCAGCAAGCACAGCAGGTACATTATAAGCAGCTGATGATCGACTTTCTCATATGCATTTTTCTTCTTATATTTTACTATTTTCTGACTTTCATATAATAGTGACAAAATCCAAAATTAGATATTCATTCAGCGCAGGATATACCTGATATTTTAGTATATATATTATCTTTGAACAATAAGTATTAAAGGCTGTAGGTATACCCTAAAGTATTCGCCAAAAACGTTGCATGACCTTCAAAAAATCTGTTAAAACGACCCCATACAAACCGCGCTGTAAGACGTAATTCTACGTCAAAACAAAATCAGGTCAAGGAATTACCTTTAGAAGTAAAAAATATGTTGAAATAAAAATGGGTTTATAAAACTGCCAAAAAAAATTCAAATACTGAAATTTGAATAAAGATACCATGTTACATGTTACTATAACCCTGCGAATTTATTAATATTTTTATTTATTTTATTATTCATATTTTGTTGTAATAAGTTTTTTTTTCTGATCTGAATTAATAAACCAATTATGACAACAAAATATGCATCAAAACGTATCACAATTGACTCACATACTTTATATAAGTTAAGTACATTCGAGTTGAATTTTTATGCTTTGAATATTAAATTATTTCAACAAATGGCCTCGAAGACCACTTAACTACCAACATATAGTATTCTTATAACCATTGCAAGCAATAACAGAATTAGGAATCAAACTATTTTCAATATGAAAAAACTTTACCGTATGCAATAATATCACAAAATATGTTCCACAAATGGTGCATTTTAAATGGTTTTAATGCCTCAACTTAAAAAACGCTGGAACATGGGTGTTTTTATTTTAAACCAGCTATCCAAATTCATTGCCGGAATTTTAATATATGTATTTGACTTCACACAGCGCAGTTCCTTAAAAGTCATAACTTCTGGCTGTAGGGTATCAGCCGCTGGTGAAGAAAAACCAAAATAGATTACATCAGTCTATTTCGTGAAAGATTCTTTATGAAATACCAAGAATTCAAGTTCCTACCATTAATAATATAGATGCTAGCGTTGAAAAGAGGCGATGCGAGCGTTTTTGCTATGTTTTTCCCAATGTGCGTCGCCTATCTTACCATTTGAACTTATTCGCCCACCTGGAAGATTTTACGTAAGGAATTCGGTATAAAATTATAAAAAATACAGCTGGTGCAAGATATGAAACCGGTTGACTTACGACAACGTTATTTGTTTGGTGAATGGGCCTTAGAAAGGTTGATAATGATCTACTTTATTATCGGAAAATTGTCTTTAACGACGAAGCTTATTTTTGGCTCAATGGGTAAGTAAACAAACAGAATTATCATATTTGATTTGAAGAGCAGCAAGAGTCAGTTAAGTAGCTGCCAACGCACTCCGAACACTGCACTATTTGGTGCAGTGTGTGGGCCGGCGGCATCATTGAACTGTTCTTTTTCAAAAATAATGAAAATAGCAACTTTACAGTTAATGAAACAAGTGTGGCAATGATTTTAAATTTTTTTTTTTTTGCCCAGAATGGAAAATTGCACTTGGTTGACACATGGTTTTAATACGACGGCCCAAAATTTTTGTATTTTTTTTTTAATTTTTTCTGCCCAAAATGGAAAATTGTACTTGGTTGACATGTGTTTTTAATACGAAGGCGCCACGTGCCACACGGCACACGGTAACATGCACCTATTGAAAGCAGGTTATAACTATTGCTCTCACATTTTAGAGCAGTTCAATAGCCGCCAGGATCATACGATTTGTACCCACTAGACAATTTTTTGTGGGGCTCAGTGAAGTGTCTCGTGTACATGGGGCAAACAAGTCATGGGGCAAACAAGTCACAATTGCATCTCTGGCAGACAATATAACAGCTGCAATTGATGAGATACACATCAAAACAAGTTCTTCCAAAAGAAGGTTAAGTGGAAGGGAATATTGTGAGTTCCATTCCACTTCTTTCATATTCAGAAGGCATTCAATTAACGCATGTCATTGGAAGAAATGCTTTCCTTAGTCTTATTTAGAAGTGCTTCTTGAATTTTTCAATGGAAGATTTCTTTGAGGCCTTCAATGAAAGAATTCTTGTAGGTATTTTCCATGAAAACTTTAAAAAGGCATTCCATGATTTAGAAGACTAAGGCAAAATGCTTCTTAGAAAATAGTTAACCTTTGTTTTGCACAAGCCATGCCATGGAAGCAATGCAAATAATCTTTTTGAAGTTTATCAGTATGCTTCTTGAAATCAATTTTCGATAAAACTGAGGAGAAGCACAATTGAATTTTTAAAATGTATCAGGGACCGTAACGGTTATTAGTGCTATCGAAAAAGTTATTTTTTAATAGTTATTTTGTTACTTAAAAAAAAAAAAAACTCATGTAAAACAGTTATTTTTCAACGTAAAATAAAAGGTCGAATGAAACGCTTAAAAAGAAAGTTTTATTTATCCGTCATATATAAAAATCTTTTTAGGAGTTTTATTTTTTTCTTCAGAAAATAAAACTCTTTTTAGGAGTTTTATTTTTTCCTTCAGGAAATAAAACTCTTTTTAGGAGTTTTATTTTTTCCTTCAGAAAATAAAACTCATTTTACAAAGTTCGCCGCTGATCTGATCATTACAATTTGTAAAGCAGTGTAATCAATTCTGGTTGGTGAACAACTATATACATACATGCATACATATATACATATATACATATATACATTTCTTAGCGAATCCTACCGTGTATCCAAAAAATCTTTGAAAAAAGCTATTAATAGGAGCAAGCGCGAGTGCTTTCTGCAGCTATGTGATGAGGCAGAAGCTAGCACATGGGGAACCGCCTACAAGCTTGTAACAAAAAAGCTGAACGGGTTTAGACAGCCCACTCCTACGGACCCACACCTGCTTGGTAACGTTGTAAGGACTCTCTTCCCGCCACAACCAACAATTTTGCCCCACGATGCAGATGAAGACGATCTGAATCAAATAGTAAGGGTTAGCACTGACGAGGTGGTGACAATTGCCAAATCCGTGAAGAACGAAAAGGCACCAGGGCCAGATGGTATTCCTAACCGTGCGTTAAAACTCGCCATCTTAGAGCAACCTCAGACATTTGTCGAGCTCTTCAAAACCTGTCTAAGGGAAGGCATATTTCTAGCTCAGTGGAAGGCCCAGAGCCTAGTGCTCATACCAAAAGGCAGTGCCTCCACGGAAGATCCCTCAAGCTACAGACCAATTTGTCTGCTTGATACATTAGGGAAAATCTTTGAGCGACTGTTGTGCAACCGAATTGAAGACGCAAATCAAATAGCCGGAGGGCTATCCAATCGTCAGTTTGGGTTTCGAAAACTGCACTCAACGACAGATGCCATAAACCTTGTCACCACAACTGCGCATGAAGCTATCGCAGGCACTCGAAGGAAGAATGGTGCAAAACAATATTGCCTTGTAGCAACGCTTGATGTACGCAATGCGTTCAACTCAGCTAACTGGAGCAATATTTTGAAAGCTCTTAGGGAGTTTAGAGTACCAAGATACCTCACGAAAGTTATTGCGAATTATTTCCATGAGAGAGTGCTGCTTTATTCAACCAATAGCGGCGCAAGAACGTACAATGTCACTGGTGGCGTTCCACAGGGGTCAGTTCTAGGGCCCCTTCTGTGGAACGTCATGTATGATGGTGTTCTAAGGCTCGAGGTACCTACAGCTGTCAAGATCGTCGGATTCGCGGATGATTTAGCGGTTGTTGTTACAGCTAAACACCTAGGAGAAGTAGAGGCCCTTAGTTGTGTTGCTATTAGCACTATCTACGACTGGCTAAAGTCAGCTGGGCTTAGTTTAGCGGAACATAAGACGGAGGCGGTGCTTTTTAGTAGCCGTAAAATGTCCGAAATCGCAATTATAAACGTGCGCGGGACGGAGGTATACTCAAAACCATTTATTAAGTACCTCGGTGTGCTAATCAACTCTCGACTCTGTTTCAAACAGCACCTAGAGTATGCCCACAGAAAAGTAGCCAATTCATGCCTGGCGCTAGTAAGAATGTTGCCAAATACACGAGGACCAAAGCAAGCTCGCAGGACACTTCTTCTCAATGTCGTGCGTTCGATTTTGATGTTCGCATCAACGGTCTGGGCTGCAGCGATTAAGGTGAAGTCCTACCGTCGAGGAGTAGAGTTGGTGTACAGACTAGGCGCTCTTAGAGTGTGCTGCGCTTTCAGAACAGTGTCTGAGGATGCAGCTCTAGTGCTCGCTAGCTCGATCCCCATCGACCTCTTGGTGGAAGAGGCCCAACCAGGAGCTGTTAGAGAGTGCGCATCCTCTCGTAAAAAACTGGCGCGAGAGAGAAGTATATCCCAGTGGCAGGCACGTTGAGATAGATCGGCGAAGGGACGCTGGACGCTGGCAAAATAGTTCAGCGTGAGATAGGGAACTATATTCGAGGTTTAGGGTTCTCCCCGACCCAGAGTCGACATCAAGTTAAGAAGAAAATGTAGGCTCTTAACTTGACAGTCATCCGACAGGCAAAATTAGTGCATCAGTTTTCAGCTTAATGCTGTTCCCCCATCCCGCGAAGTTATGCCTTACGGCGGTTCCACGGGATTCATACTGGGTCGAAGATTCAATGCGGAGGTTTAGGTTTAGTGCATAGGAATCGTACACTCCCACCTGCACGGTGGGGCCTTTTGAAGGTTCCCCCTTCGCGAATAAAATAAAAAAAAAAAAAAAAATACATATATGTGTATATAAATAGAATGTCTTGTGCAGCTCTTTAATATGTACTGACTGTAAGTTATTCGTTTGCTGTTTCAAATCTCAGCGCTCCCACAATGAATTTTGGCACTCTATTCACTTAGCTTTGATTCCACGCTGATTTGATTCTTCCACGCTGCATATTACTGCTATACTATTCATATGTGGTGACATAAGAAAATGATAATGAGGAAGAAAAAAAGAAAGCTTTCTATGAAATCGATAACTTTTCGCTAAGGCCCTTGTCGATTGATAAAGCTCTTTTTGAGTTCTGGGAGGCAAAAAAATAAATTAACCATATTTATAAATACTTATTGGCAAAAACTGTACAGTGTGTTCCCGCAACCCAAGTAAGCGTGGAAAGAGCATTCTCTGCTCTTAAATTGGTACTGAGCGACCTGCGTTCAAATCTTTCCGCTGAAAATTTAGAAAAAATTATGTTCGTTAAATTAAACAAATAAATTAATACAAACTTTATATGAGATTAAACAAGAAACTGTAACAAAAAGAAAAACAAAGAAAATGAGTTTCATTTAAGACGGAAAAAATAAAACTCCTAAAAAGAGTTTTACTTTCTGAAGGAAAAAATAAAACTCCTAAGAGTTTTATTTTCTGAAGGAAAAAATAAAACTCATAAAAAGAGTTTTATTTACGACGGATAAATAAAACTCGCTTTATAAGAGTTTCATCCGACCTTTTATTTTTACGTTGAAAAAAAACCTTTAACTTTGGAATTGGGAGCGTTTTTTTAATATCACCACAGATTCTGAAAGAGCTTTCCGAGATGAATCTATTGGTATATGACAGTATAGGTCTCCGTTGACTCTAACATGAAGATTTTTTGAGTTTAAATTTTCTGGATAACTGTTATTTACGGTCCCTGAAATGTATGAATGCATGCCAAGTTTGTATCAAAAATGTTGCTGGATAATGGCCGAAATGCTGCAAAAAGTATGACAAAATTGGAGCTTACGGATGGACCACCTCAGACATAGCCCCGGGCAAACGCTTAAAACATCACACTTTGCTGGCAGATACCGCCTTTTTTGCTCTGTTTTTGTAGATACTTATTTTGTATGATAGCTTTATTTTGGGTATGCCCTATAGATAGGTGGGTTTTGCAAAAAAAAAAATTCGCTGTTTTGATTTTACAATCTGAAAGACGCAGTATAACTGACTAAGAAAATTCAGTGAAATCATTTTTGTTTTTTATGCAAAATACGGACATGACTTCTTATGACGGCAGAGTAGAAGTTGTGTTTTAATGTTTTGTATTAAAAATATTAAAATTGAAACTTTTGTCTTCTAAATATTTACGTTATCAACTCTATTAATGTTAACTTCACATTGTATCAACATTTAATATATGAGATTAACTATATTTACTTAGATACTAAACACACACTGTCTGCTGTATTGACCCAAAACTATTAAAATATTACTGCGGCTATAAATATATCCAACCATGGATACATATTTCATCATTAAACCAAACTATCCTTATCGGTTGTGGATATTCAAAAAAGCAAACCTTTAAATGCTCTTAAATAAATCCAAACAAAAAGCCATAAATTATGTCTTTATTAATATTTTGAAAATTTTAAATATTTGCATAAATTTTGTGCTATTTTATCGTGCAGTGCGTGCAGCAACGCATTTTCGATGTGAAGCAAAAAAAAAATAGAAATGCGCGTACATTGCAGAAATTGTTGAGCTAATTAATATTTGTGAATTTGGCAAAATGTTTGCATTCGACACCTCGTTGTTTGGCTGTTGTTGATGTTGTTGCAATTTTTGTTTTTGTTGTTGGGATAAACATAATCAAGTGTTAAGTGGAGATTATTCGGCCAACAGAAATAGCTCATAATTTTACGCGGTTTTTTTTTTAATCTACGCTATGAATGAAATTTTGTTGGACATTGTTTACGCTATTCGTAACGCTTTTCATCATCACGAATTCCCAAAGGTTGGTAAAAAATATACAATCAATGTTTACACAGCAGGCACAGCATAAAGATTAAAAGCAATGAATAGAATTAGCGGATTTTGTTGTTTTTTGTTTTTTTTTTTTTTGTTGTTTATGCATTATTGTGTACTTAACAGAAATGTTGTCAGAAAATGACACAAATACATACATATTAATGGATGGCTATGGCCATGGTTCTGTGGTCCACTTAAAAGTGTACCTCGGAGATACTAAATTATATTGATTGCAAACATTATTTGATGCTGCGCTGCAAAATGATATCCCGCTGCGTTTGTTCAACGTGGTCTGTGTGCGTCACTTGCTTGTAATGGAGACGCACACAGGCAACATCCTATAGATATGTCTCATTATTTATTCTGTAATAAGTTTTGCAGCTTAAGCTCCACTCCCAGTCAATGTTACTGTAATATTACGTGCTCGAATTTCGGACAACGACGACGACAACGACACACATTATTTTTAGCAGCAGAGTCAATAAATTTCCAAATTAGTTTGTGCTCCGGCTGGCGTTGAACATTTTAATTATGACACTTTGGTGACCAATTTAATTTGGAACAACATTTCTGCTAGATTTTCAAAAAATTTGCTTGCATGTTTTGTATTAAATTTGGTACTTAGAATGTCATCGGCGGCATGATGGATAGGATACGAATATATTTGCAGATCATTTGTGAATTTTTGCAGATATGTTGATACAAGGAATCGATTGTGGTCGATTGTGGGGTGGCGATAGATGATGGAAAGGAAGAACTAGGCCTTCTTTGCCTACAAAAAGCTATGTTCGAGTGTTGAGTGATGTTCTATTTTAAGCAAATAATTTATATCTTTTAATTTATAAAAATTAAATAAAATAATTTTCAACACACTTTATTCATAGCAGTAGCGTAGCAAGGGGGGGAGGGGGGGGCAGTCCGCCCCGTGTACACGCTAAAATGGGGTGCAAAATTTGACAAAATAACTTTTCACCACACAATTTTTGATTTTTTTTAATAATAAGAAAACTTTAATGACTGTAGTCTTATGATTTGAATATAAAGAGGGTGCAAAAATGAATGCAAATATTTTTTTACTTTGTTTTTATTAAAACTTAAACTTTATATGGAATTTTTTTCAATATTAACAAACGCTCATACTAAAACCCAAGTCAATTCGGAATTTAATTTGTTATTGGTCAGGGGTGCAATTACCAAACAAATGCAATTCAAATTTTCATGAAAGTAAGAAAGAGAACAAAAAGAAAAATGTTAAAACATTCTTTTTATATTCCATAAAATTTTATAAAAAATCGTTTTTTTGCTTCTTATATTACTCGTATAGTATACATTTCTGTTGCCATTATTTTTCGCATTTTTGCAAATCTGCATGATTTTCAGAGTATGATGAATGGAGGCGTCAGTTATTTTGTAAGCAATACATTTCTACAGAACTTTTCAGAAAAACGTGCTCATGTCATAAATGTCAAGAATAAAAATTTACTTTGTGATTACTAAGTTCTGAGACTATAGGTACATCATAAAACAAACCTTATTTACAGCTCTTAATCTGCTAGAACATAATTTTTAATAGTAATATGTTTTTGGGTATCCTGTTACATGAAACAATATAAAAATCAATACTCAACTAATTACATGCTTACAAAAAATTTAATTTTTTAAAAAAATTAAATTATGATTTAAATGCATTAATTTTTTTATTTACATTAAATAAATGGCGTTTTATAACAATTTTAAAGCGTCCTGACGTTTTTTTTTTATTTTATTTTGAAGATGTCTATTAAAAGCTCTAAGATGGTTTTCTGACTCCTTAACTTTACTAAAATAACCATTATAATGATTAAATCAACCTACAAAAACTGTCTAAAATACAGTTTTTAACAGAAGATGCACAGTTCCTTAAAAATTATTGTAATTATTTAAAATTAAAATAAAGACATGCACAACGAAATCAACAAAATTTTTTCGTTTCGTTGAAACCGAAAAATAAATTATCAAAATTATTTCATTTTTTAAATAACGTTAAAAATTCATCAAATCAAATTTCGTTTCGTTGAAAAACGAAAAATTTTCTATAATTTTTCCCATGCTAAACAAAATTTATTCTGATACAAAAAAAAAGAAATTTTTTTGTTGAAATTAACGTTATTTTCACGGTTGATTGGGAAAAAAACGAAAAAATTTTATATCGTTTTCTCCGAAACGAAATAAATATTTTTCGTTTTTTGAATTAACGTAATTTTTTTATTTCGTTTCAACGATTGCCTTTTAAATTTTAAATTAAATTTTGTTCTCAGTCACCGAATTTGAAGCATCAACATATTTCTTGTAACTGTCAGCTTTTTGGGCCATTCATGACTCTTGACCTTGTCCAGCCAGGGCTAGTTTGCTTTGGGAATTATGTACATAATGAGTATGAAACAAATTTCTGATAATAATTTGGTATCACTGTAATATACTGATACTGTGATATTAATAGCCGAGAATAGGGCAGTCAAATCTTACAGACCTCAGTTTTGTCTATCAAAGTCGAAGCTGAGATGAATATAGAATACTAAAAAGAAGTTGATAAAATTTAGGAAAAAATATTTTATTTTAATTTTCACTTAACTTTTATATAGAAGACATGGATTGATTTCGAAAAAATATTTAACTTAATAATTATTCAGGGTTAATGAGGGAAAATTAGCCAACGGTTTGATTCCAGGTCCTGTTTTTTTCTTCAATTATGCACAATTTTTCGTAAAATTTTCACAATTTTCTATAAAAAACTAGCTTAAGTTTTTATAACTTCATAAAGCCAGTTCTCCAATTATTTAAAACTACTATTGTGTGGTTTACTGATAGTAAATTGTTCTCGCATAACTTATAAGCCCTTATAAGCTTTTTCCAAATCTTTTCTAAAATATGTATGTCATTTTTGGAGAGGTTGATTCAAAAATATGTAGTCGGATTCATCGACAATTATTGTAAAATTAAAACGAAATTAGTGTAAAATTTTATTCAAAATAGATTTTTGGGGATTTACTCACTGTTGCAAATCAAAATTTTGCGTAAACCAAACATTTTTGAAAAATTCCTTGATTGCAGAAAATCCTGCTTTAAAAAAATTAAGATATACTTCAAATTTGAAATTAAATTAGTTTTTTAAGTTTTTTGTTAGTTACCAAATTACATATCTTTCAAATGATATCAAATATATTGATATCGATGAGAATATTTTTAAATGTTGTCTTTTGTAACCGAATTTTATAAACTTTACAAATAATTAAAATATTTATAAATTTATTTGCACTTTAACAAACTAATCATAAAAGTAAAGTATTATTTAAAGGAATTATATTAATATCGTGGTATTTTTTAAACATTACTTTTTTGAGGTTTACTATAACCTTCTTAAGGGGTGCCCAATTTAGTTTCCGCCCCGGGTGCCACCAACCCTAGCTACGCCACTGATTCATAGTTCCAATATAAATTTTAAATAAAAACTAAAAAAGTGTGAATAATTAATAAATGCTTTATTTACTTTTTATTTATTTTATTACCACAGCCAATGTTATTTAAAATTTAACACCTGCAAATATTGTTGTATTCTTCCATATTAAAGCTGATTTTAATTTCTTGACTTCATTTTTAATCATTCATTAATTTGCTCACTCGCTTCACCAGCCATTTTTTTTTTTTCATTTTCTTCATTCGTCCAAAATCGTTGCCAGCCTTTGAATTACACGAATAGCAACAGGCGATCAGAAACAACAAGCAAGCTGTTCTAATTGGTTGGCGTCTTTGCTTATGCGTAGTCTTAGCTTGGCCCGTTCACAATGACCGATTATGTTATAAAAGTATCAGCGCTACAAACAAACAAATGTTAAAGCATACTTTTAGGCTACTATAAAAATTAATACCATTGCTTTAAGTTTTGGCACGAAATAATTCAAAACTTCATAACTTTTGATCGGTTACGTATTTTTCAGTGCGGTTTTCGCTATTTTGCTGAAGATTAGACAAACTTTAATTATTATAAAAAATAGTTAAAGAACTATTTATGATTACCTTGCATATATAACACAAATAAAAAAACAAATTTTTATCTTCGATTGAATAAAGTTATGTATTATTTTATTATTAATATTATAATATATTATTACATTTAAAATAAAAATATAATAAAAATAAAAAATAATAATAATATAAAATGGTATTTAATAGAAAATTATAGTAAATTAAAGTATATTACAAAATTTTATTCATAATGATATTAATTTTTGAATTTAATATCTCTTATATCATAATACAGTAAGTTGTAAAAATTTAAGATCTTCAAAAGGTTAGAAGTGTCAGGACGGATGAAAATCGTATTGGACATTAGAGTAGAGCACAGATCAAAGATACATAGCAGATGGTATTTCATTTCAAGATGGATTGTAAAATGATCTAGAAAGAAAACAATATGAGAAAAGGTTAGAAAGAGATTATTTTATTTCCCTAAATTATTAAAAATATTTTAAAATGTAATATAAAAATATATTAAAAGGTAATTAACAGGTAAGTAAATCCTTATTTTATACAGGAAGGAAAGACAAAAATTATAAAACTACAGGCAATTTGCAAAACATTTCGGCAATTTATATGTTGTACAGTGACAGTACTGAGTAGAGCGTATTGAATTAAATTTTTTTTCGAATTCTACTATCTAAGAGGTCTCAAAACTGGCACGGGTTGCCCAAACAATTTTATGTTAATAAAACAAATAGCATCTTCCCCTCTCACGCAAAGACAAAGTTGGTTTACGAAAAAAACAGTTTGATTTGATTTTTGTAAGAACACTACATTTGGGCATCTCCCAATGGCACGGACGTGACATTCGCACGGTTTTAATTACTTGAAAAACAAGAAAGAAAAAAAAGGACCGATATGTATTTAAGGTATTCTAACGCGATGAAAGAGTGCTAGATTTTATAAAAATATTGGCTAGATTTAGTCCAAATTAGTACAAAGTAATAAGCAATCATTCAATGGAACGGACGTGACAAAAAATATAAGTTTTTTTAAGCTCATATAGAAATATTCAAAATTTAGCTAATTTTGAGAACTTTTTTTTAAATATAATATACAAGTTAATGGAGGTCAAAGGATAACTATTCTTCGTAGACTCATGAAATATAAGAATAATATCTTATCTTTTTTTTAAATAGATATAGCACGAATACGGACGCGACATCATGGACGCGACAAATTTTTCCACAGTAGTAAAATACAGTAAAGATGTTCATTATAAATTTTAATAAAAATACATCATAATAAGTTGAATTCAAATGACATAGCAGTAATACTAATCAAAATAAAAAAAAACAAATAAAGTTAAAAGCTGTTAGAGTGCTTTATTTTAATGTTTTTCTTCACTTTTGGTGGACTTTTTTTGGGAGATGCCCATATGTCTTAAGGCAAAAGTAAGTATACAGTTAAAAACAAGTAAAGAAAGTCTAAAGTCGGTCTAGGCCGACTATGAAATACCCTAAACCCACTTTTCAAAAATAAAAAATTTTTATTGTAAATGGGCGCCTCCGTGGGCGGATGAAGCCTATATTTTAATTGCTTTTAAATGGTGATGAAAAATTTACACATACCAAGTTTTATTCCTGTAGCTCACAGTTAATGCCTTTATTGTGCTTTCGCTATGGGAGGTGGGCGTGTTCATGGGCGGATTACTCGCAATTTTTGAACGCACCTTAGTTTTGGTATAAAATACTCACATACCAAATTTAATTTCTCTATGACAAACATAACCTTATAACCCGGATGACGTCCATTTTTCAAAACCATCTTTGTCTTGTCATAAAAAACATATGTGTCAAATTTTAGCTCTGTAGGTTAAATAGAGGCTTATTTATTGTGTTTTCAATTTTTGGGTTGTATGGGAGGTGGGCGTGTCCGTGAACGGATGACGTCCATTTTTCGAAGACATCTTTGTGTTTGTCTAAAACACATACATATCAAATTTTATTGTTGTAGGCTAAATATGAGCTGAGTTATGCAGTTTTCAATTTTCGCGTTGTATGGGAGGTAGGCGTGTCCGTGGGCGGATGATGTCCATTTTTCAAAACCATCTTTGTTTTGTTAAAAAAAATATATGTGTCAAATTTTAGCTCTGTAAGTTAAACAGAGGCTTATTTATTGCGTTTTCAATTTTTGGGTTGTATGGGAGGTGGGCGTGTCCGTGAACGGATGACGTCCATTTTTCGAAGACATCTTTGTGTTTTTATAAAACACATACATATCAAATTTTATTGTTGTAGGCTAAATATGAGCTGAGTTATGCAGTTTTCAATTTTCGGGTTGTATGGGAGGTAGGCGTGTCCGTGGGCGGATGATGTCCATTTTTCAAAAACATCTTTGTGTTGATACAAAACACATACATACCAAATTTTATTGTTGTAGGGTAATTAGGAGCTGAATTATGCAGTTTTCAATTTTTGCGTTGTATGGGAGGTAGGCGTGTCTGTGGGCGGATTCCAAAAATATTCAATAGTGCAGATCCTTGGGTCCATGTGACTATGTGTACCAAGTTTCATTCAATTATCTCAACTCCTTCTTCTTATCCTGTGTATACGGACAACACACAGACGGACAGACGGACGGACGGACGGACGGACGGACGGACGGACGGACATGGATAGCTCGATTCACGTGGTGACGCTGATCAAGAATATATATACTTTTCTATACCGGACTCGCTTCGTTCTATGCGTTACAAACGTTTGCACAAAGTTAATATACACTGACCTTTCAGGTTTAGGGTATAAAAAGTAAGTATAAGTTACTTACAATATCTTGTCGTAGACGATGCTACTCACGATTTTACAACAGTATCCTGTTAAAGGATATTTGAAGCGAAAGTTATGCTCGAGATAGCATAAAACTTTTGATTGTAACCATTTAGTCTAAATTTTTATGGTTTTTTAAATATTCCTTAATTATTATGAATTAATAATTTGCATAGTTTTTGCATATCTGCATTTCAATAGTCGCGAACGCGACATTCGTACGCCTTTGAGGAGCAAAATAATACAGAAAACTCAAAACAAATTTTCTGTTTTTTTCAAGTTTTATAAAGCATTTTATTAGCACTATATTTAGAAAAAACAAGTAAAGAAAGTCTAAAGTCGGTCTAGGCCGACTATGAAATACCCTAAACCCACTTTTCAAAAACAAAAAATTTTTATTGTAAATGGGCGTCTCCAAGGGCGGATGAAGCCTATATTTTATATGCATTTAAATATTGATGAAAAATTTACACATACCAAGTTGTATTCCTGTAGCTCACAGTTAATGCCTTTATTGTGCTTTCGCTATGGGAAGTGGGCGTGTTCATGGACGGATTACTTCCAATTTGAACACACCTTAGTTTTCGTATAAAATACATGCATACCAAATTTAATTTCTCTATGACAAACATAACCTTATTTATTGAGTTTAGAACTTTTTGGGTTGTATGGGAAAAAGGCGTGTCCGTAGGCGGATGACGTCCATTTTTCAAAACTATCTTTGTCTTGTCATAAAAAACATACGTGCCAAATTTTAGCTCTGTAGGTTAAACAGAGGCTTATTTATTGCGTTTTCAATTTTTGGGTTGTATGGGAGGTGGGCGTGTCCGTTAGCGGATGACGTCCATTTTTCAAAGACATCTTTGTGTTGATATAAAACACATACATATCAAATTTTATTGTTGTAGGCTAATTATGAACTGAGTTATGCAGTTTTCAATTTTCGCGTTGTATGGGAGGTAGGCGTGTCCGTGGGCGGATGACGTCCATTTTTCAAAACCGTCTTTGTTTTGTCATACCAAACACATGTGCCAAATTTCAGCTCTGTAGGTTAAACAGAGGCTTATTTATTGCGTTTTCAATTTTTGGGTTGTATGGGAGGTGGGCGTGTCCGTAAGCAGATGACGTCCATTTTGCAAAGACATCTTTGTGTTAATATAAAACACATACATACCAAATTTTATTGTGGTAGGCTAATTATAAGCTGAGTTATGCAGTTTTCAATTTTCGCGTTGTACGGGAGGTAGGCGTGTCCGTGAGCGGATTCCAAAAATATTCAATAGTGCAGATCCTTGAGTCCATGGGGCCATGTGTACCAAGTTTCATCCAATTATCTCTGCTCCTTCTTCTTATCCTGTGTATACGGACAACACACAGACGGACAGACGGACGGACGGACGGACGGACGGACATGGATAGCTCGACTCACGTGGTGTCGCTGATCAAGAATATATATACTTTTCTATACCGGACTCGCTTCGTTCTATGCGTTACAAACGTTTGCACAAAGTTAATATACCCTGACCTTTCAGGTTTAGGGTATAAAAAGTTAGGTTCTCTAGATTTTATGTTTCCAAAATATTATCAATAAACATGGAATCGCGAACGCGACAAAAAATGGAACTCGTTTTCGACTACATCTAGAAAAATGCAAATATCTGCGAAACGTAACATAATATTTTAAAGCGGTTAATTGTAAATTTAATAAGATTAATGTGGCTTTCAAGAAATATTTGTCATTTTGACATATTTCCATTAGTTTTTTTTTTATTTAGCTTAAGCCTGATCACGAACGCGACATCTAGCACGCGACATTTTTTCTCATTTTGTTTTTAATAAGAATTAGTTAAAGTTATTTCAGCTAAATATTGCATTACCTACCAAAAACATCGTAAATATTATTTATGAGTTTTATTTTAGTAATATTAATAAAAAAAAAAAAAACACATAAGAGGCTAGCTAGTGAGAAAAAATATTATATTTCTTTGTAACACCATCCGTCCTACGTATGTGGTTATTTACTTTATGAAGACCTTTTACGCCCACAAGGAGGCGTGGCAGATACAGAAAAGTACATATATTATACTGCAGTATCACCTTCTAAGTTGTTTTAACCTGTTGACATGAAATTAATGAAATTCGATATTTAAGCTTATATCGTAAAAATAAAGATCATGTTCGAAAATAATCCCAATAGAATGAAAACCACGTATACCTCCCATACAAATTGACGTTCTCAAATTGGAAAATTTCTTAAAAATCTACTAAAAATCAATCCAATGACTTGAGAATTAGCTCATGAGCTTTAATTTGAACTATTAACATTTAGCAAAAAATTCAGAAAAATCGCATGAAACCTTTCCATACTTTCCCATACAAAGTGTATTAAAAATACGGTGCATGATCGCAAACGCGACACATTTTGATGATCAATATTAAATATTTAGTATGATTTTTACCTGCAGTTAATTTTTTTTTTATAGTGAAGCGACCAAACGATCACGAAGTTCTGATAACATATGATGATTTAGGTACAAGAACGCGACATTCGAATAGTAGTTAAAGCAATATAAAAAATTTACCGTAAATCGTGCTTTGTTTGGTATCTTTTTATTTTTTATTTTTTATGTGTAGTTTATAAATGGATTTTATATGAAGAGTGCAAACATAACGTTGATAAATAAACGAAAAATGCTATAGAGAAAAAGTCCTTAAAAGCAAGAAAAACATATTTCTCAGATATCAGGCCAATTTTCTCAGAATAAGAACTGAAATTAGTTGTAAATGCAGTAAATTATAAAAATTCTAGCATTTTTATTAAATAATAACAAAAAAATTATTTGTTTATTTAACAATTTTTTCTTCGGTCCCGGTTGACCATTCTGTGGAAATGCCCATATCAGATTTCATCTCTGTAAGACATCAATTTTTGCATTGTATGGGAGGTGTGTGTGTCCGTAAGCGAATGACACCAAATTTTCGAAAAAATTTTTGGGAACAAGTGAAGAATAGTGGAAATGGTCTTTTTTCTTTTTTTTTTTTTTAAAATGCGTGTTTTGAGCTAACAAATTGAATGGTGAAAAAATTAAGCGTCGCTATCAAGTGGTTTAGAAGTTATAGGGGTCAACGTTTATGAAAATGGGCTTAAAACCCTGTGTTTTTTTGTTGTTGTTTTCGAACATAAGTAAACGTAATGGATATCAAAAGAAAGGTTATGCTAAAACCTTTTTAATGAGCATTCAATCATAAAAATCTATGCATTATTTTGGATGATATAACTGTGTTTGTACTCAAAGAATTTGAGGTGTGCTAATTTTGGTTGTCCTTTTGAAGTGTTTGTCTTTGAGACTAGAAATATAAATGTTTTCATAGAAGTATGTTATTTATTGTTATTTCGTAAAAGGGTGAACAGTCAAGTGTGCACAATATATAAAGTTTTATATTTTGACAATTAATGCAAGTACTTTTCAAGTTTGTTGTACACTTACATATAGTATATTGAGACGAAAAAAAGCGCCGCAGGCGAAAAATTGTTATAAAAAATCGCGCGATTTTTTATAACAATTTTTCATTTTTGGATAGTTAGCAATAAATGGATTTTTTATAATTAATACCTAACTGAATAGGTCATGGTATGACCTCTTGCTACCCATATTGCTTAAATTTTATTAAAAAAAATCGAAAAACAGGCAAATGTGTAGTAATTTTTCAACTTTTGATCCCTATAACTTCTAAACCACTTGAGAGCGACTCTTAATTTTTTCAGAATCGAACTTAGGAGCCCCAAATCCATATAATTACATGTAAAAAAACACAAATTTTGCATTTCCATTATTCTTCAATTATGGCAATTTTTGTTTTGTTATAAAATACATATGTATATTAAGGTGCCTCGACTTGTATGAAGAAAAAAAGTTCCATTTGTACCCATTTTAAAATGAACCTTGATGTATTCTATGATCATTTCCACAATATTTTGGCTATACCAAAATCCGTCAGTAAGCTAAACCATTTTGAAAAAACCTCCATAAATCATGTTTTCCGCATTTATACTGGCTAGTGTAATAGATGTAAGCAAATGAACTGTCTAAAATTATAGGCCTGAAAAAGTCCTTTCAATCTGCATCAAAAATTTGTATAAATTTGCAATTGGATTAAAGATAATGATGTTTTTCATGATTTTTTTTCTTAATTTTTTAGATGATTTTCAAAAATTCTCATTGAAACAAACGCTTGAAATAAAAAAAAAAATACAGTGTTTTGGATTTTGAAAATTTTATTTTCAGGTAAACTGCACGCAAATGGAGAAATAAAATAAGAGCCATACTTTATTAAACAAAGAAAAATGTCCAAAATATATGACAGCCGTGGATACCTTTCCAACGATATCTTGATAACGGCGATCGTATAAGAAATAATAAAGTTATTTGAATTTTTGTGAAAATGATCTACAAAAAATGCATGAAAACATCATTATACTTAACCCAATTGCAAATATTTTCAAATTTTTGATGCAGATTGAACGAACTTTTTCAGGCCTATAATTTTAGACAGTTTATTTCTCGACTCACAAGGCAAAAGGGCTTAAATGACTTAAGCCCTTTTTTGAGTTATTACTGTAGCAGTATTCGTTATGTGACTATTTGTAATCAGCATTTACTCCTACTTTGATATCTTTATTTTTGTGAATTTTATTGGTGGTTTTCAAAAGGGCTTATTTGCTGAAGTGTGTTGGCTACATTTGGAAAAAGGGCTTATTTCAATTTAAGTTTCATAAACAAAATATATTCAATTTGTATTGGGGACTTAAATTGGTTTAAGCCCTTTAAACAAAACATAAATTTAACTTTTTAGTGAAATTTCCGTGAGGCTTATTTTAAAATAAGCCCTTTTACCGAATTTGGTTTTTGAGAATTAGTTCCTTAGTTGAATATAAGCCCTTTTTCTTTATGAATTTTTGGAACATCAAGTGAACTTAAATCATTTTAGGCCCTTTTTACACATGCAGTATGGTGTTTTGTGAATATGCTAAGGGCTTATGATGTTTTAGGCCTTTTTTTACAGAACGAGTTTTTGAACATAGGAGGGGCTTAAACGTAAATAAGCCTTTTTACTTTTTGAAATTTGTACACATTGAGCTAAATTTTAAAAAAAGGGCTTAAATGTATAAACTTTTTACAATCCTAGGAAAAAGGAATTATATTTTTAGGCATGAATATTACTGAAAACGTTACATACTGCTTGATTTATTTGATCAAACCTTCTTAAAGCTTAATAAATAAAAAGATTAATGTGAACGTGCATGTGTTTTCAATCAGTTTACTTTCTTTGATGGATAAAGCAGACTTTAAATAATGAATATAACTGTGGAATGAAAACACTGTAAGCAGGAAAAATTAAAAAATAATTAGTTAACAACGGCAAACATTTCAATTCGAGTTTTAATTAAAAAAAAGAGTTGTTGATTCTACAACAAAATTTAATTAAAATTGATATACACATTTTGTGGTTAGTCTTCGAAAAAAAGGAAGTGTAAATCGTTTTCGGTTTCTTAAACATCAAAATACGGAAAAAAATAATTAGCACCAATGGAAGATTTTCATTCACCACAATGTAAATCACAAGGTTTATTAGCATATATTTATTTTGATATCCTCATTTCCTTTAGCTACAGCCGATGAAAATTTGCTGCCCAATGATGATACGTTTTCCACTTTTGAACTATCTTTTGACGACAGCGTCGAGGACCCTGACTTCACACCATCGGAAAAATCAGTTGGCGCTAGATCTACCAACGCCGTTGACAAAAATAATGAAGAAATGGCTGGAGAAATGGAAAGTGGACCCAGTAAAGAAACTACACCGCTTTCTTCACCGCGTTCTACACCAACTTCTTTGAATGAAGTATTACGTAATAAGCGAGTAAGCCGTAAGTATAAAAAAAACATCGGAGCTGCATACAAAACCGCGACTGGAAATAAAATACAAAGACGAAAGATGACTGTTTTGACTAATTGTTCTCGAAAATGTTCCGAGAAAATAAGCGCACAACAGCAACAGGTTATTTTTAAGGACTACTGGAAACTAAATAATTATAATTTACGTCGATTGTATGTGTCTGGTCTTATCGATATAGTTGAACCTAAAACTATAAGAGTATCCAAACATAATACAGCACCAAGAAATCGATTGCATTCTTATCGATATCACCTTACTGTATCTAATGAGCGTACACACATTTGCCAACAATGTTTCAAAAAAACTCTTGGAGAAACAGATAAATTTCTTAAAACTGTAATAAAATCCAAATTGAAACACTTTGAAGACGGCGCTACCTCATTAGATGCACGTGGAAAATCGACACCAGCAAATAAACTGACAGAAGAAAAGAAAAACGAAATTATACAACATTTGAACAGCTTTCCTGTTTACGAATCCCATTATTCGCGAACGCGAAGTTCACAGAATTTTTTTGCATGTGATTTAAATCTAACTACCATGTACACCTTATATAAAGAGAAATTCGAAAATCCTGTTTCTTTGACTTCGTTCACGAAAATTTTTCACACTTTAGGAATAAAATTTAAAAAACCAAAAGTTGATACATGTAACAAGTGTGATCTGTTTCACGCCAAAATTAAAGTAGCAGCAGATACAGATCTTCCTGATCTAAAAAAACAGCAATCTGAACATCACGCTGATGCTGATTTGGGATATTCTTCCAAGAAAAGGGATGTCGACTTGGCTAAAACTACTAAAAAGAGTAAAGTGCTCTCTTTCGACTTACAGAAAGTTCTTCCAACACCAAGCCTTAGTTCTAATATTTTTTACTATAAAAGACATTTAAGTACCTACAATTTGACCGTGCACGACTGCAACGATAACGATACATATTGCTATATGTGGCATGAAGCGATTGGCCAAAGAGGAGCAAATGAAATATCTTCTTGCATTTACGAACATCTTCTTTCCGTTTCACCAAGCTTCAGTTCGATTACATTATATAGCGACAACTGTTTTGGTCAAAACAAAAACACAATTATGGCTTCGATGATGGCATTGGTAGCATATGGTAAAAAAGAACTAGATTATATTGAACACAAGTTCCTCGAGGTAGGACACACGCATTTGGAGTGCGACAGAGATCATGCCGCCATTGAAAAGAAAAAAAAGTCTTCAGGAATTCAGATTTTCCATCCCCGTGAGTGGTATCAGTTCATTAGAAGTGTTGGTGGAAAAAAATCGTTTCGTGTTATCGAAATGAACCCATCAAAATTAAAAAATTTTAAATCTTTTTCTAAAACAAAATTTTTGTTTAGAAAGGTAGATGAAGACGGAAACAAAATTATTTGGAAAAATATTAAGTGGTTACGATACACAAAAACATTCGGAATAATTTTGTTCAAGTACTCCCTGCAAGAAGAACCACCGTTTAAAATTTTAAAAATTTCAAAAAGAGGAATAAATGAAATACAATTTTCGAACCTTAACACTATCGACCAGAGTAAAATTTATGTGACATCCTCAAAAAAACAAGATTTAATTTCCTTACTGCCGTTTATAAGCGAAGATTATCACGATTTTTATAAAAACTTAAAGTCTACAGATGAAATAAATTATCATCCAGATGATTTTGTTGCTGATGAAATAGATTTAGAAGAAATTAATTAACATTTTTACATTTAATACATAATTTTCATCAAATATTTATGTAACCCTTTGAAAAATACTTACATAAATAAATTTAACAAAAAATATAATAAGGGCTTAAAATGTGTTTGGTTTTATTTGCGAGCTGCCAACATTTGGAATAAGGGCCTAAATACGACTAAGTCAACATTAAGTTTGTAGGTGTCTTTTGGAAAAAGGGCCTAAATGGAAATAAGCCCTCTTCAAATCTTGTTATGACTTAGGAAAAAGGGCTTAATTTATATTTTTGCATTTATTGAAAATCCTATTTGGCATACAGGCTTACTTTTTATACATTTTATAAGGATTGAAACAATCAAAAATTCTACATCCAAACGGCATTTCTATGAAAGTTAGTTTTTTTCAAATCTTGATCTAACTTTTCAAATTGCTCTCCTGAACATGGGCTTAAATGCTTTTAAGCCCTTTTGCCTTATTTGTCGAGATTTGTTTACAACTATTACACTAGTTAATATATATACGGAAAACATGATTTTTGGAGGTTTTTGCAAAATGGTTTAGCTCACTGACGGATTTCGGCATAGCCATAATATTTTGGGAATCATCATAAAATACATCAAGGTTCATTTAAGGATGGGTACAAATGAAATTCTTTTTTTTTCAAGGCACCTTAATGTATATGTATGTATAACTTGAAAAATGTATTCTGTCTACGCCGAAAAAACATTTGCTTGGGTTAATGTTTAGTCCGTAATTGTCTAGTCGTTTAAAAACTAAATTAAGATGTTTGAGGTGTTTTTCTTCTGTCTCGCTGGCTACCAGAATGTCGTCAAGGTATAAAAATGCGAAGTCTAGTTCTCGTAATATTTCATTGATAAATGGTTGGAATGTTTGAGCTGCATTTCTTAAACCGAATGACATTCTACGAAACTCAAACATGCCGAACGGTGAAGTAATCGCGGTTTTATGTATGTCTTGAGTGGAATAGGGATTTGGTGGCCGTTAGCTGCTGTTAGTGTTAAGTCTGAATTTTTCTTGTGAGCTTTGAATTTATTTATTGGAAGTACTAAAACTTCTGCTCAGTGGCGTAGCGAGAGGGGTAGGAGGGGTGTATCATGCCCCGGGCGCCACTCACAGAGGGGCGCCAAATCATTCTCAAGACAAACAAAATTTTACAAAAAAATTTCTTTTTTACTTAATTATTATACCCCCACGCGTACTGCGTAAGGGGTATATTAATTTTGTCACGACGTGTGTAACGCCCATAAGGAGGCGTGGTAGGTATAGAAAAGTATATATATTCTTGATCAGCATCACCACCTGAGTTGATTTAGCCATGTCCGTCTGTCTGTCCGTCTGTCCGTCTGTCCATCTGTCCGTCTGTCCGTCTGTCTGTCTGTGGACACGATTACAGCCGTAATTTTGAAGCTATCGTTATGAAATTCAATATTTAAGCTTTTTTCTAAAAAACAAAGATCAAGTTCGAGAATGGGCTAGATCGGATGAAAACCACGCCTACCTCCCATACAACCCCTGTAATGAAAACATTATAAAGAGACTTATATTTAAGCTACGAAACTGAAATTCGGTATTTGTGTATTCTATGTCAAAACTGAGGTGTGTTAGAAAAAAAGGCGTCATCCACCCACAAACACGCCCATCTCCCATACAACCCCAAAATTGAAAAATCTATAAAGAGGCTAATATTAAAGTTACAAGACGGAAACTCGGTATTTAAGTATTCTATGTCAACATTGAGGTGTGTTAGAAAAATGGGCGTTGTTCACCCACTAACACGCCTCCCTCCCATACAACCCCAAAATTGAAAACCCTATAAAGAGGCTAATATTAAAGGTACAAAACGGAAACTCGATATTCGTGTATTCCATGACAAAACTAAGGTGTGTTAGAAAAATGGGCGTGATACACAAACTAACACGCCCACCTCCCATACAACCCCAAAATTGAAAACGTTATAAAATGATTTATATTTAAGCTGCAGGAAAACAATTTGATATGTATGTATTTTAGACACATAAAAATAATAAAATATCTCAAAATCTCATAAAAAAAGCTCTCCAATTTAAGATTATTTTACCTTAAAGAATCGGCGTGGGGGTATTTTAACTTCGGCCAAGTCGAAGATATACCTTACTAGTTCCATTATTAAGTTAGCCAACTGTAGAGTACAATACTATGATAATGCTGCCTTTATGTCAGGTCACATATTTGGCGTTCAACAAAAATTATAAAAAAAAAAAATAACATTTGTAAATTGTGAATACAGCCAAAATATACCGAATTTAAATATCATAACTGAAGTTTATTTCCAGCATTTATCATTAAATTACTTTTGAAGTAAAGGCAACGTCATTCTTCAAATTTAAAAAATAAAAAATCAAAAAAAAAAATGATGCTTTTTTTGAAATATTATACGTTTCATGCAAATACGTTTTTTTTAATAGGTTGGCAACCCTAACATCCAAAATTTTAAAATAATATATTTTTTCCATAAAGTTATTTTCAATACCTTTCCAATGGTACCTTATTTAAAAAAATTGTATAAAAACGGACGTAGATACAATTAATTGAAAATATCCCGATTCTGGCGTTTTCGGACGATTTGCAGAATTGAGAGGTCCGTAACTTTTCAACGAATGGCGATAAAAAAATATAAATGAACTTATATACTTAGAATTTTAATAGCTATCTATATCTATATCTATAGCCCAATCTATGGCCCAAAAATAAAACAAATCGAAAGCCATGAGGTCAATTTTTGAAAAAAAGTGTTGCGTTATGCGTGGAATGGGCGTATAACCAGATCGGGTCAAAGCAATATTAAGGCCTTTGGCGAGCTTGTGAAGCCAAATTTTATAAACTAAGTCGTTACTAACTATTGTACCGGCTATTTTAAGTAACCTACAAAATTGAGATGGCTTTTGGTCATCCATCTCAGTGCCAGACAAAATTATGTAGAACCTCTTGGCTTCACTTAAAGAGAGTCGGTCAATCAAAGTTCTTTTTAAGCCTTTATACAAATTTGAGGACGGAGGTTTTTGTATGAAGTCTAGTCTTAGTCTTAGCCTTAGCCAGAACCGGCCCGCGATTATCATCAATCCTGCCCGCGACAGCTTTCCTGATGTGCCAAGCACATGGTCCAACCTTTAATTTATTGTAATAAATCAAATCAAACACATTAATCACATAAAATTATAATGAGATGTTTTATATAAAAACCAAAAATATAATGTTCTATATTATATATATATTATACAAATCTCGTGTCACGGTGTTAGTGTATAAACTCCTCCGAAACGGCGTCCGGTTCAAATGAAATTTTTTGTATATTTGGTAGATATGAGAATAGGTCGTAAAGTATTTTTCACCCTCCTACCCACGAGGGGCGTGGCACTTTTCAAGAAATCAAATTTTCGGTTTTAATTTCTTCTTTAAATCGCACATCAATGAAACTCTGTACGAACTAACAATTTAGTCGTGCCCTTCGACTGTCAAATTTGATCGATCTTTGGAAAGTGGGGCATGGCACCACCCACACAATTCAATTTTTTGATATCGAATAGATTTGGAACTAAATTTCGTATAACAATGAAACTCAGTATGAAGTAACTGATTGGCTAGGTCTTGCAATTATAAAACATACAAGGACATTGGAAAACGGGGCATGGCTCTGCCCATACAAATAAAATTTTCGATACAGAATAGCTATGCAATTCCTTCCTTCTATTCCTTCTATTGGCAACCTGGAACAGGTATTGGTTAAAGTCGGCAGCAACGCGCCGGGTACAAGCAAGTAATCCATATAATTAAGTTATTAAAATCTATATAATTAATAGGCTAAGGTTTTTTTTGTGACTTCAACTCCTCCCAGACCAATGGACCGATTCTATCGATTTAGATGTCATTTAATCAGGTTTTGGCTGAAATTGTGCAAACCACTTTTAAAAATTGTGATTTCGCTTCAGGGGGTTCCCAACCTTTTAAAACAGAAATAAAATTTTTGTACAAAAATCCGCTATTTAATCGATTTGAAATTTAGTTTGAGAAGAGCTTATAAATTGATCGAATTTGAATTTTTTTCAAATCTAAAAATTTTTAACCAAAATTATCTTTTATGCATTCCTCAAATGTCAATTGTCCGAAAAATGCAGTTCCAAAATCAAAAATTTCACTTTTCGAGCAAACAACTCAGTCAACATTTTTTTTGGGTTTTTTGGCGTTTTTTCATCTAAAGGTGTTATAAATCGATGTTGTAAGTGTTCTGTAAGTACCTTTTATTAATTTCTGAAATATCTCTTAGTAATATGTCTCAAATCTATTATTACTCCGTTTTTTTTTAAAAAATTAGTTGTGTTTTATAGCTGGAAGAGTTAAGCTGTTGATGTTTTCGAATAGTAATAATGTTTGTCTTAGTAGTAATATAAGTGTAAGTCCGTCTTCGTATTTTGACAGTTACATTAAAAAATTTAGTGTCAGAACATACGTTTCAAGTCAAACCACACAGATAATGATCTTTTTTGAGACTGAATATATCGTTATTGAGTATAATAGCTTCTTGAAAAGAATATCAAATATTAAACTTCTATAATGTTTCTAACACTTTATTTTTGTTGCATTGCTCAAATTCGGGCAACAGGTTTACTAGTTATGGTAAAGTTGATGAAATTTATACAGCTATAACTTTCCAGTTAACTTGAATCTGTGAACAGTTTATTTGTATTTCATTTTGAAAAATGTTTTTAAAAAAGAAAACAAGCAAAGCAGCAGATTAATACATCTGATAAAATTTTAATTAAAAATGAAATTAAGAATCTTATAAAATTCCACCAATATTGACATTTTTTTAAAGATAACAAATCGCTAAATAACAAATCTATAATTTCTATTTGAAGTCCTGAAGACAGGGTTTGCTTTATCACTAGTGATAAACTAATTTCGGAATATCATGATGTTATTTGTAACCGCGCTTACATCAGAAAAACGAGACTTAAAATATATTTTTAAAGCAACGAGAGCTTCAATTGCGAAATCAACGGGATATGAATAAAAGTCTGCGGAATAAAAGTTTCACATATGTATATTTTATTACATGAAAAATTTTTCTCACGAAAAATTCAATAAGAAATATATGTTACTATCTATACTATGTTACTATCTATACTATGTTACTCTATATCTATGTTACTATATGTTTACTATCTTCGTCTTGGCCGAAGTTAAAATACCCCTACAGCGTCCTTCAAAATTCGGAGTTATTTAGGCTTTATTATTTTGATGAATTCACTTTTTATGGGCATAGGCGTAACTTTCATTCAAGTTTTCAAAAATTCAAACTCAGGGTACGTTTAAAATATCAGAACTAATGTGTGTCATGCATTATATTCAACAATATCAATCAAGGTAGACGTGATTTTAATTCAAATTTTTGCTATTTCAAACTTAGTGTGGGCATTTTAAATTAAAGCTTATAAGTCAATGTTAAGTTGTTATTGATAAAGTAACTTTGAATATGCTGGCTTTTATTAGACCTCTGTATTAGATTATAGGTGGTTAAGGGTATTTAATAGCCGGGTTAGACCGTGTTTAGATTTTCTTTACTTTTTTTAGTTATTATAATTTTCTTGACCATTCCAACAGCTAAAATATTTTTATTTTATGGATATTTCAGTAATAATAAAAAAAACCATGCAAGATTTTTCCTTTTGAAGTATAATATTATTTTGACAAAAAAAATTCAGCTCAATAATTTGTATATTATCTTCAGATAATCCCAGATAAGCTGCATAAGACATTTATTTGTATTTCTATTTAAAAAAAAAAGTAAACACAGATAACTGTAAAAACCGCCAATTACTGTGTGTTTTTTATTTGCGAAACAAATATTTACAAAACAAACGTTATATTTGCCGTCATTTCTTTTTTTCACACACAGATTTGGAGTTGAAACTTTTTTTTTCAAAAACAACTACACCTCCCAGTGACACCTTCTGTAACACAACCCCCTGTCCAACACTCAACATGCAACATTTAGACAAGCACAACTTTATAAAACCAGAATATTCTAGAAAATAAGATAAAAAATAAATGTAAAAAACCCGCAGCTAAAACGTAAAGTTCCTTTATATTTCAATGGCGGAATTCGTTCGTTGGTTTGTTCAAATTGCATTGCTTTTTTCTATACTCTAAATTTCATCTTGAATTTCGTTACTTTTTTTATTTATTTAGTTGTTATTGTTGTGGTTTTAAGTTTTTCTGTTATTTCCCAACAAACCGGAGGCATGGATCACATCATTGTAGCCAGCATTCGAAACGAGTATCTGTAGAGTTGAACACTCTTAAATCACAAAATGTTCGCATTTGTTTGTTTTCAAGCTGTTATCTTCCTAACCGGCTAAATGTCACAGCGAACTACGCTGCTTCTTATCCGATATTTTTGTGTGGTTGTGGGTTCAACACGTATACAACTTGTAACGGCGATCTACCGACAACATCGTTACAAAATCTTCTAGTGCAACAACAACAACATCACAACAAGTTACACACAGCCAACACATGACAAAGCAGCCAGCATTGTGTGCAACAACAATAATATCACAACCAGTTAGACACACAACCAACGCATGACAAAGCAGCCATCACCTATAAACAGATTTTTGCATAGCATGCATATAATTCGCATTACGTTCTGTGAATAGATTATTTAAAACCAGTCAATTGTGTCGGTAGTGGGGGCGGCTCGAAGGCGTAGTGTCTTGTTCGTCTTTTAATTGGCAACGAGTAAACTAACTTTTTTAAGCAAAACACCTAGTGGCGGGTTGCTTGATACATACATTGAAGTTACCCAACCGACCATTTGAAAAGCGAAAGGCAATTGTACTTAAGAATAAGCTTAATAAAAACACTAGGTTATAAGCATTTCTCAATATAGCTTGTTAAAAGCTTGATAAAAAGATAAATCATAATGAATTCTCAATCGTGTTTGAGAAACGCTTGATATACATAACTGTTTCTAAAGTATGCTTAATAAACACTTATATTTAACAATACTTTATTAAGTATGATTGAGAATCAGTTGTTTTATACAATAGAATCTCTAACCATTTTTTTTTTTCTGTCAAATAAAATATATTGTTTTGTTGGACATACAATTTTTACAATTTTTTAATGCTTTTTTCTTTTCATATATTCCAATTTTTAAAACATTTCAGAATTATGTGAAGGAGCCAAAAACTTCACATGTATTTATTATAATTTTTGTCAATTGTACTTCAATTTCGTCAATATTATTTGTTTATTAGTTTTAATGGCAAAATAAGGAAAACGCACAAGTAAAAAATCACATTCCACATGCTAATATATATAAATGAAAAATTACCATTAAAGATGTTAAGAAATAGGCAAGGAATATTTTTAGTTGCAGTCAAGTAATATGAGAAAAAAGTTGGTAGGTCTCTATTTAAAAGCTTGAAAGTGCACTCCTTATTTTAAAGATGGCCTAGAGACAGCTTAAAAAAAAGTTTTGAACCTCCGGAAAAATCATCAAAATGTTTTTTTCCATGACTTACATTTCATGTCGGAGCTTAAATGACATATCATTAAAATCGTTAATTTTCAATTTATTTCCAAAGAAGTGTAAAAATTTTAAAGAAATTTAATTTTATGAGCAAAGAATTCAAGTTCAAGTGAGGTTAAATCGAGGTAGTAGGGTTTACCACTCGAATATGATTTTGGAAGTCGAAAAACCCTGAGAGGATTATGTAGTTCTAGCCTACTCCAATGCACAGAAATTAAACTATATCAATATTTTTTTATAAACCCTTTGTAATAATTATTAACTATTATGAAATAAATAAATAAATAAAACATTCAGAAAATAAAAAGTTTTGATATTATTGCATGTTGTGTACTTTTAAATAAAGGGAAAATGAAAAAGTAAAAACGGGAAAAACTTCTTGAAATGCATGGACAAAACGGGAATGGTCCTTACCAAAATCTGGCAACACTGGATATGCTCCCGAATACTTTGTAGTTGTGATTGTTGCACTCGGTCGGACTTCATCGTCGGCTTCTGTCGATCTCGGATATCACTCCGAATACTTAGCTTGATGCACTATCCCTCCGAATTAAGAAAGATAGAAAACAAGATAGCGCAAAGAGAGCATAAACAGTTGCACAGTTCTGAGCATCTCGTCACGAAATACCAACAGCTGCCTTTTTCATATTTGTGTGATTGTGTGTTTGCTTGGCTGTGAGAAAGCGAAATACAGCTGACTTGCATATCAGATCTGTTGTGACGTAGCAACTCATGCACATTTCGCAATCTGTTATTTATCATTCTTGCCACCGAATACTTTATAGTTGTGATTGTTGCACTCGGTCGGACTTCACCATCGGCTTTGGTCGATCGGATATCCTTCCGAATATTTAGCTTATCGTGTTTGGGTTGGACTTCACCGCGGCTTTGGTCAGTCGGATATCCTCCCGAATACCTTATAGTTGTGATTCTTGCACTCGGTCGGACTTTACCGTCGGCTATGCTTGATCAGATATCTCTCCGAATACTTAGCTTGTCATATTAGCATCGACTTCGGTCGGTTATCTTCCCGAACACTTAGCTGGTCGTATTTACTATCCGTTAGGGATTATATAAATGAAGCTTATGATTTTTATTATTGTAAAAAATATAGGGCAGAGAGGGCAATTCTTGGAAAATTATAGCTTGTTACTCAGCCGCGTACCATGGGGGGGGGAGGCGGTTCGCCCCGGGCGGCATTATTTTAGGGGCGGCACTGAAGCTAAATTAAGCCTTTTGAATAACTGGTATTTTCGAGTAACTAGAAATTTTTCGAGTTTTTGAGTGCTTCAACTTATCAGTGGAAATACCCAGTAGTGGAATTTTCGTTTGATTATGGCGAATTGTAAGTTCAGAGTGCATATTAAAAATTAAGACTTATGCGTATAATTTTAAGTCGTATCTATTATAATTTTCTGTGATTTTTGAAGGGATTTTACTGTTTTAATAAAATCACTTTGAAGGGGAGTTAGGTGTGGTCTATACTGATTTGGGTCATTTTCTAATTTAAAAATTGAATTATTAATTTTGGAGAAATAATTTTGAGAAATGACCACAAGGTTTCAGCAGCTTCATGCTCTTGCTGAAAAAAACGCAATTATTACTCCTTTGATTCTCCTGAATGATAAGTTGGAATGCCAACTGCATGAATTCTGTCACGAAGATATTGACAAGGAAGAATTTCTCGTTGAGAGAAAAATACTTCAGAATTTTGTTTCTATTGCGCACAAAAAAACTGATTCTTGTATGAAAGGTCCACTTGAACTTTTACAATTTATTTTTAAATTAAGTCTAGAAAACGCAGTTCCAAACATTGTTATACTTTTACGAATCTTTCTTACCATTGCTGTTAGTGTTGCCACTTGTGAGAGGAGCTTCTCTAAATTAAAACTCATAAAAACCTACATTAGAACTACAATGAGTACGTCCCGCCTACAAAATTTTGCCATATTATCTATAGAATACAAGTTAAGTAAAGAAATAGACTTTGACAATGTAATTAACGATTTTGCTAATAAAAATAAAAATTTAATAAAATATTAAATAAAAAACAATGTATTTTTAAGAATTGATTTTTTGGTTTCATATAAGAATAAACTTTTTTTATCGTTGACTTAATTCTAATATGACGTAAGTCAACTTTTGGAATAATAGCGATTATTAACGTTTAAGGTAGATTGATCAAAACTACATTTTTGTCTTTTTTAATTTTCAACGCTTTTATTGCTTGAATATATATTTAAATACATTTGAAATTAGTTTTCATTGCATCTTCAACATTAGATAATTTTGACTTACGTCGCACGTTAGGAAAAAATCGGGCAAAACGCGCGCATTGCGATGATATCTTGACTTTTGTTTTGGTTTTTTACAATGATTTAATAATTTTGGATAGGTTTAATGATAGAAATCCATTTTTTTAAGGCCTTACCATTTTTCTTTATTGACCTCCAAAGTCATGCCTTACTTCAAAAATATTTAATCAAAAATTTCACTAAACGTATCGGCTTACTAAAATGCTCATAAAAACTTCAAACTAAAGTCAAAATAAATTAAATTTTCAACAATTAATCACAAAAAACTAGACTTAAAATTTGTATCTCTAAAAGTTTCGTCCTGTGACAAAATAAAGAGATGTACTGCCTTGAAATAGCATAAATTTTAAAAAATATAAAAAAATAATAAATTTCCTTTCAAATGCAACTTCCACGGGTAACCGCGGGTAATGATCAATACAATACATATGAAAATATAAAGCTTTATAAAAAAATGGCATCAAAACTTCTTGCTACTTGTTTCAACCTTTTTTGTTATTCTTTATATTATAAAAGCCTTAAAGTGCTTTATTAATTTTTTTTATATTTGCTTAATTAATAATTTTAAATAACATAGATTTAACCAACAAAGCTTTACAGAATTCTTAATTTTATGTTGAAGTTAAGCATCAGCACTACAAAATTTTAAAAACTGTTGCTCTGTTTAGAGATCTTTGGCAATTATAATATTTATGAGTGATCTTATTTTACTTTCATAGATAATCTGTTTCAAAAATTTGACTTACATGGACGAAGCCACGCCCAGTCTTCCAATGTTCGTTCCAATATTGCAGTTTAAAAACTTGATCAATTATTTACTCCATACTGAGTTTTGTTATCATCCGACATTTCGTTCCAAAACTTTTTATATGAATATTTTTTATTGTATGAGCGGTGACACGCCCCTCTGACCACTGCTTGCTCACTTTTGCCAGTCAATGGACACGAAATAAATAGTATGGGGCTTAAAGTTTCTTTGATGTGTACATTAGAGCGTATCACCAAAACTAACCTATTTTTGACCCCGCCTCAATCGTTAGATATTTGAAAGACATTTTCGAAAAAAATATTTTTTTTTTTAAAGTTGTCCCTATGGTGCTATTTTGCTTTTTTCGTTATATCTTCGGTGTTTCTTGTTCGATCCGGAAGATTTTATATCTGTGTGTTTGTTGGTGTTATCCAATACTTTCTGATGTTTTTTTTAACTCAAATGTTTTTTTTTGACCGATTACACAATCGACCTTTGTTCCTACCACATTATCCTGCTCCAAAAAGTACAATAAATTATAGCTTTGAAAAAATTATTATAACCATGGGAAGAAGTGAAATCGAAAAAATGGATTTTAGAAGCACTTCCGACCTATTTTGCAAAGAATAACACTTTGGATCATAATAAAATTTTTGTTTTAATATTCGAAATCGGAAATTCAGATTTAAGATTTAAGATTTCCGATTTAAGGTGGCTGTAGCGGTCACTTCATATCAAAAAGTAAATCGGTCTTTTTCAGTGATCAATAAAATCGAGCTTTAGTTCGTGATAAAGAAGTAAACAAAAAGCGCAACAACAAAATCTTTGCAGAATAAATGTAGTCAATTTTTTTAAATTTTGCAACTAGCAAAAGAGTAGAAAAACACTGCTTGAACAAGTGAAAAGCTTTTTGGGTAATTCCGTTTTGGTTTTACTGCAGTTAAGCTTATTAACTTATCAAAGTTAATGGACTGCATAAACCACAGAGACTACTGATTAGTCGGAGTAGGGTCCGGTTTTTTCTGCAAAGATCATTTTTGTTGTAGCAACCTGTTTGGCTTCAATAAATTATTTGGCATCAAGCTCTAAAAATAATTCTTGAAAAATATGTTTTTTAAGAATTATAAACTAAATTTTATTTTCAACTGTAGGGTATAAGTGTAGAGTGTGTGCAATGACAAAATTTTATTATGCCAGATTATTCCTTAAAAAATACTTGTTCAGGTGTCAATATATCAGCTTTATATTTTAGTATAGCTATATAAAAATAAGAGCAAAAATAGACTCATGCGCGCGTTTTGCTCCATTTTTCCCAACGTGCGTCTTATTAGAGAAATAGGTTGATGATATGTATATTAGAATTTTTTTTTTATATAATTGAGAACAATGAAAGTTCACATTCTGAAGTGAAAACTATGCATACATAACCCAATTTAATATCAAAGATATTTATTTTTTATTGCATGTGAGAGGAGCGGCAAATTTGGAATCCGCACCGGGCGGCTTAGCCTCTTGGTACGCCACTGTTGTTACCCACGAATGATTGTTGTTGTGTATTTGAAGTCTTATGTACAAAATATATATGCATATATATATATATTTATAATTAATCATATAGATTTTTCAATAAAAACTGATTGTACTTGAAATATTAAAACCAACAAGTATTTTTGTTTAACGCAGGTTCGAGGATCCTTCGTTTGAACCTGTAGCGGCTGAGTCATACCTTAATCTTTGAGAAAACCCCCTTATCAACTTCAACTGTGTTTACAAAAACTACTGATATTGTAAAGAAAAATCTTTTATCGACTATAATCTTTTATCGAAAAGAAATGAATTATAAACAAATTTTTTTTTTCAGTGAGAATTGAACCTGGCTGGCTTGCGATACGTTTGCTCTAACCACAGTCTATGAATTACTTGCAACCTACTAAGTATTAATTAATTCAACTAAATAATTATTAATTCGGAGCAATAATTATTCTAAGTGACATCATATTATATTATATTGATGATATTCGTGGTAAAAAATAATGAATTTATAAACAAAGTTTAATTTTTCAAAGGCACGAACTTATTGGGCACTTGTAAGTAAACTTCGCTTCAAAATAAAATTATTTCTTTCTATTTGTTAACAAATTTGTACGGTTTGTTGGGTTTTTATGAAATACTTTTATATTATTTTTTTTTTTTTTTTTTGGCTCGTTTCGCATCATTCATGGACTGCACTGCAAAAGACATGCAGCGTTGAAACGCGTTAAGCGGGCAGCAGGCAGCTTGCAGCATGCAATCTGCAAATACTCGTAAAAGTGGATCCTTTTCTGTGTGGATTTACAATTTTATTATCCTTTCGCATGCTGTTGTTGTTGTTGTTGTTGCTGTTGTTGTCATGACGGTTGTTGTAGTTGTTGCTTCTTTTGTTTCTAGTATTTCGGTTGTGCTAAAAATTGTATAAATTTTTGTTCTCTCAGTGTATTGTGTATTTTGTTTCAATGTGTTGTGCTGTTGTTGTTGTTGTTGTTGTTGTTGTTGTTGTTGTTGTTGTTGTTGTTGTTGTTGTTGTTGTTGTTGTTGTTGTTGTTGATTGCTGGCATGACTGCTTATTTCGCTGATGTTTTCTGTTATTGTTGTTGTAGTTCTGTTTTTATTCACTCGGATTTTCTGTAAACATTCAACAAGAGTTATTCTTTCAAGTCATGCTTAATCTCTATATTTGCCTCAGGATTTATTTCTCTTTCAAGTTCTATGCTATTATTATATTTATTTTTTTTTCTTTTTTATTCTGTCCTTTCTTCTTATTTTTTTTGTGCTGCAAAATATTATTTTATTTGCTTTGATTCTGTTTTATTTTGACATATTTGAAATCCTCTTGTGGGGATTTGTCATTGAACTGAAGGAAAAAAAAAAACCAAGGAACTCAAATAGGTAATTTATTCGTTTGAAATTATCAACGGAAATAAAATCAAATCGAGCAAAACTTATGGTTGACTTACAAAACTGAGCAGTGCCAGCAGATTTAAATCCAGGTACTTAAATCTTAAATCTTCTTTAAAACATTGAACATATTTTCTGTATCTGTGCCTTTGCAGCATATCTATGTGAGCGTAATGAAAAATTTAATCGCGAATGAAAACATTAAATACATTTTTTACATAAATTAAAAGCAAACAATCTTGATGGCAAACTTTAGCAAAGTAATTATGCAGTGGCGGTGCAAAAAAAAAAAACTAGCCGTATTTTAATACAAGTTGACGGATTTTATTTCATCGTACCCAGTGGCGCAATAGCCTTACTGTATGATCTGTAGGATTTCAGAAGGGCCAGTTCCATTTAGGGTAACTACTTATCTACAAAACTTGTTAACAAATTGTAATTTCCATATTTTTACTTGACAGTGGGGCCACCTTTATATGCTTTTTCCACAGAATGCGTTTGTGATATTCGTTTTTGATGTTATGACCTATTTTGAAATATGATTCCAGTTTTTTGTTGACTGAGAGAATGTCCATTTAAATCCTGTATTGATGTTTTTTTTAATTCATTAGCTGCATATATATATAGAAAGCTATAAAAAAACACAAGTTTAGGACAATATTTTGAAAAAAAAATAAAAAATATGATACGATAAATAATATGAATGGTAATTTGTTAAACTGTAATCGATTTGTCTTATACCGTTAACTCAGCTTCGAATATAAGTATTAAGCAAATGTGAAAAAAACTATTCATCAGAGTCTGAAGAGATTAAATGCCTTGAAAATATATATAAACTAGCTGGTACCCGGTGCGTTGCTCATGTCCTTGCCCAATGCCTGTTCCAATTTGCCTGTTCCAAAGCGATTAAATTTAAAAAATTTGTCTTTTATGGGCGGAGCCAAACCCCTTGAACAATGCTCCATCTAGTTTTCCAGTAGTAGGACACCATAAAATAGTAACTCCATTCTGAGTTAAAATGTTCTGTTACTTTTACTTGCATAGCTGTCCTGTATCGAAAATTTGAATTGTGTGGGCGGAGCCACACCCCGTTATCCAATGCCCATGCCTGTATTTTAATTTAACAACCTGGCCAATCAGTTATTTTATACTGAGTTTCATTGTTATACGACATTTAGTTTGAAATCTATTCGATATGAAAAAATTGAATTGTATGGGCGGTACCATGCCCCCTTTCCAAGGATCGCTTAAGTTTGACAATCAAATGGCACGTCTCAATAATAAGTTCGTACTAAATTTAGTTGATGTGTGATTCATAGACGAAAGCATAACCGAAAATTTTTGTTTTTGAAAAGTGCCACGCCCCTCGCAGTAAAGAAGGTGAAAAGTACTTTATAACCTATTCTCATACCTACCAAATGTATAAAAAAAATTTCATTAAATTCGGTCCAGCCGTTTCGGAGGAGTTTAAACACTAACACCGTGACACGAGATTTTTATATATTAGATTTTTTCGTTCTTAAAGTTTTTATGTTTCAAACTAATCCTTATATGAGAAATATTTCATAAATATCTATAAAATTTAACCTTAATAAAGTAATTTTTTTGAAAATATCACAAATAAATAAATAAACACATAATAAATAAATAATTTGAGCGGCTGGCCACTTTGGCCTTCGAGAAACGGTTGTACATTGGGTGGGTTCAAAGCCCGCCACATAAAAAAACATTTCAGTTAAATGTACAAGATTAATATATCTGGTACGAATATTTGGGAAAATATTATGAAATCTTGGGAAATCTAATCAATGCTATAGAAGGGACAGGGTTGGTCACGGTATCATGTGACATCTGGCAAAAGACTACGGCATCTTGTCTAGCGATTCACACCTGTGTACGAACGACTTGCCGTAATTCACTTCAAGGTTAAATTTTTAATTAAACGCTCCGACAGAAAAAAGTATGACGAGATCAATGAAAGTGTTAACAAGTGTCTTGAAGACGTATACGAGCGCTGCCGCCTACATGACATAAAACTCGTATTTGGTGACTTAAACGCCAAGGTGAGCTTGGATAACATATTTGGTCCAACAGCCGGAAAGTTCAGCCTCCACGACAACACATCCGAAAACGGAATGAGGTTTGAAAGACTTCGCCGCAGCACGAATTATGGTCGTTAGTAGCACAAGATTCAAGCATCTCAATATTCATAAGACCACCTGGCTGTCCCCTCATCAAAAAACATGTAACCAAAATGATCACGTTTTGATTGACGGAAGGCACTCTTGCAGTGTACTAGACGTACGCGCGATTCGTGATGCTAACATAGACTCGGATCATTATCTTGTCGCAGCCAAGATCCGCACACGTCTGTGCGCAGCAAGGAATGCTCGCAATCCTACACTAAGAAAGCTAGACGTTGACAAGCTGCAGTCAAAACGGACGGCCGAAGCATTCGCTACTCGACTCTCACTCCTGCTTCAAGAAAGCACTCCTCCGATCGACGATCGACGCACATATCGCACTCTATGCCGAAGGGGTGATAGGCTACCATCGCCCTTGCCGAAACCAGTGGCACGACCAGGAGTGTCGCGACGCCACTACAGAGAAGGACGCCGCCTACAAAGCCACCCTGCAGTCGGTTGTAACGCGTGCTGTTATGGTGCGATACGGAGAGAAGAGGAGGAAAGAGAGACGCATTTTCAGGCGAAAAAAACGAGTGGAGGAAATGCGTGAATGCGAGAAAATTGAGATGCATGGCGACAGGAATGAGACTCGAAAATTTTTCGAAAAAATAAGACGCCTGGCCGATGGTTTTAAGACCGGAGCCTCTTCCTGCAAGGATGATAATGGGAATCTAGTGACAGATATCCAGAGTACACTGATGCTATGGAGGGAGCACTTCTTTAGTCTTTTAAATGACGACGCTGACAACAATCCCGCCAGTGGAGATGATATGAAGTTCCGCTGCCCGACTATAACGAGGTCTTAACAGCTATAGCTCGGCTTAAAAACAACAAAGCCGCAGGAGCCGATGGCCTACCGGCTCAGCTGTTTAAGACCGGTGGCGAAGCTCTGTTTTAATGCATTCACAGACTTCTATGCAGAATATGGTCGGAAGAATGCATTACAGATGATTGGAACCTCAGTGTGCTCTGCCAAATCCACAAGAAAGGCGATCCCACCATTTGCGTCAACTACCGTGGGATAAGCCTTCTTAATATCGCATATAAGGTCCTGTCGAGCGTATTGTGTGAGAGACTAAAGCCCATCGTTAACCAACTGATTGGATCTTATCAGTGTGGTTTCAGACCTGGAAAATCCACCATCGACCAGATCTTCACGCTCCGACAAATCTTGGAAAAAGACCCTCGAAAAACAAATCGACACACACCATCTCTTTGGCGATTTCAAAGCCGCCTTCGACAGTCACCTCTACTCCATCATATCTGAATTTGGTATTCCTGCGAAGCTAATACGTCTTTGCAGAATGACACTGAACAACACCAGCAGTGCAGTGAAAATCGGGAAGGACCTCTCCCTTCGGTTCAATACCAAGTGAGGTTTCAGACAAGGTGATTCCTTATCGTGCGACTTCTTTTATATAGTCATGGAGAAGATCATCCGAGCTGCTGACCTGAGACGCAGCGGCACAATTTTCTATAAGAGTGTTATGCTGCTGGCGTATGCTGATGATATTGACATCATTGGCCAAAATACGCGCGAAGTCAGTGCAGCTCTCCAGGCTAGAAAAAGAGTCGAGTCGAATGGGTCTTGCAGTGAACGCAGATAAAACGAATTATCTTGTGTCAACAAACAAACAGTCCCAGCGTCTTGGAAACCACGTCACTGTTGACAACAGCTCCTTTGAGGTAGTGAAGGACTTTGTTTACTTGGGATTCAGCATTAACCCATTTATTTCCAAGCCATTTTAAAACCGAAAATATAAATGTTTTTTCATTTTTTTGTGTTAATAACGATTAAAGCATTACAAAAATATAGACAAAAAAAAAATTTAAATAAAAATATAAAAACGCGATCGCAAATTACCGTTATCCATTTTTTTCCTTAGAAGTAGCAACAAGTATGTAAGCAATGTGTCAAAGATTACATGCAAACAGAAGTTCAACGGATAAATGCTTAAACAGTAAAATATCAGTGCAAATAACTAAAACATTGTTCTGTACCCGAGCGAGTACAGTGGGAGTAAATGGGTTAACTCCTCCAACGATATCAGTATTGAGATTAAACGAAGCATAACTCTTGCCAGCAGGTGTTACTTTGGGCTCAGTAGGCAATTGAGAAGCAGAGCTCTCTCTCGACAAACAAAATTGACGCTCTATAAGTCAATAATCATGCCCGTCCTACTATACGCATTACAAACCTGGACGTTGAGCAGCTCTGATGAAAGTACTTTGGAAGCGTTCGAGAGAAAAATCCTTCGCAAGATCTATGGTCTAATCTGCGTCAATGGCGAGTACCGAATACGATGGAACCACGAGCTGTTTGAGCAAAATGCCGACATCGATTTGTCAAGCGTATTAAAATCGAGCGGTTTCGCTGGCTAGGTCATGTCGAGAGAATGAACGAAACAGCTCCAGCGAAAAAATTATTGGATTCGGTACCCAGCGAGGGCCAACGCAGACGAGGAAGACCGCATCTCCGTTAGGAGATGCGGTCCAAAGACCAGGCATTGGATAACCTGACAACGCTTGGAATTTCCAACTGGCGCCAGCAAGCCCACGACAAAAGAGGCTGGCGCAAATTCTTAGACGAGGCCAAAACCGACCAACGGTTGTAAGAGCCATCTTAGTAAGTTAAAAAAAATTGTTCACAACAAAGCGTCAGTCGCATAGAAATTCTTTTGACACCAAAACTTGTTTGTTTACCAAAAAGTTTTTTTATAAGTCATTATTATAATCATTGAAGTTTTCAGACACTTTGTTTTAATATATTTGTAAAAAATGTAATTTTTAATATTACCCAGAGGTAATCTTCGATAGACGAACTGTAAAAAGTTCATCAACTTTTTAAAGGATATGCAAGAATTCAAAGGAAAATGGTAGTCTAGTGTAATCAGTGCAATATTTAACACGGCACTGGCTGCTAAATAAAATGTAGAACATACTATAAAGCCAGCAACATTTGCATGCACGTCAGTTGAATGCTTTTCTTCGACATAGTTTTTAATGTATATTTTTTTTTTCGTAATTTAATGATTAAAATTTAACACTATCACATTGAAATGACAAGTAAATTGACTTTATAATCTGTCATTTATATTATTTTATTTATTTTTTTTTTTCTCTTCTTGTATAACGCTTAAAAAAACTCATTTATTGATGACAATCTTATGCAACAGAGTGTATTCTGATTGTATTTCACTTGATACTGATTGCTTTTGGTTAAATAATATAATTCATTAAATAAACGCTGACTTCAAAGAATACATTACTTAATATTAATAATCATATAAAACTTGTAATAAATAATAAATAAAAAAAAAAATAAATAACTTTATGCAAAACGTGGCGGCATGCTTTATTTGGCATCAATCAATAAAATGCCATTTGTATGCTTAATTATGCCGCTCTACGCTGTCATGTCCTTTTTGTAGATTTATAGCAAATTGGTTGATATTGTGACAGAAACGTGTTCAATCAGAGAGCTTTGTAGATTTTAATTTAAAATTGAATACCATTTTTTATATTAATACAATTCAATTTTCAATCGAGTAAAATGGCAATAAAGTGTAACCATTAATTTTCATTATTAATTATTGATAAAAAAGGAAGTCAGTCAATTGGGATGGCCTCATAGATAGCTAACGTTTGCAATTTTTAAGCATGCCCGTCATGGAGCACAGAATTTTATAATTTATCTATGTTGCTTACAGCTGTCAATAATTTATGCTCAAAATTTCAGCTCATTTGAGAGCATCAGAGATTATAAAGAGTCGTTAAAGCAGCATAAGATTTATTGTTGCTGTGCCTTAAAATGTGTCTGTACAGTTATGGTACTAAATATTATGGTAGTTAGATATCAATAGTCAAGTTTTGCATTATTTTTAAAACATTTAAGGTTGCTGGCTTAGAATTTTAGTGATTTTTTTTTTTTTTTTTGACTCAGCTCATGATTTATTTGTCATGGCTTTGCTGCAAATTCTGTATCAAACCGAACAAGTGGCTGAAATCGTTAAAAATAAATCGATTTCTTAAATTGTTAAACGGATTAGCACACAAAACTGTTGTTGTTGTTGTTGCTCTACAGTTTGTGAAATTCGATTTCAACTTGAAACTTCTTAAGCTGCTTAATCAAAAGCATTTTATGCTGATTGACATCCATCCTAGGGATCATTTAAGAGCTTCATAGCATTCAAGAGCAAAACTTGACAGTCAGTTGTCTGGCATGAAATTTCATAGCCAAAGACAATACAACTTTCAAGAGTTTTATATCAGCTTCTTGTTGATATAAAATTTATTGGTTATATTTCATAAAATTGTTTCTTTTTTATGACGTATTATTCACTCGAGTTAACTTAAAAACCACTCATAAAAGCAGCGCATTAATTTTGAGTTAATTTGTACCAAATAGCAAATAAACCTGCCTGTCAAACATAAAATTAATTAAAATGTAACACGATTTTGCCAAATAACAATAATAACAGCAACCAAAAGTAGAACAAGAACAAGACCAAAACAAAAAAAAAAACAATCAAGTAAACAAACAACGGCCGGTCTGAGCAATTAAACATTTTCTATAGGCCATAAAAAGGCAACATTATAGCAATAAAAAGACGCTGCGCCGCAAAGTATGCAGCAGTGTTTTGTATATGAAGTGTAACCGCGCATTATGTTGCGCCTACACCATTCCACCTCTTCAGCCCAAATCACGTTTCAAGTACATTTATCAGGCGCAGCACACATGAGCAGCAGGGCAGCAACTTGACAGCCTGTGTTGAGCTAAGAACGTTGGCTGGACTGGACAAGCGCGCGCAGGCAGGCTCAGTAATTAGCTATTTAGGCGTGCACATTGGCAACAGCAATTATAGCAATAATTTTAACAGGTTCTTAGCGAGGAGTTTTCGTTGTTACTTTTGTTGCTGCTGTTGTTGTTGTTGTTGTTGTTGTTGTTGTTGTTGGTCGTGCGCCGGCAAGTCTAGCAACATGTTTCTTAAATTAATGCTACACATACGCCCCGGTGTGCCAGCAGCTCGTCGTGAATCTAGAGACGATTTATTAAAGAGAGTCGGAAAAACTGTTAGCAGCGTCGTTGTTGAAAGAGAGGAGGGAGGGGGGAAGTAGAGTATAAGAGGCAGTAAGCGGATAATAAAAAGTGTTTTGTTATACTTTTGACTTATAGCAGAACGTTAAGATAAAAAAAAAAATACAGAAAAACACACAAGTTGCTTTTAATGGTGTCTGCCGCTTACTACAGCCAAAATGGGTAGCCCATTGCCCTAGAGCTGTTGCCAGGCACTAGGCACTAGCACTAGCTAAAGAGAGCGAGCTAAGGCGTAAATGTAATGCCTGTCATGAGCTTATAAAGCATGTTTTGCAGCACTTGGCATAAATGTGCTCATTAAAAGCACATTGACATGACTTTGGCTTTGGCCACGCACACCACACAACCCACACACACACACACATCATGTGCTTCTTTTCAGTCATTTTATGTGCATGTTCTTTGTAAGCATGTGTTTCTGCCTTTATTTATATCTTAAATTTTTCAATGTTTTCCTTTTGCCAAACCAAACCAAATCAACATGCATGTTGATGCCTCATAAAATTAAATGCTAAGAAAATTGCTTGAATACATGTAAACAACAACGAAACAAACACAGCCAAACTCTTTGCTTCCTCGACACTCAAGCAGTACACATCAATGCGTTTCAAATTAATTGAGAGTGCGAAAACATGTTTGTAATTTTCATCGTTCAAAAACAACAAAATGCCACAATATATATTGTTAGCCTTAATTATGGCCATTAACCATGTTGCCATTCCATATCCATCAATCTTGTTTTCATCGCAGTCGTCGTCGTTGTCGTCGACAATCGTCTGGATTGCCCCGGATTGCTCTCTGCTAACGGTGACAAGCAACTGATTTGGCACTTAATCTACACTTAAACCCATTCAAACTCAAGAATGGGTTATATTATTTACGGCCTTGTAATAGATATTATTTTAGTAGTCATTTATTAGTAGTTTTGCATTTTAAAGCATGGCAAAAAATTATTTATAATTAAGATTTTAGAAGGTATTCCTAGGTATACCCTTTCCAATAAAAATAAAGAATATTCCAAACCAAATTTATAAAACATATCTCTTAATGATTTCTGATTGCAATTTTGAGTAATAGTCGAATACCAAAACCTTTTTGTATTGTCTCAACATCCGAGTTTTCATTGATCTGTTAGAGTGTTTTCAATATTCACTTGTCAAAATTATTAATGATTTGTGCAAGTCTGATCCTTACTTCTATGCAATACTGATGGCAAGTTAGATTATATTCACAAATTGGTAATGTAAGCTATGTAATGGAGATAGGCATGGATTTCATCCGTTTAAGCTTATTTGCGAACTAAATATTTAAAAATATTGCATTTTGTAACGAGTGTTTTTGTTTCGAAGGCTGAGGTATGCTCAGCCGCTCCAGGGTCTTTCCAAGGGATCTCGCAACCCTTGGGCAAAATAAATTTTTCTCAATCAGAAATTAAATAGATTAATTAATCGCAGAATTAGTCGCGTTTGACGTTAAGGTCAACACAATCACTTAACCTCAAAGGTTTTAGCTCAGCACGATAAATAATCTATTTCGTTCTTTTTGCTTTGTTTTTTATTTTATTTTATTTTTTTTTTTATATAAAATATTAAATACAAACTTAGTGTATACCTTAAATTAGTTCATATACGGTATAAATATTAGTGGCAAAGTGCGCACGAGGGCAGAGGGCAAACTATTCAGGCGGACTTAGTATATACTTAAAATTTAGTTCATATACGATATAAACATTAGTGGCAAAGTGCGCACGGGGGCAGAGGGCCAAACGGATGCAGGCGGCAGACGGCCAACGGCAAAGCAGGCCTTCACAACGTAGACCTACTTAGGATACGGTGGGTTGCTTAAACCGGTAAGCCGAAGCTTAAGTTTTGACCGGAGTCGAAAAGCTGGAGCTTGAGTTTGACCGGAGTCGAAGCGTCACTGAGTAACTGAGGGTAGGTGACTTGATTACAGAAATCAGTAATCAATTTTAATTCCCTGGCTTTATCACCACCCGAAAATTGATTTACAATTAAAAACATTAATCGCATCAATTGAGATGTCAAGCGAACTCAACATCCTAAACCAACATTTTGCGCACTACTTATTCAATGTTCACGGCTAACTGCATGTGAATCATATGACGCGTTGAAAATAAGAAAAGAACTTATTTTGATTGCAATCAGAAAGGCAACGTAAATAAGTGTTACATAAAAAAGGAACAGGACAAGTCGTACGGTCCATCGAACTTTGTTGCAAGCGACGCAAGGTTGTAAGCAAACATCTAACGCGAGTGGATAGTAGGAAAAGGATTTGGGGGAGAATACTGCTAAGCATGTATGCTTCGACTTTGTTTGATCATGATTGTGGCTTCGTGGCACATGTCTTTAAATTAAATTGTAAAGATGCAATAGGATAAATTATCAATGAATGTAATTTGTTTACACCTTTATTAGCTTTTATTCAATGTTTTATAATGTTTAAATTTTTAGATATATTTTCTTATACCAAACTTTATTGTGTGACAATATCAGTTTAACAGTTTAAACTATTTTCATACTTTGATTTTGAGTAGAGCGTACGATTGATTATCTTGTCGTTTACTTCAAACATCAAATTTGCATGCATTTAAGAGCACTAGTGATTTTTCTTAAATTAATTTGATATATTTTTTGACAAAAAAAATATGGATACAAGAGCTGAATATTTTTAATTTAAGTTGATATTTTTATTATTAAGTTATCTTCTACAAAAGCACTTGATTGTTCCCAAGGAAAGCATTTCACCTACATACATACTTGAAAAATTTACATTTTAAAGATCGAATAATTTAATTTTAATTTTTTGCGCAAATTTTGGTTATGTTTCTTTTCTTAACCTTTTGAACCTTTTGACCCCGCTCCTGAACTAACTGTCTGAAAATTTTATTTTCATAACTCCTGTGTTTATTACACTGAGAAAACAAAAAAAAAGTAAAAAGTAAAAAAATCTCATTTTAAAATATCAAACGAATGTCTTAAAAGCTAATTTTAAAATTTTAATTTTAGAAAATCAAACGATTTTTTAGCACCTCATTTTTAAATGTTTATTTTAGAAAATCAAACGAACTTTTTAGAAGGTTTTTTTAAAATATGCGTTTTGAAAATAAAAATAAACGTTAAAGGTCCAAGAACTGGGTAAGACATTTTCAAAAGTAGCACGTTTCTGCTAGTTTTGAAAATGTGCTTTTTCAATGTATGTTGATCGCAACAAAATTCTTACATTGTTGTTATTTTTTATTATAAAAACTACGATTATTCAATTCGATGTCTCTCTTCGATGTTTAGCAGAAAAAATCATAAAAATCTTCTTATTTCAAAACCTCAAATTTGTGAATGAATATTCACAACTCATCAGATGTGAAAATAATTTCTTTTTTTTTTAATTTTATAATAAAAAACATTTATTTTAACATAAGTCCAAAGTGCATTTCACCTTAAACTTGTGTTTTTTTTTAAAATATGTTTTTTTTTTTAAAAAAACGAAAAAGTACCACTCAAAGCAATTTTTCATAAATTATTTTTTAATTCAAAATTTTGAATTTTACTCTTTATTAATGTGCTTTAATAAATATTGTGCTAAACACTAGATGTTCAGCACAAGAGTAAAAATGACTTGAATATTCACTTTACACAAGGGATAATTTTTCATATTTAAAAACAAAAAAATATTTTGAATAATTCTTATCTCTGAACCCTCCGTTAGGCACATGAGTCTGGCGAGACCTGTTTAGATTTTAAATTTGATTTAAGTATATTCTTAATCGAGCTAGCGATTTGAAATTTCATGCAGCTTCCTAAAATTTCATTTACTTTCGATCAACAATACAATCAGTACGAAAAAGTGCACGCAAGGTTAATTACAAGGATATTGTAGTGCTCACATCGTATTCGTACCCCATGAGTCTGGCTAGACCCACATACATTTTATATGAAAAACCATCCAATTTGAATATGTTGCTGACATTTTCAGATTAAACCATATAATACAAATACAAATTATTATTACATAATAATACGAATTTTGAATTAAAACAAAATTTATAAAAAATTGCAGGGAGTGGTTCTTTTTTAAAGATCTATTAAATATATAATGTTTTTGAAAAAAACCATATCAACACGAATTTAAGGCGAAATGCATTTTGAAGGACGTGGACTTAATTTAAAATTAATGTTCTTTATTATAAAATTTAATTAAAAAAAATTACTTCATATCTGATGAGTTAGTCATTCACAAAGTTGAGGTTTTGAAATTAAAAGAAGATTTTTATGATTTTTCCTGCTTAATATCAAAAAAATTTTTTTTAAAGACATATGAAAAAATGCATTCCATTTCTTTTGCATATCGTAAAAATGCCCATATTTGGTACTTTGGATGATTAAAACTATTGTTTACTGGTGCGATGAAACTTACAAGAAAAAACACCTTTAAAAACTACAGAAGAATAGGCCATAAAAAAATTAAACTTTTGATACCCATATTGGGTACTTTTAATGTTATAAAATACTTTCTCTAAAGTAAATAAATGCATTTCAATAAAAACAAAATTTTATACAAAGAGTAAAAAAATTTAAAAAACAAAAAAAGGTAAGTTTAAAAATTGCCTTAAATCCAACATAAATAAATATGAAATAATAATCTGAACATACTTCTTTGATATCGACTAAACATTACTAGAAATTACAACAACAAAATTACAACAAAATTTTCTTATGAAAAATTGATGCCATCATGTGTGGTTTTGTAAGAGCTTTCGTTTGGTACCAAATTTCTAAATGTTTCCATGGAAAATAGCGAAATTATAGCAAAAAAACGAAATTTTCACTGATTTTTGAACGCGTGTTTGAAACCCTAAACCAGCGACTGAGCTCCAGTGGCGTAGCGAGGGGGGGGGAAGGGGGTGTCATCTTGCCCCGTGCGCCACTCGCAGAGGGGCGCCAAATCATTCTCAAGACAAGCAAAGTTTTGCAAAAAAAATTTGTTTTAATTAATTAATTCAATAATTAAGTTAGCCAACTGTAGGGTACAATGCTATGATAATGCTGCCCTTATGTCAAATCACATATCTGGCGTTCAACAAAGAATAATAGAAAAAAAATAAGGCAACATTTGTAAATTGTGATAGCTAACAAGGCAACATTGTGATAGCTGGTGACAGCTAACCAAGATTCAATCTTTGTAACATGTTTTCGAATAATTGATAACATACGTCTCTTTTTCTCACGTTCAATATTACGATGGAAATTGTTAAAAATGCTTTAAAAAACCTGTTAAAGAATCTGTAACACGATGGAGCGCCAGAGCGCAAGCAGTTAGCATTATTGTCGAGGGTCTGGAAGAATACGTAGAACTAAAAGAAAAATTAGCAGATGAAAATATTGCCACAAGTGGTACACCAGAAATGCTGCAATCTTTATCTTAAACCGAATTTAAATATCGTAACTTTAGTCCATTGCTGGCTGGAACTCTAAGAGAATTGAAGTGCAGCTTAGATTACAAGGTCCTAAAATTAAGTTTAAAGAAGCGTTCCATGATCTCAAATTATTGGTGACTGAACTTGCAGAAATTCGTAACGAGATATGTGAAAAAGTTATCGAAAAGGCTAAAAATCTTTGTAAAAAATGAAGAATCGATACAACAATCCGTATAAAATGTCGTCGACAAATGCGCGGAGAATTGACTCGAGATATGGTCTTTCCGCAGAAAGCGAAAAATCTGGCGTTATGAAAAGCGTTCTTGGTCGTCTGCATCAGGAAATAAGTTCACACTTTACAAGACAAGGGACCTTAATTCCAAATTTTGGTATTTTCTTGACGTTGAAAATTTATTAAGTAAGAATAATCCGTACAACGATCTTGAAAAGAATTTTAAAAATTTGGGTGAGTTTTATAATACAGATTTAAAACGAACAGAACTTCCATTTAAAAAAAAAAGATGTTTTTCCAAACCTGAGAGTAGCACTTCAAATATTTATTTCTATTTCAGTATCAATCAGTAGAGATCAGTAAAATTGAATAAAATATGTAAAATACAGTACAATGTCAAATTTTAGCGTCTTCACTCAAATGCATCTCCTGACCGAATTTTTCCACGCATTTCTTTCGGCGGTAGTTTATATTCTCCACTAAAAATTAAAATAGTTTTCGATTTTTTATGATAGCGCAAAAACAACTCATCTAAATGAAAAAATTTGTTGATCAAACATGAAGAAAATTAGAAATTTTATTCGGCTTAGCGTGATTATTAATATTGAACAAGAAGTGTACAAGATATATTTCGACATATGCGACTATATTTGAAAAAAGTGAGGAAAACTTTAAAAATCTTATAAATCTTATTAAATCTTTAAAAAACACGTAAATCCTAGTACTCTATCCGTTTGCGTGAAATTTCACTCGCAACATTAATTTTTTTGTTGTCATGCAGAAAGTCATGCTTTACTTCTCAAAATAGACTAGCCTTATTCATACAAAAATTCAATATATCTTTAGTTCATGTTTGTGAGAGTAGAATATAGTTCAAATATCGAATGTAACATGATCAGTTGGATACAATTGATGTCTTAATTAAATATAGTAAAATTCACTCAATTTGAATAAAAACTATTAACTTTATTATTATTTCAGTTAGCGAGTAGTTGAGCAAGCAACAGTTATCTTTAACGAACTGTCTAAGTTAGGAATAAACATTGGTAGCAAAGATGTTATGGATACGAGTTAACTGGTTAGGTAGTTAAGGGCCAGTTAACAATAACCACAAGTATCTTTAACGCTTTTAAGAATTCCACTGATGTTAATGCTCTACATAAAAAATAATTTAAAAATGAAGTGGCTGAATACTTGGGAAAAAATAAGACTAGCATTACAGAACAACCCAAAATAATCAAAGCTCAGAATTACTAATATCCTTAGACTTTCATTCTTCATTCCTTAACCAACGTTATTTTCTCTTCATGTCCTTTTATTTCTTCGGCTAATGATACACCTATTCTAATGTTTGAAACCACCTTTTTTATTAAAACCAATTTAGAAATATATTAAAAAACTTTTGAATGAATTGGTAACATCTCGATGTTACTCGATCTTTGTACTCGTACAACTAATATTTGTCAAATGTACCTCAATCAAAAATGTCAAATGTACCCAAATGCTCTCGGCATCTTTTTTTTAAACTTTTTTAGTTTAAATTTAGTTCTATTGAAATTCACTTATATTTTCAAAAAAATAAATAGTTTTTACCTTTTGTAAAAGGTACTTTGATTAACTTTTATAACTCGGTCAGGAAGTCGTTACGTATCAGTGCCGGAAAATAACAGTTACGCGCGCAAAACATAAAAACTTTTCTGTTACTTTTCTTCATGTAATGCAAGAATCGTCGAACTTCGTGACGATTACTGAAATACAATGATGCAAAATTTATAAAACAAATTATTGTAAAATAACGGTTCGTTCATACCGAAAACGTCATAGTCAAATGTGCACCAAAGTCAAGGGTACCCCAGTTTACCCTACTAGGCTTAACTATAAAAACTTGTTTTGCGATTTTCGTGTTAAGAGACCCTAAATCTGAAACAAAATATAATGAACTGTCGTGTACAGAACCTTTTTCTGATTTCCACGCATAGTGTTATTTGTATTAATGTAATTTAATAAGTGTATTATAATTATTTGTACTAAATATTAAAAAATATATATAATATATCATAATTTTTTTCATTATTTCATTTGGGGCGCCAAAAAATTGTTTTGCCCCGGGCGCCAGTTATGCTCGCTACGCCACTGCTGAGCTCGTATAAAAAAATACGTCAACCTTAGATTTTTGTCTTTTATCACATATCCGAAAATCATTCAAATCGGAGACTTTCACCTGGGGACATTTCCTTGTTAGTTTTAAAAGCTAAAATATTTATAAAAAATAAAATACGGTCATTGTGATACAAAAAAAATATATAGAAAATATTTATGTTTCTGCTCCTACTAATATTAAATAGTTTTATTTTTATTTTATTGTTTGATTATAAAAGCTTAATTTTACCTTAAATGAAGAATTAAAATCTTTGAAAAATTTTTAATTTAATATAACGTTTATAAAAAATATACATTTATAAAAATATATAAAAAATATATATAGTTTATAAAAATATACAAAAAGAATTTAAAATAATATGAGTTTATTTTGGTGGTTATCAAATTAAAAAATCTTTTCTCGGTTTTTTTTTATAAGGTTACTGGCGTTACGTTACTTAAATTTCCATCCGAACATTTTAATTAACAATTTGTTTAAAAAAATATTTGGCGTAAATAAAACATAAAGCTTAGCTCTTTTGACGGAAGAAGGGATAAAACCCCAAAAAAACTATAATTTAAGAAATTTAAAAATGTAATTGATAATTTAATAAATGTTAAAATGAGAGCAGTGTTGAAAATCGTCCTTCTTCTGTGCTCGAGGCACAACCCCGAGTAACACCGGGCTACATCCGCTAATTATTTATATAATTTAACTTTTTAAATAATAATAAACCGTAAAAATTAAAAGTCTTTTGAAGTATTCCCGGAAAAATTTTTTTTGCTGAAGATTTATGGAAGTATCTCATACATGATTAACACATATCTGTTTGAAATGTACGTTTAAAGATTTAAAAAAAATATCCTGTCTATAAGATATATCCGATCAAATGTTTAACTTAGTCGCATATCGACTTAGACTATTTTGAAAAAAAAAACTATTTTTTTTCTCAAGCAATAATGAGGCGCATTCAGTACGGTCAATATAGTTGGATCATTAGAAGACATGAAATCATAAAAATTATTGCTTGAAATTATTTAAAATTTTAGCTTTTTTTATTGCTTACAAGTAAACAAACCAAAAGAAATCATCACCATTCGGTATCAAATTTATTCATCTTATCCCACTTTGACCTTTTTTTCACAAACAAACCACGTCAAAAATTTGTATGACCAACTAAGGTATACTTTTCATTATCTTAAGGTTCCTAAATGCTTATTATCACTCTTCTTAATAATACGATTGTGATCATAATGAAGATTTTAATTATTATTTCCTTAATGATTATGTGAAATTTATTACAATCTAGATAGATGGTTAGGTGTTGTTCGCTCAGAAAAATAAAAAATAAAAACAAAGTATTTAACGAGGTTTTATTCTAAGGCGTAAGACAGTGGGGCGTTTTCGTTAATTTAGATGCATTTATAACAAACTAGTATCGCCTGGGGTCGAAATTCGACCAATTTATTGATCACCTATTTATAAATACTAGTATCGCCTGGGGTCGAAATTCGACCAATTTATTGATTACCTATTTATAAATGTATGCGAGATGATCAAAATAAGTTAGGGGCTATAACTTTTCATTGATTAGAGATATTAAGCTATTTTCTTCAGAAAAATTATTTATTTATTTAATTATTTCTTTCAAAAACAGAAAAAACAACATTTTAAAAAAATTTAATTTTGTCAAAAAAATCATAGGGGGTAGCCTTGATTTTTTGATGGCACGGACAGTTTATTAATTTAGTGTCAAGACAAAATAAATTCACCGTAAATTCGGTAAAGATTTTGAAAGAAAATCAAAAATGCAATTTTGAGTTTTTGGTTTTTTTAGAACAAAAATCATTTTTACCCCATATTTTTAGAATAAATCAAATTTTATGGTCTTTTTTAAAATGAATAATTTATATATAAACAAACAAAAAACGGTATTATTTTCAAAAGTTTTTTTAAGTTAACTGATAGACTTAAATACAAAAAAGAAATAAATAAAATCTATTCACAGATGCCGGAGATATTGGCTTCCCAATTTAGAACATTCAATTTGAGACAGTTTTTTTCTCTCTCTTGGCATTTGGTTGAAACACACGCTAAATAACTAACGACAATATTAAGAAAATTCATTAAAAATATTTTTGGTTAGAAGTTTGCTGTATTTTTTATCATATTTGAAAGAAAATTTAACAAACTTTTAGAAAAAATTAGAAAAATTGAAAAACCGTTACAATCGACCAAGATATTCATATGGAAAGTCAAATTTTTGAATTCAAAACACATTTTTTTACAAATTTTACAATTGACGAACGCATAAAACTACATTTTTTTAAGAAATTGTTACTTTTAAAAAAAATTAAAATTCGACCAACTCAAAAACTCTCACTTAACCAAATTTCATATCAATCAAAGACCGGGTTTTTTCTCAAAAATTTAAATTCTCTCTTAGAAGGTTGGGAACCCCCTCTATCAGATATATCATTTATATATACATTCTGCACATCTGGGTAACATAACCTTTCGAATGATATAAGTTTTATTTATTTTGAGTTTTAATTAATACCAAAAAAGCGTACGACAAACTTTAATGTTCACGTATTAATTTATAAGATTTCAATTCAAAAAAAACATCTGCATATATGTATGTATACAAAAATAATACACTGACGGTCATAATTTTTATGACGTTTTATAACTATGAAATGACGACAATTTCATTTATGAAATAAAAAAACTGTTAGTTTTGATTAAAAATGAAGATTTGTTGATATAAATTTTAAACTTTTTCGCATGCAAACTTATTTGTAACATAATTTTAACAAATATTTGTTGCACTTTGCCCACTGTGCATAGATGCTTCATTAAAACAATTTTGCAAAAGAAAAGCAAAAAACGCAAAAGCAAGTAACGCCAAAAAAACACCAACAACAAAACTAAGCCTAACGATGTGAAAGCAATAAACATTCAGATTAATCAGAGTTTATTTCGAGTGTGCGGAGTCAGTGTCAGTATGTTTGTGTGTGAGTGTATGAATGTTATGATTGTTTGTAGGAGTTGTGAAGTGCTCAGTTTTGTATTTGTATGTTAGCGTGTGGGCGGCAATTAGCGTCATCACCCTTAATAGGCGTGGCAGCGTGATTTCAATATAGAGAATAAAGCTACGTGATGCGAATTCGCAGAAATGCAATTGTTGCAACTTTGTGTGAGTGTGGGTGCTTGCGTTGGTATAGGTGATGATGTTCATATGCAGCAGATAAACTTTGAAGTTGCAAATTTTGGTTCTAAAGCGCACGTACAACAACACACCCACACATACACGATATCAAACTAAAACTAAAGGCAGCCTGACTGACGTTTGGGGCCGTACGTTAGCTTTCAGTGCTGTTAGCAGTTGTGTTGCATTCGTTATTGTTGTTGTTGTTGTTGTTGTTGTTGTTGGGTTTGTTTTTGTTTATTGCCGGCGCACTCTCAAGTGCATTATGAAGTTTTTGTTGCTGCGTTTCCGCATCCGTATCCTTTTACCCGTATCCGTATCCGTTTCCGGCTTTTGAAGCACACTCATCTTTAGCGAATTGTTTGAAGTGTTAGCAGCAGCGCATCTCGCTACTAATTGTGTTCTTCTGCCGCAAAGCGTTGCCACCTGCTTTTGTTGGCTTTAATGAAGAAAAAGGAATTTCAATGAAATATTTATATATTCACTGCTTAAGAATTTTGCCAAATTTTTTTATTTATTTCTTCTTTTTAGCCAACTTAAAATTAAGAAATGTTGAGCCAAAAATAAAACCAACAACAATAAATTTAATTAACAAAAATTTTACAACAACAAGCTGGCAATAAACTTGCATATTTTGTATTGCATAATAAATTAGCGAGCGGTAATCTTTTGTCCGTTGCTAAATGTTGCAAAACATTGTTGCTTTTTTTGTTTGCTTTTTTGCAAATCTATTGTGCCATCTTTTGCGCTGTGCGACCTTGTGCGATGGTTGAACAGGTGGCGCTGGGTCAATTGGCAGTGCTATGTTTTTGGTTTTTTTTTTTGCGTTTTGTTGTTGTTGTTCTTGTCCAACTGTAGTGGCAACTTTAGTGGCATTTAATTTGTTCGGTTATTTGCGCTAATTATAACAAGGATTATTTACTTTATCCTTAAAACACAAACACAAATAAAATTCAACTTGTTATAGCTGTGAATGAGAATGTTGGCGAGCGGTGGAAGAGGGAGGTAGTGATATAAATGCCTTCGCGAAAGCGTCTAAATTGCTGTTGAGCATTTATGGCCACATTTAGCAGAAGGCACAATGGGAGCGGCCATGGCGGCGAAAACGCTGTGGTGAGACGCTCAAGGTGAGCAGGTGTTTATTTGTGGCCATTTAAGTTTTTGTGAAAAAAGTGACCTTTTTGTTATTGTTGTTGTTGCTTTTGTTCTTTACTTGTTTTCATTTTCCTTTGAGTATTTGTTATTTTCGTTTTTTTTTTTGTTTTTTGTTGTTGTAACTGCTGCTGTCGACCGCTTATTTCTTGGCCGCTTTTAACTTGAATTTGCAATTAAATGCGAGATAAATGCTTTTTGCTAGTATTTCTCACTCCCCCACCACACTACTCCCAGCAAATAAGTGACCATAATTAATGCGATGCTTTTGTTAGTTTTTAAGTGATTTTTTATTTTCTCCAAAAATTTATAAATTTTAATGCCAAGTAACAGTTGGCCTGATATTATAAGACACATTAATATAAATTAAGAATAACAGCTTGTTTCAACATTTCCAACTAGCTATAAAATAAAAATCGTATTTAAGTTGATGAAAAAGAAAAATAATATAATTTTTAACGAGCAAGAAGCTGTTCAATCTTACGACCATTTTTTATCTGTTCCACTTAAGCGTGGAGGCGATTCTCAAGGTTATGCCGAAGCATTTCTTAAACTGTGTAAATGCCTTACTTGAACGCTGGACGCTGGATAAATTCAACAATTATTGATTTCTCATCCACCTATAACGTGAGAAGAATAAACAAGCTTATCACTTGATGGAAGCTTTTGCAAATTTGTAAAGCTGTTTCAATAAGCTAATATTTCACATTCCTTGACGACTGTGAGCACAAAATTTATTGATTTTTAGCTTCAAGGTCATCTTTTAAATTGAACCTCTTTAAAACAATGAACATATAAAAGGAAGATGGTAGTGGCTACATTAGGCAGGTATCTTATGAAAGCTGGTTTCTAACGGTCATTAATTTTGTCTCAAAACAAAAAAAACGGTTGATTTTTAAGGCATTTTTAATAAAAACAATGGTTTACAAATTTTTGAAAAAAAATTAGAATAATAGATATTGATGCTATATGACAGGGGTTTTAAGGAACCTAAGAAACATAAAAAATATGGTAGCACAAAAAAGAAAAACCAAGTAAAACTAATAAAAGTTGATTCATTTAGAGCAAATCTAAGTTATAAAAAGTTAGTTAGTCAAGCCCCAACAAATAAATAAAAACCAACACTTAGAGCTTCAAACACTAAGAGTCACTAATGGTTCACAAAATCGCGTTTTACTGATTTACCAGAGCCGTAGATAGCTATTTGCAATGGATGGGGCCGACATTTTTTTTTACAAAAAAAGTGAACAGTGTTTTTGAGAGTCTGCCAATTAGACTCTGCCAGTTGGAATTTGATCTCCTTTGAGGCAGGCTTATAACCCTTTGGAAACTTTCATAACACATGCCAATTTTAGAAATAAAGATAACTTTCAGCTCCTTTAATTATAGTAAAACATGTTACCAACTCTTTAATTTTTGAAGCATTACTATTTAAAAACGGAGAAGGTATTTAAAGCCAAATAGATAGTTGACATTGAAGTAAAAGTTTACATAAAGTTTTGAATTGGTGTTATCCTCGAAATATTAGGCTAAAATTAGACAACATTATAATATTCTAATAAAATAAATTGTTCGGAAATCTATATAACAAAGATTGTGTCATTAATAGGTTTAAACATGGTCATCAATGGGCTAAGTTGTCAAAAATGTGCTACAAAAGTATAAATCAAGCTAGTTGGATGAAAATATAATGATCTCACTTGTAAAGCTTGAAGAAGATCCACTGTTTTCGACTAAAATTTTGGTCAGCAAAGATGCCTCTTTCTGATATCATCGCACAGTTTTACTTACTTACGTGCTTAGCTGACGCTTACTACAGTAAGTTTGTTTTGGCCTCATCTAAGATTTGTTATTCTGGGATCTAGGGTTTCCAAAATTTGTTCTCATAACGAAATAATACTGTTTAAGTTTCCAAGGAGTCATTCATTCAAAATTTTTAAAAAACATTTTTAACATTTTTTTTTTGTAGTAATTCGTTTTGAAATTTCGTTGATGCATTTTCGTCGTTTTGAGACTTTAACCCGTCTATTATGAATATTCATACTTAAGACGATAAACGCTTGCAACCCAATAGGCAATTAAGCCAGCGCTCTTCAAACGAAGGCCTGCATTGACTGCTACTTTTGAACTGCTACATCCTTTCCTCGCTGCTCTTATGAGCCCTTCTTGAAGGCCTTCTTTTTTTGCACAAAAGGCAGCACAACAAACTTTTTTCCCTTCAAAGACTAACTTTTCATATACTTCAGGGCAACTTTTTCGTTTAAAGTCAAAATATATATCAGTTTAAAAATATCCCAGTAGACAATGACATCGCTGCTAGCAGGCCTTCCTGTGGATTTTGTAGTACTGCCGCACTCATATACAATTACACTTTCTTTTTTATATGAAGTGGGAAAATTTCGCAGGCCTTCCGCTCCGATAGCTTAAAAGAGGCCTGATAGAAGCACTTCTTTAGAATGGCTAAAAGTAGGGGTAAACAAAAAGTGTTGAAAAAATATTTTTTTCTTTTACACCTTTTTCTATTTATTTATATATTCTATGATTTTATCTTCTCTCCTATGTTTTTTTTAAGTTAGATTAATTTCAATCTATAATCTTTGATATAGCAGTAAGAAGGGCCATTATTGCGTCATATTTTTAAACTGATATATATTCTAACTTTTAACGAAAAAGTTGCTCTGAAGTATATGAAAAGTCAGTCTTTGTAGGGAAAACAAATTTGTTGTGCTGCCTTTTGTTCAGAAAGGGAAGGCCTTCAAGAAGTGCTCATAAGAGCAGCGAGGAACGGATGTGTTTAGTCTTCAAAAGTAGCAATCAATGCAGGCCTTCGTATGAAGAGCGCTGGTTTAATTGCCTATTGGGATATGACAAAACAATGACCCTTATTACTGCTGTATCAAAGTTAATAGACTAAAATAAATCTGACATTAAAAACAAAGGAGAGAAGATAAAATTATAGAATTTATAAAAAAAAGATAAAGGTTTAAAAGGAAAACAATATTTTTTTTCAATACTTTCTGTTCACCCGTTTTTTAGCCATTCTTAAGAAGTGCTTCTATCAGGCTTCTTTTGAGCTATCAGAGCGGAAGGCCTGCGAAATTTTCCCACTTCATATAAAAAAGAAAGTATACTTGGATATGAGTGTGGAAGCACTTCGAAATCCATATAAAGGCCTGCTAGTAGCGATTCGAAGTGCTGCCATTGGCGACTGGGAAGCGTTTCCTAGAAAAACATTTTTCCTATTACACAGTGTGACGAAAAACAAAAAAATGTTGATTACTTTTGCGACTTCAACTCACCTAATGTGACCTCTCAATGTCTTTACAATTTTTTTAATTAATTTTTAAAAATTAGCTATGTTTTCAAACTTTGTTGCACCTTCATTCAATGCCGTTTTGCAGCCATTGGCCTTATCGGAAATGGAAAACAAAATACACTTATATTCAGTAGAATTTATGGAAGAATAAGACTGAGCAAAAAGAAATCTAAAAAAACCCAAACGAAGCGAAACGAACTGTGGAGCGACTACAGTTCTTATAGTTTTAGTAAATTTTTCAAAAGAATAATTTTTTTTTTTTTTTTTTGAACCAAGGAGTTAAGTTGTGAAACTAATTCAGTCAAGTCTGCCTTGGTTCGGAAATGGGGAGATAGATAAGTTGGAGAGAAAGTGAAATCAAGTGAAACAAGTGTAGAATGTTCTATGCGTGGCAGAGTGCTATATCAACATGCGAATTTGAATCTGAGGCAAGTGTCTTTACCTCAGTCAATTCGAGTTAAGGAGCAATCTCATTCCACAAACATCTCTGCGACCAACTACAACTTCCAAAGTCGTATTTATTGATGAACTTTTAATTTCAGTTGATTAGAAATGAAAAAAGAGTTAAAGAAAGGTTAGAGCGTAGAACCATGGCTGGGCCGGGATTCGAACCTGGAACCTCTGGGCTAGCAGTCAAGCGAGCTAACGGCTCGACTACCGAGGCCCCAATATCACTTTGGTAGTATAATATTTTAATAAACTTTCCATTGAATCCAATATAATAGATATTGATTGAGAATTCGCTTAATGGAACCAATTTTAACGTTTTTATTTTCATTTATTTTTCATCCTGCCAAACAAAGTGGTCCCATTTAAATAAAAATTAACCAATTTCGGTCATCTTTATCTCTTAGGAAAGACAATATGTGTGAACAATATGGGAAAAACGTTTTGATACTTGCTACTTATACGGCTGCTTGTATCTTTAATGAAGGTTTTCTACCTGTACTTAAAATTATGGAGGCATCACAATAGGTCAGACAGCTAGGGACTACGCAGATACTGTTGACAATGCACGAATTTTAAGGCCGGAGAAAACTGCAGAGGCCAACTGTAAAGAGGCCAGAACCTTACGTAGAGCTCTTACAGCTGCTGTTAATGACGATTTTGAGGAAACAGAAGGATTACTGTATGCTACGGGCATAGCTGATTAAATAATGTAAGTATTATTTGTTGCCAAAACTTTAAACGCGTTTTTCTCGAAACCATGTTTTTGAAATATCGGGAAAGCACTGACTCATAACTATTCAACCGATTTGGCTCAAAATTTAACTAGTTATTCTACAAACACATATCTAAATACCTAACCTTTCAAAACATTTAATTTTTTTATAATAAATTAATTTTTTTAAACATTTTATCCACAAAAAAATTACATTTTGAGAACTTTTTTTTCACAAGTCCGCTAGTTTTTTTTTTTTTTTTTTTTATTATGTATATTATTGGTTAGCTCATTAAAATAAGGCCTATACAATAATAATTTTTTTGTTTTTTTTCATTTCAGATGACTACGGAAGGCTGTGTGCTTTCCCGAAACAGCTCATCATTCTTTAGAGGACTCCACTTTGACATTACATATTGTAAATAAATAAATAGAAAATTAAATAAAAAAAATTTTTTTGTATGATTTATAAATATGTAAAAATTACAAAACGATAGTATATTATTTACTTGTTAAAAAAAGGTCACGAAAAAAAGTCGAAATTTCGGCCGTCACACCGGACTACTACCTTAAAAGCATAGGATATATTTCAGTATAAGATTTTCTGATTATTCAAGTAAAAGATCCGATCATCAAAATCAGTTCATCTGTTTTGACGTGAATGAGCCAGACATAGTTGATTGAATCGGTCGTCATTTAAGAGTTATTGAGTCTTAAAAATGCACTGCTTAAAGCGCCTTTTTGCGGAAATCTTTGGTATTTTTTATAGCCTATGTAATCTTGGGCGCAGTCGAACCTTCATACCAAATTTCATTGAAATCGGTTGAGGCGTTTAGGAGTTATTTAGTCTTAAAAATTGACTACTTAAAGTGCCCTCTTGCAGAAGTCTTTGGAATTTTTTATATTTTATGTTTTATCTTGCGTGCAGTTGAACCTTCATACTAAATTTCATTAAAATCGGTCAATCATCAATCTTCAAATTAAGCTTTAAGCTCAGTATGTAGCGCACGGCAGTAGAATTTTTTTCCGCTAGGTGTATCTCCACACAATAAGTTTGCGTGAAGAATTGAATGCCTAAATATTTTCGTTCGAAACTTTAACAAATAAATTTTCCGTGCTTACTTTTGGGATGAAAATTGAATGCTTGAAAGACATGGTTTGTGTTTGTGATATACTAGATACGGACCAAACCGCGTTCAATATTAATCTCATTTTGTTTGCTTGTTTATGATGTGCCTATGTGACATAATGGTAGCGCTTCCGAATCTTATTCGATGCTCAGTTGCGACAGTTTGGGTTCAATTATCGCTTTCGGCAATAATTTTTTGAAAATTTGCATATTAATTGAAAGAGTTTTCAAAATCAAAATGTTTAAAAATTAAATCTTAAGCTACTGCTGTCTTGTCTAAATCTTAACAAACATCTACAAAATATATTATATATAAAATATTGGATTAGAAAGAACATCATAGAAACAAAAAAAAAAAAAGCATACTAATAGTGTACACCAAAAAAAAAACTTAATTAAAACTTACAAAAAACTTGGTTAGCTTTCACAAACGCTTCGAAAAATTGTTGCCTGCTAAGTTGTTGGGTAACCCAACATAGTTTTATAAGTTAATCTGCCGATTTAATGTAAGCGACAAATTACCGATATATTAACAGATTTTAACAAGTAACTTGTAACTTGTAATTGTTTTCAAAATTCAAAAATGTAAATTTACGCTTGCGAATATTCAATGATCTTCTTTATAATTCATGGGGAAATTGTAATTTATGCAGCTGCACCTCGTTTATTTAATTAACAATTTAACATCTTACAAATAATACTCATACTAAATATTGGTATTACTGCTCGGAAATTTGTAACTAATACCTCGTGATTTCAAGGAAGACATGCTCTCACCATTAGTCCACAACAGTCTTGATAAATTTGTTAAATATTGCAATTTATAATTTAAACATTTAATAGTTACATAAATTATTGAAGTTTGCATTTAACAAAAATGTATGGTATTAAATTGCAAATATTTTGCTTCTAATTTATCAATAAAAAAAATTGCTTATGAATTTTCTTTAATCTAAATCTATTGTGTACATTTTTATATTCTATTTTATTGCCAAGCAAATTAGTTTGAAAGCTGAATCTTTAAATAAACTGGATCGCCTGGGGTCGAAATTCGACCAGTTTATTGATTGCCTATTTATAATTACTAGCATCGCCTGGGGTCAAAATTCGACCAATTTATTGGTTGCCTATTTATAATTATATGCGAGATGGTTCAAATAAGTTCGAGGCTATAACTCTTAATTGATTGGAGATATAAAGCTATTTTCTTTAGAAAAATTATTTTTTTATTTCTTTCAAAAACAGAAAAACAAAATTTTAAAAACATTTAGTTTTGTAAAAAAAAAATCATAGGGGTAGCCTTGATTTTTTTGATGGCACGGACAGTTTAATAATTTAGTGTCTAGAAAAAATAAATTCATCTAAAATTCGGTATAGACTTTGAAAGAAAATCAAAAATGCAATTTTGAGTTTTTGTTTTTTTACAACAAAAATCATTTTTACACCATATTTTAAGAAAAAATTAAATTTTGTGGTCTTTTTTAAAAGGAATAATTTAAGTATAAACAAACAAAACACGGTATTATTTTTAAAAGTTTTTTAAGTTAATTGATAAGACTTAAATAAAAAAAAAAACATAAATTAAATCTATTCACAGATGGCGGCTATATTGGCTTCCCAGTTTAGAGCATTCAATTTCAGACAGTTGTTTTCTCTCTCTTGACATTTGGTTGAAACACACGCTAAATAACTAACGGCAATATTAAGAAAATTCATTAAAAATGCTTTTGTTTAAAACTTTGCTGTAATTTTTATCACATTTGAAAGAAAATTTAACAAACTTTTAGAAAAAATTAGAAAAATTGAAAAACTGTTAAAATCCGACCAAGATATTCACATGGAAAGTCAAATTTTTTAATGTAAAACACATTTTTTTACGAATTTTATAATTGACGAATGGATAAAACTACATTTTTTAAGAAATTGTTACTTTTAAAAAAAACTCAAATTCGACCAACTCAAAAACTCTCCCCCAACCAAATTTCATATTAATCAAAGAGCGGGTTTTTTCTCAAAAATGCAATTTCTCTCTTAGATGGTTGGGAATCCCCTCTATCAGATATATCATTTATATATACATTCTGCACATCTGGGCAACATAACCTTTCGAATGATATAAGTTTCATTTATTTTGAGTTTTATTTAATAACAAAAAAGCGTACGACAAACTTCAATGTTTACGTATTAATATATAAGATTATAAAGATATCCTGCTTTATAAACTGCTAAAAAAAATTGAACAAAAATATCTTTAAGCTACCTCTTCATTGGGGGTAAAAATTAAAAATTCACTCACATCGCATTCAATTATCTCAATACCATTAAGTTAAGAAAAAAAACAGTAAAAATACGTTCCTACTTCATGAGTTTCAACTTCAACATGTTTTCTTGCTTGCCATGGTAAGCTCTAGAATAAAGTTGTAACTCCCTAAGGCGTTCTCGAATGCAATTTTGCCGGCAGCTGATTGTCATCAACGTCATTGTTATAGTGTTTCCCCAGCATTCGAGCGAAAATTCATTTAATAGTTTTGGCCAAAATGCTATTAGCCATGAACGCTTTACGGCTATTGTTTTGTTTTGACTTTATCGCTCTGTCTCACCGCACTTAAGTTTTTAGGGATGCTGAGCTCTACGGAGGAATCAACTTGATGACTCCTTCGATAACGTTCGATTGCTGACGGAAGTGAAAGTAAGTTTTTTATCTATTTTATTTACTTTTTTTAGCGGAGTGCTGAGTGTTTAGTAGTACAAACAAGTACAGAACATGACATGAAGAAGAACCAAATAAAACAACCACTTTAAAAATATTTTGGTTATGAGGAAAAGAAGGAAAATCTGAGCTTAATAAATGATCAGCAGAAGAGAAGCTAATTCAAGTCGTTACAACCGAACTGCATTAAACGATCCAAGATTATTTCGGCCACTATGAATATCAAAAAAAAAACTATTGCCTACTATTAGGCTTTTTTTTATTATACATGCTTGCTTATCATGCAAAAGCTACGAATCAAAAGTTTGAAGAGTTGTGATGCGTTTTCAACTCTTCCCAATCAGCCAAACAAGCTTGGAATAAGTTTTAAACAAGCTTACAAACGTAAGCCTCAAGCTTGGATAACGCTTTCACTTACTATTATAGAACGCTTACATGTAATTGTAGGATAAACAAAAGTGAACTCTTGGAAAAATATTCCTTACTTCAAGCTTAATCCAAGTGTTGTTTTTACAATTGGATATAACTAGCATGATGCAAAAAAAAAACTTTTTTTAACTTTAAGATACAAAGGTGTAACTATACTCATTAAAGAGAGTATAGATTTAGCTTCATTTCGTAGTACTCCAAAATATCCTTGCATACAGGGTGCCTGATAACTAGATGTTTGAAAAAACTCCTTTTTTTGGAGGTGTTGTGTTTTTAATCTTTTTATCCATTTTCCTCGTAGAAAATCAAACATTTTATAATTTTGTATTATTAAAAAGGATATCTTCTTTACATAATAATGCTCTATACTGCAAGTTTTAAAATACAAATTATAAAAATAGTTGTTTTAAAAAATGCACGGAAATTGCACTTTTATATTTAAAATGCCATGAATATAAGAAGGAATCAGAAAGAGTCGTCTAAGCAACATTTGTTAAGCTAATGGATATCTAAATTTACACCGAGTGGCTTTACGATATTTGCAATGGTTTTGCAGAAAAATGAGCAACAAAAAAAGTTCAGTACAAAAAAAGTATGTTTTTTACCCTTTTTCTGCATCAAATGCCAACCTAGCCGCTCCATGCCTACAAAAATTAATCATAAATTAATTTTTATTGATGAATTTTTAAAAAATTCACCGAGTGGCTTTAAGTTTTTCCTTACCATTGTTGAGAAATTAACCTTAATATGAAGTAAGGTTTGGAAAAAAAAAATTAAAAACAATTGTTTTTTGCTCAACATTAGTCAAAGAGTAGAATCAAAGTTGGATTAAATGTTGTTTTAGGCCCATGGGGACAACGCTCAATGTGTATATTTATGTATACGTGATCAAATGAATCTTATGTGGAATTTAAATTTTTAATATTGTATGTTTTTAACTTCAGTTTTTAAACCGTTTAAATACAGTTACGTTTGTTATATAAAGATGCTTTCATTTTGGCTTAAGATTCAACAATAAAAAAATATTTAAGTAGACTACTTGATGATGTCTATTCAATTTTTAATAACATAAACTGAAAGGATATTTTTGCAATGACAAAAAGAAATTAGGATATGTCTCATTAAAAGGAAATATATGCTAGGTGTCAACAAATCAGAGTGGCGTTCAAATAAATGTACACAAAATATCTTCGATTTGGTAGAAAATGACCTAAAAAACATTAATTTCAACGTGGGCACAAAATTGGTGAGAAAATACTTTGACTGCAATGCAAAATGAAATGAACTGGAATGCATGAAACGTTTAGGTGACAATGAAGACGCAGGTTTTAAAAAAGAAGTGTGAAAGCAAGAAATTATTTTTAAAGCTTTTAATGTGCGGAATCATAGCGTAGAAAATGACTTATAGAAAAAACTTGTAAATTTTCTTTGTTAGACATAGATTTTTTTTTTTAAAAACACCTACCTTAAACATTTTTTCTTAAATATCTCTTTTGTTTAAAAATCATTTTTAACAAAAAAAACGTTGTTGAAAAGGTGATGAAATCTTCTATTTGGTCAGCAAATAAATTTAGTAGAAACAGCTTCAGAAGATCTCGCTTTTCTTATTTTTTTAAAAGGATCAGCATTTTTGACATCCAGAAGTCAGAATTGACAGTTAAAATGTCTTACTAAAATATGGGCTTTACAGTCAATTTTCAACTTTTAGAAGTTTTTAATACAAATTGGTTAGTTTACATATTCAAATTGAGCTCTATCGGAAGTAACCTTTCAAAAGCTTCTAAATTACCACGAATAAAAATGACAGCCAAGTCCCTGAACAAACATTGCTACAACTATATATCTTCACCATCTTCAACAGTAAAAAAAAACTTTTTCTAAAAAACGCTGTTTTGGCATCATGCTAGATATAACTGTTTAAATAAGCTTTTTCCAAGTGTGCTACATTCAACAAATCAATTAGCACTCGCGAAAAATTTTTATTCCGTGGCTCAGCTCAGTCAAAATTTTTGTGTTTGCTACACCAAGGATCGAACGCGCGAACCACCGCATATAAGTCAGACACTCTAATAGCTTGCCGGTAGCCTTATGGCTGCTGAGATGAAAATAAACAAATATATATGAGAGCACCACAACTTTGAACAGTTGTAAAACTATAACCGTTGTCAGCGTTTTCTAAATATGATTGCAAAACACTTACTTGATGCAAGCCTTTCCAAGTATAATTGTACATCACTTGCTTTTTCTGTTTTACGCAATAGTTATACAAAGCAACTTGGAAATTTATTAACTGGGCAAGTGTTTTTCAAGCGTACTTGGATAAGGTTTGCTTTTTGTATTGCATGTAAGCTTTATCCAAGCAGTATTTCTTAATGGTTGATTGGGTTGCTTTCAATTTTGATTCAAGTGTAGATTAAGCATTTTAAAAAATATTGTTTTTTATTGTATTAACAATTATTTAAAAATTATGGTTTATGTGTGAAATAAGCACACATATCTTATAACTAACTTACAAACAGAACTGATATAGAAGTTTGTTTTATATTATTTTACGTTTTTTATTGCGCTAGTTTTCTTTCATTTAATTTATTTGAAAGCAATTTTTTAAAATTTTACTCCAAATTGAAAATAAACAAAATAAATTGTACAATAAAGTACACGATTCGAATCAAACTAGCACGATACTATTTATTTTTGATTTGAATTATATTCTTTCTCTAGTATTTTCATTGCCACTTTGGTCTTGTTCGCATTTGTTTTTTAATTTTATCATTTGTGTCATCATGCTTTCGCTTTTGCTTCTTGTTTTTCCTTTCTTTCTCATTTGTTAATTCGATAAAAAAAAATTAAAAAAAATGTGATTAGTTTTATAATTAATTAACTTGTAACTGGTAACCGATTTATTGCCGGAAGGGCAGCTTGACTACCTGAAAAAAAATAACAATTCGATTTGGTTCCATAAAAGTTGCATCATTAACGAAAGTTTAAAAAAAAAACAGTTTTTAATGCGCTTCAAGCTATTAACTGACGGTTTGGTAGAGTATGCAATGGAAGCTTTTGTTGTTTATGCTAATGATTGGTAGATGTAATAAGCTGCAAGATGCTAAATATCTTCATAAAATAAAAAAATTATGCTTCATTTAAGAAAATAATAATACTATGATATAGCAGACCTGAAGGCATGCACACTGAAATTTTAAACAAAAAGGTTTTTAACCCTCAAACAGCTGACTGTTTACTATGTCCTATTCCAGCTGACTGGTTTACATTTGTAAACCCATATATAATTCTCATCCTTAGCCTGCGGTGAACGCTATGAGCAACATACATCCTTTCTATCGTAACGCGACAACAACTGCAGACTTACCGAAACTTACGGTTATTCGCAGCGTTGCCAGATTTTTTACAAATAAGATTTAATTGACATAAACAGCTGAAAACGAAAACAAAAAAAAAAAAAAATCAAAAACCAATTTTTGCTTTCAAATCCGATACAGTTTAAAAAAAAAACTTTAATTTACAGTTTAAACTGTTAATATGGCAATGCTGTTTCACGAAAAAATCAAGTACTAGAAAATTTTTGGGCACCACATGCACCTCCTATTTATCGCACATCGATGAGCCGGGATCGCTTCAAAGCAATATTGCGGACCATTTGCTTTGATGATGCAAATACGCGAGCTGTTCGTCAAGCGATAGAGGTGCTCCCATTTCCGAATTGTGGAAGCTGCTCAATTCATCAGTGAAAGCCGCATGCTTGCATTAGAATAGACGAGCAATTGTTTAGAGGCCGAGTATCTTTCAAGCAGTACATACCCTCGAAGCCATCAAAATATGGAATAGAAGTTTGGTGGGCTACCGATGCTGCCGCTCATTATCCTCCAAGAGGAGACATATACTATGGTCGCTAGCCTCGTCAACCGATGGCCACAAATATTGGCACTAATGTAGAGCAAGAACTCGTCAAACCTTATTGGAGCTTAGGTCGAAATATCACTATGAACAATTTTTTTCCCGGATTAGATTTGACCCATCAGTTGGTAGATTAAAAGTTGAGTGTCGACGGTACGATGCGCAAAAACAAGCGCTGCATTCCAGAAAAATTGCATTGCGCACGTGACAAAAATGTGGGCGAATCTGTGTTCACTTTTCGCCAAAACCTCACATTGGTCGCTTACTACCCAAGCCCAAAAAAATGGTCTATGTTTTGTACTCGATGCATATCACTCGATGCCATTGATGCCAAAACTGGGAAACCAGAAATAATAATGGAGTATAACCACAGAAAAGCTGTGCCAAAGCTGAAACGCATGGAACCAGCAATTCTCGTCTCAGCTTCCTAATTGCACTGGCAAACGATTTGCCCACTCCGAACATCAGGCGTCGAGCGCAGATTAGCCACATCAATCGTTAACCTCATGTTCGCAATACGATACAGGGCATGCTGGGTACCAGGAGTCTACCATTAGATACAACACCGACACGATTGCAACCGAATAGAAAGCACGTGTTTTGTGTAATAGAGAAAAGGCAACGCGGCACCGAAAAAAGCTGCTCTCTTTGCAACAAGAAGGTGTGTGATGCGCACTGTGCCACTATTACAAAGTGCCCGGAATGCAAATACATTTTTACATCTTTCCTCTTATTTAAAATAAGTATTGAATTTCAAATAAAATTTGAATTAAAACATAAACAAATATGTTTTGCTAACTTTATACGTATTTCCATACATAATACATACGTTTACAAATGTAAACTAGTCAGCCGTTTAGCAAGTAGTCTTGAAAAAAAGGCAATATGAGTTATAAAAAAAATGTTTGTAAACTTATTTTCTTTTTTATTCAATGTAGAAATGAATTTGTAGTTCTCTTATGAAGTTTCAAGAAATTCGAACAATTCAAACATGAAAAAAAAACGCTTCAAATACGGAAAGTTTACATTTGTAAACTGTCAGCTGTTTGAGGGTTAAAAGAGGAATATATTTTTTGAAACTTTAATATTTATTAAACAGAAAAATTACATTTGAATATTATTTTGCAATGAGTAGTAATGCAGTAGTAATCAACTGACAAAAAGACTGAACGAGTTTTTTTTTTCTTAAGAATAGTTTTCGAGGTATCATCAAAAAAGCTTTGATTTAGCTCATTTTTTTTAGGTTACTTATTCTTCATTAATTTTCATTCGACTAACAAAAATTACACAATAATTATAGTGCCCGAACAGTACCCAACTAATCAAAACGGAGCAATGTTATTAGAATTAGGAACAGGCGTACAGTCAGAAAAATTAATTTTTTAAAATTGTTAAATTAAATTGATCCGCTTAATTAATTATGAAAGGTCATCATGTCACAAGCAAGGTTTAGCATAAATTTGCCCAAATTGAAAAAAAAAAATTATTTATACAAATTTAAATTTAAAAATTATTAAAAAATTGGTCACGAAGTACAATTCTAGTATTCATGATTTTGGTAGAAATTTTTTTTGAAGTGAAACTTCTTCGGCGGCGGCTAGTGAAATTTCAAGATCTCTTATTCGTGACGCTAGGCTAACGCTTTCAATGTATATAAAAATTTTCAAAAACTTATAGCCGGTAGCGAGAATTGAACCCAGACCATCGATGTTGATCATTTCTCAAGAGTCGGAAGGTTTTACAATTACGCCACATAGGCACATGATAAACAGGCAAACAAAATGTAATTGATATTGAACGCGTAACATTTCGTCCCTTACATTAATTTTCATCCGAAAAGTATGCACGGAAAATTTATTTCTTTACGCTTCAAACGAAAATATTTAGGCAAAGAGATACATCTAGCGGGAAAAAATTTACTGCTGTTCGCTGCATAATGAGCTTAAAACTTAATTTGATTCGTTGATTGTTATCAAAAACTTGACAGATGATTGACAACATGCAAAACAGTTAATTCAATATAATATTAAAAGGAAAAAGTGTTAAAAGTGCAATACTTAAGACTGCCGAGAAAAGTTTTTGACATGCCAAAGCACGTCTCAAAGCTAAGAAAAATAGCTGAAACAGGAGCAGAACGCGTTCGTGAATGTAAAGAGCGAATTAGAGCTCTTAAGAATGCAGCTGCAGCTGGGTCTGCAACTAATGATGAAGGTTAGGTGATTGCAACATCGGCTTAGTTCCAAAATGCATTTTTACGAAACATCAGTGGCAGTGTCAGTGTCAATCTGCAAAGAACCAACCCCATAAAAACACACTGATACTTTGTAAAAATGTATTGTGGAACTCAGCCATCATCTCAACAAAATTTTATAGCCAACCAAGTTGAAACACTCACTCAACATAGCAACTATTATGATCAGGAAGCAAAACACAATAATCCAATAATCAACAAGATTTGCCTCTGCGTCACGGATTTGACTCTGGAGGCTGCGTCAACGAGTACTATGCAAATGCAATCTAGCATTCAAAAAGTAACAATGTTGAGAAGACATTCGAAAGCAACTAAAACACCAACTGAACTAAAACAAGGACAATTACAATTTTCAAATGAAAAAAAATTATTGAAAGACTTTTTCAAATAAACCATTATGTTAGAAATGTCCACAGCCTTACGAATATCATTTTTATACCCTAAACCTGAAAGGTCAGGGTATATTAACTTTGTGCAAACGTTTGTAACGCATAGAACGAAGTGAGTCCGGTATAGAAAAGTATATATATTCTTGATCAGCGTAACCACATGAGTCGAGCTATCCATGTCCGTCCGTCCGTCTGTCCGTCTGTGTGTTGTACGTATACACAAGATAAGTAGAAGGAGTAGATATAATTCGATGAAACTTGGTACACATGGTCACATGCACCCAACGATCTGCACTATTGAACATTTTTGGAATCCGCCTACGGACACGCCTACCTCCCATACAACGCAAAAATTGAAAACTGCATAACTCAGCTCATGATTAACCTATAACAATAAAATTTAGTGTGTATGTATTTTATGTCAACACAAAGATGTTTTCGAAAAATGGACGTCATTCGCTTACGGACACGCCCACCTCCCGTGCAACCCAAACATTGAAAATGCAATAAATAAGCCTGTTTTAAACCAAAAGACCTTAAATTTGGCACATATGTTTTTTATAACAAAACAAAGATGTTTTTTGAAAAATGGACATCATCCGCTCACGAACACGCCTACCTCCCATCCAACGCGAAAATTGAAAACTGCATAACTCAGCTCATAGTTTACCTACAACAATAAAATTTGATATGTATGTGTTTTATACAAACACAAAGATGTCTTCGAAAAATGGACATCATCCGCTCACGGACACAACCACCTCCCATAGAACCCAAAAATTGAAAACGCAATAAATAAGTCTGCTTTCAACCTAAAGAGCTAAAATTTGGCACAAATGTTTTTCATAACAAAACAAAGATGTTTTTTACAAATGGACGTCATCCGCTCACGGACACGCCCACTTCCCATACAACCTAAAAATTTAAAACGCAATAAATAAGCCCGTATTTAACCTATAAAGCTAAAATTTGGCCCATACGTTTTTTATGACAAGAAAAAGATGGTTTTGAAAAAAAGACGTCATCCGCCTACGGACAAGCCTACCTACCCTACAATCCAAAAAGTTGAAAACTCAATAAATTAGGTTATGTTTGTCATAGAGAAATTAAATTTGGTATGTATGTATTTTATACCAAAACTAAGATGTGTTCAAAAATTGGGAGTAATCCGTCCATGAACTCGCCCACCTCTCATAGCGAAAGCACTAATTAAGGCATTAACTGTGAGCTACAGGAATAAAACTTGGTATGTGTAAATTTTTCATCAACATTTAAATGCACATAAAATAAAGGCTTCATGCGCCCACGGACACGCCCATTTACAATAAAAATTTTTTTGTTTTTGAAAAGTGGGTTTAGGGTATTTCATAGTCGGCCTAGACCGACTTTAGACTTTCTTTACTTGTTTAAAAGTAAAAATTTAACCGTTACTTTTTTCTTTGTATTTTTTCGGGGAAAAATGAAGGGTACTTTTGACTTTTATTTTATCGGTCAAAAATAGCAGTTATTTTGTGACTTTAATTTTTTCAAATTTTGACAATTTGAACTGTTGACACCATGTGTAAAATGTCTTACCGATGAGATGAAAATAATGGACTCGAAAGTTTTTTAGTTGGTAAAATGACTTTTGAAAAAATATAAATTACTTGAAAAAAAAAACGGCAGAAAATAACTGATATTTTTGATCGATAAAATAAATGAATTTCTTTTCAGATACTTTCTCTCTTTTTCACACTAAAATCTATCTTATTTTCTGCCAATTGTACGTTGCTACATGCGAGTGTTTTTTTTTTTTTGCTGGTTGTGACCATGGTTTTCAACCAGAATAATGAATGCATGAATAAGGATATGAATTATGTTAAAAACATTCATACGGTTTTAGTAAATTTGAGGTGCTCAGATACAAAGTGGTCCAACCCACAAATGGAAAATGCTACCAGACACGCTTATTGATGTTATATTTTGGTATAAAAATTAGTTAATTAAGATTTTGGCGTTATTGAAACTGTAATTGCAGTTAATTAGTTTCACTTTGCCTCTTTCAAAAAAATACGCTTTGGAAATGCAATTGTGGTCCAACCCAAATACAATATTTAGCATGTGGGTGGTAGTTCTCTTACGAAGTGCTGTTACGTTTGTTTTAAGAAAAAGTCTTTTATAACAGTCAAGTTTTGTAAAAAGTTCGTTAAAAAAATGAATACAAAAATTAATTTTAAGATAAAAGAAATTAACATTTAATTCAGTTACTTATTTTGATATGGAAAGTTCTGGAGGAAAAATATAACATTTACAAATATTTTATAAAACTTTTGCAGATAAATCTGGTTCCTCTTTCGTTGCTTGATAATTATGCCGCCATTTTGTCAAACTTTTTATTAGGCATTAAAAGCATCTTTTGCATCTGATGATTTTGCTATTTTTGGCGATGATATATTGTTAGGTACATTATAAATGCTTTCTTTTGAAATCTAATTCTATATTTAAGTTTTAGTTTTCAGAAACTCGAACACATTAAAATTTCATTCTATCAATTTTAAGGGATACTGTATATGTTTAATTTTTCAATAAATATATTTCAATTAAAAAAATTGTTTTGAGGTTATTATAATTTATAAGAAATAGATATTTTCTATATTTCATATAATAACTCAATTGATAATATCTGATTTTCAAATGGAATTTATAAGTCTTAATTTAAAATGTTCTGAATTAAAATTTATGTTTTTAGAATTATATTTGATTTTTTCTGAATTCTAGTTTTTTTTTTTGTAAGGTTGAAACCACGCTCAGCCCCTATGCCTATATTAATACGAAAGCATTGTGTTTATGCGGAAGATGGGTAAAAAGCCGGTTGGAAGGTGGAAAAATGGAGAAGTGACGATGAACATTTGTTTTAAATGAACACAGATCAAAACTGCCGGGAAACACATCCGCAGGTATAATATTTCACAATTTTATTGTGCTACTGATCAACGAATTATCACGGTAATGCGAAGTTCTGTTGGGCTTCATGGCAATTATGTAGGGATGGGCTAGGTAAGCTACCAAAGTGGACCTGGGAAACACTCAAACTGGTGGCATCAGATCGTGTACCTACCTTGAACACTTTCCATGGTAGTACCTGTAAAACAGGCTTATGGACCCAACATTGCGTCTATGACAAAAAGAATTAAGCGAGAATATGACACATTTTCATTCCCAATCAAATATGTCGCACGGCGTTAAATTCGGTCGAGAAGCTCCAAATAATATCTTTAAGTCCTTGCCTAAATGTGCAAATTATACTCCATTTTCCTACATTGATGGCGTGATCTCTAGACAAAGTGCCGTCGACTACGACTTGAATTAATCTGTCTCTAAAAAATCACGTTATCCACCGAGCAAAGTTATCGGTACCCAGCAAAAAGAGTGCTTCCAAAAGAAGGTCAAGTGGAAGAGGAAGTCGTGAGTTCCAACCTTTCTATTTTTATAACCAGAAGGCATTCTTTTAACATATGCTTGTCATTGGGATGCTTTCTTTAGTCTTCTCTGCAAGTGCTTCTAGAATTTTTCAATGAACGATTTCTTTGAGGCCTTCAATAAAAGGATTCTAGTAGGTATTATCCAGAAAAGCTTTAAGTGGGCATTCCTTGATTCAAAAGATATAATAAAAAATGCTTCTAAGAAAATATTTAACCATTACCTTGCACAAGCCATGCCAGGCAAGCATTCTTGGAATCTATTCAAACAGCCTTTCAAAATCTTATGAGAATGCCTCCTGAAAGCACTTTTCGAGATGGCTGAGAAGAAACACAATTGAATTTTTAGATTGAATTGTGGAAGCAGTTTATATAAGAATGCATGTCAGGTTTGTATAAAAAAATTTGCTATGTAGTTTCGAAATAAGCGCTGAAATATCCAGACCTAGAACCTTTTTCTCAACAAAGAGGTGAACGCATTTGTTCCATTTTTTGATGAGGAACGCTATAAGGTCAACAGTTGAGCGGGTCCTACGTAAACCATACTAGCATTCACTGAGCACTTTGTTGATCTAGAGATAATTCATAAGGATAAAGTTTTGTACATGACTTTGGAGAGTATTGAACATATCGCAATGGGTCGTTAGTTGGCAGGGTTCGTAGTATCACCTTTCTTTGGCACCGGCTGGACTTTTCCGAAGTTTTATCAAGATAGAAATGCTGAAGAAGAGCTGAAATGTTGAAGAGGTTACCCAAAGATCGAGCCAGAGTAAAAGCACACACTTTAAGCACAATTGGTGGTATGCCATCAGAACCAGAAGCATATCATTTGACCTTTTCTGAATTTCAATCGATGTTCTTTTATTTAACCCTAACCTGAAAGGTCAGGGTATATTAACTTTGTGCAAACGTTTGTAACGCATAGAACGAAGCGAGTCCGGTATAGAAAAGTATATATTTTCTTGATCAGCGTCACCTCGTGAGTCGAGCTATTCATGTCCGTCCGTCCGTCTGTGTGTTGTCCGTAAACACAGAATAAGAAGAAGGAGTTCAGATAATTGGATGAAAGTCGGTACATATAGTCACATGGAACCAAGGATCTGCACTATTGAAAATTTTTAGAATCCGAAAATGGGAACGCCTACCTCCTATACAACGCAAAAGTTAAAAACTGCATAACTAAGCTCGTAATAAAGTTACAACAATAAAATGAAGTACGTATGTACTTTATATCAAACTAAAGATGTTTTCGAAAAATGGGTGTCATCCGTCTACGGACACGCCCATCTCTAATACAACTCAAAAATTAAGAACTCAATATACAAGCTTCTGTTCAACCTAAAGAGATAAAATTTTATGCCTACGTTTGTTTTAACAAAACGAAGATGCTATTGAAAAATGGACGTCAGCCGCCAACGGACACGCCTACCTCCCATACAAACCAAAAAATTTAAAACTGCATAAATAAGTTTATGTTTGTCTTATAGAGATCAAATTTGATATTTATGTATTTTGTACAAAATCTAAGGCATGTACAAAAAAAGGACATGATCCGTTAACAAACACGCCCACCTCCCATACAACCCACAATATTGAAAATATCATAAAAAGTTTATACATGGCCTACAGGGATTAAGCTTGGTATGTGAGGATTTCATATCAAAACTAAGGTGCGAACAAAAATGGGTGCCACCCGCTCACGAACACTACCTACTCCCATACAACCCACATCAGTGAAAACTGTTAAAAACTGTTAAGGAATTCATGGACTTTGAAAATATAAGAATTTATTTATGTTTGTTTAAGTGTGTCAATATATATTTAAATAGGAGGTTTAGGGTATTACTTAGTCGGGCTAGACCGACTTTAGAGCTTCTTTACTTGTTTCATTTAATTTTTTTCTGAATTTCTATTGTTTTTATTTAAATAACAGTTGGAAGTGATGAGATTCATGATAAAGACAATTTTTAGGATTTTAATTTCTGACAGCAAACTTCAATGACTAAATACAAAGCATACAGGGTGCTGTTAATTTACGTTCAACTTTACATAAATCAAATCTGACTTTCCTCACTTCAAGTTTAACTTTAAATCTAATGTTTTAAATTGAAAAAAAAGAGAAGTTCAATTGAAACCGTGGTTGCTTCATTTCAAATAAAGAAATCATATCAAAGTAAAAGTAGAAAAATCTATCAAACTTCAGTTGTCTAAGAAAGTAAACAGCACTAGCTATTTTTAATTTTTTAAATATTTTGCGGTACAAATTTTGAAATTAATTTCTATAAAAAAAACCACAAATGTTATAGCTATCAATTTAACACAGTCGATTTTATAGCACGACAGCATCAAATCAATTTTCTGGTATATTTTTATGTTATAGTAATAAAAATATGTTTTTTTTTTTTCAATAAAACATGCCTTTTCATTTTAATTATACTCAGCATAAGAAAATAAACATAATTTTCAATATATTTGCGGTGCGCGTGAAAATTTTATTTTATAGCTGTTTAAGCCAGTGCATACCGATCATTATAAGTTAAATTAATCAATTTATTGCTGATGAACAAGTTCAAAAAGATCATAAATTAAGGTATAAATAAACATCACAAAATTCCAGCATCAAATAAGATTTACTGTTATTTTTCCCACGTTTTACGTTATGACCCACGCCATTTCAAACGCTCAGGTGCGAACTCATGTTTGGGTTTTATTCATCAGCCGTTGTTTAATTAACGTAGGCTTAAATCAACTCGATAGATATTCAAGCAAATCATTGTTTTTGGCACTGGATGCCAATGTGACCACCACTTGTTGTTTTTCGTGTTGTTTTTGTTGTTGTTTTGATGTTTGTTTTTAATATTGAAGTGTTTCTATTGTTTGCTGGTTGGTAGATATTTGAAGAACACTCTTATTGAATGCGGCAATAAAAGCACTTCAGAGCGAAAATAAAGCAATTTGTGGAATTTGTTTGGCTTTCTCCGCAGACCTACTCAATAAAATGCAATTTAATGAAATATTATTTTGAAACACTTGAAAATTGTTAAAGTGAAAATTTGCTTAATATTAAAAGCAAAAATGGAGAGTTGAGTTTAAAAATAAGCCGCTAAATGAAGTGTGCTATAAAAAAGTGTCAGACTTTGATGAACAAAAATGCTAAAGAAAAATCAATAATTATGATTGACAAACAGAATAAATTTTTAAATTTACTCAATATAGCTTTTCAGCAGTTTTTCCCTTAAACTAAGCAAAAGTTGAGAACATAACAAAAAAAAAAAAAGAAAGTAAAGTTCAAAAAGTCAATCCGTGGTTTTGCTAATATTTGTTGGTATTTTGTTTAGTACAAATTATTTTTTTATATCTGCATTAAATTCAGCGTTATGGGATGTTGCATTAAAAGGCAAACTTTTCTAATTATCTTTATTTTCAAATCGTTTGCAAAATTTTTTTCAAAAGCAAAACTTTAGCTCAATGAATAACTTTATGCCCTATAACAACAACAACAACAACAAGAACTAGAGCACAGCCAGCCAATAATTCGAACTCATGCCGAGTGGAATGAAACAGCAAATATTCGCCACCTTTGATGGTTGTAGATTCGATTTCGATAGCTAGCTAGCTAGCTACTTTTTCAATTTAATTCTTTTCTAAAGTTTTTTCACTCTTCTAAATCTTGTCATGTTGACTGAAGCATCATCAATACATTTCTCTAAAAATGTTCACATGTCGGCAAGATAAAATAGAATTTTGTAACATACATTAATAAGAGAAAAACAGGCGTTAAGGCGTTTTTTTCAAGTTTATATCGTTATATAATAACGTAATGTTCCAAACAAATATTTTGCGTACATGTATTATTATGTTTGTATATCTGAAAGATACAACACATGTTTGTTTTATTTTCACTTCTATCGTCAAGCTTAAAGCTTGTTGTTCGTACGCTTTACATGCAGTTTCTTAAGCTGTCCGTCCGCATATTGCTTACTAAGCCATTTTTATTTGTTGTCAGCTTAGTTTATATGTAGATTTATGTTAATTGGTAAGAGTTTTTTGTTATTAGTTATTGTGTATTTTTTTTTTACTTTTTTCTTATTTTGGCCTAGCCAGAGTTGGCTGACGTAACAATTGTGGCATCGTTTTTCATTGAAATATTAAATTGAAGATTTATTGAAATATGATTTGAAATAAAGAAAGTTATTGTTTATAAGCTTCTTTGTTTGATATTTTTTTACGAGAAATTCGCTGGCCAGCTACTAGCTAAATTTAAATGAGACACGCAAAGTATTTGAGTATCATTATGTCTGATTATGTCAAAATTTGACAGTTTAAAAAAAAAACTATTCATAAAAATATAAAATATATAGGTCGTTTTTTTTTAAAAACATGAGAATTATACTTTGTTTATAACAAGCGCGTGATTCAATAGCTTGAATGTGGGTTAGCTTTGGCTTTAATTAGCTCTACTTACATATTATTAATTTTTTATTAGTCGATATTGTTTTATTTTATTTGATATAAAATTCTTTTATGAGCATTTTAACCTTCTTTCATTCAATCTTGTTGCGAACTAAATTTGCTGTTCGATTTGTTTTCAGGTTTTTGTGGTTTTTTTTTTTTTTTGCATGCTAATAACAGTTTTAATAAATTAAAACAACTTTCGTTGCCATGAACAAAGCATTTTACACAAAATATTCTGAAAGAAGTCAAGATAAAGAAACAAACAAAAGTGTTAATAATATTCAGACAAAGAAATTAATGATGATCCGTATTTAACTGAACTTAAGTCGAATATTTATCATTTTCCATTTTCTAGAGCAAAGTTTTGTCTAGAACTTAATAACATCTACAGTATTGGCCAAATCTAAAGCACTCCCTAAATTAATTTTATTCAAATATGCATTTTTTTTTTTTCAAAAAACGTTATTAATGTATGTTAAATATAAGTTTAATTTATTAATACCATAATTATTAATAAAAAAATTTATAGGTTATCAGCCTAATCGGCCGATATTTTGACCTTCGGCTTGGGACGAAATAGCCGAATGTTTTTGCTTTGCTAAATAATTTTATTATAAGTTTTTAGAATTTTTTGAATTATTCAGTGAACTCTGTTAAAAACTCTACATTTGAAACATTTTTCATTGTTCGTTTTGTAACTCCGCCTAGTGGTGATGATGGTAAACCACTAGCCTGTTCCAAGCCAGTGAAAAGGAGGAGGGTTGTGTCATGCGTATTTGGACTACGCACAGTGTGGTAGATCGCAAATCTAGCTGGACAAAATTAATAAATCGCGTTGGGTTCACTTTTTACTTATGAATTATATAAAAAATGAGTTCAAATATATAAATGATTATTAAAAATCAACTTTTTTTTAAAAAAGAGGATTTTTTTTTAATAAAATCACTGCCAAAAAAAAAAAAAAATTTTTAGATAAAAAAATTTGTTTCTTAAATAAATCCTCTGAGATTATTTGTAGTTATATATATACTAGTATTTAGGTTGAATATAACTAAGATTTATGATTTATATTATTATTAAATGAGTTTTAACGTAAGGAGTCGGAGATAATAATTTTTAATATTAAAATAATTTCAATATTTTTAATAAATATTTGATAATAATTGTTTTCGTTACTTATTTTTGCTTTATTACATTAATAATACAGATAATAACACATAAATACACATAGAGATTTTAATTTTTTCACTTTTATATTTATCGTTAAGATTCTTCTTCCTCAAAAGCATCAACATATAATAATGAAAGAACTTCTTTTGTTATCAAACCTCGAACTCGAAAAGGAGTGTGACGCAAACTTGCGATAAATGGATCTGAAGAAATTAAGAGACGATTGATAAGATCTGTATTTGTGTCTATTCTCGATGTTTTTCTCATAAACAACTCTCTAAATTTCCTTGTGTCCTTATTTCTTGCTTCTTGAGCTTCTTCTGACAGCTGTCCTATAGGAAGAATGCAAGACCTTATTATGTCTCTCCCATGAAAAAGGAAACTTTCATCTGTATGGCCCTCCTCCGAAGAAAACTTCTGTTTATACTGCTTTTGCTGAGCCCCATCGCATCCCCATTTTATCAAAATATTAAGACGATTTTCATCAGTTTTCAGTTGACCAATACCGAGTAAAACCTCTTTTTGAGCCAAACAAAGCCTTTCAATAGTATGATTCACTAATGACTGAAGTGAACTTTTTGCATGCATCTCAGTGATTTCTGTTTCAGCTGGATAACATTTTTTCTTAGCTTGTTGAACATTAGTGTAGCAGGGTAAAAGATTTTTGCATTTTGCGTTGAGTTTAAGCCGAATAACATCGTATTGATGTTTCGACAAATTAGCATCAACCATTATAGATAAGGCTTCATCGGAAGAAAGGCTCACTTAAGGAACAGGCTCAGAGCTAAATCTCTTACAAATTTTTTTCACTTCCGTACCTTTACTGCATGAAGCTTCCGACAGATCTTTCACAAGTGTGGCTGAATCTCGCTTTCCCATTTTGCGAAACACTATCTCACTAGCTTTAATAATTTCTTGATGGTTAGTTGAATCTAAAAGACTTTGTATCCTTCTTTTTTTCGATTTTTCACTGCAGTCATCAAAGTTTTTCGGTTTTCTTCCAGCTTTTCCACATAGTTTCGGTTGTACACTTTCAGGTAATACATACGGTTCATCAAGCCAAACTGAATTTGATTTTAAAAAACGGCCATGATGTCTTCCACTTTTTACCCATTTTTCGCCTAGCTTAAAACAAATAATATTTATATTTGCCTTAAGATTTGTCTTCACTTCTACTGGTATATCTTGAAGACCATGTCTATCCATTATTAATGTCAATAAGGCATCTTTGCGCTGTATTTTGGGAGTTTTTATCCATCCTTTAAAAATTTCCTTTCGCGTAAGAGTGGAAGTCATACTGGAAAAGAGAAAAAAAATGTATGGCGGTCGCAAAAAATCGCAATGGGTTTTTGATTTACCTTAAAGTGAACACTTGAAAGATTAACCCAAATATAGTTTTACACCGGAACTATGCGTAATAAACAGCTTTAACTCTACTTGAAAAAAGGAAATATTTTATTTTTTTCACTTTCTCAACTTCATACAAAAAAAAATTGTTTTAATACTTACAATAGCAATAATTAAATGAAAATTATAATATATTGCCTTGAAATATCGCTTAATAATAATAAAAAAAAATTATGGCAATAAAGTCACCGTAGCCTTTTCAATCACAAACCAAAGTCACACAACAAATACGCTTCTCTTTGAAATCTGAATGCACGTGTTGACAACAACTGACTTAAAAGTTTAGTTTTTCTAATCAGAGCTAAAAACAAACAAAACAAAACATGAATTACAGTTACCTATTGTATTGACAAGCTCGTTAAACGATCAGAAGGAATGTTGCCAGACTTTTTTTTTTATTTTGTCCAGCTAGATTTGTGATTTACCACAGTGTGCTACGGTTCAATTATGTATGTTACGTAAAAACATAGGTTGCCATGAGCCCTGTTTTGAACTGCAAAATCATGGAAGTGGGACATAAATCTGGTTATTGTACCTGCGTATCCGTAGCAAATGATATAAAACATACTGTTAGCACGAGGATAGTCATTAAACCTGGTTTGGCGACTGAAAAATACTGGCATGAATAAAACTCTGATATTCTCAATGGGTGTAAGAGAATAAGTGATGATAAATAAATAAAATTCCAACGATAGGATCTATATATGCCAAGAATAAAAATTGGTTAAAAATAATGGTCAAAATGTAGAATAAAAATTGGTTGTATAAAAATGAGTGTAAACAAGTTGTATTGTCGTGAAGTATTATCATGGAGTGTGATAATGGAAGTAAACAAGATAAATTCTTGTGTGGAGTTTGATCTGGATGCATATTAGACCCTGTGTTCGAGCATGCAACATTGTGGTAATGTTGTATGCTGGCTGATCAAGTTTTCTAATTTAATTTAGATAAGGCGATAAGGATAAGGTTTTACTGAAGCACTTTATGTCTTGGATTTGTTTTACATTTCCAAGTCATAGAAATTACCCAAACTAGTGTCTAACGGTATAGTATACCGGGACACTAAGATAAGCTTGCTTATCAAGTTATGTGTGCTTATACTATCAATTCATGTCGCTTATTGTTGGAAGTTATTCTAAGGTGGAAACCCCCTTTGCCCGGGGGACTATCGTGGGCTGGCCCTTCGGAGAGTTTCGTGCTGGCTGTGGTAAGCTTAATGTCGCAAGCTAGACAACGAGTCGGCGTGGCGTTGCGTCTCTGTACAACCAGGCTGGCATATCCATAGTATGCAAGAGATTTTAGGTCGGTCTCGCTCCTTACCAATGGAGGTGGATTGAATTTAACCTCAAATTAAATGTCCACAAATTGATACTGTGGTTATCGGATTAGTAATGCTTTTACCCAAATGGTAGACGGCGCCTTATCAGAGTACGGTATAAGTTATGAAAATCTGATTTCCATAGGGCACTGGTCATGCCCGGAAAATAATTAAATTTATATGGCGTTAATGGCGATCAAATACTTTATGAAATGATTGAAACGAAGGGTTACTCAGTAGAAATCTTGTGTGCTGAGTGCCCTGAAACTGGTCGATAAATTTAATTGTATTTCTAAACCCATTGAACTTGAGAAAGCAACTCCTAATGGACATGTCGGCCCTATGATCCTGCACACCGGCAAGTTCGATGGACGTGAGTTCAGAGAACGCGTCTGTTGAGAGTTGATTTCGACAGTTATCAAGATAGGTGTCTACCTACCTTAAGGTAGGTGTCTACCAGGGATAGGAAATGACTTTTTCGAAATTGTACCAAATCGAATTAAAAATTGTACTTTTTGACATCAAATTGTACTATTTTTTTTTTCTCCATGAATAAAAAACTTTTTTGATGTATTTAATATATTATTTAAAGTAAAATAAAATAAATAGAAATGGACAAACAGTTCAATATACATACATAGTTAAATAAATAAAATACTCTACACTCAGTTTTTAAATTTGAATCAAGTTGCGGTTACCCGAGCCGGCCCAAAAATCAAGTTTTCAAGCAATTCAATTTATTTGACATTAATGCCTACGTGCTAGAAAGAGACGATCATGTTATAGAAAAATAAAATAGTCGAGCTGATCAGGGTGGCAGTTCGTTTGAATGTGTTGTAAATCAGGGATGATATTTGTAGTGGATATCTATTTTTTTTACCTCCTTTCGATTTTCGAAAGTCCCCAACTCCTTTTAGCCCAAAAAAAGTACCTTTGAATACACTAATCATCAAAAAAAGTAAACGTCACGCATGATTAAGATTTTGTTCTCAATATTGAAAACGAAAAATTGTTCGGTTTAACAGAAGATTGAAGAGAAGTTTAACAGTATTTATTTGGGATATCCGATCAAAAAATTTTCAGATGGATTTTCCGACGGACGAATCGTCTGACGATGAACATAAAGAGATGATAGAAGTTATAGAGTCAGATAATGTCGTTGATGTCAACGAAGAAGACGAGGAAGATGATAGCTAGGATATCGGCAGCAACGGAAATCAAGTACGTGATCGTCCAGTTAACAATTTTGGCTTAAAAGAGGTGTAAAAAAGATTCAATTGGCATCGGAGAAAGTGAATCAGGAAATACAAAAATATTTGAGTCATTACGTCATTCCTGAGAAAGCAAGAATTTTCGCAGGCTTCGAATTTTCAACTGATTTGATTGCTACCGATCCAGAAACCTGGACTGAGCGTGAAGATTACCAAGAAGCGCAAAAAATATTGCGTAATCTACACGTTGTAAACGACGCCACAAAAAGAGGCGTAATATTAGGAAAGAATCTAATTAATTAGGATTAGAATCTAAAGAATAAGCGAGCGATGCAAGCCAATTTTAGAAAAAAGTTTTAAAAAAAAAACATGTTTAGGTGCCTCTTTAAAAGTTGGAAATATCGGATAGATATGTTGCGATAAAATGTTGGAAAAAAAACCAAGAGGTTGGGGCAGGTTTGATCCTGAAAAATTTCGGAGAAAAAAAATTCTTGGGGTCGGACGAACATTTCACCTCTCTAGGGACAACACTTGGGTAGTTTTCACTACACTTGGAAGGTTTTCGGCTAATTTGTCCACTTCCCACCAACCTCTTACACCGATGCGGCACAACTTAACCCCACGCCACGCATAGGGGTATTTGGCTCGAAAAACCGCTCATTAATCAATTTCTCAAAATGTAAAGTTGAGAAGTAAAATTATTTTCTAGCTTTTGTTAATGCTCATTAAATAAGTTACCATTTGTTTTTTTAATTTTAATGCACACACTTCGTCGCAGCATCAGTTGAAAGTCATCGATCGTAAGCTTGCATTGTTATTGAGTTAATTTGAGTGAAAAAGATCACACCTAAACAAATATTTTTTTTTTTTGTTATTAATATTGTGAAATAAGTTTGTTGCTATGGAAGATTTTGTTGCAGGTATGTACTTTAAAATACAACTTTTTTTATAGATATTGAAGCTTTATTTATATAGATATATAATTTGTTATGAAGGTATGAAAATGGGGAATTTTTTAAAATTTTTTTTTTTTAGTATGAACCTTTTGTTATATTATTTGGTGTTATTGGGTAACATTTTTGGTATAAGCTAATGAAAAAAGATGTCAAAAAGCAAAAACCGAAAAAAATGCTGCCCGAAACCGCCCCCCTCCCCCAGATTTCATTGTCCCTGATAGGTGTCTAGTTTGATGAAAGAGAATATTTGAAATGAAAGAGAAAAGGGACATGACATTTGCCGTTTATTTTTATAATTTTGTATTTTAGTAAATATTTTTAAGATTCTAAGAAAAAAATTTCATGGAAAAATTTTTACGAGCTCAAAAGTTATAGCCGGATTATTGAGAGCGCATTTTTATTTTTCCTTGCATTTTTCATTGTTCACAAACTTTGAACGCGTTTATCTCGAAACCCTGTTTTTCGTACTGGTTGCGGCACTAGCGGGTTCATTTTTTGACGAGTTTTTTTTTTGTATTTTTTTAAACTTGATTCGCTTTCGTATGACACGAGCTTTTTGTACATTTTATTCGATTTTGTATGAATTTTAAAGTCAATATTTTTTTCGAAAAACACACTTTCAAATTTGGAACATCACCAAAAAGTGCAAAAAATGTAAAAAAAGTCTTTTTTTTTACAGATCGGACAATTTTTGCGACTCCCAGCGCTACAACCACGAGGCCCCGTTTATTTTCTCTGCCGCCAGTTTGGAGCTCTACAAAATCATGTTGGAGTGAAAAATATATTTTTTTAGTAATTTGTTCAATTCTCTACAATAATAAAAAAAAAATTTGGAAAATGTTTGTTTTTGACTGAGTTATGAATTTTTCAAAAAAAGGTATGTTTTCTCTGCCGCGAATGTTATGTCCCTCCTTAAGAAACTTAATTTACACCTTTATTTGGTCGAAACAAGATTTATAGCCCTTTTCAAGTTATTTTAGACAAATATCATTTACTTAGGACAAACAAATATTTTTGAGCGGTCGAACCTCACAAAATTTAAGGTTTCTGGGTATCAAAATCCCGTTACTAAAGATCTCCAAGTATTACTGTCTCAACCCTAGTGCCTCAGCAACAAAACAAAAGCTTATTTAATAATACTAGTATCGCCTGGGATCGAAATTCGACCAAGTTTTTGTTTGCCTTTTTATAATTATAGATACAAAATATTTGATGCACTTCTACTCCGCACTCTGATTCATTTAAAAAACAAATATCAATATCGGTTGAGAAACACGAGAGAAAATTATTCTTAACGCCTATTTATATATAGATTAACAAAAGGTACTCTCACGTCCGAAAAAGTACTTTCAGAAGAGTAAAAAACTCATCTCCAAAATTATCAAATATCATCAAAAAAAAAAAAAAAAAAAAAAAAAAACAAATTGACCATTTCAGCCCTTGAAAGGACTTTGACCGAGCTTCTAATGTTCAATTGTGTTGTGTGTGTTATTAAATGTTTGAACACAATTGACCGAGAACTGGACCTACATGTTTTATGCCGACTCCGAACGGCTAAAGTTCATGTTCTCAAGAAGCTTTACATGGCATTATTTACTCTCTGAGGTTTGCCATTGTCTGCAGAGAGGTGGTGACCGATCAGAAAAATTTTTTATTGAAAAAAACTTTTCGCCGCGGCTGGGGATCGAACCCGGGCTCCGAACATGCTAAGCCGCACACTTAACCTGCATGCCACGGTCACCACTCATCACTGTTAAATATCATCACTGTTGTAAATATGGTTGTAAAAATTCACAAAAAAGGTCGATATGACGAAGACCAAGTGTATGAAAATGTACTAAAAATGTCTTCGTGGTACTTACGTACTTTTTATTATGAAATAGTACTGAAAAGTACAATTGTACGGAAAAACCCAACACTGGTGTCTACTATAAAAACCAGACTTCGTTTGTTCGTTTTGTTTTTCTCACCTTTTCTGTTCTTTCATGTGTTGGTGTTCACTTATTGAAAATTTTATTCATATGATAAATGCAGCATTTCTTATGAATTGAATTCTTACATTTTTGCTTTTTAGAAATTTTCTGCCAGATTTCAGTAAGTATTTCTGTAGATTTTCTCGAATGGATCGAAAATTAATTCCATTTTTCCAACGTTATTCTGTCGTCAATAAATCAATTAAAGAAACATCCATATTTTGCAGAAAAAACTCTTGAATTTAACTCGAATTGAATGATTTCAATACTTTTTTTTTTTGGACTGAAATGAAGGTATAACAAAAGATTATTATTTTAATTTGCCGAAGATTCGTTTTCGGCTTCGGCAAAAATTTACATTCAGTCGAACACTAAATGGTATAAATATAATCAAAAACCCAAAAACCGACTCAAAAAAGCTGTGCATAAAAACAACTAACTAAACTCAACAACTTTTGCTAAAGTTTTGAATAACAGTATTTTTTGTTGATGGATCCATTGAAACTTTGAGGATTTGATTTTGTCATTGATGTCAAATTATGTCTTTTATCTTTAATTTTCAGACTTGCTTTTATCTAGTCATCCATAAATTTGTTTTTTTAAGCACAAAGTTTTTAAGCGAGGTTTGATTATCTTGTCGAAATTTCAGATGAGATTGAAGTTTTGTAATGATGACAGTCAATCAATAATGACTTTTTCTTTCACTATAAATCACGTTGTATTAATTTTAATGTATATTAGGGAACTTTCTTGTAGTAAAAAACATCCACTAAAGTAAAACGTACTCCTCAGTTTAAAGAAACATGTAATTTTCAAAAGCAATCTTAAAAAAATATTTTTTTGTGGCTCAAGCCAGGACCAATTTAAGATAAGAAAGTTTCAGTCAATTCCTTTACCCCTGGGATTTTTACAGACCCTTCCAAAACTCGAGTAAAGCTAATTTTACTAGTGTTCTAGTATGTAGAAGTGTTGAACACCGTTGACCAAGTAGAATAGTATTCATGGTTAAAAAAATCATTTCTATCAAGTTTATAAAGACTGTTCCAGAAATAACTGTCCGTTTTTTTTTTATTGTATAAAAACCAATGATGTTTTTTTTAAAATTCTTTCAGTTTATTATTAAGTGAACATTACAAAATAAACGAAAATTTTATTTGCACTAAAAAAAAAACACCTGAAAAAAATTATGCATTTTTTCATGAAGGTCCTCCATTAGGTTTTTTACCAACCTTTCGTTGAATACTGTATGCCTAACGCCATTTACGTCGAAATATTTCGATGTTTTTCGCAGATTGTTGGTCTTTTTAAGATTTATTTTCATTAAAGCCTAAAAAAGAACTTTAATGAAAACTTAATGATTTAACTTTAATGAAAAGTTCGATTGGACGAAGTTCGGGGCAATACGGAGGATTGGCTTTTTTTGGTAGCACAGTGACATTATTGGCTAGGTACCAATCCATCGTTCTCTAGGCGTAGTGATATGTGGCTAGGTCAGGCCACATAAGTACTGAACCTTGGTGCTGACTTATATAAGGCAGCAAACGCCGCTCCAGACACTCTCTGATGTAAATTTCGGTATTGATTGTGCGATCCGTCATAAATTCCACATTTGCAAATGGCCTGCCACACCATGTATTTCTTTGGAAATTTGGTATGTTTTTCGGTGGTAAATTTATAGGATGCTCCACCCCTTCTAACCGCAGTATAATATCCGTGTCCAGGTAACTGCTTGAAATCCACTTTGCAGTACGTTTCATCGTCCATGATCACGCAATTGAATTTGGGCAGGTAATCGCGACACAGTTTTTGACACCTCCTCTTGGCTTTGGCGTCCTTTACTTCTGACCTACCAGATATTTTTTTTACTTTATAGCTCCTTAGGTTGTACAATTTTTTAATCCGTTGAACACTTGACTTCGATGTTCCCGCTTTTGCTGTCATATCACGAACCGAAGTGCCTGGATTCTGAGTAAACAGCCGCTTAACGTTCTGGGCCACCGCTTGGTTCGCTGGAAAACTTTTTCTCCCTGAGCCTGGCGTTTTTTATAAAGGGGTAAGCGGTTTGTAACGTTTTATGGTCCTTCAGACAGATTTTACGCACACGCCAACTTCCTTAGCGATCTTTTTTTGTTTGGATTTTCCAGTTATTTGCAAATAATTGCTCTCTGCTTTTCTTTTTGTTGAGACGACATCTTTTCAGAGGCTCTTTTATTTTTCTAATAAGTACTTTGTTTTTAATCTGCAATATTATAACTTTATTTAGGTACCAAATATGTTCCTATAGAGGCAACACTTTTTTATAAATAACCTAGAAACAAAAGTACAGTTATTTCTGGGACAGTCTTTAAGTCAGTTGCACTGCATGCAAGTATGATTTTACCGTTAAGCCCTTTTACAGACCCTAATACAGGGGTGATTCAACGAACTCTGTTAGACAGTGATTTCTTGAAAGAAATAATTTTTTTGGTAGTATACAATTTAACTTAACCGTATTTAACCTGTAAGCGCATGTTTAGTGAGTTGAAGTCGAAATTGAAATATGTGGTCCTACGGCCCTTAAAAAAAATAAAAGCACTTTTACTATAACATGTTATCGTTAATTATACCCTAAACTTAAAAGGTCAGGGTATATTAACTTTGTGCAAACGTTTGTAACGCATAGAACGAAGCGAGTCCGGTATGGAAAAGTATATATATTCTTGATCAGCGTCACCTCGTGAGTCGAGCTATTCATGTCCGTCCGTCCGTCCGTCCGTCTGTGTGTTGTCCGTAAACACAGGATAAGAAGAAGGAGTACAGATAATTGGATGAAACTTGGTACACATGACCACATGCATCCAAGGATCTACACTATTGAATATTTTTGGAATCCGCCCACGGACACGCCTACCTCCCATACAACGCAAATATTTAAAACTGCATAACTCAGCTCATAATAAGCCTACAACAATAAAATTCAGTATGTATGTGTTTTATATCAACACAAATATGTCTTTGAAAAAAAAGTGTCATCCGCTTACGGACACGCCCACCTCCCATACAATCCAAAAATTTAAAACGCAATAAATAACCCTCTGTTTAACGTATAGAGCTAAAATTTAGCACGTATGTTTTTTATACCAAAACAAAGATGGTTTTGAAAAATTGACATCATACGCTCACGGCCACGCCTACCTCCCATACAACGCGAAAACTGAAAACTGCATAACTCAGCTCATAATTAATCTACAACAATAAAATTTTATATGTATGTCTTTTATAAAAACACAAAGATGTCTTCGAAAAATGAACGTCATCCGCTCACGGACACGCCCACCTCCCATACAACCCAAAAATTGAAAACGCAACAAATAAGTCTCTGTTTACCCTACAGAGCTAAAATTTGGCAAGTACGTTTTCTATGACAAGACAAAGATGATTTTGAAAAATGGACGTCATCCGCCTATGGACACGCCTACCTCCCATACAACCCAAAAAGTTTAAAACTCAATAAATAAGGTTATGTTTGTCATAGAGAAATTAAATTTGGTATGTATGTATTTTATACCAAAACTAAGGTGTGTTCAAAAATTGGGAGTAATCCGTCCATGAACACGCCCACCTCCCATAGCGAAAGCACAATAAAGGCATTAACTGTGAGCTACAGGAATAAAACTTGGTATGTGTAAATTTTTCATCACCATTTAAATGCAATTAAAATATAAGCTTCATTTACACGCCCACGGAGACGCCCATTTACAATAAAATTTTTTTTATTTTTGAAAAGTGGGTTTAGGGTATTTCATAGTCGGCCTAGACCGACTTTAGACTTTCTTTACTTGTTTTCTTATAAAACAATTTTATTGCAATCAAATAAAAAAAACAAAGAATCTATGCATTAGAGTGGGCCAAAAGCAATTCTTTTCAAACACTACCCCCTACTTCAAAGATGACCTGAAGAGGATTTAAATTTTGGGATGCCATGTAACTATTAGCAACATATAAAATATTATGAAATTAAAAACACCGGCAGCGGTAGAGGTTATATTTTATTTCTACTTTATATCGCAGTTATACGAACCGCTTCACCACTTTAATCTTACAAATTTGTAATCTATTCCTTTGCTTTTCTCTTATTCCCTTTCCCTGTTTTGTATAACAGTTAATTCAACTTAAAATAAACAAGCAGTTTAAGTTCATCAACGTGGTTGTATCCGGCATATCGCTTCACTCGCTGCAAAACCAACTAAAAATTGCTCAACAAAGAGTGAAGAGAAAAGTATGCAACTCTTTTGTTTGGTTTAAATATTAAAATTTTTAATTTTTCAATGTAACATTATTTCAGATATTTTTAGCAGTAAAAAAACAATCGGCTTAAACTAGATTATTATTAAATGATTAAATCCTAGAACGGAAATTACAAACAATAACAAGGTTTAACAAGGATTGCACAGAACATGAATATTTTTACCATTTTTTTTTCTCTTTTGTAGTAATATGGCAGCGTACATAAATTAAAACAGATTTGAATTATATAAAATACATTAAGGACTTAATAAGGATTATTACAACAACAATTTTTAAGCAGCGAAAATTCATAGCATGATTTAGCATAGAGCAGCGAACAATCCAGGTACATGCACTGAGCTGGTTTATAGGGGGTGCCTGGCAAAAAGACAACAAAAATAAGCACACAAAAAAAAAACAAACAAACAAAATAGCTATGCTTAAAAAGAATGCTTGTTATGGAAATGATTAATAAAATAAAAAGCAACAATAAAATAAATAAATGAAACATCATGTCAGAGCTTCAAATGCTGATGAACGTGATAAACATAAAAACCAAAACACAAACAGAACAAAGCTTGTAAAAAAATTACCTGGAAAATCACAACAACAGGAATCGTGCAGCAGTCTGTGCGAACAATAACTGTAAACGGATGAATCACATAACGGACAGCCACCACCAAAACCGCCACCACCACCGCCAAAACCACCACCACCAGCGCCAAAACCACCACCACCACCGCCAACACCACCAACACCACCACCAAAACCGCCAACACCACCACCAAAACCACCAGCACCAACACCAGCGCCAGCACCACCAACACCAATGGGGCCTCCAAATTGTTGCGGATATTGGCGTGCTATTGCCATGGCGGGCCGGATGTCCTCTTCAGCGGTTTTATGCTCTGCAATGAATAATAAATATAACATTTTTTAATGCCACTTCTATATGTTGTTGTAATGTTTTTTTATGTATTTTATTAAAATATTTTAATTGCCTATACAATGCTCAGTTTCTCTCTCTTTCTTTCTCTATCTTTCTCTCTCTTTCTATTATTGCTATTATTTACCCAATGAATTGTTGTCCGCTTCCTGAACCTTATTCTCTGCTGCCATGCACTCTGCCATCAGACATGCCATCAATCCCACAACAAATGCTGTCAATTTGAAGCACAACATAATAATTTGAAGATCGAAAGAAAAGAAGAAAAAAAACCTATCCGTTGTAGCTGTTATTAAAGACTAGACAATAAGCTACCAGGTCGTAGTGTTGAAAGACTAGAAACCTTGGATAAACAGTGTCTTTATATCACATTTTTAACGTGTGCTCCGCTTGACTCACATCGGTTGACTTTTTCTTTTATGTGTCTGTCAAGCGTCCAGCACAGTTTTATGGTTTTTTTTATTTTATTTGTTTGTCATAAAAGTTGAACTCATCATCATCTCCAACGCCATCGCCATCGCCATAGCCATCACTATCGAAAGTGATGGCATAGAAAGAAATAGATATTTTGGAGTGCACTTCTTTTTATAGACATTTAC